>CM032662.1:35226313-35319098 GCA_019095985.1 Streblospio benedicti | reverse complement strand
ATATTTGGTCAATCAATATTATTTATCCACCCATTTCACCCAAGCTATTCTTATGGATATGCTTATTTGTAAGCATCTTGAATGTAATGAATAATCATAAAAGACAAGGCAAAAATTAGCCATTGTGGCACCTTGTTAATTTTTAGACTATAAAATGTAACCAACCGTCAATTGTGATTGGTCAGAATTTACATTAATTAAAACGCAAACTGCAATAACAATCAGTTTTAAAAAATTGTCTAGCTGCCTAATGAAAACCCCGTAAATTGTAATCGAGTATTATTTTTGCTATTGCTGTGTGACTAGCTAAAATGGTATTGTTAGTGTCATTAATAACACTTGTATGTTTATCATTTTATATGTTACTTTTATTGCCTTGGGCCTTCCTACGGGCCTGAAACTAAAATTTATTACTTACGACTGACATTCTTGATAGGATCACCTAGTGAGACTAGTGAGATACAATTTTCATATTTTTTATACTTCTCTCTCTCTCACACGTCTTTTTAGCAAGCATATTTCTACCAACGATAGGTATAGCTGAAGACCAGAATGATACCATCATCCCAAGCTTCCATTTGACTATATCACAACCTTGGGGTCGTGGGAGTTCGAACCCGACCCCAGGGCCACTTGATATAGTCAAATGGAAGCTTAGGGTTGTAAAACCTGTCTTCAGCTATACATGTATCTATCGTTGGTAGAAATATGCTTGCTAAAAAGACGTGTGAGAGAGAGAGAAGTATAAAAATATATCCGCAAGCACTGGGAAACACATATAAATTTTCATATTATCAAAGAAGCTGATTTTGTGTTTAATGGGTTTAATTGTAAGTGTTTAAATGCTTTTTCATGACAACACCTCAATTCAGTGATATCCTTTAAAGACACACAAAAATTAATAATAATCCAAATACAATAGGGAGCAGTTACAGAGCCCTAACAAGAGCAACGCCAAGTACCATTTATTTTCATTGATTACCTCTCTGATTGTTACCAATCCACTATAATTAGAGGTAAAAAATCTGAATATGGCCGAATTAGAGCTGAAGTCCCTCAGGGCTCCGTATTAGGTCCTCTTTTATTCTTGATCTACATAAACGACATCACAGAGAATATAAATTCTCAAGTCAAACTATTCGCAGATGATAAATCTCTGTATGTTGATTTTGGCGGTAAGAAAGCACCAACAACTGCTGATGATATGAATGAAATGATGATATGAATAAAATTCAATCTTGGGCTGACAAATAGTTAGTTAAATTTAGCCCAGCAAAAACAAATTGATGCATTGCTCATTTCGGAATAAGGACGATTTAACTATACCTTTCGTAGCTTTCTACCAGCCTGAATGTAAAATGAACTATATGATTTGTAAGTGGTTTGTAGTTTCTCTGATCTGACATTAACACCAAAGTGTAACCGAACATAATAATCCAGCTGTGACGAAGTCATACAAGGCTTAAATCTGCTAACAAATATACCAGTAACTGGCTTTTCACTCTTGTTTACAAACTGAGATTTTTGCCTCCTTGGATTACTCTGTACAGAACAACCAGGACCTTTGCCTACAATGACATGGTTTGAAGCAGTTTGTTTAGAAGACATACAATGCTTGCTCTGTCCATGACCTATAATAACACTAATTTTTGACACCATAGGTGTTGAATTGCGAGTATCACTTGGTCTGTGTATCCTATCGGTTTTATGAGTATAGTCAGGAATAAACAAGCTGTCATCATCTCCAGATATGGTAGCCTCTGAGAGCTATTCAAACCGGTTATGTGAGTGAAACTGCTCGAAATCACTATCCTACTCTGCAGTGTATCCATTGCCTCCGTTATCCTGTGCCTGAAGTTCCACGTCCTTGTTGCCACTGTTTGTAACACTGTGAGTTACAGAAGACTCCATGACAACAGTAGATTCCAGTGCGGTGTCACCATCTGGTGGGATGACACCAACATCAACATTCGTCACTGTAGTTATTATCTTGCTGGGCTGATAACCATCATGAAGGCATAGTGGTTCTATGGACACATCCTGTCTGCGAGGTGGATCCTTATTACCACACTGTTGTGCCATGTGCCTTTGCAACATTGTATTGTTTTCAGCTTGACTGTCTATTAGCAGCTTCACACTCTGCTTAACTGCCTCAATGTCACTGACCAACTTCAAAATATCAAAGTTCTTCATGTAAATAGGTGGGATCTGAGAGAGATCTTTCACTACAAATACAGTCTTTTGATCTGGCTGTTCTTGAAGAATAATTTGCACTATCTCATTTATGTCCTCTCTTGTTTTCTCCTGCCCACGTCGTCGTCTAAAACAGATGTTGGCAGTCTGTATGAGGTCAAATGCAATAATATTAGCTTCTGTTACTTTGTCCTCACAATAGAAGTCATGAACCAGAATGTCTCTTGGCATGCTATCTATTTTGTTTGGATAAAACACAGAAGTTCATTTACCACTAGAGTAGAAAGTTTCTGGGCTTGACTCGTAGAGACTGTATTGTTGCGTAGGGCATCCAATTCATGATGAATCTGGGCATCTCCATCCACACCACCAGTTGGGGCATCTCCAGGGGGGGGCCACTGCACCACCAGCCGCGGCATCTCCAGGGGAGCCATCAACGATACCACCAGTCGAGGCATCTCCAGGGGGGCCACTATTGCCAGTCGGAGCATATTCAGGAGAGCCACTGTATATCTTTTTTTTTTTTTTTTTTTTTTTTTTCCCATGAGAGAGGGCGTAAATCGCATTTTGGCTGTTGCCCAATCTCTTTGTTGTACTCGTATAAAAAATAAATATGTTTTAACCAAGTACCATTTAAAGTCCGAATAGATTCCACCAGGGAGGGCGGGCAAGGTTGAAGCTGGTCCTGTACTGCTCTGCCCAGGCCATCTGCCGGGAACTATTGCAGAACATTAGGGCCATGAGCGGTCGGGTTCTGTCCCACTGGGCCTCTTTGTACATGGTGTGCAGGAGATGGGAGTCCCGGAGGCCCACCAGGGAGTCCACCTTATGCCACGCATCCCTGTCCAGCCGCTTTCCAAACTGTGTAACATTTTGTAAGCTGACCCTGACCCGGCCATGGAGCCGTTCCTCCCACTGCTGGATGCGCATACTGACCATCTCTTGGTCCATGGACCACCCAGGGCCGCCGTGCCAAAGACTGGTTCTCGCCTGGTCTTTGAATTCCTCTGCGAAGTAGTTAAGAATACTTCTGCTTGAAAACTCTGCAGGGCAGACGGTGAAGTGGGAAGTAGCAGTCCCTTCTGCTTGCGTCTTATTACCAAGCATTATGTCTCTCCACACGGAAACCGTCGCGACAATGTTTCCCATGGGAAAATGTCGGTATGTGTGGTTGTGCCGTTTGAATTGTCCACAACAGAAGGCATTGAGCACAAGCAGGTCTGTATCTACAGGCAGCTGGTAGAAATCCTTCAGTGGCCACAGATCCGCATCGCTAGTGATCAATATATCACTGGGATTCAAACCCGGAACCAGGCAGGCGGCAAAGAGGCGGGCAGTCTGACTGACCATCACCATGTTATCTGGGCTGGTCTCCATGAACCCCACTGTAGCGTTGGACTTGAGAAGATACTCCAGAACCACACTGAGCACCTTGTCGTTCACCCACTGTTGCCGCAACCCAACGACTAGCACTATGCTTTCAACGCCAAGCCTTCGCCATGCTAGAACCGTTAGCGGTGTCTGGAATGCGTAGTTGTAGTCATTCGTTCTGCTGGATACAGCCAACACTACATAGCGGCAGTTTTGCGGGCTCTTCCTGCCATGCCAAGGTAGTAGCCCTCTTGACAGCGTCATCACCTCTATCCTATTGGTATGATTGGCTATTGGGTTGTTAGAGGGCACTGATAAAATTGTTGAAGAATGCCAGTGAACTTGTGCAATGATCGCCAGTCCAATCAAAACAAATACGTAGATAATATTACGTGCATTTATTTCCATGTTGACTAGTGTCATACGTAGAAATCACTTTGGTTGTATTGTTTATTCCTCCTAGAGCACAGCTTGCTCCCTGTTTATATTACACCTCCTTGGTTAAATGGGGAGACAGACTGTTTGACTCTAACCAACGAGCATGTTGGTGATAGTCTTTGTTTTGTTGGATCTGACTCATATCACTAGTAATGTTACGTCATGGCATTGATCAATTTGCAGTGTGAGATCAAGTCTAGATCCATGTGACAGGAATATCAATCCGCCCATTGAATCAGAATGATTATGTATGTGTACGACGTTTCATGTGAATCTGCAGTCAATAATGATTTATTATTTATATTTAAGATTGTGAGGAGTCTGTAGCATGTATATGGTTAATTTTTACATCATGCCAATATTAATAGTAAAGAGTTTCTTCTGCATCAGGTTGGTCATACCTGAAATTGAAGAACACGGCCCAAGAAGATGGTGGCATCTACCGCGTGTCAGCAGAGAACCAGGCCGGGTACGACCAGGCAGAGTTTGTCATCAATGTTAAAGGTTAGTCACAATGGACAATCTTCATTATTATCTGATGTCCCTCTATTTCATCATTATCCACTCATCTGTGTCATCATAAGAAATGTGTCTGCAAATCTGCAGCCTTTTAAGTAAAATGAAGAGTTTTTGTTGCGTCTGCTGGTATATGCGTTGAGTTTTAGTAATGATTTTAGCCTTGACTTGCCCTATACAAACATTCTCAAGTACTAGTTATAAGTTATAATCATCCAGGTACCAAGAAGGTCATTTAAAACCATAGCATACATCTTTCACTAAAGTTATGACCTCTAATAACCATTCATTTCATTTCAGGGCCTCCATCTCCTCCCAAGAACTTACGTGTGATAGAGGTTTACAAGGATTACATCGTACTGTCATGGGACGACCCAGACTTCGATGGAGGAGACCCAATAAAGGTACCTTATACTGGTTCATGTGCATTAATGCACCAGACTTATTACAAAGAAACACAATGTCTCGCTGATTTTAACAACAGTCATATAATGTCACTCTTCAACATCAGATAATTTATTTTATTTCGACTATATTTATGCCATTTATACTATAATAGGTAAGATCCTTAGACCCCATAAAATGAGAATATATTATTTCATTTACCTGTTGTTGATGATGAAAAATGCTGTGACTTATTGCAGGGCTTCCACATTGAGAAGAGCTTGTCCGGCAGCATGTACGTAACGGCTGGCCAGCTCAAGGTCGGCGAGGGCAACAAGTACAAGGTCACCAAGCTCTTTGAGGGCAATGAGTACATGTTCCAGGTAAGTACTCATGTTTCTGACAAACATTAACCAAGTAGATTTTGAGATTGCAACTTGAAATAAACAGTGGAACCTTAGAAGTGTGTAAAACAAATGAACCTGTATAACAAAAGCCCAATGTTTTACTTGTACACTTCTATCTGCATTTAATGTGACGGGAAAGTTCCAATTTCTCTAGATTTTGCAGATGTTAAAGCATGATACTTTTTTAATTCTCATGTTGTTGTTATGGTTATAGATTTCTGCCCTGAATGAGGTTGGAGAGAGCGCGCCTTGCAAACTGGACAAACCATGCAAGGCCAAAATGCCTTTTGGTGAGCATTTTGTTACGGTTTAGTTTTACTTCTTGACATATCATATAATGCAATTGATGAAAAGGACAATATTTTTGCATCAATAATGAAATTATGTTTGATAAAATAGATTTCTCTCTGGCTCCAATAAGTATCATTTTTATGTATAAATACTTAATAACCTTCATGTATTCTGCTGTAGACCCACCCGGGAAGCCTCGCAACCTGCGGGTGGTACAGACCTTCACGGACTGGATCGAAATTGCCTGGGATGCCCCAGAGATAGATGGAGGCTCGCCAATCACTCAGTATATTATAGAAAAGAGAGATGCAACAAGACAGACAGGTATGCGGTGGTCTTCTGCTTATCATTGGGTTATAGGAATCTTTTTCACACACCACATACTTTGTTTCAAAATCTTGAACGGAAAATGTTGATCACGTTACGATCATATGTTCCAGGCCTGTGGGTGATTGCTGGTACAGTGGATGTGTCAGAAAGGACATTCCGAGCTGGCAAGCTGTTCTCAGGCAACGGTTACTTGTTCCGTGTGATGGCCGAGAATCGTGTGGGTGTCAGCGAGCCTGCGGAGACAGAGAAACCTGTCATAGCAAAGCTGCCTTTTGGTGAGTGCTTACACTTATTTTTCTTCTTCTAGTGTGTGCTTCTTTTGTACTTTTGTATCTTCATCTTCTTTCTCCTACGTACATCCTTCTTTGTTCATTCTTTTTTGACATGTATGTTGAAATCTGGTCTAGAATTATTTCAATTTTTCTTACTTAATCTTGATACAATCTTTAATGCTACATGTCAAAAAGATCAAAACTGATCAGAACTTTTATCCTTTATCGCTGTCATAGCTTCTTAGGGAGATTTGACACTATGCTTACTTGCCACAGACAAACCAGAGCCACCCAGGAATCTGCGAGCCAAGGAGACAAACACAGACTACATTGTCATTGAGTGGGACGCTCCAGAAAGTGATGGTGGCTCAGCCATCACTGGCTATGTAATTGAGAAACGCGACGTGAAGAGGCCTGGCTTCATCTATATTTCTGATGTGGCTGCTGATTGCAGAGAATTTAAGGTATGTGATTTTGATTGTTGTTAATGACCACAGGTCAAATCGGTCGCGCTTGTTTGCAATAGATCTGTTATACAACGAGTTGCATGATGCAAGTTGTGAGGTTGCAATTCGGAATAAGAAGATTGTTTTATAATTGAAAATTTTAATGGTTAATAACTAAAGCATGAAAGTTTTTAAGTTGAATTAAGTGTAAGTATTTTGCATCTCCTTTTGTTTCCAGGCAACCCGTTTGTTTGAAGGTTATGAGTATTATTTCCGGGTTATTGCTGAAAATGAGGTTGGCCCCAGTCTACCATGTGACACTGTTGATCCCATCAAGGCTAAACTACCCTATGGTAATGTTTGTTCATATTTTACAAGGTATTTTCTGATTGAATCAAAATCTGTTATGATGAGAACAATTATACTATCTAGCTAAAGAATTATATCATAATTTACTGGGATATTTACCAGGTTCATGGTTTAACAAAGCACTTGTGTAACTTCAATTTAAAGCTTTGACTTTTACATAAATGAATAATATAAAACATCATATAATGTTTGTTAAACTGCCGTTGTAAATTGTAATAGGTTGCTGTTGTATATTTTACTGCTGTGCATGTATTTAAATACTGTTAATACACTGATTACAGATGAGCCAAAATCCCCTCGCTCGGTGCGTGTAACTGACTACTGGACAGACTGGATCTCCCTGGCCTGGGAGCCACCAGAGTCTGACGGAGGCTCTCCACTCACTGGCTATATCATAGAGAAGAGGGATATGGCCCGCCAGACCTGGGTCAAGGTGGGCATATTGTGACTAAAACAAACTTACAATTTATTGTTATTTTAAACATATTTTAAATAGGCCTATCAAAAAGTAAGATATGTTTCATCTTAGCATGTTCCACTTGGGCCAACTCCAACTTTTATTTGGATGGTTTATTGTTAAACATCGTAATGATTTACACATTGAGCAATGCTCATATAATGACACAACACATAATTTGGATTACATCTCATTTCCTGCCCATTTAACTGTAAACATAAATACAAAATCAGTCTTTACAGTACTTATACCGTCAGAAGGATGCAGAAGAAAAATTTCGAGAATTACGCTACGATTCCTTACGTTTTTTCCCCAATTCTTCTCATTGTTGCTACTATTACGAACGTAAAAAGGTTCTGTAGCTTCTGCAAATCACGACTTTCTTCATAACTTGCCTGAAGTTACATTTATTCCTATTGTTCCCCTTACCGGTATATTATGCATTTTACGGAGGTTCCCGTAATAAAAAGAATATTTCTAAAAGTTCAAAATCACGCCGACATTTTTGACAGATTTTCATTTCATCGGGTGTCTGTACGGCGTCCGCACTTCCGGCGCTATCATTGTGGTGGGAATAAACGAGAACGGCAGAACAAATTCAAATATTTATGAGTGAAAGATGGACACCATTGTGCGGAAGTGAAAGAAATTATTCTGATTGTTACGTTTTTTCTGTTTATTTCGATAATCGTAAGTATCGTAGTTTTGGTGATTGAGCAGTTCCAAGAAACCCATGATAACCGTAACTTTGTTTCCAATTGTTACGAATTATTACATTTTCTTACGCCGATTCTCATAATTTCGTTTCGATTCTGTATCCTTCTGACGATATCAGTACTGTACTTGATTGTTTAGCAAAATCCACATTTACCACCAAGTCATTCTTCGTGTAGTAGAGGAAATTCTTCACTTTTCTTCAAGTGTCTAGCATCTTGTCTATTATCTAACATTTTGTGTGTTGATCAGGTGACCACAGTCGAGGAGACCATCACCACCTACAAGGTGACCGGCCTCTTCGAGGGGTCTTCCTACATGTTCCGGGTATTTGCTGAGAACAAGGTTGGCCCGTGCCTCAAGCCGGCTGAGACCACAGCTCCTCAGAAGGCCAAGCTGCCCTTTGGTAAGAGCAACATATCTGAAATATTTATGTTGGTCAGTTTTATAGGAAACTCTGCCATATGTTTTGACAGGCTTGCTAATCGAGATCGTCTTTTACTAAGCAGAGGTGTCATGCATACTAGAATCATCGTTACTTTCACAATTATGTAAAAGTGTTTTGTTTGATGTAACGCATCTTTTATTTCAATAAAAATGGCTAAAAGTATTGATAAATTCCAAGAGTTATTCAGTAAGACGTATATAACTTAAATGGTTTTTGAAATTTTCATTGTAGATCCACCATTTGCTCCCAAGAACTTGCGAGTTACAGCCTATGATGTGGACTATATCACCATAGCATGGGAGGCACCCGACTCAGATGGTGGAGCGGCCATATCAAAGTATATTGTAGAGAGAAGAGATGCTCTCATGTCTTCATGGGTACAGGTTAGTATTGTCCAATCACTTAATCAGAAAATAATTAAACAAAAATGTAAAAACTGTGAACATAATTCATTAGTTTCTAAAACTATCTTCCAAACACCAGCTATGATATTTCATCACCAGATTTGCTGTATGTCTACCTTTGGTCTACCCTTTCAGGCTGGCATAGTGGAAAAGGATGTGTTCACCCTGAAGGTGTCAAAGCTCACCCAGGGCAAGCAGTACTTCTTCAGGGTAGTTGCCGAAAATGAGTGTGGCAGAGGGGCCTATGCTGAAACCAAGGAGCCGCAGACAGCAAAACTGCCTTATGGTAGGTGCTGCTTGTTTTCATAATCATGTCGTACTGCTGTTTCAACAGTTCTGTTATTTTTGGAATGCATGGATTGTTTTGTGAGAATGCACCGCGAAATCCTCTGTTGTCGAATGGGACAGATGTTCCTGGAAGACTTGATACATACAGTATAGTGAAAAGCTTTTGTAACAAAGATAGTACATACACACATCTTGGAAATGACATTCTAATGCAGATTATGATAAGATGGTACAAAAGTCAGTACCTTGTTTGGTGTATTATACTACTTATAATATTTGGGACAATAGATTTGTCATGTAGATGTTGAGTAATCCTGATACTCACTATAATATCATTTTAAAATGCAGATCCCCCAGGCAGTCCTAGAGACCTGCGTGCGACAGACGTTTGGAAGGACTACATCAGCATTGCCTGGTCCGCTCCTGATAGTGATGGTGGATCTCCTATTACAGCATACAATATTGAACAGAGAGATACATATGAAGTCTCTTATAGGTAGAGGCTTTAAGTTGAATATGTTTGTAAGCTTTGGTGTCTTTTCGTATCTTTGTAAGATATCTGGTGGGAATTTTCTCATTGATCAAATCGAAAACATAATGCATTCAATTCTTATTATGTGTATTTTATGCTATGTCAGTTTGTTACATTTATCCTTTACGATGATATATCTTAAAAACTCAAATTCCATTATTTAACAAAGGCATTACACCTTTTTTATGTTATCAATTTAAAGTTATCCAAATATCGACTTTTTATCTTTTAATATTGCAATTGACAATGGCAGATTCAGGTTACAATCTAAAATACCATGAAAAGAAGTTGCCATATCTTTCATTAATAATATCAGAATTTGAGATAAACATGTCTAAAATCTAATTGACAATGGCAGGTTTGTGGCCACCGTGGAGTCGACGGTGCTGAGCTACCAGGCAACCAACCTGAAGGAGGGCCACGAGTACAGCTACCGCGTATTTGCCCAGAATGCCGCTGGCCTCAGTGAGAAGGCTGCCGAGCTCAAGCCCGCTGTCAGGGCAAAGCTGCCTTATGGTGAGATCAACTACAGCAAAACTTCACTATCAGGGATGCTAATGTGTCTAAGGGAAAGTGTCCCCGTTAATTATGCAGGTGTCTTTATTTAGGAATGTTTAAAAAAAAAATCAGATGGCAAAGAATGACAAGGTGTCCTTAATTACATATATGTCCCTATGAGTTACATATCTTCAAAATAAGGTTTTAGTGTAGTATGCAATGCTCCCAGTAGCAATTCATCATTTATTATATATAGTGCAGATGATGATTTTGAGAACAGGCCTCTTACTTTGTTCTTTCAAATTATCTCCGAAGTGCCTTGTAAAAAGTACCGGGTACACACATTTTTAAGACATCTTCATTTAGGGCAATGGGTGCTTGGATGACGTTTTACATGGAGTATTATATATCATTTAACATATAGAGATATATAGAGATATTTTGTATTATACTCAAGCATACATGTGATAATCAATGATTTAACATTAATGATTGTCCAAAGAAACGAACACATGTAGGTTTCTTTCTAAAATTCTTCAAACATGCACACATCCATAGGGAACATTCAATTCAATCATGCATGATAGACTAACAGTGAGTGTTGATTCTTCAGATCCTCCCTCACAACCGACCAATCTACGCGCCAAGGGCACAGCTCCAGGAGCAATCTCTGTCCAGTGGGATCAGTCTGCATCTGATGGAGGCTCTGCCATCACAGCCTACATCATTGAGATCCGCGTGGCGACAGGCACAGCATGGACCCGGGTAACAGAGGTTGATCCTGCCATGAAGCCTTACAGGTCAGATTTTTTCATGATTTGGATCTATCATTATTAATGACTTAATTCTTTTGATGTAATGATTCTTTTCTTTCAAGTATATTTTGAGTAGAATGGGAGGAGATTAACATAATTGTTTTTTTAACTTCATGTTGCTGTAAATCTAAAGAAAAAACTAAGAATAAAAAGCGAGAAATTATTTTTATAGTTTCTTCTTTTTTAGACTGTTTCCATGATTAAATGTGATTTTGTGTTTTCATTTTCAGCTATGACCTTGAAGGCCTCACATCTGGTGGGGAATACTATGTGAGAATCCTGGCTGAGAATCAGGCCGGAGTAGGGAAGCCCATAGAGACTGATGATGCTGTGGTGGCCAGCACTCCCATTAGTGAGTACCCTGCATGGTGTTCTCTACCTCAACATCTACACATCTACACATCATTTCAAGCTTTCAATACTTCTTTTCATTAGTTGATTCCTTGAAAGAATTAATTGTCACAATTACTAATATCAGTTAAAGTTAGCACCCACTTTTAAAGAACCTTCTAAACAGTTTACTTCTATCAGCGTGAGTATTGCCCTTTCAAATTGTCAATTTTGATCTATCAATATACTTTTACTTTCATACCATTATTTAAAGAAGTAACTTTCAGTTTTTTCTATAGTCTTGCATGATGATTCATATTCTAAATGCTCTTACCAATTTTCAAAATTCCCAATCTTTCCATTTTTCGATCCACTTGTCCAGGTGTACCATCAGCACCTCGTGACCTTAAGGCTGTTGACACAAGTCCATCAACAATTACCATTCAGTGGCAAGAACCAGAATCGACCGGTGGCGTCCATCTGACAGGCTATGTCATTGAGATGTGTACCAAAGATGATGTAGAGTTCTCTTTCATTGGGATGGTATCAGGCACACAAACAGAATATGAGGCATTTGGACTCAGAGAAAACCAAGGATATAAGTTTCGTGTTCGTGCTAAAAATATGGAGGGCATCAGTGACCAGGCAGCAGAAATTAGTGAACCAGTCATTGCTAAACTGCCTTATGGTAGGTTAACTGTGATTGGACCAGCATGCGGCTATGGCTGTTATTTTCTTTCAAATTAACTGCATTTTCTTTCAGATCATAGTTGTTCTGAATGGCTGGCATGACATTTTGTGCAAAAAATTAGATATTGATTATTTCCATGCAATTTTCAGATGAAGCAGCATACAAATGCCTCATATTTGAAAGCATTTCCATCACTATACGCTAACTGCTATGATTAATAATTTTTTAATGATATAGCAAACTTCAAATTACAGGAATGTTGTTCTCGCTTGTCTAATACATGTTGTTTATGTATTAATGTAGTGCTGTTAATTGTCTTGTGCTTTTTGTGAATGAATGAATGTTGAGAGATATCAATCTGGCTTTATTAAATATACACATACGCTCTTTGTTGTTACATGGCACACAGTCTACTAAAAGGTGGGTGTTATTGCTTTTAATCATTGTTAGTTTACGTTCACTTCTATGTAATTTCTACATTGTTGTGTTCATTAATTATGAATTGTGTGTGTTTATGTTGTATTTGTGCTCCTAGTGGTAATACTCAATAATAATGCATTGCTAACCTACCAAATTACTATAAAATGTTTTCAAAATCAATGAAAGTATACAAAATTCCTTTACATCATTCTAATGTAGTGTAACTTAGACTTATCAAATTATTCTGTATTTATTGCATAAAATCACACAAAAGCAATTTAGAGTGCTTTTTCTTTTCCTCTTCAATGAAAAAATTATTTTACAATTTGTGTTTCTCCATTACAATATCATTTCATAATACAACTGTGTGATGTCTTTGTATCTGTTTCATTATTCAGTTTCAACCTTTGATTCCCAGTATACATAACATCCAATCTGTTTGTACCAGTTTTTGTAATATGTATGTATCAAAGTTTGGAACCTAGTTGTCATCATTACCAAATATACCCAACCATCTAAAATCTTCTACATTTGGCCCTGTTTGTAGACCCTCCCTCCGCTCCTAGTAACTTACACATGACGAGCGTGGACGTTGACAGTCTGTCCATAAGCTGGGGCCCTCCAGCCAGCGATGGCGGCGCCCAGATACAGTCCTACCTCATTGAGATGCTGCGTCCTGGAGAGAGCAAATGGAAGTTTGTGGACCGGATCAAGCCTCGGGGAGCAAGCCTGGAGTACACCTTGTTTGGATTGGAGGAGGGTCAGACATACAGTTTGCGTGTGAAGGCGCGGAACGCTGCGGGAGAGGGAGAGGCCGGAGACATGGCTGAGGGGCCCATCACGTTGCCACGTGCCAAAGCTGCCATAGGTGAGAACATTGTGGGCAGAAGTAAGCCTGTTCTTCATCTGTAAACAACCACATTTTCTTGGAACACTTTTATGTTTGTTAAATGGTGTATTTTAAGCAAATGTACTTATGTTCTAAGTTGAAATCTTACATTTTTTCTTTAGAGGTATTGCACAAATATATTAAAAATTGCAATAACCTGACAGTAGCATCATCATTGTTTCAGCACGACCAGACACCCCAGCCTCCCTTCAAGTCTTGGATCAGCACAAAGACAGTGTGACCTTGAGCTGGCAAGCACCTACTTCTGACGGTGGCGCCCCTATCTCTGCCTACATCGTTGATCTCATTAATCCTGGACAGTCAGAATACATGGCACTTGCCACAGTAATGGCTGACACCTGCACCTATACAGCAGATGGACTCGTAATGGGAGAAAGCTATTCGTTCAGAGTGAGAGCCAAAAACGCAGGCGGAGTCTCAAAAGATGGAGCTGAATTATCAGAGCCAGTGCTTATTAAAGTTCACAAGGGTAAATGTTTGGATGATATTCACATATATATAAAAAGACATAATGTCTATGATGGCTGAAAATTAATTTGTGATCCATTGTTGTTTTGTTACATATACTTGTTGTTTTTGTAAATTGATTGCTACACTAGTTTGCGTGTTTTTAAATCCCTTTTGAATTTACAGTTTTATTGTGTTTCCTGTCAAACGCCTGTTTTTGCTCAAATGATTCTTTGCTGTGATATTTCAAATAACAGTTTACCTACTGTAATTGTGGTGTCCATGTTGTTGTCTATGTTCGGATATGTGTATTTCAGAACCACCTTCAGCCCCCCGAAACCTGCAAATTACAAAATCAAAGCCTCAGTCTTTAACACTTGAATGGAAACCACCCAGTTCTGATGGAAATTCTCCAATTACTGCATACATAATTGAGAGCAAAGAGCCAGATGACAAAGATTTCAAAGAAGTAGGGAAGGTTGGTCCAAATACCCTCAGATGCACGGCTCATGACCTGAAGCCAAATTGCATTTACGATTTCAAAATAAAGGCTGAAAATGCTGCAGGTGTTTCCATTAAGGCAGCTGAATTAGATACTCCTGCCAGAACTCCTTCAGAAAAGATTGAAAGTGAGGACATTAGCTTAAAGGGAAAACAGAGAGGAAATGATGAAGTTGTTGAAGATTTAATTGAGAGTGAAATAATTGAAAAAGCCAGAGCAGTTCCAAAAGATAATGTTGAAGACTCAAAACAAAAAGGTGTTGGTAATGAAAAGGCTGTCATGGAGGATGTCATTGAAGCAGATACTGTGGAAAAATCCAGATCTGCACCAAAAGCTGAAACTGATAGTGAAGGAAAGAAAAGTAAAGTGTCAGGTAAGATATTAAAATGGAAATTGATTGAAGAAAGATTACAGTGTCATTTTTACTGTTGCATGTCTTCACAAATACTTTGTCACTCAGTGAAAGCTAACGTCTATGTTCTGTATATTTTATCTGTCTTTGTCCACATCCCTACAGTTTCTTATGTGATTGTAATTGGCATAGCTGTATTTTAGTCTGGATTTGTGTGTATCTTTCAGAACCTCCAAGTGCACCTAAAAATCTGTGTGTTACTAAAGTTGAACCTTCTTCTGTAACATTGGAGTGGAAAAAACCCAAAGCTAACGAAAAATCTCAACCTAGTTGCTTCATAATCGAAGCTAAATCAGATTTGAAGAAAGAGTATCAGGTTCTCAGTAGAATTCCAGCTGATGCTTCATCATGTACAGTAGAAGGATTACCTGAAGGATCTTACACATTTAAGGTGAAATCAGAAAATGAAATGGGTGTATCTGAAAAAGCTGCCAAGACAAAAGAACCCGTTAAAGTAGAAGCAGTAGCACCAAAAGATCATTCTAAACTTGAATCTATTGAAGCGGTAAAAGTACCACAGATGAGTGGCATTATAGATGATTTGGATATTGAAAAATCTAGTCTTTTAGAAAGTGCAGAGTGTGTTACGTTGATAACACAGAAAGTTACAATCACAGAGCAATTTGGTGATGAGCCAGCCAAAGTGACACAGACAGAGATCAGGGAGGAAACACATACACAGTCAGGACCAATTCAAGGAGAGGTGGTATCATATTCATCTTCAACAGATTCAGAAGTAATGTCTGAAACCTTACCTGATGTACTAGAAAGTGAAACTATAAGTGGGGTGGAAGGCAGTGAGCAGTATTCTATTGTGACCAAGACAGTTAAGAGGACTGAGCAAGTTTTTGGTCCTGATGGTGATTTATGTGAAGCAAATGTGACTACCACAACTGAGAACATTGAGAAACCTGGCTATAAGAAACTGGTCAGTGAAACATCTTCTGAATCAGGAGAGAGTACATTAGAATCATCTGAACCATCATCCTGTGAATCATCCAGTGAAAGTTCATCTTCTAAAAGCATTACATCTGAAACTTTATCATCAGAAACAGAAGATGTTCCTTTGATATCAACCGAACAAGTGCTAACTGTATCAGACACTCAACAGGAGAATAACATTTCAGAAAGTGTGCAACCTTTGATTGAAACTAACATTCAGGAGCCTTTACCAAAGACTCTTCCAGCTGGTGGTTTGTGTTTTGTTTTTCACACTTTGTATTCTAACTTCTCATGTTAGCAGTTCTAACATAAAACTGTATTGTTATATGTGTTTGTGTGTGTTTCAGAACCTCCAAATGCACCGAAAAACCTGTGTGTTACTAAAGTTGACACTTCGTCTGTAACCCTTGAGTGGAAAAAACCCAAAGCTAATGGAAAATCCCTGCCCAAAGTTTTTGTGATAGAATCAAAGTCTGAATCACAAAAAGACTATGCTTTAGTAGATAGAGTCCCAGCTGATATCTCTTCGTATGCAGTCACTGGTTTGATGGAAGGTGGCTCATATATGTTTAAAGTGAAGTCTGAAAACGAGTTTGGACTTTCTGAAAAAGCTGCAAAGCTCAAAGAGCCTGTAGCTATATTGCAAGCTACTAAAGAAGGTAAGGACATGTTGTTTAACTTTTAATGTTATAGAATAATTAATGGTACCACGATGGGAACTTAAGAAGGTAAGTTTGGGATAGAGTGTTTAGGGTGAATGAATCTCCACGTGAGTAAATGTTACGTGTCTGTTTTGTGAGATAAAAAAAGTTTGTATGAGAACTGTGGAAACAGCATGAAAACAAATAATTCTAACCCTCCATAGATAAAGCTACATTGTAAATGAAACATACTATGTACATGTGTATTTTTTTATTTCAGAGACAACTGGTACAGTTTCTCTTGTATTTTTCCTTGTAATCCATTTTTCTTTTCAAATTGCTTAGTGCTGATTTGTGTAGTCTGTAAAGCTATTTCTGGAACTCTTAACATTTATTGTCACATTTTTATTTAACTTATTCTGTAAGTGTAGTTAAATTAACTTCTGTTAATATATTAATATATTCCCTTTTGTTACAAGCCAAATCGCTTTATTCCACCAAGTAGTACTAAAGCATATTTTTCAATTATACTATACACAACATTCGCTGTTATTCAAATTAACTAAACCATCGACTGTGTTCATTTACTATTGAACTTCTCATCTAGAGCTTTTACCACACTTTGATTTGTGTGATTTGGTGTACTTCCAACCTTTACACTGTTTCAAATGATCTAATGTGTGATAATAACATGGATTTTATGAGACTTTTTCTGTGAGAATATTCACAACTGTTGGTAACCACAAAGGCACCTGTTACAGAGTGGTCATAACCTCCATAACCACCTACCCAAACATCCTCTGTCAAACCTTGTTCCAGAAGCAACCAAGACAGCCGAGGTAATGGAAGAGACTGTGGTAATGGAGACTACTTCCAGTGTAGAGACCAAGCCACAACAGGAACGCCAAGCTGATGAACTTATTGCTCCAGAAGAACAGACCCCTGCAAAGGGGAAAGCCCCAAAGCAGGATCGGGTGCCTAGAGGGTCCAGGTCTGTAGTGTCATGAGCAATACATCAATCAGCAAAATGATAGAAAGTTTTATAAAGAGAAGACAAGTGATTTGTACACTTTTCAACATATGCCAATAGAATATTTCTGTTAAGACAACATTATAGAAGACCAAGACAGAATGTGATAACAGTGGGTGTGTAAACCATATATTGTTGTAGAGTCAGCACACTTATCTCTAATGCTCATATTATTCCAGGCCATCACAGTACATTGTGGAAATGATGGGCCACACAAACAAAGACTGCGTGACCCTCGCTTGGAGACGGCCCAAGTCTGATGCAGACATTGGCTACATTGTGGAGCTTAGGAAGCCCGGTGAGGAGAGCTACCACATCCTGGACACACTTGATCCAGACAACACCAACTACACTGTATATGGACTCGAGGTGAGGGACTCATGTCAATGGATGCCTGTTAGTTTAGGTTTTAATAGTTTATTTCAGTGACAATGCCATTTACATAAATATATAGTAACATATATATTAATATAATATATGAGACAAAGAAACATGTTAGTATGAGATTGTCTTCACCATTTGCCTGACATTGTTGAGAGCATCAATGAGCATTATAACTCTTCATAATTTTACTTTAGTAGCAATGCTATTGAATGAATCTCATGTACATGTTACGTGTCTGTTTTTTAGATTAAAAAAATTTTGTCTGAGAAATGTGGAAACTACATAAGAACAAATGATTCTAGCCCTCCATAAATAAAGCTACATTGTAAATGAAACGTACTATGTATTTTTGATTTCAGAGTCAACTGGTACAGTTTCTCTTGAATTGAACACTTCTGCTTCAATAACATTAATATCTATTTACTCCAGGAGGGTGTGGACTATGAGTTCCGTGTGCAGGTTGTGCAGATCCAGATGGAGCAGGCTGTGGCCGAGGTGGTTGAGGCTGTAGAGAAGACCCAGACTGTGGGTAAGTAGCATGGAGCATCACACTTTATTATCAGATACATTGTACTGTTTTTATTTGATTTGCAAAGAATTAGACACATTGTGTTTGTTCATATCAATTGTAATAAAATGTTATTTTAATTTTGTTTTAGAAAGTAAGCACACTTTATATAATACTTTTGTTAAAGAACCTGAATAATTGAAGTCATAGCTTAATCTATGTATAAATCAGTTTGTGTTATGAACATGTGATTTATGTTAATAATTATAATTGTATATTTTTGTTTTTCTATCAAATCTTCTAATATTACGTATCTTGTAGATCCAGCTTTAAGCCCTTCGAATGGGCAGATCTGTAAGTGAAATGCAAAAGTTTGAACATTTAATTCACATGTTTCCACTTAGAATAGATATTATTTAATGTTGTTATTCCTACACACAGAACGGATTATTAATGTTATTATTATTTATGTATATTTTTGAATGTACAATGTTGCATCAGTCTTTGAAACATGGAATCTGTGTTTCTTTTCCCACCACATTTGTACACTATGATCCTTAACTAAATAAGCTCCAGATTGATTTCAATTGATGTAATTTTATTTCATGTCTTATTCTCGTGGGGCTATTTCTTTTTCTCTCCTGATGAAAATTACCCAGAACATTATGATCTTGCAGATGCAGATATTTTATGTTCTAGATTCACAACCTTTGTGATGTAGTTTAAATTTCAAGCTGCACCCATTGTTTTTTTCATATAGATTCTGATTTTTTATTTCTCATGGGTACTAATCCTTAATACCTCAACCATATCATGCTATTATCTTGTAAATAATTTGATTTAATGAATTGAACTTTCCAATGCTACCATTTGAAATTCTCAAAACACTATTTTATTACCTTACTTACAGTTTCTATTTAGCTTTTCTCATGTATATCGCTTTATTCTTCTCTATTTGATTTATTTCATTACCTCTACCAAGTCCTATTCATTCTCCTATTGACTCTTTGATGACCAATTTCTGCAAGGACTTCAATTACTATTCAATCACACCTCAGGTAACACAATAGTTGCAGGATTATACATCTAACATCACATGAACATGTTAGTTGCTGTGGATTTGAATTCCAACAGAGCTCTAGTTGGAACATGCACCTCCCATTTGTACAGGCTCTACAACCACATCCACCACCTGCTACCATAGCCGAGTACAACAACTGAATCCCTCTGGTCATGTGTTTGCAGTGAAGCCGAGCATCCCCCAGAACCTGTGTGCAGTGCGGGTGGACGAGCACTCAGTGGGCCTGTCATGGGCGCCATCAGCAGCTGGTGCACCCATTCTCGCCTACGTCATTGAGGTGCGAGGACCCGGAGACAAGGACTTCAAGAAGGTGTGTTCATCTAGTATCAGGGTTCTTCTTTTTCTTCTCCAGCACTTTAAGATCTCTACCCTTGAAGGGTGTTGGACTGATTGATTGCTACCTGCAAACTTTCCTACTACGGTATGCCTTAAAGTAAAATGAGGTTAATTCTCAAATGAAAACAAAAAGGAATGAAAATCCATATGTCCAACAATCAGTCTTCATTACTTCATGTTATTAAAATGTTACGTTTTTATGTAAATATTGTTAGAACTTGGAACAAAAGGTTGACCACAAATGGGACCATTATATCACAGGGGCGCCATTTTGTCACTCATTAAGAGTGGTCCGACAAAATGAGCACCATTAGTCATGAAAAAAGTGATATGTAGTGAACCCGTTAAAAAGGTGGTCTGGGGGCATTCACCCCCAGGAAAAAAAAAAGAATTTACAACACAAATGATGCAATTTGAGAGCTATTTTTCTGACAAAACAAATCAATTTTCTATGACCACTCCCACATGGGCGATAATGGAGGCACCGTAAATGTTTCTAATTTTTTCGTGCCTTTTTCGGCTTTTTATTAGTGATAAATAATACTACCTGTCAAAATCAAATTAAAAGTCCATTTATTGCCTTCAAATTCACCAATGTATTATGTTAGAAAATGTTGAGCCTAAACTAGTAATTAATATATTTGAACTTTAACAGTTAATAACTATGATTTAGTTTTGTTCTAGAAGTGAAACGTTAACTAATTTCATATGGTCCAACATTCCGTGCATATAATCAAAATAAACCCTCATGTGCCCTGTTACAAAGGAATCATTGTCCATAATAATCATTGACCATAATAAAAGACAACAGACAAAGACATCATTAGGCCATTTAGGGTCATTTAAGGTCACTGACCACTTAGTCAAACTATATATAAGTCTCTGGAAGTTACGCAACTACGCTAAATATATTGCAGAACGGTTAGTTCACAGATTAGTTAAACTATAGAGTGGATATTACGTAATTAAGTAATTACGTAATAAATTCTTGAAAAATAGTGGTCCGACAAATGCCGGAGTGTCGGAGCGGGTGCGACGGCCCTGTATACTCATTATACATGTAAATTACACATTACAGATTGCGTCTGTGGATGGTGACACTCTGGCCTATGATGTCAGTGGCCTGGACGAGCACACTGAGTATGAATTCGCTGTGAGGGCCCAGAACAAAGGTGGCATCAGCGAGGGCTCAGCAAGGATGGAAGAACCCGTGGTCACAAAACCCGTGATTGGTGAGTTTCACATCTGCTATTGTGTGCTGTGCTTTGACATTTTTCTTTTTATCTTTACATTTATTGCAGAAGTAATTTTGGAAGATTATTCTGGTAGGTGAGTATGGTATTTTTTATGTATTTGCTGTTCGAGTATGCGGTATCTTTCTCAGCAAAATGTACGTAGCCAAAAGCTGGAGAAGTTAATAGGCTAGTTACATCTTGACTGAATGTACCTTGCTTTAAGTGGCAATTTGGCCATTAGAACATTTTTTTCATAATTTGATATGAGCTCATTTTCAAAATTAAGACCACAAATATTGGTATATTCTTAAATATTGTACTGCATACATTGACCATTTATCAAACCAACCTTAAAGCAATGTTTTTAAAATTGTTTCTTGATTGATACCTTTCAATAACTTTTATTTGCTGTGATTTTATTTTGTATTCTGATAACTTGGTGCAAGAATTTATAGAATCTTTTTCATTATTCTTGTACTGGATGATAAGCAGTGTGTGATTGTGGTCAAGTGGGATTTCATATTTTCATTGAACATTGGCATGTACCACTGTTACCCTTTAATGGTTGATTCACTAAAATGGATTTCCAAAATCATGTAAATGTCTTGATGTGTCATTTGTATTGTCAGTAATGTGTCCATTGTGACAAGTTTGTTTTGTCCTTATTGGAGTACAGCCATGGTCAATATACCCTCCTTCCCACGTCATTGCACAGAAGTATCTATTTCAGTACCTCCCAATGCACCCACTGACCTGACCACTTCAAAGGTCAAAGAAACGACCTTGACCCTGTCGTGGAAAGCCTCAATTTCAGACGAACATTCAGCAGTGGATAACTATGTTATTGAGATTAAAGGCAATGGTGACAAGAAGTATCGGGAACTGACCACAGTTGATGGTGCTACATTGACATATAGTGTAACTGAGCTTAAGGAGGAAACAAAGTACTATTTTGGTGTCAAGGCCCGAAATGAGGCTGGAGAGAGTGAGGCTGTTACACTGAAGAAATCTGTGAAGACAAAGGCTAAAATTGGTATGTACAAGATATAGTGGACTGCTTTTTCATGAAAAGCATAGGTGGCAGTAGACTTACTACATGTAGTTTAGAATATTTATTCTCTCATCAGTTCACAGTTCTCTCCACCAAGTATATTATTTTTGTTGACATGGTATACAGAATAAGTGATTGCACTGGAAAAGTGATACTATATGATATATATTGCTTGTATTGCAGTTTCTCCCTCACCACCATCGGATCTCTCCATATCCGAAATTACCGACAATTCCTTTTCCCTCAAATGGTCTGCCTCTGTCTCCAATGGAGGATCAGACATAACTTCCTATATTATAACCTATTCTACATCCACGGAAACAAAAGAAGTAAAGACAGCTGGGAATGTCACAAGTCATACAATCACGGAATTAATGGAAAATTCTGAGTACCAGGTGACAGTGAAAGCTGAAAATAAGGCAGGAGTGAGCGATGCATCCGCTTCAGCTTCCATACAGACGGAGAAGAAAGTTGGTAAGTGCTTCTTATTTTCTATTAGTTTAGTGTGTACAAACGTATATGAGAAGAGAGAACAGAAGGAATTCATGTAAGTTTCTTTTGTTTTTAGTTCCACCTGTAGCACCAGCCAACGTGTCTATAAAGGAGGTGACGGAAAATTCTGTGTCCTTGACATGGGATGAAGTAATGGAAAACGGAGGTGCTCCAGTGGATGCTTACATTGTAGAAGCTAAAAAAGTTGCAGAAGACAAATTCCATCAAGTTGCCAAGGTAAATCTAAAGGAAGTGTTCTTAGTGAAGAGAAATAGATATGCATTGATAACCATGATAAAATTCATAGATATATCCACTGTACATTGTAGATGCACTTTGCATTTTATCTACTTTACAACATGATCAAAGTACAATTAAAAACGTTTGTGGTGTTATAAATGATAATGAGCTGTAAACGTCAACAGCTGGTACAATGGTACATGTATACAAGAGCTCAACCATTTATACTTGCTCCAAATTTGGAAGTTTAACGACTCAATTTTATTCACAACACAAGTCATGACAGTAAGTGTTCCCTCTGTTGATATGTCCATGCATGTATGCTTAGTTGGGCCCATCAGAGCTTGTGTATGTGGCTGATGGCCTGGAGCCAGAGCAGGAGTACGAGTTCGCAATCAAGGCTGAAAATTGTGCTGGAGTGAGCACCAAGGCTGCCAGTCTGGAGGAACCAGTCAAAACTAAACCTAAAATAGGTATGTGGAGAATTATTGGAGATCATGATTTTTACACCAATGCTATGGATGGATTTACAATTAGGAACAATTTACTTTTTAGCATGAAAGCTAATACACACAGATTGTTTTGTACACCTGAATAATTTAGAGCTGCACCATTTCAGTGCCACCAAAACCCCCACCGCACCTCTCTGTCTCCACATTAACTGAAGATGCAGTAACTTTGGCATGGGAGAAGGTCACAGAAGATGGTGGTGCTCCCGTGGAGGCTTATGTAATAGAAGCTAAGAAGACAGGAGAACCAGAGTATCATGAATTAGCAAGGATTTCAGCAAGTGAAGTTTCGTATGCAGCAACTGGATTGAGTGATGATCAGGTACTAGTAAAGCAATATTACATGTACATCATATTGCCTCAAATATTCATGCTATTTAGTTTAAGGTATCAATAGATTCAGAGGTGGCCGAATATTAACATTGATATACAATGTATTCAATTTGAATGTTTTAGAGTGTAGATATTCTTGTTTTTAAGCTATAGCTCTCTTTTTGATATTTACTACATTGTATTTATTTGTTTTCAGGAGTATGAGTTCGCCATTAAAGCAGTCAATAGAGCTGGTGAAAGTCAAAAATGCAGCCATTTTGAATGAACCTGTTAAAACTAAACACAAATTATGTAAGTAGTTTAGATTTTATGACAAGTAATCAATGCATTTGAATATGGACTGCACTCAATAATGAACAGTTATATATTTTGTGTCTTCTAGGCACACTCATGTAATAACTTACATGTAGTATTCTTTAAATGAATATATATAAATTGTTTTTTTCCAGTACCTCCGTCTGCTCCACAGAACCTGACAACATCAGATGTCAAAGAAAACAGTCTCGTTCTCAGCTGGGATGCCCTGACAACAGGGACAGATTCACCAGGTCAGCAAAATTCTTACTTTCTATTTACACTGGTTACTTATTTATTACATATACCTATGTTGGACAATATCCTGTATATCATGGTTACATCTGGTGATGAATAAACATTGCTGACAACAATCTGCAGTGTAGATTAAAAACTAGCAAGCTAATTGAAAACAAGGTAGTGGAGAGACAAAACTGATAACAGGAATTTATGAATGTCTCGAGCAAGTTATCATTTCCCACCATGTTACTCTCTATATCTATCAATGTGTTTAATATCCGTTGGCCCTTACAAAGGTATTGGACTGTCTGCTAGCTTCGGATAGCTTTCCTCTCTCTATCCGCAGCCATTATAAATAACATGTATGCTGATAACTCAAAATTTAAAAAGTGCAAAACATTTGTACGCTCAGCTCAAACTTGAGTCTGAATATGCCATATGCATAATAAATTTAAATGTTAACCTCTTCGGTCAGGAATTAAGCCGGTTTTGTGTGGATGAGGACTACATATTAGCAGATCATATTCATTTATCAGGGTGTAATACATTCACTTATAAGGGTACGAACATGATACTTATGGCTTGATCATATACTATGTACCAGAAGTGCCTATTCACTTATTAGTTCTATGAACATTGATTACAAAATGATAACATCCGATCATTTACCAATTTGGACTGTTGTAAATTTACCAACTGGGTGCTATCATGCAGGTTGTCCTGAGGATAGCAGAGCTTCTATGACTAAAATTCACTGGGATGATGTTACTGATGATCAGCGTCTTGTATACAGATCCATTACTGCTAAATGCTTTGCAGATATTGAGTTTGACCATGAACTTGCGTTATGTGACAATGTAAACTGTAACAACTTAAAACATCTAAATAGCATAGACTTTATTGGCAACAGTATATGTACCGCCATGCAAGATGCAAGTGTTGATTTAAAGAGTAGTTTTAAACTTAAATTTAAGCCTATTGCTGGTTGGAATGACTATTGTAAAGACTTACATTGTGAATCAAGGGAAGCTTTTTTTGCAATGGAAAGCCAATAACAAACCTAGATATGGTCCCCTTATATGATATTATGAGACGCAAGCGTGCTAATTTTAAATATGCATTTAGAAAGTGTAGAAATGATTTAGATAGAAAAAGATGTGATAACTTAGCAGTTAAATTACTTGGTAAAAATCCCAAAGAATTCTGGAAAGAGGTTAAGAAAAAGCAATAATTCTAAGGTAACAGAAGTTTCGGATTCTGTGGATGGTGCTGTTGGTAAACAAGCTATCTGTGATATGTGGAAACATCACTTTAAATCATTACTCAACTCATCCACAGATTCCACTTCTGAAGATTATGTTCGTATTTCTATGCAATGTGTAGATGGTGATATACCAAGATTTAACATT
Organism: Streblospio benedicti; assembly: GCA_019095985.1. Classification (NCBI taxonomy): domain Eukaryota; kingdom Metazoa; phylum Annelida; class Polychaeta; order Spionida; family Spionidae; genus Streblospio; species Streblospio benedicti. The sequence continues at coordinate 35,293,488 of CM032662.1, read as the reverse complement.
GATGATGTTCAAAATGCAATTAAGTCACTAAGAAATGGAAAGTCACCTGGTCCAGATGGGTTATGCAGTGAGCATTATAAGCACGCGGATCATAGATTATCTGTTCTATTGTGTTTGTTATTTAATAGTATGATCTGTCATGGTTATATTCCTGCTTCGTTTATGGACTCTATCATTGTGCCTCTTGTAAAAAGGGGATATGACCAGTAAGGACAATTACCGTCCTATTGCTTTAACGTGTATCAGCTCCAAATTTTTTGAACTGTTGATCCTTATTAGGTATAAAGATCTATTTGAAACCTCTCCCAATCAATTTAGTTTTAAACGTAAACATGGTACAGATATGAGTGTTTTTATACTTAGGGAAACTATAAATGTTTATCTCTATAACTCTAGTCCTATATACATGTGTTTTTTAGATGCCTCGAAGGCATTTGATAGGATTAACTACTGGCATATGTGTAGTAAGCTACTACAAAGGAATGTACCAAAAATAATTGTTAGAATATTTATGTATTGGTTTACTAGCCAACAGTTTGTTGTTAAGTGGTGCCATACGTACTCACAACCATTTTGTAGCAGTAATGGCTTACGGCAAGGGGGTATTCTTTTCGCCTATTTACTTCAATGTTTTTTTATGGATGGTCTTAGTGCCTTATTAAATCAGACTAAAATTGGCTGTCACAGATCAAATACTTGTTGTAATCATATTTTCTATGCAGATGACTCTGTACTCCTAGCACCTTCGCCGTATGCACTCCAATATCTTATTTCAGTATGTGAAAAATATGCTTTAGACAATGAGTTGGTTTTCAACAAGAAGAAAACAGTCTGTATGTCCATTTTACCTAAAAAGTTGTCTAAATGTATTAATGTTCGAATATGATATTGGAAGGTCAAATTTTAAAATGGGTATCAGAACAAAAATATCTTGGTGTATTTATCTCAAATAATAACTGTGATGATCGTGATATTATGCGTGAGGTTAGATCTATATACAGTAGAGGTAACATGATCATTAGCAAATTTAGGAAATGTACAGAGGATGTTAAGATTAGGCTGTTTAAATCGTTTTGTACATCCCTCTACTGTAGTTCATTATGGTGTAATTTCAAGAAAGTATCCTTGATGAAGTTAAAAGTTGCATACAATAATATTTTTAGAGCACTCATGGGCATTGATAGAAGATGTAGTATATCTCAATGTTATGTAAAATATGGAGTAGATAGTTTTAATGAATTGTATAGAAAATATGTCCATAGCTTTCAAGAAGCGGCTACACAACAGTGAGAATGCTCTAGTCAAGATCAATACTTTTTTTTAATAGCTATTTTATTTATAAAAAGTCCAATGAATCTGAATTGGTTTAATGTATTATATATTATATGATTACATACTCTCGCTAGAAATCGATAATTGTATATAGTGTATATATATTTTTTATGTGTTGTATGAACTTTTAGTTTGAAAAATAATGCATTTTGTCATTGTCATTGTCAATTAGAGCTCAAAACTTAATCGAATTTTCCTTCTTACTTTTTATGCTTGAATATTTGACCTATCATCTTTCTGGATTTTATGTCTCATTCTAATTCTTTCTCCTATTATTCTAATGTATTTTCCTGTCTTGCATACATGTTGGTACTTTTGTCATTCTAGTTTAAATGACAAGAACTAAAACTACTCAGAAAATAAAGAAACTTCTGTGTGGAGAGTTTGGGATCAGATAGGATTATTTTGGACTGGAGTGACCTGTATAATGAGGAAACAGGATGTAAACGGATACACAGTAGAGCTGTCAACTAAAGAACAGAAAGAAAACAGTAGTGTATATTCCAACACTTTGGAACCACCTACCAAGGTCGTACCAGCATGGGTTGAGGAGGGAACTGAATATGAAGTGAAGGTCATTGCTGAAAAGTGATGGCCAAAAAGAAATCATTATAGCAGAAAGTGTTAAGACTCAAGTTGTCAGTGGTAAGTTATAAGTACAAAGCAAGAACACAGGGAAATGAATGTTTTTATGCATATAATTGTTAATTTCTTGCAATACACATATTTAATGTAGTTTAAAAAAGTCATATGAGAACAAATATTCGCGTGTCAATACATGTTACAAAATCTGTCCCGTCGAAGTATACTAAAGTATTATTCATGCAATAATCTTAGCCCAGTTCACGTATAGCAGACTTTCGCTTGTATACCTAAAGCAAATATTTAATCAAATAATTACTTATAAACACAATAAAAACACATTAGAAATAGGTACCAATTCAAGCATGTTGACCTTATGCTTGTATGTACTCAATTTGCATTAGAAACAGCGAAAAGCTAAGAAAGAGCCCCCAAAGCTCCAAAAAGACTTGAAGGTGGAGTCTCTAACAGGCGATACATGCAAGGTTTCATGGGCACCTCCATCTGGCTCTGACCAGTGTGTGGGTACCCCATCCGGGTATATCTTGGAGATGAGGGGCCACACCAGCATAGACAATGTGCTGCTTTATATGGAAACAGCCACAGAACCAAGGGCAGGGGGTAGGTGCCCTGCATAACAAGGCAGTCAGACCTTGAATTACATATTGTAAAGTTTATAGTATGTTTGCTGTGTTGGGAAAAGTTAAAACTGGAATTTAATATTAGGTATATAGTAAAAAGATTATAGAAAATTTGTAGCCTTAAAAGATCATAATTGTCAATGTGTAATAATGAAATATACATCTTGCAGTATTTTACAACTGTCTAACTCAAACTACATGGAAATAGAATATACATAGAAATTCACTAAGTCAAACAGACAAAAATATTGTAGTTTCACGAAATGACCAGAATTACTTGGGTGATTGTAGTGAACAAAGTGCGTTTGTGGAACTGAGAGGGCGGATGAAGATGACTTCCACATTGTCAGTGTCCTGGACCATAATCAAGTGGATTTCACAGTAACTGGCTTAAAGGGAATGGACTGATTATGAGTTTTAGAGTGAAGGCTATCAACTTTTTCTGGTGTGAGCCGTTTTATAACGGAAAATCAAGAACAACAAGCATGAAAGAATATGAAAAATGATGCAGGCGATTGGTGGGTCCTGCTGGTGATGTACATGTACTAACTGGGAGAATGTTGATGTTTTTACAGTGTAGATAATACTTGCTCTAAAGTAGTGATGCTTTAGAAGTGTTGTAGTTGTATATTCTATGTCTTTTTTCATGGTCTTTTGAATTTTTCAGATTTTTGATAATTTTGTGATGTTATTTTTCAGACATTTTAGTTTCTTAAAAGTAATATTCGTGTATGTTGCTATTTTTATATATCATTATGTATAAATGATCATTCAGTGTTGTAAATTGAATGCTATCATTGCTTTTTGATTTGCCACAGATTATTTATTGCACTTATATATTTTACAACATCTATGTCAGCACGGCGTAGATAGCATAGATGTAATTTATCATGAAAGTTCATGGATGCTTTAAACCATGATTCATTTTTAACATAATTTAAATGAAATATATTCCATGCTATTATCATTTAAATTAAGTTAAAATACATTTACTTTGCTATGGTAATTTATGTATGTATGGTGCTTCGAAAAAATTGACAATAGCTCAATAATCATTGCCTGAGCTATGTCACTGCACAAGCAATTTGCATTTGAACATCTTCATTTGTTGTGCATGAAACAAAAAATACATTTTATATATCATCAAAATGCATTCCAAAATGTGTATTCTGAACAAAAGTTCATACCATTGACTTCCAATATTTTATAATATTGCATAATTGCATTATTTCTCTGTATTTACAAATTATGTCTGTGTAATGGTTTGAGGAATCAACTAATAGTCGCATTTATTTGTGTATATGCTTTTGGCCCGCCCGCTGCCGACAGACCTCTCCATTGCAGATGTCAACGGGGGGGTTCAATCAAGGCTGAAAATTGACTTGAGGTGAGCACCAAGGCTGCCAGTCTGGAGGAACCAGTCAAAACTAAACCCTAAAATAGGTATGTGGAGAATTATTGGAGATCATGATTTTTACACCAATGCTATGGATGGATTTACAATTAGGAACAATTTACTTTTTAGCATGAAAGCTAATACACAGATTGTTTTGTACACCTGAATAATTTAGAGCTGCACCATTTCAGTGCCACCAAAACCCCCACCGCACCTCTCTGTCTCCACATTAACTGAAGATGCAGTAACTTTGGCATGGGAGAAGGTCACAGAAGATGGTGGTGCTCCCGTGGAGGCTTATGTAATAGAAGCTAAGAAGACAGGAGAACCAGAGTATCATGAATTAGCAAGGATTTCAGCAAGTGAAGTTTCGTATGCAGCAACTGGATTGAGTGATGATCAGGTACTAGTAAAGCAATATTACATGTACATCATATTGCCTCAAATATTCATGCTATTTAGTTTAAGGTATCAATAGATTCAGAGGTGGCCGAATATTAACATTCATATACAATGTATTCAATTTGAATGTTGTAGAGTGTAGATATTCTTGTTTTTTAAGCTATAGCTCTCTTTTTGATATTTACTACATTGTATTTATTTGTTTTCAGGAGTATGAGTTCGCCATTAAAGCAGTCAATAGAGCTGGTGAAAGTCAAAATGCAGCCGTTTTGAATGAACCTGTTAAAACTAAACACAAATTATGTAAGTAGTTTAGATTTTATGACAAGTAATCAATGCATTTGAATATGGACTGCACTCAATAATGAACAGTTATATATTTTGTGTCTTCTAGGCACACTCATGTAATAACTTACATGTAGTATTCTTTAAATGAATATATATAAATTGTTTTTTTCCAGTACCTCCGTCTGCTCCACAGAACCTGACAACATCAGATGTCAAAGAAAACAGTCTCGTTCTCAGCTGGGATGCCCTGACAACAGGGACAGATTCACCAGGTCAGCAAAATTCTTACTTTCTATTTACACTGGTTACTTATTTATTACATATACCTATGTTGGACAATATCCTGTATATCATGGTTACATCTGGTGATGAATAAACATTGCTGACAACAATCTGCAGTGTAGATTAAAAACTAGCAAGCTAATTGAAAACAAGGTAGTGGAGAGACAAAACTGATAACAGGAATTTATGAATGTCTCGAGCAAGTTATCATTTCCCACCATGTTACTCTCTATATCTATCAATGTGTTTAATATCCGTTGGCCCTTACAAAGGTATTGGACTGTCTGCTAGCTTCGGATAGCTTTCCTCTCTCTATCCGCAGCCATTATAAATAACATGTATGCTGATAACTCAAAATTTAAAAAGTGCAAAACATTTGTACGTACTCAGCTCAAGCTTGAGTCTGAATATGCCATATGCATAATAAATTTAAATGTTAATTTGTATTTGAGATAAAAGTGATTTCTTTCGAATTATCATTCACATAAGTATCCGTAACACACACCATTGCTTGCTCTCTTTGATATTCATCTCCAGTTGATGGCTTCCTTATCGAGATGAAGAGAGGAGAAGACACAGAGTTCACCCAGCTGGAGAGTCTCGATGACGGAGGTGTTACTTCGTACAAGGTCACCAACCTTGATGTTGACACAGAGTATCAGTTCAAGATAAAGGCTAGAAATGCAGCGGGATACAGTATTGAAGCTACTGTACTCAACAGCACAATTAAAACGAAAAGCAAAATAGGTGAGAACAATTTTCCCAACAAATTTCTGTGTTATATTGTAGCTGGTGTGAGACCTTTTCCTGCATACAGTGTTTTCTTTCTCTCTTTTGGGGATGGATATCTCCAAGACAGGCTTTCCATATTAGAGCTCAAAACTTATGCATTCTTGTCTTCAGTGTAATCCTATTCTTGTCTTCAGTGTAATTCATTTTGTTGAAAAACACAGTGTTTATGTGGTATTTTTTACATTCTTAACTTGAATATTAACTGACATAATTTATCAAATCGGAATTTTCCCTTACTTTTTATGCTTTCCTATCATCTTTCTGGATTTTATGTCTCATTCTAATTCTTTCTCCAATTATTCTAATGTATTTTCCCTGTCTTGCATACATGTTGTTACTTTTGTCATTCTAGTCGAAATGACAAGAACTAAAACCACTCAGAAAATTAAAAAAAACTTGTGTGGAGAGTTTGGGATCAGATAGGATTATTTTGGACTGGAGTGACCTGTATAATGAGGAACAGGATGTAAACGGATACACAGTAGAGCTGTCAACTAAAGAACAGAAAGAAAACAGTAGTGTATATTCCAACACTTTGGAACAAGCTACCAAGAGTCGTACTGTATATGGGTTGGAGGAGGGAACTGAATATGAAGTGAAGGTCATTGCTGAGAAAAGTGATGGCCAAAAAGAAATTATTATAGCAGAGAGTGTTAAGACTCAAGTTATCAGTGGTAAGTTATACCTACAAGCAAGAACACAGGGAAATGAATGTTCTTATGCATATAATTGTTAATTTCTGCAATACATATTTAATGTAGTTTTAAAGTCATATGAGAACAAATATTCGCGCGTGTCAATACATGTTACGAAATCTGTCACTTATAAGTATACTAAAATTATTATTCATGCAATAATCTTAGTTTACATATAGCAGACTTTTCATACTTGTATACCTAAAGCAAATATTTAGTCAAATAATTACTTATAAACACAATAAAATGTTTGAAATAGGTACCAATCAAAGCATGTTGACCTTATGCTTGTATGTGCTCAATTTGCATTAGAAACAGCGAAAAAGCTAAGAAAAGAACCCCCAGAAGCGCCAAAAGACTTGAAGATTGAGTCTCTAACAGACGATACATGCAAGGTGTCATGGGCCCCTCCATCTGGCTCTGACCAGTGTATGGGTACCCCATCCGGGTATATCTTGGAGATGAGGGGCCACACCAACATAGACAATGTGCTGCTTGCATGGAAACAGCCACGGAACCAAGGGCAGGGGTAGGTGCCCTGCATATTAGGTGCAGTCGGAGCCTTGAATTACATATTGTAAAGTTTATAGTATGTTTGCTGTGTTGGGAAAAAGTTAAAACTGGAATTTAATATTACGTATGTAGTAAAAAGATTATAGAAAATTTGTAGCCTTAAAAAGATCATAATTGTCAATGTGTAATAATGAAATATACATCTTGCAGTATTTTACAACTGTCTAACTCAAACTACATGGAAATAGAATATACATAGAATTCACTAAGTCAAAGACAAAAATATTGTAGTTTCACGAAATGACCAGAATTACTTGGGTGATTGTAGTGAACAAGGGTACGTTGTGGAACTGAGAGGGCCGGATGAAGATGACTTCCACATTGTCAGTGTCCTGGACCATAATCAAGTGGATTTCACAGTAACTGGCTTAAAGGAATGGACTGATTATGAGTTTAGAGTGAAGGCTATCAACTTTTCTGGTGTGAGCCGTTTTATAACGGAAAATCAAGAACAACAAACGAATGAAGAATATGAAAAAATGATGCAGACGATTGGTGGGTCCTGCTGGTGATGTACATGTACTAACTGGGAGAATGTTGATGTTTTTTACAGTGTAGATAATACTTGCTCTAAAGTAGTGATGCTTTAGAAGTGTTGTAGTTGTATATTCTATGTCTTTTTCATGGTCTTTTTGAATTTTTCAGATTTTTGATAATTTTGTGATGTTATTTTTCAGACATTTTAGTTTCTTAAGTAATATTCGTGTATGTTGCTATTTTTATATATCATTATGTATAAATGATCATTCAGTGTTGTAAATTGAATGCTATCATTGCTTTTGATTTGCCACAGATTATTTATTGCACTTATATATATTTTACACATCTATGTATCAGCACAACGTAGACAGCATAGATGTAATTTATCATGAAGTTCATGGATGCTTTTAAAACCATGATTCACTTAACATAATTTAAATGAAATATATTCCATGCTATTATCATTTAAATTAAGTTAAATTACATTTACTTTTGCTATGGTAATTTATGTATGGTGCTTCGAAAAATTGACAATAGCTCAATAATCATTGCCTGAGCTATGTCACTGCACAAAGCAATTTGCATTTGAACATCTTCATTTGTTGTGCATGAAACAAAAAATACATTTTATATATCATCAAAATGCATTCCAAAATGTGTATTCTGAACAAAAGTTCATACCATTGACTTCCAATATTTTTATAATATTGCATAATTGCATTATTTCTTTGTATTTACAAATTATGTCCTGTGTAATGGTTTGAGGAATCAGCTAATAGTCCCATTTATTTATTGTACATGTACTTTTGTAGCCCCGCCCGCTGCACCGACAGACCTCTCCATTGCAGATGTCAAGGAGCACAGCATAACACTTACTTGGGAAAAAGTAAGTGCAATAAAAACAATCTTTATATTTTGCTGAAATAGTTCTGCTAATGTCAATGTAACTACACTATGCAAAACATCCATATCACACCCAAATAGCACATATCACTGTCATCAGAAACCCAGAACCCATAACTCCAGATTTCGGTTGTCATAAAGTGTCAGTTTTCATTGCCCATGATACAGATGTCTCAAATCAACCTGCTCTTAATGTCTTTAGGCTTCATAATGTCTTTAGGCTTCAATCACATTTTTCTAAAATCAAGAATATAGTCTAGCTGTGGTCATCTAGTCCCATATTACCATTAGATTCTCATGTTGATTAAGTATTGCAAATTCTTTTATCACCAGGTTACAGATGATGGTGGGGCACCAGTGGCAGCCTACTTGATTGAAGCCAGAAAAGTTGGGGAATCCCCAGAAAACTTTCATCCAGTAGCTTCAGTCAGCCCAGCAGAACTGTGTTACTCTGCACCAGAACTTGAACCAGATACTGAGTACGAGTTTGCCATCAAGGCGGTCAATGTGGCGGGTACAAGCATTGAGGCGGCCATGACTGAGAAACCTGTGAGGACCAAGGCTGAAATTGGTGGGTATAGATATAGCCATTACTGTTGCTAATATTGACACTACATTGTACTACTTTTACATCTTTTTAACAATACTCTCACATAATGACCTCTTATTTTGAGGCAAAAGCCATTAATGAATCATTCTGCTTTATTTGTTGTAGTGCTCCCCCCTGCCCCGAAAACGTTGCGTGCAGCAGACATCACTGACCATGGGGTCACACTCAACTGGGACCAGGTGGCTGGCGATGTGCCAGTAACCGCCTATGTGTTAGAAGCTCGGGAAGTGGGAAAGGATGAGGACTTTCATCAAGTGGCCAAAGTCTCACCAACTGTAAGCACTCGCTTTTAAACAGTGTGGTTATTTGTTTAGGCTGTACTAAGAAAGTTTTCACAGTAATATCAACAATGTTTTAATGAATGTACATTCATATCTTTTTCTCCGCAGGTACTGTCCCACACAGCGTCAGATCTCCATGACAATGCAGTGTACGAGTTTTGTGTGCGTGCTGAGAACGCTGCCGGTGTCAGTGAGACAGCGGCCATGCTGGAGGAGCCGGTGACAACACTGGCTGTGGCCACGGCTGTTGGTTAGTGTCTGTTGTGGGACATTTCTGTAATGGCTGTTTTTTGCGTTCGTAAATGTATTCTGAGGATAACTTCAGCAAATTTCTTAAGAGGAGGTGGTGATAGTGAATGGACCGAGTACATAAAGAACACATTTCTTGCATATGATTGTTATTATATCTAGCACTTCTATTACAAGTTGTTTATTACTTTACTAGATGCAGATCCTCCTAGTGCACCCAGACACCTGAAAGTGGAAGCATTGTCTGCAGACTCGATGAAAGTAAGCTGGAAGGCACCAAAGTCTGACGGGGGAAGCCCCATTACTGGCTATATTCTAGAAATGCGAGGTCATACCAATCAGGATTCTGTTCTTCTTGCCTGGAAACCTCCAAAGGTAAGTTTGTTTATCTAGAAAATAGTCTCTGACTTTATCACATTGATTGAAGTTCACTGATGTTATGTTGTGGTTTGTGATAATGGACATTGTTGCAATATGTTTGTTTCTCTACAGATAAAGGGTGAGATTGGGTATGTGGTGGAAATCAAAGGCCCGGAAGATGAAGACTTCCATGTGATTGATATCCTTGATGAACAAACTACAGATTATGTTGTGACTGGACTGCAAGTGAGAAACATTGTCATGATTGTCATATCTAATATCTATGTAATGCAGAAAATATGCACTTGGTTAGATCATAGCTTTGATCAGCTAAATGTGCAAGAATGCTCTCGTCACCATGTTAATGTTATAGGATCTTTATCTAGATTACACTTAATACTTTGTTGACAAAGTTCAACTGATTTTAAGGGATCGGTGAATGTAAAGTATATCACATAGATGTAATTTATAGCGTGACTTCTTGGTACTCATTTTCTTTACTCTACTAATATATTTTGTGTGGAAAACTGATAACCAAGTATCTATTCAGGAAATGATAGATTATGAGTTTCGTGTGAAGGCCACAAATGCAGCAGGCACCAGCAAGAAAGCGGTCACCACCAAAGAACCTGTACAAACCAAAGACACTGATAAGGGTAGGCGAATCAAAAAAGGACAGAAATTCCTGACCAATCACATGATAATTTCTAGTATATTAGCCAATTGTATCCTAGGATTAAACTAATTGCAATGAATATAAATTTTACGTGGCATTTTTTATTTCAATTCATATTTTGAAAGGTTAATTATTAATAAGTGCATGCATAATTAATATCTATATCTTAGACTATTATATTTTGATTTCTGTTAGATGAGGCAATTATCTAATAGTTGTAGTTTAATAGAATAGAGAATAGTTAAAATTGATGATGGACAGTTCAAGTAGACTCTCAGTTCGTTTAATAATTATTGTTATAGTGGCTGAGTAATCATTTACACAAACAGCTCCTGTACATGTATGTGTAAATGGTACCCTTCCATGCCTATTATTTTCATCTATATAGATGACATGGTGATATATGTTAGTGTTAAAAGTCATTACAATTTCACTTAACGCACAATTAATTGGGATATTCAAGCTGTGGATGTCTGAGTGAACAGTTCCAATATCTTTGAGCATGATATCAATTAGAAAAATCTACTTTAGTGTATATTATTTTCTCTACATAATAGCTTTTTCATATTTAAAAAAATATATTGCCTGTGACTTTGAATGATACAGTTAGTGCGTAGTATGTTATCATAACACTGGAAAAATAAACGTAGATATGGCTAATTGATCCTAATTCATATGTTACATACATTGGTTTGAATAGAATAGATTCAATATATAATTTCCTTTTTCCAAACCATTTAACATTCGGGTACATACTAATCATATATGTTCAATGTTATATGTTTTATGTTGTTTTATTTGTGCATGCACTTATATGATTTCTGAGAAGACAAACTTTTAATGTGTGAGTTATATTTATAATTTAAATTCTAATGTAGTTTTATTATTTTGTACGAATAAATAATTCCCAAATCAATTTTTTGTAAAATATAATATATATGCCAAAATTACAACAATCTGTGTTTATTATCTCATTACATAAAAATATTGCTTAATTATTATTTTTTCTCTTATCAATTTCTATCTTTACTTCCATTTCAATTAGAATGAAAATATCTTATTACAAATTACACATTTTGCCATTTATTTCATGAACATGTATTGTTGCCATTTTCTTAATGTTAGTAATCTATTGAAACGTCTAAGTCCTGATTGATAATAACAAAGTGATCATTTTCATTTTACAGTTAGTATTGATGATTAGTAATTTGTATATTTTATTTTTATACACTACCTGTATCAATAACTCTTACCCCCTTAAAAAAGGCATGATTTTTTAATCTATTTTTATTGGATAAAATTAAGCTATTGCATATCTTTTATCAACTTGACTCTGAAGTTTAATTATAGTTAAGTTTTATATTATCTCAATAATTAAAACACTTTTTATAGTGGCGCCAGATGCCCCGAGAAAATTGAAAGTGTCAGATGTCACTGAGGATTCTGTTACTGTTTCCTGGAAACCACCCAAAGGTAAATATATAAAACTACAAAATCTACTTCCTCTTATCTCTTCAAATCTTAAAATTATATTCTTTGATGCAGTGTGTAAGATAAATATGTTAATGCCAAATGAGACATACAATGTAAATATGTTCATGGATCTTAGAATTGAGCCCCGTACAGGTAGCCATATCCCACTGAATACTCCAGAGGCAGTCTTCAACCCTGAGGTGTATGAGCCAATTGCTCTATGGAACATTTTTCGTCAATATCAGTCCTATATTAAACTTGCATCCATCAACATTAATCGAAAGATGCCCCACAGTGGATCTTGCTTAGCAGGCCTAACCATTTTTCCTGATAGAATGCTATCAATAACTATCAAAAATGTTCTATCAATGAACCTACAAATAAAAGTCATATGAGTGATAACTATCCATTTGTCTTTGCTCATGAAGGTGGCGCTCCTGTTGCTGCATACATTGTGGAAGCCAAGGCTGGTGATGGAGAGTTCGTGAAAGTGGCCGAAGTCACAGGCAAAGATGTCAACACCTACACAGCATCAGGTAAAAATATTGGGCTCAATTATTAGGTGCACAGATGACATGGCCTTTTTGGCTTGTTGAGCCTACGTTGGCGGACACACTGGGATTTTAGAGGCATAAAAGATAATCTTGATAGGTTTATGTATGGACACAAAATCTACAAATTTCTTCTCAATGAACAAGCTTTAAAAAATGACATGGACACTTTTATATTCTCTGTGGTAGTATTATAGCGCATGTGTTTTCATCAATATTACAACCTTTGTTTTATTTTTATAGCTTAACTATATTCAATCACTGAAATTATAAAATTTTCAGGCTTAACAGGAGACACAGAGTACATTTTTGCTGTTAAGGCTGTTTCGGATGGTGGCATCCCATCAGAGCCCATTGTTGCAGAAAAGTCCACCAAAACAAAGGCAGCACCTCCTGCCAAAACTAAGCCAGAAGAAGGTACATGTATTACAGTATAATTTGTCGTGTAACTCACTGAAAATATATGTGAATATGATAATATTATCAATTGCTTTTTCTTAATTAAATAATGTTTGCCATATTTTGTGTGGTAGCAAAAGTCGATTAGATGTTGTTGTTTGCCCTATACAACTGCTACCTTTATAGCGTTCATTATGCTATTTTTTAATTTGTTGCATTCACTTATGTTTTTCTGTTTAGTTCTTAGTTATAGCATTTTTGATAAATTAAATGTATGTAGAATAGATAGTGATGATATTGCATGTTGGATATTTGTATTGTAGTATCATGTTTATTTCAATGTACCTTATTTTGTAGACAACATAGATGCTTACATTTAGTTTGCATGATTATTGCTCTTAATTTTTATTTTCATTACTTTCTTTTGTAATTTGTTAGATATTAATGATCAATTTTGTTTCATTTACAGGATGTTTATTTTATTTTGATTTATTATGTTTTCACAAGCAAATATTATTTCCATTTATTTAATTTTATTTGTACAATCCTTACTATGATTCCTTATTTTGATCCCTCTCAGAATCTTGCATATCCTTTGTCTATCCAAGATCAAATATTTAACATTTACTAAATATAACATGCACATGATATTAGTTACATATATATTCTACCTAAGATTTAACATTTTAATTATAGAAAATGTACATTTAGTGTTTATAAGGACATTTTTTTTATATCTATATCATTGTTAAAAGTTATCAAAAAACATATATGAATATCATATATTATTCAACAAACAAAGTCTTTGTTATGTCTTAATGATAATATGAAATTATTATTGCCAGTGATTCTTAGTATTTCAATGAACATATTTTGTTCTAGCTGTCCCAAGCTCGCCCTGCAAGCTAGCAGCCACAGATGTAGGTCGCGGTGACCTCACCTTGACCTGGAGTGCTCCAGAAAACAATGGTGGAGCTGATGTTACAGGCTATGTCATAGGTTATTATTGATGATGTTTACTATTGTATCATTGCTAGTGTCAACAGCTTCTTTTCCATTCTTTTTTACTTTTCAACCATTCGTAGTCGATAATAGGCCTGTGTGTAGTTTCTATTGTAAACTAAAAAAAGTGTCATCAGTACCTTGCAAAGGCAACCATTTAAGTTTCAAAAGATCCCATAGTGAAGACATGTGACAGTTGCTGTGTTATTATCTTTCTCTCTCACTTGGCGCTACGTTTCCCAACAGAAAAGCAAGAGGCTGGAGGAGAATGGACAATGGCCACAATGACCAAGAAAACCAGTGTCAAGGTCTCGGGTCTCAATGCTGACACAGAGTATAACTTCAGGTGTGTAATTCCCTTTTTTTTAATGTAAAACAAAAAATGGAAACAAAATGAGAAAAAAAAATATAATGAAAAATGCTTGAATCTCTGACACCCAAATGGCTAACTATGCCCCTGATTTTGTCTTAGCCATATTTTGTCTATTAGAGGATAAAATACATGAAGCAAAAGAATATGTAAGTACAAATGTTAAGCTGGAATAATAATCTATGAAATATCTGAATTAACACATTGTTTTAACTTACAGGGTTTGTGCTGAAAACTCAGTTGGTCGTGGTGAAGCCACAACATTACAGGAAACTATCAGGACCAAGGAGGCAGCAAGTATGTGCTTTAACAAAAAATTGTCGCCTTTATCATGCGAATACAGATATTTTTAACTCTACATGTTTGCAATTTTACACACCAAAATTAATTTAATATGTTGATATCATTTTAATAAATGTTTTGAAACTTGATCCAATTATGGCATTTAAATCACTCGATGTTTATTTCCAATCCACCATAACCTTTTAATTTTGTGGGTTTGTGCTTTCATCTCCCTCTGTTGGTTTGGTCTATTCTGCTATTTCTGATTTTGAATTCTGCGACTGTATATTTCAGAGCCCCCATCCTCACCCGGCAGCCTCACTGTGGGAGACATCAGTGAGGAGTCTGTGAGCCTGTCATGGGCAGCGCCCGCCTCTGATGGTGGCGAGCCTGTCTCACAATACATCATTGTGTACAGGGAGGCCAGCAAGAAGAAGTTCAAGAAGTGTGGAAAGGTAATAATGTGTCCACATCGCAATCATAAACAAAATTTGTAGATTATATCCAAAAGTATTCAATGTATATTTAAAGCATTTTGTCACTTTTCAAATTTTCTTTCAACTGCAAAAGTTTCAGTGATATTGTTCAAGTAGTATAAAGTATTCTAGTAACTTGGTATACAGCATATGGATTCATGACAAACTAACTAACGTGTTCAAGTAGTGTTTGTACACCACTCCAATACATCATTGGCTATTGCATCCTCTATATTATGTACAAAATGTTCATGTCAATAGGAGCCAATGATGCATTTCATGACTATTCCATTCCATGGTAGGTGTCTAGCGATGCCCTCGGATTCCACGTGACTTCTGGCTTGGAGGCGGGTCACAGCTATGTATTCCGGGTGTATGCAGAGAACAGTGCTGGCGTCGGGGAAGATGCTGCCGAGACAGACACAGTGACTCTGCCAGAGAAACAGGTGAGGGATGGGTGCTTCAGATAGCATGCTTGTTCTAGCTTGACACACTTTGACAGATGGACTGAGAGTGGGATGAGTGGATGGTTAGATAGAATGATATAAAGGAGCAATGCGCCTGTGTGTGAAGTGTCATAACAGTAAAATGTCAGAATACTGAGAATAGTTTAAAAAAAGTGGAGGGATGGGTGGTTTTGATGGCATGCCTATTCTACGTGTATAAAGACTATTAGACAGAAATTTGAGCAGACATGCAGGTAGATGTGGGCTTCTTTGTGGCATAACAGTAAAATAAAAGAAAAAACAATAGGGAAAATAGGGGCTTCTGGTCAAATCTTTTCGGCTGGTGAATAGCATACAAACATGCACTAATGAAAGGGAGGGTATAGGCCAGACACAGACTGTTGGACATTTGGGTTATGTCATTACTTAGATCAAAAAGGTACAATTGAAATTCCAATAAAAAGCTGTTGTAGATTTTGTATTGTCTACAATCTGATTCTATCTAGATTATTGGCATCTTTCTTCTATGCTTCTAGCTGTAGTGGTAGCATTGTTTCTATAGGCAGTAGCTGTAGAAGAAGTGATCGACATGGAGGAAGAAAGCAGAGCAGAGTCAGCTGCTCCAAAACCACAGGTTAGTACTTAGAGTACTGGCATTGTATTAAACGTAATACATACTGTTGACATGAATAAGGCACCAAAGGATCACTATGATTCAGTGGTCTGGTCTTTTATGATACGTAGGTACATTCTGTTCAAAGTGTATGTATGTACGTACATTTATAGAAGCTGAATTCTGAATCATCAGTGATACATTTATCAGATTTACTAGATACTTTCATGATAGCTGTGGCTAACAATAATTCTGTGTGTCTTCTCTGTCTTATGTATGTTTCATCAGTCTTCCTCTTTATTCAATAAAGTGTAGTGTGTATTTTTCTTATTGTCTATAATTCTCTATATTGACCATTCTACTGCATTTATATGTGTGTTAACCGTAGTATATTTGCTAATAAAACAAGGAGCCTGTTGAAGAAGTTGCTACTCCTGTTGAAGAAGATGCAGTTGAATCAGCACCAAAAGAAGAAAAGGTTATATATAAACCTATCTATTAACATAGATTAATATCTCAATTGCTTCGATATGAATATTTCTAATACACGTATCGTATATATTATGTAGTCCATGTAAATGTGCAAATATGCCTTTTTAGTATTGTCAAATGTCCACTTCCCAAATTTTATGTTCTCTGATTATATATTGAGTCATTCATGTTTTGTGGATGTTTTTAATATATAAGATGTTCTGTGCCTAAGCTTCTAGTGTTCAACTCTTTCTGTCTGTACCTTTAGCCTGAGGTAACTGAGACCAATAAAGAAGAAGAGATCAAGCCTGCAGAGGTAATCTTCTAACACATTTTCTATAGGCAATCGTTTACATTTCTTTCTTTAGTCTGATTGCTTTGTTGATTAATCTATCAATCTATCATTATCTATCTAAATATTGTTTCCTGTTGCCCAATGTGGATGGTTCAATTCAATGATATATAAGTTATAAACTTAAAATTGAGTCTTTGTATGATAAAATCCCACTGCCGTACCATAACTGTTCTATGAATATCCCTCGTCACAAAGCTATTTCACTTTCGCTGCAAACAAATAATTAGAATTAACATTGGTCTTCAACGAATATTAACAGTAAACTATCTTCCGCATAGTCATGATCCAGATACACAACTACCAATCAACAATAACAAGTGCCTATAATTATGTATGATTGCCAGCTGTATCTATTTCAGGAGGCCGCACCTGAAGCAGCCCCAGAGAAGAAGGTGCCCTCCGCCCCTAAGGGTCTGGCTGTGGGAGACGACGTGTCTGCCGAGGGAGTTACACTGTCATGGCAGGCTCCAGACTCAGATGGTGGAGCTCCACTTAAGGTACAGTTTAACAAGTCATGTAAGACACTTCAAAAGATTAATCCTCACATCATGTGGCTTGAATTATCTCTTGTCTGTGTTTTTTATTAGTACTTTTACATTAGTGAGTGATACCTTCGCTGTATGCCTTGCAACTATCAATTGTCACTTTTAGCATTTGGTCAACTATTTTCAGAGCTACATCATCGTGAGCAGGTCAGCAGACAAGAAGAAGTTCAAGAAGGTGGGAGAGGTCGATGCCAACACTCTCACTTTTACCATGACAGACAAACTCAAGGAAGGTTGGTGCTCCACTAATTTGATGAAAACTGTGTGGAAATTGTCTTTGAAATATGATGGTTGCATGTCCTCAGTGATGCTTTTTAATGTATTTTGTTTTTAATTATGGCCAATGATACAAGAACTACAAGTAAATATTATGGCATACTCTTCATTGTACTTGCTTCAAATTGTGTTGTAATGAACACTAAATTCCTAATTTATTAAAAGCTAGTTGTTAATTGATTACTATTATACACAGGTAGAGAATCACATGATGATAGCAATACCTGAAATTTCAGGCCAGGAGTTGTACTTCCGTGTGTATGCTGAGAATGAGGTTGGAATCTCTGAGGACGGGGCAGACCTTGCCCAGCCTATCACCATCCCCACCAAGGTGAGACAACAGGCCAGCTATCATCACAATGCAATTGGGCTGGGTTTCTATAGCAGGCTTCCCACATAGTCTGGCAGAGTCATTGAATTGTTTAAGGAGTCATTGAAAAAAAGAAACTTTGTAAAATGCCATTGAAAAATCATAGAATTTTGGTCAAAAGGGTAATTTGAATGCTGCTTCAGCATTTTGTTAATCAAATAAAGTTTTGTTAAATTCAGCAACTTGATATCTAAGACCCCCACACCACACAATTTATAGATCTTAGATGAGTGTGAGAAAAAGAATAGAAATCTATCTTTAATATCCATATTATTTATTGTTCTCATTCATCTTTATATAGAGCCTATTTAGATAAAACTAGGTATCTAGAAAAATTGTCCTGGAAAAATCAAAATATGTCTTGAAAAGACATTGAAAATTCATTGAATTTTAACGTGTAAAATCTGTGGGAGCCATGTATAGTGTATGTATAGGGTATACATTTCATTGTTCAGTTAAATAAATTTCCGTCTGGTAAAGCAGCTGATCCGCATTTTTCTATATATTAAGGGTAGTGGTTTGCAGATAATTTTGTGAACTTTATGGGGCAATGGCTGATGTCACAAGCTTAATTAGATTAAGAGAGTGATGATTGTGAGCCATATTTTCAAGATTCATTATAAAAGGAGATCAGGTTTTTTGTCTACTTGTTTGTCTACTTAGTGGATGAAATCTAGCTTTTTAATATAAGTTACGATGATATTTTACATTGTTGTATCATAATATTAATTCCAGTAAAATACTTCATTTGTAGGCTCCACAAGGTCAAGCTCCTGTGTTCTTGCAAGAGCCTGCGCCAGTCACGGTTGCCGAGGGCGACACCATCAGACTTACCTGCCGCGTCCAAGGTACTTCTTTTTTCATCCTTTTACCACCCAATGTTTTATTATTTTTATAAATGTAGTTGGCAGCTCATACTTCTAGTATTTTTTCACATTTTCCAAATAAAATGTTTATTTGATTTGAAGTGATTCTATACAATGTACCAATTTCTCTATACAAAGAACATACAATGTTATTATTCAATATGCATTGGTAAAGATGTTTAAAATATTTTTTTAAGATATCAATAAAAGTGCAGAGTTGTCGGATGTTTCTGCACATTGTTTTGTATATTTTGGCACAGAATTAATTTAAGTTGTTACAATTTATTAATATTAATGCATTTTAGAGATGAATTTGAGTCGATAATTCATTTAATATATATTTGAATATATTTCGTGTCTTAGAGACATCCTCAGCAAATAAAAAACGTATATGCATCAATACAATGTATGCTAGTTCTATGGGTTGCCTTTTAATTTATATTGGATTTATTACTGTTATTGTTTTAATTTAAAGTCTTAATTTATAGCTTACAAATTTTATGTTATGTGTGTATTAGTTTCATTATTTCTCCATAGCCCATTTGTAAAGCTATTAGTGTTAGCTCACTTATTAGTTAATGTTTATGTTTGTAGTGTTCGTCCTTGAATTATTTTCTTTATCACATTTTGATTTCATATGTGAACAACATATAGTTGTTCACTTTTCACACAAAGCATTTATGTTAGTTTTTATGTACCCAACCCTAATGTTGTTTTATATTTGTAAAACTGTCTTCAATTTTGTTATATATACGTATTTCTGTTAGAAATTTAATTTCTGTAATGTTAAGTGTTGTTTATTACATAAATTTTACCATAAAGGTGAACCTGAGCCAGAAATCACATGGTTTAAAGATGGAAAGAAAATTAAAACCAAAAAGGACAAGAGAGTTAAGATAGACTGGGATGTGACTTCAGACCTCAGTTTCCTAGAAATTTATGAAGCCAAAGCTGATGACTTTGGAGAATATACTGTACAAGTGTCAAACATATCAGGTGTTGCTAAGTCCATAGTGAAGGTGTCAAATGCAACAGAAGAAACACTGAAAGATGCTGATGAGCAAACAACTCCATTTGAAAGTGATACCCCAAAAGAAGAAGCCAAGATATCTGAAATTAACAACGAAACAACGAAAGTGGCTGGTGAAGTCATGGTAGAAGAGGAGCAGGCAGAATGTGGCAAAACTGAGGAACCTAAAGAGGAATCAGTTTCAGCAGATATTGTTTCGGAAAAACAAGCTCAGACTCTAGAAGTAAAAACTCCAGTTGTAGAAGATGTCCCAGAAGAAGTCAAGGAGTCTCCAGTAGGAGCTCCAAAGGAGGGAGAACAGGAAAAGCCAAAAGAGAGTTCTTCTGAGGAATCAACAGAAGAATCATCTGAAGAGTCTACTGAAGAATCTTCAGAGGAATCTTCTGAGGAAGAATCTTCCAGTGAAGAAGAATCCTCTGAAGAGGAGTCTGATACAGAAACTGTGATTGCATCAGTCACCCAAGAGCCAACCAAAAAAACTGAAGAAAATGTTCCAGAGCAGCAAATTAAAGAAGAGGTATGTCAGGAGGAGGTTGATAGTGTGGACAAACAGAAACCTATTGTTAAAGAACCAGTGGAGGAAGAAAAGATTGTTGCTAAAGAGGAACAAAAGCCAGAGCAGAAAACGCCAGAGGAAGTTAGGAAAGTCGAAACAACAGAGGTCAAAGATGATGAGGTTACTGAGGTCAAAGCAGAGGTCACTGAGGTTGCTGAAGAGGCAAAGGTTGTGGCTGAGAAGCAAGCACCTGTTATTGAAGTAGCTCCAGAGCCTGTGGTTGTAGATCAGGGAGAGACTATTCGTCTCACATGCAAAGTCACAGGTACACAGAAAGTGGGCATGACAGCACAAATTGGAGCACATATTTCTGTACACGCTCACTTACACAATTACTTTTGTTATTTTGTGCACATATTTCAGTTTTGTCATTTTGTGATGCTTTACTAGTATTACGTGTGTGTCAATGACTGTGCTTGTGTATCTGAGCTTATTTGTTTTGTCATAATATACATCTTTCAGATTTAGTGTGTTATAAATTTTAAACAGGCTATCTTATGTTCTCTTTAAAGCACTTTTTTGTTTGCATGATTTATGAAGCGCTGTTTGGCATACTTTTTTACTGTTTTGATTTCAGATTTTTTAATGTAGCTCACAACTTGATTGCGAATGACATGGAATAAGGAATGATATTTTCTCATAACTCTGTTTTAACAGTGATCATAATCTAATGAAAAATGTTATTTTTTTCCAGGTTACAAATCTATCTTCATGTACAAAAAATCCCATAACTATAATTTATAATATAATTAACTTATGTATTTATAGTTAAATGTTCCATCTTTACTTTTGTTAAGTTTTGTGTGTAGTGTAAAGTATTTGTGAGTTTTGCAGGTATTTTTACTTTTCAATATGTTTTGGGGGTTCATATGAAAAAAGTCATTGGAATATTTTCTCCTGTCTAATAACTTAGTAGCTATGTTCCTTTAAGGTACGCCCAAACCAGACATTCAATGGATGAAAAATGGTAATCTATTAACAAGTCACTCGATGGATGAAAGACTTGAAATTTCATGGGATAATGATTCTGAAATCGGTGTGTTAGAAATTGCTCAAGCCAAAGTAGAGGATGCTGGAGTGTTTGAACTAAGAGTAAATAACACTCTGGGTGAATCTAAGATGGCTGTGTCTGTCAATGTGAGAAAAAAGGGTGGTGCAAAGAAAATCACAAAGAGAAAGGAATCATCTGTGGTCAAAAGGGAATCCTATGAAGAGGTAAAGGAGAATGGGGAGAAGATCAAAAAACGTCAAGTTATTGAGGAACAAGAGGTTTGTGAAGAAACTGAAGATAGCATCATGAAGGAATCAAGTGAAAAGAAGATAGAAAGTGTTGAAGAAATCAAGGAAGATATAATTACTGAAAAAGAGCAGAAACAAGAATCAAAAATACATGAACAATCAGACTCATCTTCTGAGGAAGAATCATCGTCTGAAGGGGAGGATTCGAGCAAGGAGTCTTCAAGCGAAGAACCTTTTAAATCTGACCGTGCAAAATCTATTGAAGAAGAAAAAGGAAGTGTAGACACAACAGATGAAAAGCTTGAGCGGAAACATGTTACCATTGAAAATGCATCAGATGAAGATGTAGATACAACTGAATTTGTTAAAGATATTGATGAACTTACTGTAAATAAGTCAGATATTGCAAGTGATGAAGCTGGTACTGCATGCACTATCAGCTTCCCAGATGATGAACAGATTCCTGAACAAAGTGTTGATGATGAGCATTATGAAATAGAAGAGGTTGAGGAAAGTAGTGAAGCAAACACGGTTCTTGATGAGTCTTCTAATGGCAATTTAGCAACAGAACGAGCAGAGAAAGGTAGAGGGAGTATTGTTACTATGCTGGAGAGTGATGAAGATGAAGTGAAGGAACTTGTGGAAGAGTTGCAAGGCAGATGTGAGGAAGAAAGTACCACTGATACATTTAATTTGGTTGCACAAGCTATGGCTAGTGATATTATGAATGAAGCTCTTGCAGAAATGATTAGTGCGCAATCAAAACAGCTATTGGATAATGATAGTGTTGAAGGAATAAAGGAGGTTGAATTTGAAGCAATTGAAGCAGATTTTATTGAAAGGGTGCAGTCCAAACCTATTAGTGATAAATCATCTGATACAGAAGATGACACAATTGTAGTTTCTGCAAAACAAGAAGTGAATGATGAAGATGAAGATGTACATGTACAAAACTTGCAAGAAATTCTAACTGACGAAATTCACCCAGATATAATAGAAAAAGATAAAATTTTACCTCAAGGAAATTTACTTAAAAAAGGAGAAAAATCAGTAAAAGTGCCTTCTGAACAATCTGTAGGTGAATCATTTGAATCATCACTCACAGAAGAATCAACTGAATTATTGACGGAACAATTTAATGTAAAAGATAGTGAAAAATCAGCAATAGATGAGGCAGCTACTGAAGTAACCTTAAAGATGTCCCCTGATGAAAAAACATCATCTGAAACCACTGAAGTTGCAACCATCCCTTCTCCTCCACAAGTCACATTTGAACAACCAAATGTTGAAGTTGAACTTGGAGCAACTTTCAGTCTAAAGGTTAAAGTTCAAGGTCAGCAGGTCACATGCTTTACGCATGGCATATCACGCTACTTCACACTTGGTCAACCATGCGTGAAGGTTACTATTGCACTTTGGCTGCCTTATTTTGACAATTGTTATGCTCCATTACATAAAAATGCATTTGTCTTCATTTATTTCACAGCAGGATAAATAAATTAATTTATTTTGCTTTTTAGCATAAAATCAAGCCTTGATTTTGGCAGATACTGTTGCATGTTGTACTACATGTATATTTGTTTTGATATGCTTAACCGCCTTGTCTGAATTGGTGTTGTACATTTCTGTTTCTGTGATACTGTTGTTGCGTGTTACCTGAACGCTTTCATTTCAGATCAATTGCTACATGCATTTATGCATAAAATTAATCTAAATGAAACACAACAGCAGCTTTTGTAATCTTCAATAATAGATTACCAATTAACACCAAATTTCTCTTTTCAAATATTACACAGGTAATCCAGATCCTACCATTGAATGGCGTCACAATTCTGAAGATATACCTCATTTGAGGAGCAAGTACAAAACTGGCTTTGACATCATGGATGACACTGAGTGGTTGGAAGTCTTGTCGGCCAATGACAAAGATTCTGGGGATTACACAGCCAAAGCCACAAATGACCTGGGATGTGTCGACCGCACTGTATATGTCACAGTTAATGTTTCTGAAAAAGAAACTGAGTCAGTAGTCAATGCAGAGAAAGTGGAAATTGAAGAAGTTGGACCTGTCTACTTTGTTTTGCCAGAGTTTGAATGGTTCAGTGGAAATGTCTCTGTTGACGTTGGGGAAACATTCACTATCAAGTTCAAACTTAAAGAAGGTTGTGTAGATTTTAGTATCACTTCTGCTTTTTGTTCCACTTGATCCATGACAGACACTTTGAACCACCTCCTGTGCTTTTTAATGCTAGATATAAATAATTTACATTTATACATTGTCCTTGTAAAATGTTATCAAAACTCTTATGTTTGGTCCTGTCCTCAAGTCACTCCTGTTGCAATTCTATCTCACATTTGCTCTTTCTCTATGGAAGGTTCCAATCACACTTGTGAAACTTCTGTAATAAAAAGTCTCACAGTTATAACAAAATCACATTACTCTGACATCTGATTTGTCCTTACGCTGGACATCGTTCTGGGCTACTTCAGATCCACTTCCTTTTCCTTTTCTCACTGATCTTTTACATAAAGGTGGCTATTTTGAGTTCTCTGACTGCTTTCATGACATTAGAACTGCTATAATGTATTCAAATTCCATTTGCATTTCGCTAACTCAGATCAAATGAATGATTGTGTGTGCTAACATATTAATAATTGATTTATATATTTTTTTAATTGCAGGTTTTGTACTGGTACGCTTAAAATTTGAGTGTTTTTTCATTTCATATTTCTATCAGAATATTTGCTAAATTATTTAAAACCTTGATAGTGTACATTATGTAATCACACATTTTTTCATATTTCTAAATGATAATTGATTGTACTATTGCAGACACAATGAAATAATATTTAGAAAATTTCAAACCATAAAGACACATCTATTTAAAATGTATTTTCATTTTATGATACGTGTTTAACTATTTAGCCAAAGAGGAACCTGAAATAACTTGGCAGAAAGATGGCAAAACTTTAAAAATCAAGAAGAACCCAAGGATGAAAACTAACTGGGATATAACAAATGGCATCCAAAATTTGGAAATTAGTGACTGTTTGCTAGAGGATTCTGGTGAATATACAGTTGTTGTTAAAAATTCGGCTGGTGAGGTTTCTAAATCTATCACCGTGACTGTGAATGATCTGTCAGCAACATCTGAGTCAGAATCTGCAGAAGAAACATTAGCTGTTCCTGAGTTTATTGAGAGGCCCACAGGAGTTAAAGTTTTGGTTGGGGAAAACATCCACATCAAATTTAAACTCAAAGAAGGTTAGGAACTTTCTCACGATATGTAGATGCACATTGCACAATAAATGGTGATTTTCATCAGATTATTTTTCAGTAGGCCTGCCTACTTTTCTATATCAAACCTTTAATTTATAAGCTATAGAGTACATGTAGTTGTCATCACTTTCGATGTGGACCGTAAATTGTCCTCCAAATACATGGAAACTTTTGAGGTGCAAAATTGAAATAGATCACTACAGTTAAACTTCAAATTCAAGTATAACAATTTTGTCACAAACTTCTTAATTGTAGCTGAAGTAGAACCAGATGTCATTTGGTACAAAGATGGTAAAAAAGTTAATCCAAGAAAAAATCCAAGAATTAAGATTGACTGGAATGTTTTTGATGATACACACTTCCTAGAAATAACTGAGGCTCAGGCAAATGATGATGGATTTTATAAAGTCGCTGTAAAAAATGAAGCTGGCACAATTACTCATGAGATTCAAATTGACGTTGAGGTTCCAAAGGTTGTTTCCAAGCCCCAGTTTGAAAGGTTACCTAAAGACCTGGTCATTATGGAGGGTGAAACAATAATGCTGGTTTTCAAATTAAAAGAAGGTTAGAGAGATATAACAATTGTTTCGCTGCATCTTTTCTTCCCGGCGATAATGGTGCTTGGCTTCCAAACACAATTCGTACCTTACATCTTAACTGTCTTTTAAAAGCTATTGTTTAATTGATTTACCTTAATTTATACATTGTGTATCTAAACAGTTTTCAGTAGACATTAATTTGTTCAACAATTTCACTATATACATCTTTCCCAAGGAATCTCTCACAATTCATTCACGTTAACCTAAGTTATCATTATTTCATACTAAAATTTAATTTGTGCAATATAATATGCTTGATTAAAAAATTCTTAATTTTACTTTCATATAACAATGTTTTACCCATACTGTAACTAGTTAACTTTAATTGATGCATAATTATAACACTATGATCTTACCTTCATTGAAATAAAACAATTCACATTCATTTAACACATTTACACATTAAATGCACTTTTATTGTTATTATTGCGCTCCCATAATGCTAACACATATGTTTACATTGTAAGACTTAAAAAAGTATTTTTATAAATAAAATTCGTATTGATATACAAAAAAATTAACAATTGATAAGATTTTAAGTAAGATTTTAAGATTGTTACTTAGATATATATTCATACATCTTATGTAGCGTTGAAAAAATAATGCATTTTTATTTTGACCTGATTTATGAAATACAATTATATAGCAACTGATGAAAACGAGGTGGAGGAAGAAGCAGATGTAAAGTGGTACAAAAATGGAAAGGAAGTAAAAGTCAGTAAGAAAGACCCCAGAATCAAGATTGACTGGAACTTGTCAGATGACACTCAATACCTTATGATCAAGGATGCTGTCGCCAAGGATTCTGGAGAATACAAACTTGTTGTTAGCAACAGTGGAGGCCAATCAGAAACTGTGATGCTTGTCACAGTTAACAAACCTGCTGTTGAGGAGGAGCCAATGGTTGAAGAAGAAGTGCAAGAAGTTCAAGCAGCACCTCCCACTCCTGCTCAGAAAGTTCCAGATGCAGAACCTGAAGTCGTTAAAGAGGAAGCCAAAGAACCAGAGTCGGAACCTGAATCAGAAGTTGAGGAGCTAGAGGTCAAGCCTGTCGTATCTGCACCCATATTTGTATCCTCTCCTCAGTCTGTCACTGTGGAGGAAGAAAGCACAATCAAGCTCACATTCACTCTGGCAGAAGGTATTAGTATTTACATTTCATGTAGCTTGTTTGTTGTGTAAATAGCTTATCCTTGATGGTTGCAAAACCTTTACTCTTTTTAAATGGTACAACAAATGAAATATGGAATTATGTCTCAATTTTTCTAGTCTGTATTTTTATTATACATGTATTCTTTGCGACTGCAATCTCTCTCATGGGCATTTTCTAAATATGTGTTGAGAATCATGAAAACACATCCGACTGTTCTGATGCAATTTAGTTACCTTCATTCATTAAAATGATATAATTTTGTGACAAATTTAATGTGTAAGTATTTAATTGAATTGTACAGCAAATGAGGAACCAGAAATAAAATGGAAGAAAAATGGCAAAACCATCAAAGCCAAGAAAAACCCAAGAGTAAAGATTGACTGGAATGTTCTTGACGATACACAATTCCTTCAAATTGTTGACTCTGTGGTTGAGGATTCAGGAGAATACACAGTGATTGTAAAGAACTCTGCTGGAGAAATCTCAGAAACTGTATCTATAACTGTCACTGCTAAAGTGGAGGAGGCAGAGGCTAAACCAGAGCCTGTTGTGGAGGAAAAGCGAGTTGTTGCCAAACCAGCATTCTCAGAGCTTCCGAGTAATATAGCTGTGAAGGTTGGAGAAACAGTGCGACTTACATTTAGACTTCAACAAGGTTAGCTGGTGTTTGCAGTCTTCATGATCTTGATCATTTTAAAACCATTTGTTTACATGGTTTATTTTGAATTTATGTTACAATGTAGAAATTTTAGTTTTAGTTTTATATCTTTGTTAACTTTTTCATTTTATGTTTATCAACAAATGCAAGTGAAAAAGAATTCACACATACAAATTCATACGTATAATGTATTTGAAGCTTACAATCATGTATTCTCATACAGCTGACACAGAGCCAAAAATCACCTGGTACAAAGACGGTCGTGAGTTTGACACGAAAAGAGACAATCGTGCCACAGTCGGTTTTTTCTAATGAAACCTATTTCTTGAAATTGCCGATGCACAGGCTACACATGATGGTTTTTACAAAGTCAAGATTGAAAATGAGGCTGGTTCTGTGAGTCGCGAGGTACAAGTGAACGTCCAAGTAGAAAAAGTTGTTGCCCAGCCAGAATTTTTGTTGAAACCAACAGATTTAGTCATCATGGAGAATGAAATTATCCACCTGGTGTTTAAACTCAAAGAAGGTTAGGATTTTGTGACACTGCATATTTCACTCTGGCTTTGGATATGGAACTGATTTCTAACATGTCATATATTTAAACTTACTATTTGACTATATAATCAACAATTCAACATATTCCATTTTAACACTGAAGCTATTGATCCCCAATAATGATTGACATTCAGCCATTTCTGCTAACAATAATATATACACATATGAACTGCTACTTGCACTCTGGATAATAAAATCAAATGCAATCTTACCCTGTACACTAGCTTAATATCGTTAAGCACATAACGATCATAACATGTTAATGACATCTTCACTCTACATGTAATAATTCAATTTTACTCTCACTGTTCTTGCAAGCAAGCTCCTACTGTAATAATTGTTTGTAGCATAAAGCTATAGAGAGAAATTTTTCAACATTTCATAATCCATGTATAACCTAATTTACCTATTTTTTCAACCAATAACAAGTTTTTATATCTATAATAAAGCAATTGACATCCTTGTTCTTGCACACTTTCCTAATATTTTGGGCACATTTCTATTATGCCTCCATTGGAATAATATTCATCTTATGCAGATCTAAAACATAACATTCTGTGCATACTATCTTTTTTTAACTTCTTGTTTGGTACTTCCTTTTGAATCTATGAAATAACATCATTTTCTTATTTTTTCAGGACACTGCAGATTAGCTAATCCTCACATTAACAATGTTTTAATCAAATGTATTTATATTATGTATTTGATTGAATTTCAGTTAATATTCATGCCTCATATTCTTTATAACATATATGTTTTTTTTCCACGTAAAATGAATTTCTGAACGTGTCACTTTTCTATTTTTAATATATCTATGTTCAGTCATTTTTATTTTTTGAAATGAAAATTATAAATGTATGTTGAAAATACTTTAAAGCTGGTGAAAATGAGGAGGAAGAAGAGCCAGATGTGAAGTGGTTCCGAAATGGCAAAGAAATTGTGGTCAGCAAACGGGACACAAGGATCAAGATTGACTGGAACTTGTCAGACGACACTCAGTACATCATGATCAAGGATGCTACTGCTGACGATTCTGGAGAATACAAGCTTGTCGTTAGCAACAGTGCTGGCAAGATCGAATCCATAGTTCAAGTGACTGTAAACATCGAATCCTCTGAAGAGGAGGAGTCATCTGAGGAGGAATCAACAGAGGTGGAAGAATCAAGTGAAGAAGAGAGTAGCGAGGCATCTGAAGAGGAGATTGTCATCCCTAAGCCTGTGTTTTTGGCAAGTCCTCAACCAGTGGCTGTGGAAGAGGATGAGGTCATTAGGTTGACGTTCAGACTTCAAGAAGGTAGAACCCCCAGAAGCGTTTTTCCCCTGCACACTTTTCTTCACCTGCTATTGTGCACCTAACTTGATGAAGTTTTATATGTCTTATTCCATTTTCTATTTGAAGTTTTATTTGTAGCCGGGAACAGCAAATTACCATCTTGTTTACCATCAATGTGTTTAATGTGATCAAATTGTATATTGATGTTTTAATCAAAGAATTCCTTGTATGTATAATTGTGATATTTGCGCCGCTAACAATAAATATAAAATCTTGTGCAAATTTTAAAATGTGCGCTGCTACTAACTATTTGTTAAATTGCATCTCATGCGTTATTTTTTATTGCAGAGTCCAATGTTCATTCATTGAAAGAATTTTAAACTTTTTTAATATGCTATACATGTAGGTGTTTGTAATTGTTTGCATGCATTATGGTTGTTATTGTAATTACATGTATTAAGTATTAATCAGAGTATAATGGAGTAGTTTTCAATAGAAGTTCTGCAAGAATATAATCTCCTGTAACTTAAATAGACATTTATTTAACTGTTTATAGACATACACCCTAAATGTCATTGATTCTAAAATACAGTTCATAATAATAACATAAAGGCTCTTGGATGGTGTAATGTGATGTTGATTACTGCAAAATGTGTCTGTTTATCATGAAAAGATATTTGACAGTCAAACAATATTGTAAAACCTTTTATTGGCCAGTTTTTATCATCTTCTGTTGATGAACAATTCCAGGGGAAGGTGAACCACGTATCGCGTGGACTAAGGATGGTAAAGTGCTGAAGCAATCAAAGAAGGATCCAAGGATTAAGATTGATTGGGATGTGACTGGTTGGTATATTATTTGCAACTATTGATATCCTTTTGATTTGCCATATTGCCATTTCTCTTAGTATTGTGATCACATTCAGCTGTGTTTGTGATTCGTACTGTTAGATTCAGAAAAAGTAAGTTAAATTATATTTTGAACAATAAAAAGAATCGTTCTATCAAGTTACATTAATCATCCAAATACGTGGAATATCGACCTATCTTCTATGTTTTGAATTCATTGAAAGGCTATTTAGGTAAGATTAGAACATTGATATACAGAATGATATATAATAATTATGTGATGTTCCATGGCAGATGACACCCAGCTTCTGGAGATCAAGGACGCCAAGATAGAGGATGCTGGGGACTACCTGGTGACGGTCACTAACGATGGTGGCTCCACCTCTCAGATGGCCACGGTACCAGTGCTTTATCACTATCACCTTAACGCTATCAAAATTTTTATATATCCTGCTGAAAAAAGTCTTTTTGAAGGCCTAAAATTATCCAAATCTATTTTAGAATGTTATGGGGCTAATGAAGAATGATGGTGTCATCACTACTGTATTATAATTTTCTGTAACTTTTTTTAAAGTGATCGTGAATGTGTTACTTTCATTTTGTAAGGTGACTGTAAGCAAGAAGATTCCAAAGGAGAAGCCGTCTATGAGTAAGATGCCCAAATCTGTGACTGCTACTGAGGGAGAAACAATCAGGTTCAACACCAAAGTTTCAGGTACTCCCAGATTATTGAGTGTACAAAAGAATTGTCATTGTGTCCATGACGTTTGTGGCACGTTGATTGATTTGAGAAACTGCTATTCATTGGGGTGACGTTTTAAAGTATTGTAAGCTGTTATCATATGGGTTACTGATTACAGATGATTTCATAGTTTTGGGGGTATTATAATCAAAATCATGACTTGATTTAGATGATGACTTTCCATAATCTATTTATATTGATATGAACAAAAGGTTAAGAATAATGCATGTATTGAACATTTTACTTTAGGTCACCCTACCCCAGAGGTCAGTGTTCTGTACAAGGGTAAGCCCGTGGCAAATGACCGGGTAGACGTCAAGCTGGAGAATGGTATGTCCATAAATTCTTCATGAGCAACACCATCATTAACATTGCTTTTTCTGATGCAAACATGTCTGTTAGTTGATTGAAGACATTACTTTGTTAACCTGAAATGTTTGTACTGTTTATCATAAATGTTGATAAAATCAAATGCATATTCCTGAAAAATTCACTATTTTTCACTCATTTTCTACAGGACAGTACAATTTCTTGATCAAGAATGCCACTACCTCTGACAGCGGCAAATATACCATCAACTGTACCAATTCCGAGGGTGGTGCATCACATGACATCAAGGTCAAGGTTGAAAAGCTGTGAGTACTGTTTCATATATTATGATTCTATACTAATTTCGTAGATCCAAGTACATGTGCTTATTGTTATAGAAATATGGTTAGTGAAAATTGCTTATTGTTTTTCATCAGTGGTGTGGCACCAGAGTTTACCAGCAAACCTGATGTGGTGACTGTGAAGGAGGGACAAGAAATCTCCGTCTCTCTCACTCTCAAAGGTAATAATAGTTACTATATATATACTGTTATTGTTAATGCATGCATCAATTGCTTATTCAAGAGGCTATTTGTGTCTACTGCCTATGAAAAGCCACATCATACATTCATACATAAATTTACTTGAATCAGATTGTACAATTCCTACTAAACATTACATTGAGCTCCTGCCCAATAGGTGAGCCTGCGCCTTCCATCCAGTGGTTCCGACAGGGCAAGACAATTGAGGCTTCTGCCCACCTCAGCCTTGTTAGTGATGATACCTCATGCACACTCAAGATCAACAGGTATTGGTGTTTGGTATTCTTATTCTATTGTGTCTTAGTAAATAGTCATTTACATTCTTGTATATTTTTATTACTTGTGTTGTGTCTAAACAAATTAGTTGGAATTGTAAGTTTGTAATTTATATCAACAGAGCTGAAATGGCTGATGCAGCCGACTACAAAGTGTCAGCCACCAACACCGCTGGCAGCGTTGAGGCTACCTTCTCCATACAGGTCACACGTATGTACTGCGCTTTCACCTTCTTATGCAGTAAATCACATTTTTATAGTATCTTTGCAGTACTAAATTATTTTTTGCTTGAAAATCATGTTTAAATTAAGGTGATCACCATGATATTTCATCTTACCTTAAGTGTATTGTTCCATTATTCAGCAATGTCTGAAGAAGACAAGCTCCTGGAACAATTGTCACCCAAGATCAAGGAAGAGAAGGACAAGGCCAAGGAAGCAGACAGCATGCTGCTGAAACAGGTAGTGGATGCTTAGTAATGATAACTTATGTTTGTCTTTCAACATTGTTAGTCTAGAATATTTTGTGGTATTTCCTTATTTCAAAATCATATCTGTTTCATATCCATGATAACCATATCATTCAAATGATATACATTACTATTATTGTAAGGCTAATACATGTAGATACATTGTGACGTGACCTCAGTACCGAATGTGGGAAACACTAGTATGAAAGGCAATTGGCATGTAAGAATTTGTTCTGAGTTTTGTAAAATTAGAATGTCCATCTTACCCTTTTCCAGTACCCAATGCTGGAGACATACCGTGACGACGACAAGGGCAATGAGTTCTGCGTGGGTGACGTGGTGGAGGTGCTCGACACGGAGAACCCTGCCAAGTGGCTCGTCAGAAAGGCCTCAGACCCCAGCCAGGTAGGCATCACACAATGCTATTTATACAGTTGCAGTATAAAGCATAATTGAGGGAAATGGCTATTTGCTCGAGTCAACCATAAACCTGTTTTTATAAGAGTTTGACTTCAAAAGTAGATTGTAAGTTTTCCTTTACAATTATCATTAAAACAAAGACATCATAACTCATTCAAGAGGTCGCATCAAGGTAGGTTTTACTTAAATATATTTATCAGAATATTTCAAAACTTTTTTCAAACTCATTACATTGTGCATTGTCTACACATGGTGTATCTATAAACCAGTTACATTATACTGTCCTGTTATGCTCTAGTAGCATAGCAGCAATAAATGTTTGGTGTTGGATTTTACCAATATTGTTTCCAAAATTAGCTAGACCTAGACGAATTTGCAGTATTTTGCTCTCTTGATTACGTACTTGTCCTGAGATTCAAGAAAACAAGTTTGCTACAGATGAAGCTATCCAAGCCTGTTCAATCTCCCAACACCATAATTTTAACATCTGTGACCAAACTGTAACAGTTCTCATCATTAATTTTAACTAAATTTGACTTATGGTGAACAAGAAACCTGGAATAGGGTTTAATGTAATTGAAAACTGCCCCTGTTTAGCCTAATATGGTGATGAAATATCATGAACTAAAAAACATGTACATATTCAAGAGTGACACCTTACCTCCTCTACACTTGACTTTAAACAGTAATTGTGATGATTTACTTACTCCTACCTTTGAGCCACTTTCTTGCACAGCCAGGTACAGTACTGGTTCTACAATCTACTGTATTGTTGCTGTGCAAAAGCAAGATGCTTGCATCGGTGAAGTAATGCGTTGGCAGACAAACCAATGATGTGATCAACTTTGTGCCATCCTGAAGTTGAAACGTTCTCCAAACCTACCTGTTGTTTTCTCTGCATGAGAAGCACAGATAATTACAGTCTTGTCCAGCAGATGACACTCACTTTGACGAACTGTGCGAAATCATTTTGCCTGGAAGCAGCATGCATCCACCAGAGTTTGTGCAAAACTTGTACAAGGTTGGATGTGGTTACAAAGGCTGACAGCAATTGATAAGCATGATCCAAGTGTTCTTGTTTTCAATCATTCTACTATTCATTCCATGAAAATGGTTTATATCCCTATACTTAGCGTGTACACTGCATTAGTACTTGTGTGTAGCACAAAAATAGCGGCAATGTTGGTGCTGGGTTTTACCAATATTGTTTCCAAAACGTGCAAGACAAATTTGCAGTCTTGCTCTCTTGGTTACTTGTCCTGAGATTCAAGAGAAATAGGTTTGCTACAAGTGAAGCTTTCCAAACCTTGCAATCTCCCACCACCAAGACAATAATACCTGCAACCAATCTATAACAACGATCGTAATACAATTGTTGCATGTATTTTACATATATTTTATTCGTCTCTTTTACGTCAGAAGAGGTGAAAAATAACATATATTTTTAAATGGCACAGACATACCACAGTATTGGCAATTAATAGGTCAATATTGTTCCAAATTGTGCAAGACCAATTTGCAGCTGATCATCTGAGATCAGGTTATATTACTGAATTCAGAGGAATTACGTTTGCTACATTCATACCGCATTATTCAAAATCCTTCATGCGTCCTCAGAAATTATCCTTATTTAATCATACTGACCATCTACTATTGATATTAGTCAGATGTAGTGTGTCCCTTTAGCTTCTCCCACTCCACAGTTGTGACAATAGTTGGCACTTTTGCCCACACCTTTTCCATTTGAGATAATATACTTCCATACACATTACACGGCCAGGTTGGGTGGTGAATATATAACTACTGTTGTTGAGCAAAAGCAAAGAAGTGCTGGCATCAGTTACTTTATGTACTTGATGTGTTTGCTGACACATAAATGACCTCGTCAACTTTGTGTGCTCCTTTCTATGTCTTTCAACACTTTAAACCTTTTTTGCACTGCATTTTGCATAGTGTGCATTTATGTGCATGGACATCTGAAAATGTTAAACCAATATCAGTAGCAAGAAAAGGTAGAGCTGTTGGTGTTACACTCCAAATCTACCTGTTGTTTCCTCTGCATGAGAAGCACAGGTAATTACAGTCGTGTCCAGCAGATGACACTCACTTTGACGAACTGTGCGAAATCATTATGTTAGGAAGCAGCATGCGTCCACCAGAGTGTGTCTAAACTTGTACAAGGTTGGATGTGGTTACAAAGGCTGACAGCAATTGATAAGCATAATACAGATGTTCATACATTTGTTGCATGTATTTCACATATATTGTACGCCGCTCTTTGATGTCAGAAAAGCTGAAACATAAGATATATTTTTGAAATAGCACAGACATAGCCGCAGTTTAGGCTATTAATAGGTTAATATTGTTCCAAATTGTGTAAGACCAATTTGCAGCTGATCTTCTGAGATCAGGTTATATTACTGAATTCAGAGAAATTAGGATTAAGCTACATTCATTTCGCATTACTCCAAATCCTTCATGGACCCTCAGAAATTATCCTTGTTTGATCATACTAACCATCTATTGTTGATATTAGTCAGATGAAGAGGGTCCCTTTTGCTTTTCCCACTCCACATTTTGACAATAGTTGACGCTTTTCCACACACCTTTTCCATTTGAGATACATGTACCATATATTTACGTATAAAAGTCCCTGGACGTTTATTCGAAAAAGTGCTGTTTTTGGGCATATTTCAAACTGAAAAAAGGTTCATTTATAGGCCCAGGGACGTAAGTTCGAACCTTAAGCCCACCCCCATTGTGGCGATGAATAAGCATTGGATTGTTTAGAAATGGAGAGCTAACATATCTCCAATCACGGACTCGTACGGTATATCTTTCAAGATCTATGTGGGCGATGATGAGTGACATGAAGATTTACAGTGTGTACGAAGCTTGCCTGTTAATACAATTGGTAGTCGTTGGCGTTATGTCTATTGTGTAAATAATATCTTAGTATTCTCTATTGTTTTATTGCATGTCATAACTCGATAGTGTAATTAAAACGTTTTTATTTCAATCCTGAATCAGCCGGGGAAGAAGCATCTTTTCATCTTTTACTAATCTGCATTTTGTAGGGGCTTTAATAGGCGCGACCACGTTACACAATAAGATGACTTAGAATATGGGTGCGAACCTTTGCTTTCGTTTTTGCTGCTTATGCGCAGTCGGGACATTTGAACTACTGAGCATGCGCACTGGCACACGGAAACATGCGTGTATATATTTTTCACATCATAATAAGCAAGTTATTTCTATTTTCTGGCAAGCATTCATAATAGATTGGTTGAATAACGTTACTAATAGATTATACAACGCTATATTTGAGAATGACAATCAACAAATGCGATGTTCAATTGATTTTACACCCAGAATCACGGAAACACATACACGATGAATAAGATACAGATACGACTTAGCGATGTAGCTAATGATGAAAGCAGTAGATCTATACACGTGCATGACGTGATTGAAGTTGTTTTCATAATAAACCATATGTATTGACATTTACGCCCAGGAAAGTTACTTTCAGTGAAATTAACGTAGCAAAATAAAGTCAGCTTTGTTGGCGGAAAAAGAAATTCAGTTCAGTTAAAAGCCCATGGACCCATATCCGAACCTTAAGCCCATGTTCGATGTTAGGCCCAGGAGCCTTTATACGTGAATAGACGGTACTTCCATGCACATTGCACAGCCAAGTAGAGGTGTGAACATATAACTACTGTTGTTGAGCAAAAGCAAAGTGCTGGCATCAGTTACTTTATGTGTTTGCTGACACATGAATGACCTCATCATCTTTGTGTGCTTCTTTCTATGTATTTCTACATTTTTAAGCCTCTTTTGCACTGTATTCTCCATTGTGTGGATTTCATGTGCAATTGGACATCTGTGAATGTTATACAAACCTCATTTGGAAGAAAATGTAGAGTTGTTCGTGTTGACAGCTCACTCTAAACCTACCCGTTGTTTCCTGTGCATGAGAAGCACAGGTAATTACAGTCGTGTCCAGCAGATGACACTCACTTTGACGAACTGTGCGAAATCATTATGCCTGGAAGCAGCATGCATCCACCAGAGTTTGTGCAAAACTTGTACACGGTTGGATGTGGTTACAAAGGCTGACAGCAATTGATAAGCATGATCCAAGTGTCCTTGTTTTGGACCATTCTACTGTTCATTCCATGAAAATGGTTTATATCCCCATACTTAGCGTGTACACTGCATTACTTCTTGTGTGCAGCACAAAAATAGCAGCAATGTTGGTGTTGGATTTTACCAATATTGTTTCCAAAACGTGCTAGACAAATTTGCAGTCTTTTGCTCTCTTGATTACTTGTTCTGAGATTCAAGAGAAACAGGTTTGCTACAGATGAAGCTTTCCAAACCTTTCAGTCTCCCAACACCAAGACAATAATAATTACTGCAACTAATCTTAAACAATGATCACACATTTGTTGCATGTATTATATTGAATTCTACTCTTTGAAATGTGACGAGCTGAAAAATAAAAACTATTTTTGAAATAGAACAGACATAGCCACAGTATTGGCAATTAATAGGTCAATATTGTTCCAAATTGTGCAAGACCAATTTGCAGCTGATCATTTGAGATCAGGTTATATTACTGAATTCAGAGGAATTAGGTTTGCAACATTCATTCAGCATTACACAAAATCCTTAATGCACCTTAGAAATTATCCTTATTTAATTATACTGACCATTTACCTTTGATATTACCCCGGAAGTCAGATGTAGTGTCCCTTTTGCTTCTACCACTCCACAGTTGTGACAATAATTCAAAAATACTTCCATGCACATTGTACAGCCAAGTAGAGTGGTGAATATAAAACTACTCTGTTGTTGAGCAAAAGAGAAGAAGTGTTGGCATCAAGTTACTTGATGTGTTTGCAGACACATGAATGACCTCGTCATCTTTGTGTGCTCCTTTCTGTGTATTTCTACATTTTTAAGCCTCTTTTGCACTGCATTCTCCATTGTGTGGATTTTATGTGCAATTGGATATCTATGAATGTTAAACAAATCTCAATTGCAAGAAAATGTAGAGTTGTTCATATTAACAGCTCACTCTAAACCTACATGTACCCGTTGTTTCCTCTGCATGAGAAGCACAGGTAATTACAGTCGTGTCCAGCAGATGACACTCACTTTGACAAACTGTGCGAAATCATTTTGCCAGGAAGCAGCATGCATCCACCAGAGTTTGTGCGAAACTTGTACAAGGTTGGATGTGGTTACAAAGGCTGACAGCAATTGATAAGCATGATCCAAGTTTTGGTCATTCTACAATTCATTCCATGAAAATGGTTTATATCCCCATACTTAGCGTGTACACTGCATTAGTACTTGTGTGTAGCACAAAAATAGCGGCAATGTTGGTGTTGGATTTTACCATTATTGTTTCCAAAACGTGCTAGACAAATTTGCAATCTTTTGCTCTCTTCATTATTTGTTCTGAGATTCAAGAGAAAAAAATTACTACAACCTTCCAGTCTCCCAACACC
The DNA here is from genome assembly GCA_019095985.1 of Streblospio benedicti. Lineage (NCBI taxonomy): Eukaryota > Metazoa > Annelida > Polychaeta > Spionida > Spionidae > Streblospio > Streblospio benedicti. Next base: position 35,254,979 of record CM032662.1, on the reverse strand, counting down.
AAGACAATAATTCCTGCATCTTAAACAATGATCACACATTTGTTGCATGTATTTTACATGTATTGTATTCCACTCTTTGACGTCAGAAGAGCTGAAAAATAAAAACTATTTTTGAAAAAGCACAGACATACCTCAGTATTGGCAATTAATAGGTCAATATTGTTCCAAATTGTGCAAGACCAATTTGCAGCTGATCATCTGAGATCAGGTTATATTACTGAATTCAGAGGAATTATGTTTGCTACATTCATACCGCATTATTCAAAATCCTTCATGCACCCTCAGAAGTTATCCTTATTTTATTTTATTGTCCATCTACCATTGATATTAGTCAGATGTAGAGTGTCCTTTTTGCTTCTCCCTCTCCACAGTTGTGACAATAATTCACACTTTTCCCCACACTTTTTTCCATTTGAGATACATGTACTTCCATGCACATTACACAGCCAGGTCGAGTGGTGAATATATATTATATAACTACTATATTGTGCAAAATAAAAGAAGTGTTGGCATCAGTTATACTCGAAGTGTTTGCAGACACATGAATGATCTCATCATCTTTTTGCGCTCCTTTCTATGTCCTACACTTTTTAAACCTACATTGTACTTTGCACTACATTCTACATTGTGTGGATTTTATGTGCATTTTGGACATCTGTGAATGTTAAACAAAACTCGGTTGCAAGAAAAGGTAGATTTGTTGGTGTTGACAGCTCACTCTAAACCATTGTATTTATTATTATTTAATGAATGTGCTGATGCGTTATTTCACTTTTACAAAAAGGTTTTGAAAATGTTGTATTTACATACTTCTCTTCCTTCTACCACAGGTGAGCTATGTACCTGTGGAGTACATTCTTGGCAGACCAGAGGATGACGACTTTGTCGAGGCTGAGGAGGTTAGTGTGTTATTCTCTTATTATATGAAGGATGTAGTATAGCGGGAGTATTTTTACATTTAATCCTCTTTTAGTGGCATTCATCATATATTGGTACCAATATAAACCTAAATACTTGTCATTTATAATTCTCTAATTTACACAAAGTATGATAATTTCTGTCTATCCTTATAATATTAAACGTTTTCTGTCTATCCTTATAATATTAAACGTGTGGTATATGAATGGATGGTGATGGATATCATTTGTTGGATATCATTTGTGCACTTCTTGTTAAATGTCTTATAGTAAAATGTATTTGATATATGTTAGAGTTACTACAATATATACCAGTAACTACACACATAACACACATGAAAGCGAGACTTCTTTGTGGTCGCACAGTCATCATGACCATATGGTCACCTTTTACTTGTACAAGTACAATGAGAGTTCATTTGCAGACCATAAAAATTAATACGATAAGAAGCAATAGTACATGCAAGTTACCCGTCCTGGTTATCACTCCTTTCAGGCATACCCCGTGTATGCAGCCATCCGTGACTATGCGCCCTCAGCAGACGACAAAGATGCACTGCCGCTCGCTGAGGGGGAGAAAGTTGAGGCTGTGGACAGCACCGGCTCAGAGAGGTGGCTCTGCAGGAAGGTACAACCACAGCTTTTATCCAAGTATCCATCAATCCATATCTGACAACAAATATTGAAACAAGCGTGGCTCTTTTCACTTTATTTTATCTTCATTTCTCAAAATAATAATTAAAACGGGGATGTTTTGGCTCCAATGTAGGCATTATGCTGCGCTCACTCATCCTGTCAAACTCCACACCCAATGAGGTTATTGTTTGATCTTTCATCCCCAAACGTATAATAACCTATTAATCTGTATGTCAAAGGTTGACTTGATGTAAAATTAATTATAAATTGCTAAGTTGGAACGTATTCCTCACTATGTTTCAGGTGGATGACCCAACGGTCCAGGGCTGGGTACCTCCCAGCTACCTTGTGGCGTGCAAGCCAGAGGACAAGCTAGACACACGTTCCACCAAGGAGGTATTCCGAGAGGATATCATCCAGATTGACAACAAGGCCAAGGAGGCCGTTATGAAGAGGAGGTATGTTGGGCGGGTATTTAAGTCGGTATATCTATAGTATAATTGGTAGCCATAGAATACTGAAAAATTCACATGGATTTCATAAGAATGCAAGAAGTTTATGTCCCAATCATTAATGATGTATATGATAGTGAAGTTCTCATGTAAGGAAGAATATCATAAACTTCCCTTGTATACATTTTTGTAGGTATGCTCTTAAAGACTTATGGGAGTCTGAGCGTGAGTACATCAGGGACCTGACCTTTGCTGTGGATAACTACATGAAGGCATTTGATGGGGAATTACCCGAGGAACTCAAGGGACTCAAGGATGTCATCTTTGCCAACTATGCTGATGTCCACAAGTTCCATGATGCGTGAGTGCCATTTAATTCATGGAGATTTTTCAACTAACAATAAATGGTTGATGGTTTAATCTATTCTTATAGAATATTTCTATAATATAACCAATGACTTTAACTTTATGTTTGTTAAAATAAGCAACTTAGCCATCTCGACATACATTTTGAAGGGTTGCTGTTTCTTCATTTTACTCATTGAATCACCATATTATAATTGCACTTGGTCATATGTTCTCTGTTAGCTAAACGTTATTTGTTGATAATGTTTTCAACTCTGACATGTATTACGATGTTGTATTTTTATAGCACCTTCCTGAATGTGCTTTTGAACTGTTCCAATGATCCTGACAGCATTGGCAATTGTTTCCTCAACCAAGTAAGTTATAACATGCAAGTAATCTACAAAGGTGAATCTTTCTTACTGGTATCCCCATTTAATCTATATTTCATTATTATTAAATACCTACTTATGTTGCAATGACTCATGAATAATTGTGGTCCCTCCAAATGGTTTTCTATTTCTTCTTGCTTGCAGCGCGACAGCTTCTTTGGTCAATACATCCCATACTTCTTGGATCGTGACACAGCCAGTTACCTGCTATCACTAGATGGTGCTAAAAAGTTCATCAAGGTATGATCCTGGAAACCCATGCCATTCTTGTGTTGCAAGATCTATCAACAGATACTTTGCGTGCTTTGAAACTCCTATATATAATAGCCATTTCAGTATATCTAAAAAAATCAAAGGCTATTTTTTTAAAACATTTTGACCAATTTCTATTTTGAAGCATTTGATTAAATACAGTGTAAGAATAATCAGACAGTAAGCTAGTATAATTAGTAACAAAGAACATGCAGTAATGCTCTCTGTTGATAGGTCTTCCTTCAAGGAGTGGCTCTTTTTGTATTATAAAAATGTAGAATGATAGCAGTTTTGCAGCTATGACAGTATTCAAATTTTGCTGCTTCGTCATTGTAAAGAAGTACTTGGAAGTTGCTCTGCTTTATGTTTTTCTATGCTACACATGAATTTCGCCTTACAGTACCTAGTTGAAGTGGGTCGTTTATTGGTTGATACTTTGTAGTGATGCTTTGCATTTTTCCTCAACTCTAGTTTTGTTAATAGCCTTTTGACTTCTAGTATTGCTTTGGAATTCAACATGTTTATTGCCATTAAACTTTATTGTACAAGTTTCCAATAATGCTTTTTCATATTACCTACTGTAAAATTTTAAATTCAACTTCAACATATGTGCCAATATGGACAAACATTTAAAGATGAAATTGTTCATGTTCCGTGCAGTAGATTGATATTGCTATCTTCAGCAAAGTTTTGATAATCCATATTGGTGCACAAATCTACTAGCAAAAGTATGTCTTTATACAAGTTTCATTGAATAGTTCTGTCTCTCCCTGTATACTGTATTTACCTACCTAACCATTTACCCTGTACCCTCATTAGGACATAGAGACTCAACCAACCCAAAAGGACAAAGCCAAACAGGATCAGGTATGCTGCAGCAATCGTATGTCCTCTGTGATGTCTGCAAAAATTTAATTTATTATATACTATTGCTTTTAAAAATTTCTTTTTTTTTCTCTGTTCTATGTGACTTTTATATGTTTATTCTGCAAAATTATTAATACTTGTATTTGAAAATACAGATTTTTAAAGCTTTCATTACTTTCTGTGTACATGGGGTAATTACCAAATTTTACTATAAATATATATCACTTAGGAATATTGTATACTTTTAAATACAATATTAGTGACAGATGTTAAATGTTGTGAAATTTGGTAATATGCCACTGTTTTTATATTATATTCAGTTCCTCTAATTCGTCTTGTCTTATATTATTTTTGCTGAAATATGCAGGAAATAACAATGAAAATACAAACTGCAAAAAATAGAATAAAACGATATTTGTATTCTTATTGTTATTCATAAGCTTTGTGGTATGTATTCATTTAGTATGTGTAAAATTGGTCCATGCACTTTTTGTATTTTACTTTGATTTATTTGTAATTGTACTGTGTTCTTTATTGTTTTGTCCTCATTTTCTGTCAAATAATTCTGGCGGTTTTTGTTTTATTGCAGACTGTATTTGTGCTCTTGGACACTACCTGGTGGCCATATTGTTTATCGTTGGTTTTGTCATTATTATTTATGACTTACATGTCTTATTATTTTATATTTTTTCCCAAACAAATTTTGCATTTTAGCATTGAACATGATTCATTTGCATTTTTTTACTCTACATGTATGTACTTAAACTTTCTGTTTTTCATTTTTTTTTCCCAAAATCATCTCACTTTCAAATGTCAATGCCTCAAGATGGAAAAATTATTTATCCTTACCCCTTGCCATGATACAAAAATATTTGTATCACATTTATGAGAAAATTATTGATATCATTAACCTACCTCGGTATATATAGAATCCAGTGATAGAATCATAAAATCTTACATATTCCACAAGCATTTTCACCCATCTACAGAAATTAACCAGCCTTTTACAAACTATACCTTAATTAAACTAAATACATTTACTTTTAATACAAAATTCCTACTCTACAATGTGGATATTGACTTTGAATATTACTGTATTCAGGACTATGACACCAGCATCAAGAACATTGGAGACACAAAATTCAGTTTGCCTGGGTATCTTGCAAGGCCTTGGAATAGGATTGATGAATACATATCGATACTACAGGACTTCATCAAGTACACGTAAGAGCTACTGCTTATATTCAAAATTGCATAAATACATATGTGCTGTATACTATAACATGCATTTACAGATAGTCTAATTGCCACACTTGGATCAATTGGGGTCTTTTTAAACCAAAAGTGCTTAATTCATATGCTCATAAAAAACAACTATTCCACTCACATCCACTGATGATTAAGTATTTTCATCAATCATGAAAGAGCAATAGATACTTAATGAAAGACTGTGATATTATAGTGCCAAGGCCAATCAGTCATGCAACAAGCTGGAGGAGGCCATAGAGATGCTGCTGGAGCTGAAGAAGCGTGCCAAGGACGAGCTGGCCCTGGGCCGCATTGTGGGCTACCCAGGTGACTTGGCAGCCCTTGGACCTGTCCTCAGACATGTGAGTGATAAGCTATGACTGCAGTCCAAGTGTGCAGTTAAATTCTTCAATATGGTGTAATTGGGCAACATGGTATTACTTTGACTATTCTCAGGTATGTAATTTGTTGGTACAGTATGATGATGATATAATAAGCAAAGTATGATTTTTTTCCAGGGGCATTTGCAACCCGTAATGCGTTGATTCATAAGGTCACTGACAAGAGACCTCCATTTTGTTATATTAAAACTTGTATTTACCATTATTATTCACTAATCTAAGTCTTGATATGATTGTAGATGCTATTATCGTTATAGATAAAAGTTGTAATAAAAATTCTTTTGACATATTGCATGACTACAACCTAATAGAAATCAATGGCCTGATACTTTGGTGTTGGCCTAAGGCAATTGCATTTACATGAACAATATATGTTTTATTTCCATAGGACGACTTTGTGGTATGGGAGGGCGAAGTGACGGGTAAGGGCAAGAAGCGCCACCTGTTCCTGTTCCAGGACAAGCTGATGCTCACGGAGGTGCAGAAGGCAGAGAGGAAAGGAGAGCTGCCCACGTACAAGTTCAAGGAGATCATTGATGTGAGCATATGGTTTCTACCTATTGTGACCTTTAATTTGTAGCTGTTGCGAGAATAGACTTTACCATGTAGTCTATTTGTAGATAGTGTGGTTTAGTTGGAATGAATATTTCTTTCCCATTCAAGAAGGTGAGACCTACTCATGTATAAATTCAATGACATCATTAATTTGACGTGTGCAGTACTGTAGATTATACAGATATTTGTGTTAATATAAAGTCTTTGGCATGTAGTAACTCAGTTTTTAGATAGCGTTTGAATGAGTTATCATTGTTTTTGTCATGTGGGGATGCACTTTATACGCAATAGGTTGGGGAATAAGATATTTATCATTCATTAATAATGTCACAGTATTGCTTCACCTGCACATTTGATACTTTAAATTCATATTCTAATACATATACATATACCAGTAAGTAGTTGTGGAGGCTGTGATAATGAGTGAAGCATTATACATATACACAACAAACACTTGTATAACACAGGTGATATCATGCTACCCACAGCTGGCAGATACTCCATCTAGGACACAAGACCATCATAACCCATCATGAGCTGACTCACAGTCAGACAAACACGACTATATAATAGACTATAACATGTGTTACCAAAAACAACCAATGAGGCAAAGCAGAGTGCTGATGCCGTGCAATGGTAGTTGTAGTAGGCTAGGCATGGACGGGAACGGGCAGAGAGGGCCACGGCGCAGTGTACAGCACATAATAAATATTATATCACATAGTACATATATTTACATCCCCCTACCTCTTCAGCTGGTGCCAGAGTATGCCCTCAATGAGGAGCTTGATGATGGCAAGCGGTTTGAGATCTGGTACGCAAACAAGGTGGCAGACCCATACACATTCCAGGCCAAGTCAGTGCCAATCAAACAGGTCTGGTGTGATCTGCTCAGAAAGAAGCTGTCAAAGTTTGGTAAGTTCATGGTTTTCATAATAAATTTCATTATCAGCAATGTACATTTTAATTGAACAAACTGTGGGAGCTACTCTACATTCTTGATTTGTAATTCGTTTATTCAAATCATTCATTTAATTACGTAATACATGTATTTCATAGAATTATTCTGAATATTTTTACATTTAGATCAAATTGTTTGTAATCTCTGCAAGGTATTTGTTGAACAGGCATGCATGGAATTTGATGCAACAAAAGATATGTATATATATATATGTGTGTGTGTATTAATATTTGTATTCATATATATTATTAGAATGGCAAATATTTTACTTTTTCTAGTGCCCGGTTTTGCACCAACCTTTGCAGCAAAACTGGAGAACATTTCCGCTGATGGTAAGCAGTGTACTTATATACGTTTGTATCATCCCTCTCTGTAAGAAGTAATCATTAAAATCCGTTCTGATTACTTATTACTTGATAATGTGAATTTTTGTTTTGTTTTAGAGGGTCGGTCGGCTACATTTGTATGCAAGATAGAAGGTGACCCAGCTCCTGAAGTGAGTATTACGCTGACCAATCACTTTGCCTTAACTAGCAATTTGGGGTTTTCAGAAGAATGTAAAATACACAGTATCATGAAGGGGAAAGGCTATTTGCTTGCGTTATCTATAAATTCAACTAATCTGACTTATTGAAAGTTAGAAAGGAACAAGCACAAATGTACCCTATTTCACTACGTCTGTGACGTCAGGTGTCGTGGATCTTCAATGGCAAGCCAATGAAGGACGGCAAGCGGTACAAGATAAGTCGCGAGGACACCACATACACACTGACGCTGCCCAAGACCAAGCGTGACATGGCTGGCACTTACATTGTGCGTGCCAAGAACAAGCGTGGTGTGCAGGAGTGCAGTGCCGACCTCACCGTCAATCTCATGGGTAGGTCTTTAGGGGACCGGGTGGATGATGGCACTGTTTGTTTGTAATTTGACCCTTTACTGGCAGATTTGTCATTGACGCCCACTCTTTCAGCCAAGTATGAAGCCTAAAATAAGTAAAGTTTACCAGGATGGATACCTGATTTACCAGACAACGTTGCAGGTGATTCAGACATCCATTGTGGCAAATTTGAGCACAATTTGGGCTTTTTACGACACTGCAATAATGATATTATTTGCTACTTTAGCCACTAAAGGGTTAATCTACCTAAAGGCTGAAATCTGCCACACTTTATTGACAACTAACGTCATGGAATTATTGAGGGACAGTTCTTGGCATTGTTATTAAACCTAAAATCTAGTAATTAACCACATGTAAGGTTGATTCTTAGATGCATTTGGATTTACTTGAAGAAGGGTTTGGGGATATAATAGGTTTTGGTATTTAATTTTTATTTTTAAAGAATAGTTATTTAACAGGATATCATCTAAGAGATCTTGATCCAATTGTATATAAGACACTAGCATAAGTCTAAGAAAAATATTCTTTGTGAAGATTTCAGTCATTTTGGTACTCATAATTTACTTTCTTATACCTCCAACATTTTGTCTTTTTTTTCATAAAATACATCTGCAAGTTATTTTGATGAATTAATTTTGTTTGTATTGTGAATTATATGATCTATACTTTGTTATACTTTTTCAATGCCATCTGTGTAACACAGTGATTGTTATCCCATTGCTATCAGTGCAATTTCTGACTATTTTCTCAAATTATTCAATAAAAAAAAGTAATTGGGTGATTGACAAAATCTAGAGTGGCCAGTGAGTCTTTCATAATATAGTACCATATGTATGTTCTATCTTGTATGAGACAAGAAAAAAATGAAGATGTTTTACAAATTTACAAAAATATCTTCATGTATTTTCTTGATGTTGAAGTTTATTTTATTTATATACAATCACTGTACAATGTGAATGTATTGTTTGTTAAGGTGCTGTACCTGCAGTATAGTTATTTTCACATCATTTGCCATGCTTTGCTTGCCTGCTTTACAAATGATTTCTTTATAATTGGTAATTTTTCATAATGCTCAGTTGAACACATGTAAAATTTTAAAAGAATCGGAAATCAGTACCGGTATATAATCTGTGTGTTGGCTTTTTGAATATTAAATGATTATTGTATAGATTAATGCACATTTGCATGGAAGTCATTGTGTGGCACATGATGTTTGCTATACATTCTGCACCAGTATTAATTCTCATATTTTACCAAAATAGTCTCTCACTCCCACCATGTAACAATTTGTTGTATCAAAATCTGTTTTTTAATGTTGGGGTATTTGTATTACTTGTATATATGTAAAATTGCCAATGTTAAAATTAACTGTCTATTGATAGGATGTGATAACGGTTATACTTTATTTTAGTTATGGGTATATCATTTTCATTCCTAATCCTGCTCTTTCTGTCATGCTGTCTTCTTTTTCTTTTGCTTTTCTTTAAATCTGCTCTTTTTGCTATATATCTCATCATAAATCCCAACATCAAACATGCAATTCCATAATGCAAGTCTTTGAATTATTTGTTCATTCTTTCTAGAATTTATGCCATAATAGTTTTCAATAGAGTAATTGACATTATATGATTGTACCATGATTCCTCTTGTGCTCTTTCTCTCTCATTTGTAGGGTCATGAAATGATACATTCTACAATGGGCTATTGAACTTTATTTCATCTCTGCATTTCATGCATTGTTTTAGTGAAGTTAAAATATATATTGATAATACTCCGAACAATGACATCATATTTCATATATTTTTGTAGAGAGTCATACACATAATGGTGAAGTGGGAAATAAATAAAAACGAAGTGTTCAACATTATTTTTAAATATACAAGAATTAAATTGCCTTATTTTCTTGTACTTTCCCACTAGCAGTATTTACTTTGAATAGGAAAGGTTACAAATGTGTAAAATTTCACATTTATGTCATTCTTATGGATGAGCTGACAAATGATAAATTTTATGTTATGTTTTGCAAATTTGTGATCCTGTACTTTAACTGTGAAACTGACAGTCACAATTTTCAATATTTTGAAAACTCAACGTTAACATGACATTTTCATCTGGAACACCAAGTTAGCGACAAACATGTAGAGGAAGAGGATTCATTTGTATTGCTTTTTCTATTATCTCATTATTCTTATCATTCATCAAATCAATTTAAATATAAAATGTTGAACAATTTCTTTTTTTTTTTTTTTTTTAAGAACGAAATTGCCTTATAATATTTTCTAGTACTTACCCAAGAAAATTCTCTACCTCTTCAATTTAATTTGTATTTTAGTTGCATAAAAGACAGTATAGGTCAGTTTTATGGTTTGCTCTATATCTCATCTGTCATCAATGGTAATTCACCAATTGTCTCATTCAAGCCACAAAGAGGATTCATTTTCCATTCTCTAGCTGATCATTTTTGCTATCGTCCAAAATCCCTGCCTACTATGCGCCTGTTTCAGCCGTGCTCCACCAGTCGGAATCTGAGTATACTATGTTCATGCCTGAAGAGGAGCCTGATATCCCCACCCCTTACCTGCGCACCCGCAGGCTGTCCAGTCTCAAGGTGTCTGAGCACTATAACACCCCACTAGTGCTCTATCCCCATGAAGATATCAGTGTAGAATTCACCTTCCAAGGTGAGGGTGGGTCTCAAACAAAACGTAATCCAGCAGGCATGGAGGCAGCTTTTGATTGATTATTTTTAACAATAAACATTTAATCTTGAATGGATAATGATAAGGAAGCAGCATCCAGACGCAAGCATGGATCAAGCTTAATTGCCTTTGCTCAAATCCTCTTAAAAAGCAATGGACACACCACCTCTTTGTATTTCCACAATGCACTGTGTGAATCATATGCATTTGAGTTTTATCTGCTAAGAAAGCTATGTTAAATTGAAACGTTTTGTTAATTGTAAAATCAGCTACGAAACGCAGTGAAATTAATATTATAAGACCATGCTTATGCTGGTTGGCATTATCTTTGAAGTCATTAAATTTTAATAGTGGCAAGCATGCATGAAGCTTATTAAATCATTATTTTAATGCCTTTTGTGGAGATAGAAAACAAAAGCTATTGCCTGTTTAGTTTCTTTGATGAATTTTGTACTATTAGATAAGCAAAGGAAAGGGTGAAAGAAATCATTTGCTGTGAGACTCTACAAGTTTCATATTTTTGTGCTTTGTTAATGACATGAATAGTATCATATATGCCCATACATTTTTTGACGCAAGAAATCTGATGGGAGCTTGACGATTTGTTATGTATTTTTTTCCCTTGTTCTTGTGATGTTTTTTTGCAAATTTTTATTTGTGCACATTGTCTCGTACCGAAAATTCATTCAAAATGAATTTTTGTTTATACTAATACATCAATGTTCATTGATAAAAAGATATTGCTTCAGTGTATACCTGATATTTGTTTTGCTTATTTTTTTAATCGTGAGCATCAGTCATAATTTGTATCATTTATACAGTTTATTCGCTGGGTTGATTTTAATTTTTTTTCAGTTTTGTATATATTATATATTTCAAAATTATTTATAGTTTGTGAAGGAAATATATAATGACCGTTGTCTTATAAAATTGTATGTTTAATATAGAAATTAGAATTATTCTTTACCTATTAGCTGATTAGTGATTGTGTAGCACAATTTATCATTCATCACATTTTTGTTATTTTAATTATGTTTAATTATGTTCTTGTTTTTTATTCATTAGTTTTGTAGTTTACTTGTATTTATTGCACCAGCAATTATCACTAAAACCAAGCATGCTCAAAGTTTATAATTGAGGTTTTCAGTTTTACCGCTACACGTAACTTTATAACAAATACATTTTTCCATCACATGCAGAACCTCCTGAATTTACAAAGAAGTTGAAGAATGCAGAATGTCTACTTGGGGAAGAAGCCAGGTTTGAGTGCAAGATTTCTGGCAAACCGGCACCAGAAGTCACATGGTACACTATTATCACAAAAAGCAGTATAATTGTTTTATATTCTGAAGAAACATAAGTTTTTAAAGTTCTTTGCTAATATGGAAAAAAACTTCCTATGTAAACAAAATCTAAAACATTTAATTTATTATAAAATACCTGTTTCATGTCAATCTCATTATAAAGAGGATCTGAAAGAAACGAGAAGTAAAAAAAAATATTTGCCATTTTGCAGGTGCAAAGATGGAAAAGAGCTATCGTCTGGAGACAAGTACAAGATTCTGATCGAGGAAGAAGTGTATATACTCATTGTGTACAATGCTCAGGAGTCGGACCTCGGCAAATACGCTCTCAGCGCCACCAACTCTTCAGGAACCATCAATACTGCAGCTGATCTGATTATCACAGGTAAATGGATCATTGTCATAATTTCAACATACTGGTAGGCGTACATGCATTTTATTTAGAGAAAAGTGTTGGGAATTTGAGTGACTTTGAGCTATAGGCATTTAGAAAGAATCATCTTTAATGTCAGTTTTCATAATTTTTGTTGCATATTTATGTGTTTTAAAAGGTAGTGGCAATTAATCATTGTTAACCACAACACATCAATAGAATAGAAAAATACTCACATTAGGACTCTGGTGCCCTTGTGACAAAAATGATTGCAAATCTCAGTAAATGATGACGTTTCTCATGGTTATATACACTAGTTGTAGTACTTACTCTGCAACTGAGTACTGTGGTATATGTAACTGTTTTGGTCTTGTGTATTTGTGCCTCAGACTTGGAAGAGCGTAAGAAGGAGTGTGCAGCAGCATTCTCTGCCAAGCTTGCAGACCTAACAGCTGATGAGGGCAAAGACTGCAAGATCAGCGCGAACATCAAAGGTGAGGAAAACACACCTGACTATAAACATGGAAGGTAACATTAGAGAAGCAATATACTTTAGTCTCATTATCTTTTTATCTTTGCAAAGTGTTAAAGTAATTTTCTTAGGTTTAGGTGCAACTTCACTTCCAAAATTTCCAAGGAAATTATCTAAGGAACATCAACCCTCTTCAACATTAGAGGATCGCTAATGCATTAAAAGTGTTCTTTACTTTGAAGATGTACAAAATTACTTTCTCACCTCATCATGCAGGTTACCCAGCACCAGAGATCACGTGGCTGTGTGGTGACCGTGTGCTGGAGGATGGAGATGACTACGGCACTGTGTTTGATGGCACCAGTGCTGCACTCACCATCAGGCTGCTGAAACCTGAGGATGCTGGAACCTACACATGCAGGATCAAGGTATGTCTCTTAAATCTTACACTTTACATCTTATGTGGGTAGGATTTCAGTGCATTATGAAAACCAAAATAACCAGAACTTCTTTGTTAATCAATCCATTAATCAATCAAAGAATCAATTAATCTGTCAACCAGCAATCAAAGCCTAATATATTTGGACAGATCTTAATTAATTTTGAGAGTGTGGCCAGTTTGGCCAGTTTAACCCCCACCCCCACCACCCACCCTACCCCCAACTGCCTTAAGTTCTTTTACGTCTGAGCAGTGTACTTTCATAAATTAAAATTTCTTGTCAAAGAAGATATTGGTTCCATGCCTATAGTGTAATGTAGTGTATGTTGTCAGTCATATTAACACATGACATAATAATTTACGATATTTTGCTTCAGAACAAGCTGGGTGAGGACGAGAGCAGCTGCTCGCTGACGGTGGCCACCAAGCCACGCTTCCTCACCGGACTCACAGATCAGGAGGTGAGAGACACACATATTATCACTCATTGACCAATACTAAATTAATTAAATTGTAAGTATAGGACAGATAGTAACTGAAATAACACCCAAAAGACTATATTTATGGTGTTTTTGTTTTTTTTAGCAAACTGTATAGATCTACCAATAGAAAACTATATAGATCTTTTTATCCACACTTCGGTACTGTTTTTCAAAATGTAGTTGTGCATACACATCAGCAAAATCCTGCCTACGCCACTGATATCAATATGTGTATAATATCTATATTTTTGCTAATTCAGTTTAGGACCATCATTTGACATGAGTGTTATACTGATAATTGACTACTGTTAAAGGTGTTCCGTGGAGAGAAGATGACCTTGAGTTGTAAGATGGAGGGCTCACCAAAACCAGATGTGGAGTGGCTCTTTGCCAAGAAAGCCATCAAGGTAAAATGGGTATTATTGCCCAATTGTATGTTACATACATGTATTGCCTGTATTAAGATATGAAAATGTTTTGATGTAGAGTATGTAATTAGATGTGTAACTTCTCATTTCTACCTAATTAAAGTTATAATAATTTCATATTGTGTAATTACTATCACTGGTGGTGCAATTGAGCAATCTCGATCTGTATGTCTAGCTTCTTATACATTGTATATTATGAGAGTTATATTCAGCCAATATTGTTAATACTTCATTCACTATATTTCTATCATACTTCAAACTGTATTCCAGATTCATGTGAGAAAATCTCAGCCTATAATGATGACCTTGTTGCATGTGACTTTTCTTTTCAAACATTTTATTTTTTATTGAATGATAAGTAGAAAATACTAACAAACAAACTACTATAAATCATTTTTTTCAGGAGTCAGAAAGAATCAAGATGGAGGTGTCAGATGATGAATACACACTCGTCATCAACCAGATTGTAAAGTCAGACCAGGGAGAGTACAGCTGCCACGCGTCCAACAGAGCGGGTGAAGCCTACACCAGGGCAAGCCTCTACATCTCAGATGATATCCTGTAAGTGCTTGCTACCCATCGGTGTGTTATTGTTGTTGATGTGCAGTTTGTTCATCACTTTTGTATGAATACATATGCTTATAATATATGAACTCTCGCAGTGGTGCTCAATTGGATTGGTTTTCAAGTGAATCTCATAGTGATAGATGAATACAGGCTTCATTTTTTTGTAATCTGGAGTCTAATTTTGCTTGATACTTGTATACATTGACTATGTTTCATCCTGAAATAATTAAAGCTGAATTTATACCTACATATTAAAGATATCCTACTTGTGGTACTTCATTTCTTTTACCTTTCTGTTCTATGTCTGTTATATATTTTCCTACTGCATGAAAATCTATTTCCTTTGTTATAGTTATATATTTTGATAACAATTTGTCTATTACTTAACTTATAAAGACTTGCATCGTATTTTCTTACCTACGCTGTTTTTTTCTGTTATTCTTTATTGATTTGGTTTTATTCTATTTTACTAGTGTTGTTTTGTTTTGTTGTTCTTTTATGCTTTGTCTCTTTTCAGTTTTGGTTTCCTCAAAATAGCAATTAACGTTATCACCAAAACCAAAACTTTATTGATTGCTATATTGTTTTTGTGTGCTTTTATTTTAGCGCTGCAGATCCCTCTGCAAAACCAGCAGGAGAGGGAAATAAAAAGGATAAAAACACTAAACCTTGTGCAAAAGACATTGACTCTGATGATGATGACAAAGATAAGGATAAAATTATAGAATCTGATAGCATTAATAAACGGAACAATAAAGCTCAGGATGACAGTATTGATGGGAAACCAACTAAAAAAGCTTATGATGAAGACAAGGATATTGATGAAACAATTGACAGCATAGGTTCAAAGATCGATGGCAATCCTCCTTATACTAAAGGTGCTGGTAAAGGGAAAACTTTTGTTAAGCCTAAAATTGACAAAGATGCAAATGATGATAGCTATAGAGAGAAAGACAAGGATGGAAGGCAAGCTAAACTTGATGGATACAAAACTAATGATAAGCCTAAACCTCAGGAAGACATCACTAAACCCACTAATGATACCTCAATTAGAGGAACCACTAGGCCTGAAACGCTTGATAGAAATAGAGATTCTTCAGGTAAGAGCCAGCCCATTGCTGATGTTGATGCAATCCAAAGTACTATTGGAAAGACCCCACCGGGTTGTGGAGAAAAGCCAGATGATTACGATACAAGTTTTGATAAATTTAAAAGAAGACCTTATAACACAGTACCTGATGACACTGATACAGTACCAATTAGTCATAATAGAAAATCTGATGACTATGGAAGAAAACCAACTGATAATGACAGAGAAAGTTATAAGCAAAATTCAATTCCAAGTAATTATGGTGGCAAGCCAGATTATCAAAGGCAAAAAACACCATATGATTATGATACAACAGACACTCACATTAGAAAACCTATTGATACACAAAAACAGTACGACAATGATGACTTTGACTTTGCACCAAATAGAAGAAGACCAATAACAGATGATGACAGAGACAGTGATAGATACAGACCTACAGACTATGACATTTCACCTGATTACAGAGCAAGACCACAGAGTTCAATAGATTACGATATGCCAGACTATGGATTGCAGAGACCTTACATTTCAAGTGAACCAATACAAAGCCCTCATGACACATCATTGCCACATAGTCGATTGCCACATCACTATGACCTTGAAAAACACAGATACCCTATTGACAGATCACCTCATGTAATCACGCTTGAAGAAGATGGTGGTAGTTTACAGCCTGAAGTCTACATTCCAGGGCACGAATACCCTCTGGGCCATCCTTATAGAACCTTAGGAGCTGATGGAAGAATTCCTGATTACTACATCCCAGGCTATCCATATCCAGAAGGTCACAGGTACTATAGATCTCCAATACATCATCCTATGCCAATTGAAGAAGAAGAAGATGCAAGGCCTTCATTATATGCTTTAGTGTTGGATGGTAAAGATCCAAGAAGAAAGCCTCCTGTACCATACCATTTGGATGAAGATGAACCTTACAGGCGGAGACCATTGCATCTTACAGACCACATTATTGATGAACCCACAATATTGAGCCCAGCAAAAGAAGGTACTGGTGGTCTGGTTTCTGATGTGGTGTATGTTACTAAGAGAAGGCAGCAACCACTGAGTGATGATGAGGATAGAGGCCCTAGACCTTGGGAAGGTCTCAGTGAGGAAGAGAAATACATGAGGATGTTGAGAGAGGAAGAACCTGATGAACTCAAGCTAAGGAGAGGTCATAACATAGAGCCATTGAGCCCTATAAAGTATGGGGAAAGTGATCATCATTATAAAGCACCACACAGACAATTATATGGTGATGATGTGAATGTGGTCAGATCTGAGCCCAATTATAAGACACCAGAATATGATTCTCAAGCTGGAAAGTATTACATGTACACAAGACCTATTGATTATGAAGATTATGAAGATCGCCACAATAAATATAAACCTGAATATGTACCTACAGAATATATTGAAGATGATTTGGGTCAACAAAAAGCACATACACATGGAGATGGTGACAGTTATTACATGTACAAGCCTGGTTCTTATCAAAGAAGACCCAAACCATTTGATTATGACAATGAAAAACATTCATCTTTCAGGTATGAAGATAATGATAATGAAAAAGAAAACCAGCGTTTAGTAGCCAAAATTAGAGTAAATCAAGATTTGATAAGTAAATCTAAAGGAAGGCCTGACTATTCAGACTGGGTAGATGATATTGGGGTGGGCATTGAAGGAGAATGTGTGGAAAAGTCTCATGTTAATTCTTCTAAAAAGCACAGTCGTCGCTTGTCATTTGGCAAAGTTCCTACTAGAAAAACTGATCCAGAGATGTTTGGGTAATAATGTATGATTGCATCTTGATACTTATTATTTTCAGATAACGAGTTCACGTTTCAAAATGACAAATTTGTTGATTGATTTTAAAGTGATTCTAGAATTTATGCAAATTGGTGAAAAGATATTCTTTTTGTCAAAAGTCTCCATCAAGCTTTTCATTTGAGGTAGAATTTTAAACTTATGATCAATCAAATATAACCATTTTGAAACTTCATACAAAATGATATGTCATTGTCAGAATGAGTGTGTCAAGCATATCATGATATCGTATTTTTATTCTTTTAGTATGATTGGAAGTTTAATAGATCTTTATTTTCAGGAGAATGTTCGCATTATATTTCATTTCAATATTTGTTAATTCCAGCCTTATTTAGTATCTCGGTAATAATAGCCAATAACAATAGGTTATTATTGATGGCTTACAGAAATTGCGATGTCAGTATTTGTCAATGCTGTGGTAGATTTTAGTTTGTAGCCAACGCTTATGTGTACACTGTGTTGTCATTGTTGTGATGTACACTTTTAGTCTAGATAAAAAATGTTTATTGCATTAAGCAGATTTTATATTTGTGGAATTCGTTTACATGAAACATCTGGGTGGTAATTTGTTTCCATCACCAAAATCACAAATACAGAAATAAGAAAACACCATAGATTATTAAATAAACTTCCATCACTGCAAATAATCTCTTATACACATTCCTACCAATACATGTTACCATTCAATTCCAACATTTAATAGAAATATTCAGAATTTATTTCAAAAGTATAGAATTCACCACCATATCTTATTCATTGTTGACCATCCGTCGCATTACAGAGCTGGGGATTTAGAGGCAAATGGACAACAGCCAACATTTTCAGCACCACCACCACCTGGTGGTAAAGAGGGGGAAGAGGGTGCTTGGTTCCCCCAGCAGAATGGGTAATGAACTCGCCCGGCTATCAGCAGCAATAGACTAGTGTCTGATTAGTCCAGTTTAGATGGAATGATGCTTGTTCTAGATGATTATAGTGAAACTAGTAGACTAATCCTAGAAATTTCTGATGGGGGTGATAATGAAGAATGTTTGACAACGAAATCAGTAGAGGCTGATGACCTTATTGAAAAGTCTCGAATTATTATTCAAATTATATATATGTTAAAAATCATCTTCCTGTGATCCTGGGGTCATATCATATCCGAGTGAAATGAATGATACCGGTAGATGATAGCTTGTTTTGGTAGTTATTTTTATAATATTCATGGCCATATGTCAGACAAAATATGAGATGCACATACTTTCTTTTTAATTTTGAAAGTTGTATTTGTCCCATATCATTTATTTGTTCTTATGAAAGTATGAATTCATTCTAGATTTAGTCTACTTCTATAAGGTCTAGGTGACACAATGTGCAGGTCATCCACCATATAATTTAGATTATTATTTATAGTAAGAATGTTGTGCATTTCATCTTATTTTCTGTGTGTCTATGTTGTTTGTCCTGTTTTATGTTGCATCTGTATATACATGTAGTACCCTACATAATTTTTAAGGTAGTTCATCTTGTGTGTCTTAGTGTATGTTTTATATGTATATAGATATAGATATGGTGTAATTTTTAAGTTCCTCATCTTACGTTATTGTGACATTTTATCTTACTACTTATATTCATTGAAATGAATAATTTTAGATTATGAATTACCCATCTATTTTGTTTTTACTCATTCAATTTGTTACCACTGTTTTACATAGTCACATGCAATAATGTAAGGTTTTCACTCTTTTTCATTTAATTTTACATTTATTTTCATTTGTAGGTCAGTGTGGATTACTTCCAAATCAATTTATTTTCAACTGCATAATTCATATTATTTGATAAATGTTTTATATCTTCGCAGATATAATTTTCTATCCAAATTGTCTCTTGATTGAAATCTAAAAAGTTCTACAAGGACTTTGACAGATTTTTGTCATTGTGAATGACTGTGAATGCTTGTAATTTAGATTTTTGTTTGTTTTCCCGTCCATTTCAGTTACTCAAATGTAATTTATATTCAATTTTATTTACTACCCATTACATGTAGTTTCTGTCATGAAAAAGAAAAAATTCATTTGTTAACTCTACACATAATCATAGAGCAATGTAATACACTTTCCTTTTTTTTTAAATACAGTAACGTCTATACGATTTTAACAGCATCTATATGTTTTTTATAAGACATTACTTAGAATAAATTTAAAATTATTTAAAAAATGAATTGATTTTTATTGGATGATTTTTTTCTTGATCATTTTATGAAAATTAACTTTAAATTATAAAGCTCCAAATAATAATTGCTTCATTAGCTCTAGCTCCAAAATATACAGACATACATTCACATTTATTTCTCTACAGGCGTGATGTGGTGGATTCTGAGGACATCTCCTATGCCCCGTCCTTTGCCAAGAAGCTCAGTGACCAGGAGGTCATTGTTGGAACTACTGCCAAGTTCGTCTGCAAGGGCATGGGTGAACCTGCTCCAGAGGCCAGATGGTAAGTTGTGGGTGAATCTCCCGGGTGAACCTACTCAACAGGCGAGAATATATGGTGTACACACAATATATTAGTAGCATTGGAAATGAGAATAATTCCTTTCAAGTGTGTCATAGAACCAGTTTTATATAATGATACACTTTTGGTTGTTTTAAACATGTTGGTAATTTTACTATACATCAACTAAAACAAAAGGAGAGCTCAAATTTAGATTTAAGCCTGTTTACTTTTCTTGTGAATAAAAAAAAGATATGCATGCCGTACAAGATGTTAACACAGCAGCTATGGATAACTTAGGATGAAGAAGGCCAAGGAGCTGGAAGCATCAGAGCGGATTGTAATGGAGAGAGAGGGCAACACGTTCACTCTGACCATCCACAACATCACCCTAAAAGACGCTGGTCTCTACATGGTCAACATTGAGAACAAGGCTGGACAGGCCAAGTGCTCAGCAGAGCTACTGGTGGAAGGTAATGTTGGTGCACATATATTTACGTGATTAAGAATTTTGTTTGGTTTGATATTAAATCATTACTGGATGAAAAATAATTGAAGGAATATGTAAACTAGAGTAAGAAGTAACAGTTTGCAAGCAACTTGCTTTCTAAATGTTTTCTAAACATTTTCTAACAGAAAGGCGAATAAACTATGCCAGACCCTATTTTCCTGCTAATAACATTATCCCTGCTGCAATCCATCCACTTCCTTCATGAATAATTCATTCTTTTCATCATCGGCTTGCTTCTAGAACCTGTGCTGGCAGCCCCTAAGGAGGAGAAGAAGGAGGAGCATGGCATCGCACCGTCCATGCCGCTCGACAAGCCCAAGGTGGTGGAGCACGAGGGAGACGAGGTGGAGATCATCTGGGACCCGGCCGTCATCCCTCGCCACTACAAGCAGACACCCATCAAGTGAGTAGCTGCAGGCGTGTAACGTCGCATGAAGATTACCCCAGGGATGTCTTCTTCATGTAGTCTAAATGAAGATGTGATCTGTTTATGGAGTTTTGAAGGGGTTCTTTGTGAATGTTTGTGGTGTTATCATTATGAAGGCTTAGGATCAGGAAAACGGGGTCTATTTATAGATAAGAGATGGTTTTAATGGGAGGTTCTCTGTTATTAAGAAATATACAGTTTTATAAGACCACGTTTACAACAAACCCATTTCTGTAATTAGTAAGAGCATTTCTTAAAGTCCCAAACCTTAATAAAGAGAGTACCATAAATCTCTATCAAAATCCAACCAAAGACACATCTTCAGAGAGAGCTTCTGCAATACATAAGTTTGCTAGTTTACATTTGTAATCCACACTGCCAACGGATGATCTAACAACTTCACATGCACACTAGTTTTTGGCATCACATTACAGTTACTTTGTCTACTTTTAGGAACCGATATTTAAAATAAATATAAATAAACTTTCATTATTCAAAAATTGCTTGATTTAAAGATGTTTTGGATTATCATTTACAAATGGCTGGGTTGGTTGCTTGTTTTTTCAGATATATTGTTGAGCAGAAAGACATCAGCATCTCCCAGGGCCACTGGAAGCAGGTGTTCACGGAGGTGGAGGCCCTCAGGTGCAGGGTGAAGGGATATGACCCCACACGTGACTACCTCTACAGGTCAGTGCAGGAAGTGTTCCACTATGAGTGGCTGATTGTTTGGTTGGCCCATTGATTGGCACTTACAGATCCATGGGGCACAAGGAGTGCGACCAATGCAATACACACACCTTTTTCCTATACTTATTTTTTAAATTTTATTACTTTTTGCCATCTCTTTGAGCAACAAAACCCATGAAATCCAATGGTGTGATGCCATCTAGGCATTCATACATATTATTGAGTCTAGTTGTTTGTACTGGTATTAGGTTACGTAACCAGAAATCGGCCCTCTCAGATTTTGGCCCCTGTAGTGAATAATACAATTTTTTTCCATTCAAATAACATGGATTTCTACAGTGAATTGAATTATGATCTGTAAACAAGAGTTCTTCACAATGATCATAACATATTTTCATATAGACTTATTTAAACAAATGAAAATTATATTTGGTTATCTTATCTTATTTTATAGGGTTCGAGCAGCAAATGACTTTGGTTTGAGTGATCCGACCATGCCTGGTACCTACTATGGTCATGTTGGTAAGTGTCACTTACTATTCAATATCACAATTAATTTTATGGTTGAATGGTGTTTCATATAGGAATTGACAACCGTAAAAAAATAATCATGATATTATACCAGAATTTTGATGTTTGGTTATATAACTGTTATTGTTATTAGCAGTATTGAATTATTTATCAGTCAATTTATGATAAATGTATTAGTATTATTCTTTTGCATTTGCATCCTTACCTTTGTTGGTTTTCTTTTCTATATGTGTTTCCTTCCTATAAGATTGCATTCGTATAATTTTGTTTACAATTTATTTAAATATATTTCATGTAATAATCATTTACATGGCGTGCAATTGTGAATGTTCTATTATTTTGTAACATATTCTCTAGGTAATATTAATAATACGTGATCATGCCTAAATACATGTAGCTCAAATGCATTTTATTGTATCTCTGTATCTCTTATTTGTATTATTTAGTCAAAGAAGGTATATGCATTGACGTTTTATTTATGCTGCTAGAATGCACGGCTATTTATATGCACAACAAAAATTTATATACACAACAAAAATTATTTGCTCTAGTTCTCACTGCACAAGCTTCAAGTTTATTGGCAAATATTGATGCATTCTATTTTAAATATATAAATCTATTTTGGCAAATAAACAGCTTACAACAAATAGTATTATATTAATACATATTTGTTGTTTTGTACAACATAAATCTGCTACAGTTATTATGTTATCTACTTTATTCTATATTAAGTTTCCTAGCATTTTCTTTTTTGTCAGTATCTGTGATGCATGGTAATCGTTATGAATTGTTAACAGATTTAATTCACTTGTAATATTATATGAATTAAATTATCAAATTTAATTTCTTTTTTCATAAATAAAGTACACTTTCCCATATTATTGGTACTAAATAAGTATGTATGCTCTCTTCCTCATTTTAACTTTCTTTTCTTTTACTTTCCAAATTTTATTCCACAAATTGATTAGTGAACCTCTCTTTCAAGGATACTTATCTGGTTTGGAAAGTTTTCTCTCTTCCAAAAGGTGTCGATATATGACAAGTTCCATTGTATAAACTCTAACTGAGTTCACCTATTCACTCCAGTTGAGGTGAAGAGAGAGATGCCCAAGGTGGAGGTGAAGAAGGACAAGCTGCCTCCACGCTCGCCTCGTGATAAGCCTGTCATCTTTGATGTGAAGGACGACTCACTCAAACTGTCATGGACACCATCAGACTTCCCGTCTCATGCTGAGGAGACACCAATATACTACGTTGTGGAGAGAAGGTGAGAGAAATACTCTTGTTGCTGTTTAAATATAGGCAATTATATTTCTCATATGATACAAGCAGCTAAGCTCTAAGTTTGGACCTACATTGAATTCTCTCATGACTTGAGATGTTGAAAATATTTGCTGTTGAGAGTGTTATTACCATACTTCATACTTCTTTATATAATTGTAAATATCATTTAAGAATGGATGATATATAGCTGGCATGTTATCTTTGTAACAGTATAGTATACAATTCTGAAACATTAACGTCAGTTCAATAATTCAACTGTTAGATCATCATCTTTAAGGATTTTTTAGATTAATTTCGTTCCCATATCATCCATATTTGCCTGAGCAATCATAGCCCGTTACAAGTAAAATTCGTTGCCACATTGTTGAATGACGGGCCATGCCGGAGACTTTACTGAAAAATAGGTTCACACATATGATAGCATATCAAAAGGACTATTACATTGATCATTGAAAAACAATTTAACACAAGCACTCAATCCATTCAAAGTTATAAATGTCAAAATAACACTTTTTATCACAAAGAAAAGTATCATGTAATGATATTTATGGTAGTTCATACCAAAAATAGATCTATTTTTGGTATGAACTACCGGTTTGTAATGTAAAAGCAGATAAATATGTGCTCTATTTTCAAACATATTAAAACGATTGTCATTCATAAAATATTCTAGTACAGTATCTAGTTCGTTCCCTAACTGACTATAACTATATGATAGATACATAAATGAGAATAAAATCCATGTGTACCAAATCTAAGAAAGCAAATATATCAGTATTGCATATAGCTTTTCTGAGCATCACTGCTTATTTTAAAGTAAAACTATGTTATCTTGCGTAGATGTCCTCCAAGTAAGACATGGATTGAGATCGCCACTGACATTGAAATCACTGAGTGGCAGATGAAAGATTACCGGCCTGAGAAGGACTACATGTTCCGCATTCGCGCTGGAAACGACTATGGCCTCTCAGATCCATCCATGTCTAACACTTTGTTTGCCAAGCCAGGTTTGTATAGAAGGACATGCCTCCTTTGTACCACTTTGTTATTTACACACATATTAATGGAATGAGATTTTCCAAAAATACAGATTTCAATTAGTACAAGTCTCTGTTAGAATTGTAGATAATGCACAACAATATCAAAATATCTAGTATACAATTGAATATAACATGTAATGTTATTATTTATGAATTGCATTATGCTCCTTTTCTAAATTGTGCATTGGGAGTGTAATTTGATAGAAATGAAAAGGTAGTGTGAATATTATTTGTGAACCATTAAATCAACAACTTCAGCTGACACTGGCATTGAAACCAAGAAGAAGAGTAGTGATGATATGAAGTCCAAGGTGAAACCCAGGACTGTGTGGGACAAGCCAGACATTCTGGATCTGGATGACAATTCCTGCAGGTATTAGAATGTTTTCAGTGTAGATTTTTCAGTTAAATATTTTATTACACTGTTAAGCTCACTTGATAGTGATGATAACATATATATCATGTTAAAAATCAACTTAATTACTTTACAATATCTTAATCTTATGAAACTGTTGATGAGAAATGACATTGCATGGAAATTATACAGTTTATTAATATAAGTTAATTGAAAAAAATATTTATCAAGTGTCTTGGATGTAATCAACAAAAACAATGATTTTTCAGGTTGAAATGGAAGGCATCCTCAATTCCCGATTATGCCATGCAGACTCCAATCTGGTACATCGTGGAGCAGAGAATACCACCCAGCCTCGAGTGGTCCAGGCTCACTGCTGACTGCACAGAAACTGAGTTCAAGGTTGGTAACAGACTTTTACTTTGCCTGAATGTAACTTCAAGTCTGTATTCAAGCGTACTAGTACTCAATGTTTCTTGTTTCATTTAGCGATGTGTCTCAATGTACATGTACTATATATGATCATATTCTACATGTATATGTGATATATATATTTACTAATATAGATTCTATTTCCCTATAAAATAATAAACTCCCTGAAGAAATTCAAACATGTGCATATTATGAATAGGAGGATTTTTTTAAATGAAACACATTGTCTACTGATGCAAAGGTCAATCATTTCTTTACAATGAGATCCCAAATGAATCCTCAAGAACCATGCCCATCAACACCTAACACAGGTGAAGAAGATCAACCGCACCAAGGACTACTACTGGCGCGTGCGTCCAGCCAACGAGTTTGGTACAGCTGAGCCATCCATGCCAGCCATGCTGAGGCGGAGGGACGACATCATACAGGAGCCCAAAGAGGACCGCAGCAGCTACCGCCGCAGTTGGAGCCGCGAGCCCAGCCCCTCTCTCAGCAGGTATAATACATGGATATCTAGTCCACAGCCTCAGTTATTTGTGACAGAGTTCAGGTTCTCTATTAGCAGGTTTAAGTGCACTTGGCCTCCCACCAGGGTAGAGACCATCGTTTTTGTTAGCAGGTGAAAGCACAGATTGTCTTCAATAAGTAAAGACCCAGATCCCAGTCCTACTTTTAAAGGTTATGCTTTGTCATAGAAAATTTGCTCCGTAAAAACTAGTATTGATAAATGATGCCTTATCAGTTTTGGGTGTGAAGAAATTAAGATTTATAACCTCCACATGTGATATATAATATACAGTAGTTTTGAATAAAAGGTCCATGCAATCTTCTTTAATAAGACAGCAGGTCATATGAAATTACATAAGGCTGTGATAACTATTGGATTATGCCATAAAATCTTACCCTTTTAGATTCAACTTCAAACCATACCTCACCCCTCAATGGGAGGATGTGTAAGTGGAACAGTGGTTACCATTTTTATTCATGTACACAACTATATTCTAGGCATTGCTGTTCCTGCATATATGTATATAAATGTATATATTATACTCCAAACTGTTATTCTATTTTTAAACATTAACTTTGTTATTGTTAATCAACATGCACAATATTATAAGATGTTTACATTATTGAAATTATTTTTATGTACCAAAACATGCATGGTATAATATACATTGTTTTGTATAATTTACGTACAACTTTGTAAGTTTTCCTCCATTTACATGTAAATGTTTCTTTCAGTTACTTCCACTTACATGTACATATATTCCACACAATGCCATACCATTTGTTCTTATTTTTTTTTGTCAGATTTATTTCACTGTACTACTAATTTTACTGAAAAAACTCATGACCTACTGAAGATGTTTCATATATTTGTGTTTCATTATGTTCCATGTAGATAGTCATGAATGTGACTTTTCTTATGTGACAACAATTACAGGATACAGATGGGTCCATTTTCAATTAATAGAGTGCAAAAATTGTATATTAACTATAGTTATTTATTTTAGTTTTATACTTCTAATGATAAAAAATAAGCATTGAGAATTATTGTTATAGATATAAAACTGGATGTTGTAGTACAACCCTTTTAGATATCTTAGAACCAATTACTGTGTATTTTATTCTTAGTATAGTATTTTTAATGCTTAGTCGTTGTTTTCAGGCTATAAATGTATCTATCTTGAAAACATTTGTATTTCCCTGAAGTGGACACATTTGCGTTGAAATGTTGGGAAAAAATTTAAATAAATCACAAATTGGATTATTCTTCAAAGTTTAAATTCCAAATTAAGAGTAAGACAAGAATAACCAACAATGAGCCCATCTGTGATATCTACAATCAAACAAATAGCCACAAATTGCAAATGTTTGTTGCTGATGGTCCATTTTCTATAAATGCTGTTACAATGTATTTCTTTTGTATTGATTTTCCCACACCACATCTTTTACATGTATCATTTCTTGGTGCTTCAATATTGGACTATTATCTGCTAACACTAAAATATCTTCAATGTTGTTTGTCAGGGCTATCCCCATACACATGCGCATCCCTGCCGAGTTTGTGGGTCAGCCAGATGGCAAACAATATGGCGTAGAGAGCAGGAAGTCCCACATCCACACCTACGTCAAGGGCTTCCCCGAGCCCAAGGCCACGTGGTTTTTCAAGGGAAAACAGGTCTGTAGGGCTAGAGCAATAAGTTGGTATTTCCATCATTGTATGCCATATATTTGATAGCGTCAATCAATCTAACAAGTTTTTTGATAAATCGTATGAATTTATCCTAATTTGCCACATTTTGCATGTAAAATGTTAAGTTGACATTAGTTAAGCTATTTTGACACCTCATACAATAGAAGTGTTAGCTTATATTTGAAATGATGGAAAAAGTTCAGTGTTTTTACATAAAAATTGGCAAGTAGTGTGGTTCTACACATGCTTCAACGCCATGTTTATTTGCAGCTGGAGACAACTGGTGGCAAGTTCAACTCGACCATCTCTCGCGAGGGAGAACTCACCCTGGAGATTGAGAGCTTCAGCTGGACTGACGTCGGAAGGTACAAGGTATGTGCTAGAATTAAGACAGGTTTGAAATACAGAAAAATATGCCATTGCTATAAAAACCAATTGCTAGTTAGCACTGAAAAAAGCAGTTGAACATGGAATATGTTTTTGTTGTTGTTTGAATCAAGTTTGTAATCATATTCATTTAGATATATAATTATTAAATGAATAAATCTGTTTTGTGATTACCGAGTTAAAGAATCTGTGTTGAAAGGACACCTGTCTCACATGAAAAAATTTAGTTTCTCCCAATAGTATCCATATATTACATGTACCACTGTGATCAATCAGATAATGTGACCAATGAGATAAATTCTAACAACAGCAAGGATTTGAAAATAAACGCTAAAATGAGTTTCCGAGAGCAAACACTGTGCAAATAAATACTTTAATTAATAGTACTAATATGTGATGAGTATGTTGTATTTTTGGTCTATATTTGTGGTCTTAAACGGACTGGTTTTATTTTGTAGTTTTATTATCTAGCAATCTCATTGTGATTTTAACTCTGAGGAGCACAGAATAAAGAAATCTGAGTGTAATCTGAGTGTACTTTTGATGTAACACGAGTTAGGAGTGTAAATGATGGGCATCAGCCTATGATCCTATCTTGACAGCTTATGTATTCATTGATGAATAACTTTGGAGTTTCCCATGACCTTAACCTTGAGACGGATGAGTTTTTATGCTACAAACATCTATGAGTGATTATAAAAGATCAGTTTCATTTAACCCAAATTGAAT
>CM032662.1:35206587-35226213 GCA_019095985.1 Streblospio benedicti | reverse complement strand
ATAATTTTTTGTTCTGTTTTCGTTTTTTTTGGGGAATTTAAACCTGCTTCATGATCTCATTGAAGTTTGACATATATTCCAACAAGTGCAATCTAATTATACACACCTATTATTTACGCATGCCTATTAAATGATGAGTTCTAATTGCAGAAATTCAAATTATCGGCAGAAAAAATATTTGAATCAATGGACTATGACTCGATCTTGTGGGTAACATCCCGATAGTCCGACGCCCCATTGGTCCGACAGCCAATTAGTCCGACGGCCCAATAGATCTACATGCATTTTAAATGGGAGCAAAAAATCATTTTTGATTTTGCATGCCCAATAGTCTGACACTTTAATATAAGGTTTGCTGGTCCAACATCCCACTGGTCCGAGGTCCCATTGGTCCGATGGTCCATTGGTCCAGCAATTTCATAATTTGAAAACCCATTGGTCCGAAAGCCCAACAGACCGACAGTGGCGTGGAACTTCCAACCTCCTGGTCATGAAGCCATCTCTCTATGCACTCAACCATCGCAATAACTGTTAAGGCGTGGCTGGCATGTTAAATGCGGACAGAAGATTGATTATGAACTCTTCCATTAATATAGAATAACGAAGGCCCTCATGGTTCTGAAATGACCCTCATACCTTTATCCCAAGCTGCCAGATTTATAACTTAGTGGTACAACTAACTGATATATTTTTACTATGTCCAGTAAATGATTCAGTAATCCAAGTGGCGTGAGTGTTAATACAATTACATAGATTGAATTTTTCATAGACCTCCCAAAATGTTTTTCTCGTGTGGGTTTCGAACCCCCAACCTTCTGGGCTTGAGGCTAACTACCTATCCATTCAGCCACCAAAATTTCAAAGAGATATTATGATACCGTCAGATAACCAACAGTCCCACAGTGGTGAAGATATGGCATTACTATCCGTGATTCCACGTTACAACCTTTTTTGCTCATAAGTTTAACACTCTACCAGTGTCTAATCTCACATGATACAATGTACTTCTAATTTACTAAATGTGGCCATGTACGAAATGTTTCCCACACGCTCATGTGACATTATTGTGCGTTCGTGTGCTATTTCCGACCACGAAAATACGAGCTTTCCATATTGGAAATTCACCCGAACGCACATTCCCAGTCATACGTACCAGTCTGAAACTCGGAGTTTTTTTTGAGGACCGAGCTTCCGACTGGGAAATACCATGATTTCCGACTGGGAATGTCTGTTCGCGTGTATTTCCCAAACGGGAAGCTTGTATGTATGACATATCTTTACGAGGTCGGAAGAACACGCGAACGCACTATAACATCCATAGAAATTGTATCCACATACAACCAATACACGGCAAATAACAATACTATGCTATTATTATTCAACTCAATATATGATTTTTCTAATGTGTTTTTCCTAAGTTTGCTTGTGGATACAATTATATTCTTCTCTCTCTCTTCTATGGCAAGCAAGCTCCTACCCCACTATATTGACATAGCTTGAAGCCACATCTTCCATTTGACTACATCAAGTGGCCCAGACGGGACTCGAACTCACGACCCCAAGGTTGTGAGACCAGAATGATACCATCATCCCAAGCAGCGGGTGCTTGGGGTCGTGAGTTTTGGGATCCAAAAATGGTCGGGATCTAAGTCTTGTTCTCACAATGTTTCAATTTACACAGGGTCCTTGGCCTACTTATTGATAGTCAGTTGATTATTTCTCATATGCTTGCATCGGCAGCACAGGCAGCACAATCAGCGCACAATGCTTATCATCCACACTATCACTCACTCACTCTTTCAATCCAATGACCTGTGCCTAATTAACGTGTAGGTGTCACAGAGCAGTGTGCAACTGGTTTAGGGATGAGTTTGCTCAACACCCACCACTAGACCCGACGAGGAATCGAAACCACGACTTTCTGGTCACTAGTCCAACTCCCTATCCACATGTAACAAATCTAATTGAACACAGGATAATTGGAAAACATCATTTGTGAATTTAACAGCTGGCTGGTTGACATGATGGTATGCTTCTGGCCTCAGAATCCTGAAGTTGTGGAATCGAGTCCCCCTGATTTTTCGTCCCCACGGGTAGAAGCTAGTTGTATAAAACATGTAAACAGACATAAACCACACACTGTCATATACAGTGATCTATTAAAAAAAAGATCCTGTCATAAGCAATTGTTGAGAAAACATACCCTGTGGCAATATGGCTTGGTAAGAAAACACCATGTCTGGCAGCACGTCCCTACTTGGAACTAGGTCTTGACTAATACAACTTCTTTTTATCAGAAAATTCTGCAGCATAGTAACCAATGAAGATACAACCAAATGAATAATAAGAATGAATGTAGGAATTTTTACGCTCGGCTAAGTGTTAGATCCACCTCGTCCCAAATGCAGTAATCTGCGTTACCTTTGAGGGAAATTTGTGAAAATGTCAAAGCTCCACTACGTACAATGCTACTACCGTGATCAATGACATATATTAGTGATTTGTGTTATATTGAGCTCATACTTGTGTCCCAAGTGTGTGAGAGCCAAAATAAACTAAAACTCGAACACAATGATTGTCACAAGGGCACCATTGACATGAGGCTTACAGGTACTGGCAAATCATGCCATGACTATCCGGTCCAGAGACCAACACACATCATGTCAACAATGATGACGAGTCATTTTGTGTGCTTTTTGGGGCCCAAATCTTTTTTATATATTCACGCAATGCATTGTATATTGCTGCTTGTTTCCAAGCTGGGCATTTGATATTCATTTATATTTTCAAGACTGAAAATAACCAATGTTGTTACTTGTTGTTAGTGAGTATAACAAAGTCAGTTTTTATCATGATTAGTATTGTCTTCTGGTCACTGCTGTTATGTATGAATTATCAAAAGTTATAAAAATATTCCAAGTTCAAAAATATTCTATTAATGTTTTCTCTGCTTAAGTACCTGCCTCAGATTCAATGACAAACCTAACTAGATCAAAAGTGCTCAGAGAGCACAGCGTCGCTAGAGCAACATTGACCCATAGGCAATAAAGATGTTCACTTTGCAATAAAAGCAGAAAAAAAGTCTTACTTGATGCGTGACTCATCCTACATCTATGTTCTTGGCATTGGACTGCAGGCGCTTTATAAACATGGCTAAAGTAAATATCTATCGCCCATGAGTCAACATTAATATGGTAATGCTGTGCTCTCTGAGCACTTTTATTCCAATATAACCACTATGTCAATTCGATGGTCATTTTTAGAACAATATTGAAACTAAAGTGGAAAAATAGAAAGAAAAATAATTAAAATGGCCCTCTGAAAGGTAAACTCTAATTGGCAAAGTGCCACAATTGAGTACAGTTAATGTTCAGTAGACATGTAAGCAATGTACAAAGTTTGAATGCTTTCCCACAAGCATCAACAAAACTATTGCAGAAAATGTTGAAAATGGACCCAAAATGGCACTATGGAAAACACAGTTTAATTGGCAAAGTGCCCAAAATTGAATCACTTTGGTGTCCTGTCATACCAAATAGTTGTGTAAAGTTTGAACAAAATAGGGCGAAGCGTAAAAGCCCTAGCTTGTCCGGAGACAAACATACATACATAGATACATACATACATAGTTACAAACGAACGAAACACAAGGCTTCGGAAGCGACGCAATTATTCATTCATACAGCAGTGACCAGAAGACAATACTAATGAGATGAACTGCTGCTGCTCAACTCATTAACTTATCAAATACAGGTTTTTTATCAATTTATTTCAAGCTGATTAGATCAAGAAGATTGCCACTCTGCTCAGACAAGTTGTTCACACAGCTGACAAAATTGTAACGCAAGACATTAGAAGCTGTGTAATGTGCACACTTATCAGGAAAAGCGAATATAACATTCACTTGAGAGATGCACCCATTATACGAAGATCGACAGGGACAGGTGACATGGTTCAAACAAATAAATCTTTTCTCTAACAGGTGGTGATCCAGAATGAGTTTGGTACGGCCGAGCAGGAGATTGATGTGGACATGGCTGACGCTCCCACCTTCTGTGAGCCCATGAAGAACCAGGTGTTCCATCTGCGCCATGGGGGCAAGCTCGAGTGCCGAGTCCAGGGCATCCCTTATCCCAAGGTGAGGCGTGTCAAGCAATGCCATTTGATAGAATACTTGTAACATACTTCAATATTGTTTGAGCTTTTTGATCAATAGTGTGCCCTTTGTACAGGAAATGGTTTTCAACTTTTCACTCATTTTTAGATTCCTTTGTCAATAGTGCCTTTCATTTTTTCAGAGTCACGGTCGATCTTTAGCACCTCAATAAAGAGCAAATATTGTTTAGCCCACTTCATTGCAATCCTTCAACAATGAGTTTGCGATATTTTATGCACTTTTTCATGTTCCATCATATAGGTGTCATTCAAGCATGACTGGCGTATGCTGGTTGATTCGCACCGTGTGAAGATATTCCGTGAAGATGAGGACCACTGGACGGTGAACTTCAGTAATGCGATCCGACTGGACGAAGGACTGTACGAGTGTGTGGCTGAGAATGTGGCTGGCAAGGTCTATTGCACTGCCAACATCAAGGTCACAGGTTCGTACTATCAGCATCAAGGTCACAGGCTATTGCAATACACAGAGCAGTTAAGTACAGGTAGCATAGATAAGATAAAGTAAAAATGAACATAACAACAATGCCCATATTATGAACATGAACTTCCCCTTAATCATATAGAGATATTTTATCTAACAATTAAGGATATATTTTAAAGTGGATGGGTAAATGAATTGATCCTCGCAGGGTTTTAATTATATAGATACTAATTTCCCATTTGTAGAGAAGCCAGACCTGTACAGAGACATCTATTTCAATCAAGTTGGTATTTCTATGTGATTGATGCAATTGATTTAATCAAAATAATTAACATTATTGCTATTTCCGATTTGTAGAAAAGCCAGGCCTGTACAGAGACATCCATTTCAATCAAGTGGGTATTGAAGACTACTTCCATGTGATTGACGAGATTGGACGAGGGTCTTACGGTGTTGTCAGACGCTGTATTGACAAGAACTCAGGAAATCAATATGCTTGCAAGATACTCAGGTAAACTAGAAATATTTCCCAGTTTTAAAGCACAGTTCCTGATGAATTGTTATTGTTATCAAATCAATTTAATAAGAACGGTAAAGACCTTTTAGTTAACAGTTTTAATTATTTGTTATGACTATAGGTTCTCTGATCCGTTGCAAAAAGAACAGCTTCAATCAGAACTTGAAATGATGGCCCTACTTGACCACCAGAACATAGTGCAGATTGTAGATGGCTACGAGGATAAGAAAAGATTGGTATTAGTCATGGAAATCCTTACAGGTTTGTCTTGAGTGATTTATGATGGTTATATGATGTTCTAAAATGAGTTTCTAAAATTATCATTGTAGTAACAACGACCCCCTGCTAACGTTCAGATCATTTAAATCATTGCTCAATCAATTAATTATCCATCAAGCAATCAGTTGCTCGATGTCCACGGCTCAATGTTTCAAAAGTTCAACTCGTCCTCAATAAAGACAAATATCTAAATGATCTTCATCATCTATTACCTGATATCTACATGTACAATGGAGACCAAAATGTGTTTGTGCCAGTGGTCTGTAGCACGCTACACTACTATACACGCCTGATTACTGCCACATTGCAGGCGGCGACCTGATCTCACGGATCGTGCGTGAGGACAGCTTCACTGAGTCGGAGGCGGCGTACTACTTGCGCCAGCTGCTACTCGCTGTGGAATTCATGCACTGCAAGAACGTGGTGCACCTCGACCTCAAACCTGAGAACCTCTTCCTGCTACACCCCTCATCCGACGAACTCAAGGTGCGCGTTGAGACATTGTAGAACCTCCAATTAAGACATCTATAAAGAGACCACCTCTTTTATAAGATGATTTCTTGTAATTAAGACATCTATAAAGAGACCACCTCTTTTATAAGACAATTTATTGTAATTAAGACATCTATAAAGAGACCACCTCTTTTATAAGACAATTTATTGTAATTAAGACATCTATAAAGAGACTACCGCTTTTATAAGACAATTTCTTGTAATTATAACATATTATATAAGACAATATCTAGCTTTGTCAAACTTTCATAAATAGAGTGCAATGAACCTCCACCAATTTGTTGATCATAGTGATTATCTACTCACCATAAATGTGCTGAAGAAAATTGAAAAATGCTTTAAATATTTGGAGACTATTAACACTTTTTCCTAATACAAATTTGCACCTAGCATGAGCATAGAATGAGACCATTTGTGGCCAGTCTCACTGACGATTTTGATAGAAGGTTCTTCTATAGATATGTTGTTAGTATGGCCTTTTTGCACATACCGTATGTGCTATAAACATATCCCAAATGTCTTATGTGTGCGTTCCAAACCAAGGCGTATTGCTGAGATATATATGACTGAGATGTTTGAAATTCCAAATTTATACGATCTATTTGCAGGTGATAGATTTTGGCTTTGCTCGCCGGTTCAACCCAAACAGAAATCTGCATAGCAAGTACGGAACCCCTGAGTTCTGCTCTCCAGAGGTAAGCTTCATGGTTACTGTGTCCTATAATTTTATTTTATTCTTTTTCAGAGTTTCTTTTTGAATGAAAATTCGAAAAACTTTGATAAGATGTTGAATTTGATTTTTTATACATTTCAACAACTATAACAGTTTTATTGGTTCAGATGTCCATGATGAGTATGTAACACAATGTGGAAATATGGATATAAAACTGGAATTGAAACCCTCTGATGAAAATATTTGAGTTTGCATTGTTTGGACCATGTTAAACAGATCTGTCAATCAAATCTTAAAGTTATTTAGACAGGCCTTAATTATTCCTCAATTTGAGGGCATGGCCTGGTTGCTCATTCTTTTTTTCAACCGCCTCATCCAGGCTTTTTCTATTTTATTTTCGTGTAGGTTGCTAGCGGTGACAATGTGACCCCTGCGGCTGACCTGTGGAGTGTGGGTGTCATCGCATATGTCCTCCTCAGTGGAGTCTCTCCCTTCCACAGACAGACCTACAAGGTTAGACCTAAACAGCTTTATTATTAGTTAATGGATATCATTATCTAAACTCTATGATACTTACATTTGAGTAAGTCTCTGGTTGATATAAAATATCACTTCTAAAGTTGACAATCTGTGACGGAAGTTTGGGCAATGAACAATTGAATGACTGATTAATATACAAGACTTTTATAGTTTTGCTAGGTTTTAGTGTATTCTAAACATTATTGAAGACAATTTATGTTATTGTCACTGAAAACGTAAAAAATTGAAGTGAGAACCATCATTATGCAAAACCAACTGTGTTTCATGAATTTGGTATTTATTGTAGGAAACCCTAGATGCTGTAAGAAGTGGCAGTTTTGATTTCAACGCAGAAGCTTTCTCCAACATTTCAAAGGTACATGTACAACATTGCTACCATAATGACATAATGTTCAGAAGTTGCAGATGGCATATGAATGTAGCAATATTTTCATAGAAATAGACATGATTGGGACTGGCAGTGCTCAGGTTATTGACAACAATGCATTCAAACATGCATCTATCTCTAATGTAGCATGTGTATTTTATGATAGTAGGTCCTACTGCATCTGGTGGGGAATAAATTTTCGGAGAGTTAATGAAATTTATTCTAGTGAATGTTAATAATTGTTTTTGATGTTGCCACTAACTAGAACACTGCAAATAGCTTCGGTTTGACATCTTCATGATTGAGAAAATAATGAAGAAGTTAATATAGAATTTTGATGTCAGACAAATTATTACAGTAAAGCGTTTAAGATTCCCTCAGGAATTGAGCTACGTGACATGGCCATTTTGTAAAGCGAGTGCTTCGTAACAGTAGATAAAGAACACAACATCAGTAGATTTTAAAATACCTCTAATATGTTTTGTTAAAATGAATTCTTCAAATATATAGTATCAAATACATAGCTAATGAACTTGTTTAATAGGAACATCAGTGATTATCACAAGACTGTCACTTGAGAGAGCTCAAGCTTTGAGGTCATACTAGGACACAGCATACATGATAATTCCATGTTTAACCTTTCCAGGAAGCTAAAGACTTCATCTCCAAGCTGCTGCACAAGGACCCCAAGAAGCGAATGGGCGCATCTGAAGCTATCAACCACAAGTTCATCGAGCTGGCCAACCACCGCGGCCTGGGCGACCGCATCAGCCTGGACAACATGAAGGGATACATGTTCAGGAGGCGCTGGGAGAAGACACAGGCTAATGTAAGTGGATTCGTGTGAACTTGTACGTTAAGGATGACGTTTTGGTTCTAGGTCACTGGAAGCTTACTTTAATACATGTCAGTGCTTCACTTGTGTGGAAGTCACTAGCTAGCAAATATTTATGTTAAAACTATTTAGAAATCAAATGAAAAGCTATAAATCGATATGTAATCAATGAGGTTGAATTTGCAAGAACGCTTTGATTCCTGCAGAACTTCATATAAAGCTAGCAATTATATGAAACATTGTTGCATATGTAATGTTTATTTTATGCAAGTCATAATTAACACTCATGATCATGACTTGCTCTGAACTCTTCTAGGTAAAATCTGTTGTCGTTCCCAAGACACTGGAAAGTTATGAACAAGAACAGCCCCACGCATCTGATGAAATTGAGGTAGTGTTTTGCTTTGTTCATATTAAATAATCACATGGTTCCAAAAGCATAAAACCGTTTGATTTAAATCCCCCGAAGATTTCCACTCCCATATTCATAACAGTTGGTCCGCTCAAGTATAACTAGAATAAAATTACAACATTTAAGTTACATGTATGTAAAATGTTGATTACTTAGCTGAGTTTTAAATGCAAAAGTAGGCCTACTATCATGATGGAAAATTTCCATTTCCTTGAGATATCAACACATTTTAGTTATCAGAGTTTGAGATAAGCCAATAAACAAATTTTCTGGTGATATTTCCACTGCCACTTATTGTAACACACAAAGTTTGTTTGGACAGGTGGAGGTGCCAGTGCTGGCGCTGCC
Source organism: Streblospio benedicti (assembly GCA_019095985.1). NCBI lineage: Eukaryota > Metazoa > Annelida > Polychaeta > Spionida > Spionidae > Streblospio > Streblospio benedicti. Next base: position 35,217,129 of record CM032662.1, on the reverse strand, counting down.
CTGTCTGCCAGGGGAAGAGCCAGCCCCAGTTCCAGAGGCCGGTGCCGCAGGCATGCTGCAGATGATTGGAGCAGACTCTCTCATGTCTGGTAGGTAGATGTACTCTCTCCTGCTTTGTGCTTTAATTGGTTAATACCAGATCAGTTTACTGACACATCGCTTGTGGATCAATCGACTCATTCATATGAGGGAGGGTTCATTAATTAAGGTTAAAGGAAATTGGTAAATTTCTGGGGGAGGATGTAATTTATTTTCAGAAGACAAATATGATATCAATTCATAAGGGGAGGATTGGCTTAGCATCCAGACATTTATGCACTTAATATTCATCTGAACTGCCCATAGATTGTACAGTGTTTAATAAAATTGTCTATTTTCTTAAGTGCCAACTCAATAATCAGGTCTGAAGTTTCAAGTGTGTAGAAAACCTATTTCAAGTGAGAAGCCAATCTACATTATTATGGTCAATTCCAATCATTCTAAATAAACAAAATGCAAGAGGTGTTTCACAAAATAATGTGTGTGCTGTCAGGAGCAGCCTCCACCATCGGTTCCGGTGGTTCGAGTGAGTGGGGCCGGGAGTATGAGGATGAGGACACGTGGTACGAGTTCTCAAGCGCCTACCAGAGCGGAGCTGACACCTACCTGCTGCCTTCTCAGGTCAGTCTATTGCTGTGTGTACAATTAAATCATTCAATCAAACCAATCCTAAATGTATTTGGAAAGCCATAATTGTTAATGTTTACATTACATTGACATTGCTCATTCAGAGGGTGTGGCCTTCCTGCCCAGTCTACATCCCAATCATCCTCTCCAAGCCTTTCGGTTAATAGTGACTGTAGAACCTCATTATTACAAGTTACAACCAGACGAAAACTCACCTTATTTTCATTATTTTCTTATATCATAGATAGTATATATACACATATATACACATATATACACATATTACTTATGATTTGTATATAAAGCTTAAAACCATCAAACAATAAATTCCATATGTCTGCATAATTACTGTCCAACAGGATACCGGTCTCTCCCTGCGTATGGCCAAGTACAGACGTCACACGGGTGGCCCCGGTGACCCCCTGGCACCTCGCGGGGGTGCGCGGGGCTTGCCTCCCCGTGGCGGTCCCGGCATGAAGGAACGACGAGACCTGAGGGATGTGGAGAGGGAGAGAGAGGAGGAGAAAGGAGAGGAGGAGGTGGTGCGACACCGCAGCTCCCGTCACAAGGTCGGTAGACGGTATATTCTGTAGATGACCATCCAAACACCCACCCCCATCGAAAATCCCCCCCCCCCATTTTTGCAACATAAGAAAGTCTGATTTCATACTTTTGTGCAACATTTTATCCCTTGTAATTATCTCTACATGTGATTTTTCTTCTGTTTTCTTTGTAATCTGGACTAAATTGAATAGGTGAACATGTGTTGATTACGGGTTGACGCATCATATAACCATTAGTTACTATTATATACTATTCCTGAAAAACTTCATTAACACAAACCGTGTGCAATAAATATTAGCCAAGTGAGGTTTTGTTGGTCACGGCGCTATCTGAAATGTTGGTCTCTGACCGTGGTCTTAGACCACCAATTAAAATTCAATTGTAAATCCCAGTAAGCAAGCATTCCCTGTTATAAGAAAATTTCAATCTTGGGTCCTTCGATGGTCGCACGGTAAATATAACAAATGCCAAAAACTTTTATTTGTACTGTTCAGTATAATATATGTGTTGTGTTACAGCGCGGTCACGGCGTATGGCAGCTGAAGGAAGCTGCGGAGCATGATAGCCGGGAGGGATTCCCACCCGTGTTCAAGACCAAGATACATGACAAGGTGAGACACAGGATTCTAATTAATCTTCTACCTTTAGAGTTGATTTTATATCATTTCTTATTTGATCTTCCTTCCTCAACAGTTAGTACTTGTTGCTTTTTAATAAAAAAGTTTAGAAAAAACACTTTCAAGAAAAGGCGCTTTTTTTGAGTTTTAAATCCAATTATTTGTCCACACAAAACACAAAACAGCGATCTAAAACCCATACCTTCTTGTCAAAGAAAATAAATTTGATATCAAAATATGCTTCATTTGTGAGCAATAATTTTGCAAACTCTAATCTTATGTTTCCAGAAAAATTACATGTGTGTAAGCAGATTTTCATTAAACATCTAGTGCAATCGTTATCCAATACCTATATAGCTTACAGGCTGCATAGCACCCTTCATCAGCAACATTTTACTCATTTTATACTTTAAACCATGACTTGATTTAATGGTAAAAAACGTTGATAAACTTGCATGAGCACTGAGGCATGTACATTTAATCACGGTAGGCGTACAACGTTGGCGACAGCTGCACCATGTCTGTGCGTATCCTGGCCAAGCCGGCGCCCACCGTGTCCTGGTACCGTAATGACGAGCACCTCACGGACGGAGGCCGCGTGAGGACCACCAAGTCCGAGGATGGACGCTACTCGTAAGTGGCATGTGGCCAGATCCACAATTTTCATAATAGTGATGGGGTAATAACTATTAGAAATGTGTAGTTTCAATTTTGTATGCGCCTAAACATACGCGAGAGAATCTCAAACCACCACATCTCATCTGTGAAAAATGTGGGATCTACATGTATGACAGCTGGTGATGGTCAGTCCTATCATATTATATGGTACAAACTGCAGAATCAGGTTATTGTTCACAAGATGGAATAGTATTAAAGGTAACACAGATGACCAATGCTATGTGTACAGCAAATGAATCATGAAATTAGACAAAAAGTGACTGTACCAAAGGATTTTACCATGTTACTTCTTTCAGTTTGACCATCTTGTCGACGAAGCCTCATGACTTTGGTGTTTACAAGTGTGTTGCGCGTAACCGCTATGGCACAGTGACGTGTCGTGCGCGCATGCACTGTGGCAATCACCCTGACCGACCCGGCAGACCACACGTCACACAGGTCAGTGGGGCAGCACATAATACATACATTCATACAGTGTTATGCTCATTTCTTGAAAAACAAGTGATTGTATTATGTGACATGACACAAAATTGTACTGCTTTTGTCCATCAACCTCACCTCCCATCTCAAATTGATTTGAAGCCATGCTGTGCCTTTTGAACTTTGCCCATGCTGTTGTAGGTGTCAGACACAGAAGCATTTATGATCTGGGAGGAGCCAGAAACTGATGGCAACAGCTACATCCTTGCCTACAGGCTTGACTGGATCAAACCGGGTGACGAGCGTTGGACCACGGCAACATACTGCATTGGTGAGTACTTCATTTCTTGTGCAGTACGAGGTACACCCGGGGAGGTACATAATAAGAAGGTGGATGTAACTGGCAAATGGAGTCGGGGGGGAGTTGTATTGGTTGTCTAACTTGTTTAAATGACTGCTAAACCTTCATTGAACAGATGTTTCGTTTCAAATTAACTTTCTCAAAAGATGAATGTGAAAATGTGCAGATATTGTGAATGAAAGGTTATTTAGAGTATTGTATCTAAACAGAACTATTTCTCTTTCAGACGAGTGCGCTTTAGTGAAGGGCTTGAAAGCAAACACTTCCTACAGGTTCCGAGTGTCAGCAATCAATAAGTTTGGCATCAGTCCATATTCATTTGGCTCTGTTGAAATCAGAACTCTCAAATCTGGTATGTACATGAACATTCAAATTGATTTCATGGCAAACATCAATTTAAAACTCTCTGGTTGAATTGTAAAAGAAAATATAATTATAAGGTTAACCTTTACTTTCTTTTGATTCATTCATACATTTATCATAATATACATATTATATTGCCAACTGAAACCCGACCTGAGTTACCAAGAAGTACATTGATCATACAAAAAACTAGCACATGTTCACACATACAGGTAAGGCAAGACAACCATGGATTTTCAGTAAGAGGTCACATCATAAAAATGTTCTCCATTATAAAAATTTAGGAGTAAAGTTACTAAAGTATCACATAAAGGGGGTAAAAGTGGTAAGTACTGTGTCAACCAATTTACGTCTGACCAAGATGTTTTCACAAGGTTTTTCTATGCTTTCCCCATTAGGAGCTGCAGCCATTAACATTGACACAGAGACGAGATCGATCCTCACCCGCTCAAGACAGGCGACATCGCGGCCGTCCCCAGAACCCAGCCCAGTCTCCAGTCCGTACGGCTCCATGGAGGACCTCACAGCCATCGCAGACGCCAAGGTGAGATTGCTCTTTGAACAATAGCAAAAGGGCAAAGATATAAAGAGGTTGGTTTGAATAGTAGATTGAACAAGTTATAGGTTCTTTTCAAATCGATTGTATTATAAGTTGAAATTTTCCATACAGCTATAATATGCTGATGGACTTTACCTTTGTTCATACACCATAAAGATGTGATTTTTTATTTAGTTCACTCATATATAGCTTGAAATGTTTTCTCTAATTTACAGAAGGACTTTGGCTTGCTAGACAGAGAGATTCACTTGCAGGAAGGTGTCAACCCTGAGGACTTTATGGCATTTGGCTCTATCGTGTGGAAGTAAGTTCTGCAACTTTTTTTTATACATGTGGGCCTTTTTAGTGATTAGTTACTATTAGAAAGGGATTTTTGAAATGAATTTACTTTTAGACAATGTTAAATTCTATAAGATTGATGAGAATGTCTTTTGATCATTAATGTGTATATTTTGTCTTTAAGATTTCTTTTAAATAATACTATAACTAAGTGCAAAATTAAACTTGTGCTTTGCAGGGGTCGCTTCACATTGGTGAGGAATGTGAAGCCAAAGGAGGGCAAAAAGGTGAAACTTATTGCCAAGATCATCCCGTACGATGCCAGTAAAGCTGAGGAGAGCCTCAGGGAATACGAGATGCTCAAGGTTAGTAAAATATGATATTTTGTAAAACTGTCGGCACTTTCACGAGGCAAAGAATGTGGGAAAATGAAACACATCATAGCTGCTCCTTTGGTGTATCAACCCCATACAAAATTTGCAAGTGATAATTTTTTTTTATAGATGGTCCAATAACCTTATTTTGGTTCATTTCAGTAGGTGCATTACAACATCCTGCATTCAGACTTTTACAGAACATTTTCAAAATCAAACATGATCGTTTAAAACTTTAATAACTGAAGTAATGTCAAAAATAATCTGAAATCTGCCACAATGGATGGTTGATTCACCCTCACTACATGTGGTAAATCGAACATTATAAACCTTTTTCTATGTTGTAATATAAAGAAATAGTGACTAAACCACTAGTAAAGTTGTTATTCAGCAGTTCACATCACTTCATTCCATTGCAGCACTATATACAAATTGGCAAGTGACAAGAGCTCTTTAACATCCCTTCCATCTGTTGCAGTCGGTGCGCCAGGAGAACATCGTGCGTCTGCACGAGGCGTACGTGCACAACGAGTGCGTGTTCCTTGTGCTCGAGAAGCTGTACGGCGAGAACGTGGCTCGCTCACTGTCACTCAAGAACAAGTACACCGAGCACCAGGTCTCCTCCATCATCAAACAGGTGCGTGTCTTTAAGCATATCATTTCAAAAATGAAAAAGCATGCGGCATGGCAAAATGCAACTTGAGCTGTCTCTGTAGTAGATCCTGATGCAATACTTTCCAATAAGTTTAAAGTCTTTCACGCTTATTTTAAATTGTGATCGCCCTCATGGACATAATCTGCTCATTGCTAAAACCTGTGCATTCATCATGTGCAGGAAAGTTAAAATATTATGAATTCATAGGCTAGGACTTACCCCTTAAAGGTATAAATCTAGCTCCAATCTTGTCAATCACAACAATTTGATTTCCTCTCGATTGGGACCACTGGAGGCCTAGTCCCCCATAGAGAGGTTCGGGTTCTATTGTATGTGCAATAACTGCACCATAATGTTTACTCCCCTTCCAGGTGCTGGACGGGCTTCAGTTCCTGCACCACCGCGGCATCGTGCACCTCAACGTGCAGCCCGACAACGTGGTGATGCTGTCACGCCGCCGCTTCGACGTCAAGCTCATTGACTTCGGGCGAGCGCGCAAAGTGACCACGTACGAGGGAGACAAGTACACCGGCGAGAGGTGAGACACACGCACTTCCTCATTGCGGGATAGAGTGGGTTATATATATACAGCAAATTTTGTTCGGCTGTTTTTTTTTCTTAATGACTTCAAAGTTGAAATTTGAATCATTTAAATTTGGTAGTAATTTTCAGATAGCATATTTTAACACTGTCTGTAATTCTGCGTACTGTTTCAAGTAGGATAAAATTCCACCAGTATATAGGAAAACAACATTATTGAATGTTAGTGCTCATATAATGCACATACTAAAAGTAATATAATCTTAAGGTGAAGCAGTGTTTGGGATTGATAATGTTTAATTGCCCCGTTGCACTCACAGAGACGGCACGGCTGAGTTCATGGCCCCGGAGAAGGTGAACCGGGAGGTGGTGGGCGTGCCGGCCGACATCTGGGGCGTGGGGCACGCTTGCTTTCATACTGTAAGTATGCGCGTTGTAATGCTGTTAGGCTGTTATCATGTTTGCAAAGAGGTCTACATTAATTGCTTAAGTGCAATTTTATAAACATTTTAGTATTTAAATATTTTTATAAAATAGTGTCCTTCCTCATCAGAAAAGGTCCAAACTTATAATAAATAGATGTTTTTTGAAATTGTTCTCAGCAAATCTGGAAAATGGTGTCCATTTTAAATCTATATGGCGATCTAAGTTGTGTCTATGGATAAATATGAACAAATGACTCTATGACTCAAATGACTACTTGTATGCCAGAACTTGTACTGTGAAATGCAGTCTCCTAGACCTAACTTGCTCTACTCTTGCCCTCACAGCCTGTCTGGTGTGTCCCCATTCCGAGGGGTCGAGGACACAGAGACTTTTGCCAACATCTCCACGGTGAGATACGATGCCCACGCTCTCTATCACAACTGCACCAAATATGCACTCAAGTTCATCTACCAGATTCTCAAACGCAACCCCACGTAAGTACCTGTAGTGCTCTTGTATATTTAGGTTACTAGACAATTAATCATTATTAAGTTAATTTTTGTTATGGTCACATTTTGCCCACAATTTAAATTTTGACATGTATATATGAAGTCTTAATTGTATGCTTAACAAGTTGACACAGATATCATAATACTACCAGGGTTTCATTTTTAAATGTATTTGTGAAGTCCATGTTTGTGTTTCTATACATTCTATTCAATACATTAACAATGCCGGTTATACCACTTTCGGTGTTGTATAAAAATGATGACGGTCATTTATCCTGTATCTGCCCATGATCCCGTTTCAGCGCGCGCCTCACCACGGAGGAGTGTCTGGAGCACAAGTGGCTCATGCTCAACGCGCCGCTCATCAAGGCGCGCAAGGCCGCCGTGTTCCCCGCTGAGCGACTCAAGGTACGTAATGGTAGTGGATCTAAATGCATACGTCGCAATGACACAACAAAGCTGGTATATGATTTAAACTGTCGTCAGATGATTTTTTATCGGCCATCCTGTCGTTGCAGGTGTTTGAGGAGCAGTACATCGCCCGCCGCCGCCTCGGCACCCAGATCTCGGAGCATCTGCTCGAGTCCTACGGGCAGGGAGAGGCATTCTCCTCGGATGATGAGGAGGATATCTTTGCTGGCCGGGTGCAGTGGTAGAGCCCAGGTAATGGCATTTTGGCTGGTAGTAAAAGAATTATAAGATATTTGCAGGTAGTGCACAGGTAATGGTATCTCTGCTGACCAGGTGGAATAAGTGCACAGTTACTAGCTTCAAATGAATGATTTCACAAGTACTGGGCTTGTACTTATTAGTACTTATATTACAGTAGTACCTCTATTTAAGATCACCTCTTCAAAGAGACCATATCTATAAGAAGAACAATTCTTGCTGTCCCAAACCGTCATAGAGAGACAACCATAAAGACCTCTCTATTTAATTGAGACCACTTGAGGCCAGCCCTCGGGTGGTACTAATAGAGAGGTTCTACGGTACTCTATTAGCACAATGACGATAGCTTTGTTAAATATGTTAAAATATTTGTTATTCAACTAGATTTTGCACCAAGGGTTTTATGTTTTCAATATTCTGGATAAAAATCTGCTGAATATCTATCCTTATTTTTGTTTTTGTTTACTTTCAGATGTGAGGAGCAAGAGTAACCTAGTCAATATATGGCAAGTGTAGACAGAATATTGGACTGCCATGATATTTTAATGCATGTAGTATAACACAAATCTAAAGACAATTATTTAGGAAATTAAAAAAATATCTGCGCCTTTTGTGTATTATTATACCAATTAGAAAAAGCATGACCAAATTTAAGATGCCTTCAATGTTTTGAAAATATTTGAAATTTTGTTCTGAAGGTGTATGCTCTTTTATAAGTTTGTAAAGAGGAGTATATGTTTTATGTTGCAGTGTTCATGTATGTTGCCAATTTTAAGTTATTTCTTTGTAAATGTTCTGTGACAATGTCCTAAAATATAACCTCTCATACTCATCATCTGCAAATGTGTGATTGTAAAATTTTAATGTTACTGTCTTGAGTCTCCATATGGATATTTTGGCATATATATCGTCAGATTGATACTGGAAAGTATGGAAAGATGTCTGAGTAACTTTGGCAGATAAAAGGAAAATGATTAACTATGTACAGAAATATATTCAAGCTCATTGTGAAAATTGTATAAATTTGTGTTTTTTCTTGTTTTGTTGCTTTTATGCATTTTGTGATATGGGTGACATTGGTTGTTTTATATATAAAGTTGATTCAATATTTAATTGTGATTTTTAAACAATTGTTTATTCATTGATGCTACAATTAGAACTGAATGTATGTGATAAAATTCAAACTTATTTTAAAGCAAAGTTAGTGTAACAAAGACTATAACAAATTGGAGTGAACTACTTTAGATAGTCTAGGTGCTTTAGTTTTTTTACAATAGGTAATGTTAACATTAATTGTTGGTGCTATGAAGATAATTTTTTTATATTTTCAATATACAAAGCTGTGATAGTTATTCAACTTAGACATTTATAATTATGAGAACATTTTTTTTAAATCAATGTAAATCATTAGTAACAGTTTTTATTTACAGTATCTACGTTTGTAGTGCTCCTAGAATAAACCTTTCCGTTGGAAGTTGTTTTCTTCTAATTAAACTAAATATACAAATTTGATTTTCATATTATATTTCATACATACCCATTTATATGATTTTAAAGGTTTCATATTAGTTTTGAGTAACACTATACGTTTAAAGAAAAATCTAAATTATGAAAAGAAAATATGTAGGTGGGAAGGAAGGGTCATCTACACTACCGTATAATCTGCAAGCATTTTAAATTACATTTTAAATTATTTTTAAAAAAAATACTAGTTATACAAACATTTGTTTACAAAATGTGAAAGACAATTTTATAGAAACAGTTCAATTCCGCTTAAGAGTGCCGAACATGCATTTTTCCTTAAAGATTTATCACAGGAACAGTAAAATTAGTTTGTGACCACATTATAATAACAATGAATATTTTATGTGCACTAATCTGATCAGCTCGACATTCCCAAGAGCCGCGTCGATGTATCTCGGTCCGGGATCTCGGTATAAAGTTAAAAACTAAAAAAAATATCACAGATAACTTAAACCGTTAATAACAACATGTCAAGCATTTGATTATTGTCCCAGTGATTAAGTAAGTGTCCTCACAGAATCCCCCATCATTCATTGGATGTAATTTTAAAATTTTTATTCAATTATTATGCTAAAAGTCATTGAACATAAAATTCATTAAAGATATATTGAACTTATGACTAGAAAGAAACGCCTGTTGCACAGTAATGCCCTCTATTCTCTTTTTAAGGTCGCGACAGGTGTAAATATCAAAGGACTGAGACTCCTGAAAAGCCGAGCTTGAGAATGTTATGCGGCTGGGAGTGCATAGTAAAATTTTCTTCAAATGCAGTCAGCAGAAATATAAAACGAAAAAAGTTAGCAACACATTGTCTACCCCTAGATAGATGACTAAATACAAATTCATCCCCTTGATGATAGTCAGCACTGCATAACACTTTATAATCCATCCTATTTGTCTTTTTCCAGCTTATGGTGAGTCATAAGGCAAATACTAGTCTAGCACAATCATTTCATTTTCTCTAAAATTACTTCTTATCTGTGTACATAACTGTGTCAGGACATAATAAAGCAAAGTTCTTGTTGGTCTAAACTTGTAGTGGGACAATTGGCCCCTTGGTAAGGCAAATCAATGGGTCAATTCTGTACTTGATGGGCCAATATTTTTGCTGTAAATTTTGACCATGAACAGTTTCAATAAATAATATTTAAAAGATAACTCCAGTGTTCATTTTTATGCTGAGTAACCATGACTTATAGTGAAATAAAGTACAATGGTTTAAGTAATGTTTTTCATATTTTATTTATTCACACATCATAAGGCGGCAGTAATATTTTATCAGCATTTCCAAATCATTGATCTTAAATCAAGAACATTTGTTTCATTTTAAATAATATT
>CM032662.1:35143557-35206487 GCA_019095985.1 Streblospio benedicti | reverse complement strand
TCCAGGCACAACTTATTTTTCGTAACTTGCGGGTTTTTTTTTCAAAAAAAAATTTAAATTTTCCAGAAACTTTGAGACGGGGGGGGGAAACGAAAGTTGTTTTTCCCCCCAAAAAAAATTTGGGGAATTTTTGTATTTTATTTATAATTTTCTACCCCACAAACAGCCCAATAGGGATGTTGCATGACTTAGGTAGTCACCCCCCCATTCTATCTTTATTTTTGTTTAAGGATTTGTATGTAAATAGGTAGATAACGTAGTGGGAAATATACAATTCTAATTTGATTATATTTTGGTTTAATGAGTTAGTTGATCAGGTTTTTATTATGTGCACCTATTTTCAAATATTCATTTGCGTAATAAATTAGTTTAATACTATACCTTTGGTTGTTATATACCATATATATATATGATAGCTTTTCAAAATAATGTTTCCACGATATAGATATCATAGGGAATGAACATGCAAACAAATAAAGGAATTAAATAGAAAGTGGCTTTTGGGAGCTAACATGCTTGTTCTCTCACTAATAGCAGTACATAATTATGCCTTGTCTGTGAATAATAATGTTTACTAGTAGTCTAGTACACACAAAGACACACACACACACACTCTCTCTCTTTCACACACACACACACACCCCCACCACCACAACCACCACCACAACCACCAGTAGAGTGACCACCACACACAAGAAAATAAACACCCTCCTGTCCCATGGATTATGGATGATATTTGCATGTTAGTGCCAATGGAAGCATTCTGTAAAATGCTTTTGAAGTGTGATTGAAGCATAACTGACGGTAAAAAGATGGACTATACAGATACTACTAATATGCTCCAGTATTAGGATTATCTGGATTAGTAGAGTCAATCATATGTTTCTCAAATTTCAGACTCAAAAAGGGACTCGAAGACCCACAGCCTCGAATATCTTTCAACTGACTAGAAGTCTGCCCGCTATCCATTGTGCCTTGGAGCCAGGCAGGAATTTTGCGGTGACCATACAGAGAAGCGTGAATAGGTGTAACAGGCATGTAAAAATGGGTCGAAATGATGACGCTCCATGCACACTGGACATGGCTCTAGACACAAGAATGCCGTAAATGGCAGCTTCCTGTTGCTGCCTTCGTGCCCAGACCACATTGACAAGGTGGCCAGTGACTAAGGTGATGGACTGCTAATCCATTGTGCTCTGCATGTGTTGGTTTGAATCCCATCCTCACCGTAGACGATTTTACCAGGCATGATATTCCCAAGTATAAACAGCCAGCTTGAAAAAACAAGGTTTTGTCGCCTTGCAGACTATCCTCGGATGCGTATTGCCGTGCAATGGGTAAAGTGTTGAGTGTGACGGCTGTTCATGCACATGTAGAGACATGATGATGTACGTCCTAAATAGTGTGACCATGTTGTGAGCACTGTGAGGTTGAATGCAATTTTCTTGCTGGTGCACACGTACATCTCAGTATAAGACGTGTGCATCCAGTTGGCATTCATCTGTGGTCTCAGTGGCGCATCAGGTGCCTCGTGTTCTACAACAACAGTAGGTGCTGCTGGAGGTCAGTACAGGCAAACTTCGTTTCCACATAATGTCAATCAATCACCAATGTTTGGCACTGGGGCAAACATTTGGTACACGTTTTAGACATGGTTTTTCTGAAAATAAACATCAATATTCCAGTCAAACTTTGACACCATCATAGTTAAATAGTCTAGCAATTACGTAATTACGTTTTTAAAATGGAAAGACCAGAAAATAGGTAAAAATCACTAACTTACACTGTCAGCATTCATATAGCTTTCTTCTTTTGTTAAAGTTTATGTATCTGATGGACGCACAACGTAAGATTTCCAGGTATGACATGTGTAAACGTACCTTTCTTACGTTGTCCGTGCATGACTGCCGTTTGGCACCTGGATTTAACAGATTATCCTCTATCAACCTTGGATCAGTCAGATAACACAGAGTTTGCCTTCCAGGTGGCCAGGCTATAGACACGTTAAACGTAACTTAAAATGTACGTTCTTACGTTTTCGTGGCAGGATTTCACTAACCCTGTCTTAATCTCTTATGGTTGGGGGTCATTTGGAGTGTCTACTATTGGGTGTGCTTTGTATGTTATCTCCCTTCAGCATCAAAGCTGGGTCACGTTAATACACGTGCCCAGAGGCATATGCAGCAGAGTTGTGACTAAGTACAGTACTTGCAAGTACAGTTTGTTGTACTTGGACTTGAACTCAAGTACAGTTGAAAAAATCAAATGTACTTGTACTTGACTCAAGTCAACCCAAAGTACTTGGTACTTTGCAAGTACAACTTCAAGTACACTGTTTCATTCATATATTTCCTTGCAAATGATAAAATTTTACTTCCCTATTAGACAATTTTCCATACATTTTATCATTAGAGTATCTTCACAAATCTGCTTTTTATTCTCACATTACATAACAATTGGAAAAAGACCATTTAGTTATGTTATGTCACATTTAAAATGGTCAACAAATGATACATCCTGTTCATTTAAGACAAGACAATAGACTATTTGCCCAAGGATTACAAACTTAAAGACAATACAATAGGCTATTGACCAGGCAGTTAAGGGGAGTCTAACCTAACAATGGGGTATTGACCAATCAGTTAAGGGAGTTTAAATGTGTCCAGTTCTCTGATCATGCTGATAGCAATCAGTTGCAGCATCTGAAGAGGGTGGTTCATTAGGTGAAAGTTAATCAGAAAAATCTTTTAAAATCTTTTACCTCTTACCATGTTTATCACAGGGAGACAGTAGTTCGACTTCTTACAAAGGTCTATGGGTCCACAAAACACCTGCACGCTAACTAAATATTCATTGTAAAGGGGACATTTGTGGTGGACATTTCCTGTGTACACTTAATACACACTATATTTTAAACAAAGAAATGGTAACAAAACTATCCCATATATAAGAACAAACTATACTATCTACTTCAATTAAGTTTGTAAAAGTTAAGATAATGGAATATTTCTATGATGTATCTTCTGTTTGCTAAAAATTACCATAAACAATTGTTAGTGATACTTGCATAATAGTTCAACTATCACATAGTGAAGCGCTTTCCAGAAGAATACTTCCCAATAAGGGAATGGGTAACAAGTGGTCAGCCTGTCATTAGTTGGAGATATGGTGCAGCACAATATGATGGGTTGATGTGAATGTGCAGTGATATAATTTGTAGATACTCAATATAACTCTATAGTCTATACATGTACTCCTAACATGTATGTAGCACATGATTTCATTTATTGTTTTCCTGTTCCTTTTCTTTTTATGTTTTGAGTAACAGAAAAAACTATATATTGGTCGATAACTGTATGTTAAATAATATGTACATTGTTACATTTATCCGTAATAATGAACCTATTTTAACAGATTCCTTTAGAACATTCAAGCATTTTTCCCAGCATAAATATCTGCTAGTATTGACTTGGCAATAAACTCATATACACACTAAAAGTAAGAGCGTTTATGTTGCATTCTGTTGAACAGTCAATCATTGTACTTGGTACTTTGTTTCAAGTACAATCAAAAGTAATTAATTATTGGACTCAAGTACATTGGAAAATCATCAATGGACTTGTACTTGGACTCAAGTACATGCATCAAAGCTTCGACTGGACTTGAGTCCGCAAATTGTACCAGGCACAACTCTGATATGCAGGTGTGGTCAACACTATTACAAGAAAAAGTCATCACTCTAGCAGTCAACAGATGATGTGCTACAGTGCAGATCATCAAAGGTCAGTTGAGGCAAGTATTCGCCCTCTACTAATCATTGTAAGATGGTGTTTTTTAAAAATATATTTATTGGGCATGGCATGACCTTCTAACCTCTCACCCCTAACCTTACATATTATGACGATGTCTCACTGGAACAAAGCAGTCACAGTAAACATTAATGGAGATCTTCCAGCTGTTTCCAACAACACATACGTTCACATCAGTTTAAAAGACACTAAGTTGAAGGGAACACACACACACACACTCTCAACCACCGCCTCCCCACCTCCGCCGATTTCATAACACACACCACCACCACCACAACTTGCAGAGTTTTTGACTATTCCAGGCACAACTTAACACCCTCCCATGTTGGGCTGACATGGATGATATTTGCATGTGTGCCAATGGAAGGATTCCAGAAAATTGCTTTTGTAGTGTGGGGAAACAGCACAGACGTTATTCCCCTAACAAAATGGATTGCCGGAATTTTGTATTTTACTTATAATTTTCTACCCCACAAACAGCCCAATACGGCATGTTGCATGACTTAGGTAGTCACAGGCCATTCTATCTTTATTTTTGTTTAAGGATTTGTATGTAAATAGGTAGATAATCGTAGGGAAATATACAATTTAATTTGATTATATTGGTTTAATGAGTTAGTTGATCTAGGTTTTTATTATGTGTACTTATTTTCAAATATTCATTTGGGTCAATAAATTAGTTTAATACTATACCATGGTTCTTCTTAGATACCTATATATATATATATATGGCAGCTTTTTCAAATAATGTTTCCACCTTATAGATATCATAGGGAATGAACATTCACAACAATAAAGGAATTAAATAGAAAGCGGGTCTTTGGGAGCTGAATATGCATTGTTCTCTCACTAATAGCAGTACATAATTATGTCTTGTCTGTGAACAATAATGTATACTAGTAGTCTAGTACACACAAAGACACACACACACTCTCTCTCTCATACACACACACACACCACCACCACCACAACCACCACCAGTAGTGACCACCACACACACATAAACACCCTCCCTGTCCCATGGACTATGGATGATATTTGCATGTGTGCCAATGGAAGCATTCTGTAAAATGCTTTTGTAGTGTGGGGAAGCATAACGGACGTATGTATTGACTATACAGAGACTAATATGCTCCTGTGTGGATTATCTGGATTAGTAGAGTCAATCATATGTTTCTCAAAGATTTCAGACTCAGGTGGGACTCGAACCCACAGGCTCCGAATATCCTTCAACTAACTAGAAGTCTGCCCCGCTATCCATTGCGCCTTGGAGCCGGGGCAGGAATTTTGCAAGGTGACCATACGGAGAAGCACGTAGGTGTAACAGGCATTGAAAAATGGGTCGAAATGACGCTCCATACACACTGGACATGCCTCTAGACACAAGAATGCCGTAAATGGCAGCTTCCTGTTGCTGCCTTCGTGCCCAGACTGACATTGACAAGGTGGCCGAGTGACTAAGGTGATGGACTGCTAATCCATTGTGCTCTGCATGTGTTGGTTTGAATCCCATCCTCACCGTAGGACGATTTTAAGGAATGCATGATATTCCCAAGTATAAGCCAGCTTAAACTAGCCAGGTTTTGTCGCCTTGCAGACTATCCTCTGATGCGTATTGCTGTGCAATGGGTAAAGTGTTGAGTGTGACGGCTGTTCATGCACAGTAGAGACATGATGATGTACGTCCTAAATAGTGTGACCATGTTGTGAGCACTGTGAGGTTGAATGCAATCTTTGCTGCTGGTGCACACGTACATCTCAGTATAGACGTGTGCATCCAGTTGCCATTCATCTGTGGTCTCAGTGGCGCATCAGGTGCCTCGTGTTCTACAACAGTTGGAAGTGCTGCTGGAGGTCAGTGCAACTCGTTCCAGGCATAATGTCAATCAATCATACAATCACAGAACACTGGGGCAAACATTTGGTACACGTTTAGACGATTTTTTTTCTGAAAATAAACATCAATATTCCAGTCAAACTTTGTGAGCACATAGTTAAATAGTCTAGCAATTACGTAATTACGTTTTTAAAATGGAAAGAGCACCAGAAAATAGGTAAAAATCACTAACTTACACTGTCAGCATTCATATAGCTTTTCTTCTGTTGAAGTTTATGTATCTGATGGACGCACAACGTAAGATTTCCAGGTATAACGTATGTAAAACGTACCTTTCTTACGTTGTCCGTGCATGACCTTACGTTTGGCGCCTGGATTTAACAGATTATCCTCTATCAACCTTGGATCAGTCAGGATAACACAGAGTTTTGCCTTCCAGGTGGCCAGGCTATGTAGACACGTTAAACGTAACTTAAAAGGTACGTTCTTACGTTTTTCGTGGCAGGATTTCACGTAGACCGTCTGCAGATCCATAGATCCGTGAAATTTTTGGGTAATAGTGGATTTCCAAGCTGGTTTTTTTTTGTGGCTTTGAGGTGCCGTACCAATGTGCAGATGTTGTCACGTGACGTGGCATAATAACAGAGGCCATTTTTAAATGTCCAGGCCATGCTTTACTGTTGTTGTGCGGTGGCTAGGACATGTGTGTGGCAGAAATAAAATACCAGGCTGACTGTCAACCTCTGTGGATCCAAACGGTATGCATAAGTTGTAGAAAATAAATCTTGCAGATTGTGCATTGCCATATTTTGTGGCGGGGTGTATATTGGCAGGGTGTCCATGGGGAGAGTAGCATATTTTTAGTATCTGGCATTTAAAGCTCTGTAGATCACTGGGAAGGTGGTCATGCAATATAATTTTGGGTTTAATTTTGAAGGAACACCATTTGCCTATTCATTCATTCTAGTCACGTTATACCCCGTTGGTTTCTAAAAGTGATGTGAAGCATTAGCCAAAGCAAGTTCTCCATTTGATTGCATGGGGAAGGCTTTCCATTGGTCCAAGACATTGATGCATATTTTGGGGGTAGATCCATGAAATTGATTGGATTGGGGTTTTCATAGCTGTTTATGTTCGTTTTGTTGTGAGTTTTGTTGTTTTGGACCTCCTCAAATGCATGTTAAGCATTAGAGGTCCATGAAATTAATTGTCTTGGGGGTTTCATAGCTGTTTTTGTTAGTTTTTGGCGTGTTGTTTTTTTGGATTTGCACCTCCTGAAATGTGTGTTTAGCGTTAGTGATCCATGGAATTGATTGAATCGGGGTTTTCAGACCTGTTTATGTTGGTTATGGTGCAGGAGTAGGGGGCAAGGGGTTCGGACGTCGTTTTATGTGCGTCCAGTGGTGTAACGGTTAGCATGGTTGCCTTTCAAGCTGTCGATCCACGTTCGACTCCCGCCTGACGCATGACTATTTTGTCAAGATGGAGTCTAGTTGGGCTACAGTAGGCGTGTGCGATTATCTTACACACCCAAGGCCTGAACGACTGCATCCTTAATGATTTGTACATCTATTCACACTTCTATTCACACAGTACAAAACTGCATTGGCCGGGAATCAAACCCGGGCTGCCCGCATGGCAGGCGAGCATTCTACCACTGAACCACCAATGCCTGGAGAACGTCTAGGTGGGCATTTTTCCGAGATGTATGGATTTCATTGTAATTTAAGTATTGTTTTTTTTTTTAAAAAATAGAGTTTAATCTCTTATGGTTGGGGGTCATTGTAGGAGTGTCTACTATTGGGTGTGCTGTATGTTATCTCCCCTTCAGCATCAAAGCTGGGTCACGTGAATACACGTGCCCAGAGGCATATGCAGGTGTGGTCAACACTATTACAAGAAAAAGTCATCACTCTAGCAGTCAACAGATGATGTGCTACAGTGCAGATCATCAAAGGTCAGTTGAGGCAGGTATTAGCCCTCTACTAATCATTGTAAGGGAATTAAATAGAAAGCGGGTCTTTGGGAGCCGAATATGCATTGTTCTCTCACTAACAGCAGTACATAATTATGTCTTGTACATAATTATGTCTTGTCTGTGAACAATAATGTATACTAGTAGTCTAGTACACACAAAGACACACACACACACACACACTCTCTCTCTCACACACACACACACACACCACCACCACCACCACCACCACCAGTAGTGACCACCACACACACATAAACACCCTCCCTGTCCCATGGACTATGGATGATATTTGCATGTGTGCCAATGGAAGCATTCTGTAAAATGCTTTTGTAGTGTGGTGAAGCATAACTGACGTATGTATTGACTATACAGAGACTAATATGCTCCTGTGTGGATTATCTGGATTAGTAGAGTCAATCATATGTTTCTCAAAGAATTCAGACTCAGGTGGGACTCGAACCCACAGGCTCCGAATATCCTTCAACTAACTAGAAGTCTGCCCCGCTATCCATTGCGCCTTGGAGCCAGGGCAGGAATTTTGCAAGGTGACCATACGGAGAAGCACGTAGGTGTAACAGGCATGTAAAAATGGGTCGAAATGACGCTCCATACACTCTGGACATGCCTCTAGACACAAGAATGCCGTAAATGGCAGCTTCCTGTTGCTGCCTTCGTGCCCAGACTGACATTGACAAGGTGGCCGAGTGACTAAGGTGATGGACTGCTAATCCATTGTGCTCTGCATGTGTTGGTTTGAATCCCATCCTCACCGTAGGACGATTTTAAGGAATGCATGATATTCCCAAGTATAAGCCAGCTTAAACTAGCCAGGTTTTGTCGCCTTGCAGACTATCCTCTGATGCGTATTGCTGTGCAGTGGGTAAAGTGTTGAGTGTGACGGCTGTTCATGCACAGTAGAGACATGATGATGTACGTCCTAAATAGTGTGACCATGTTGTGAGCACTGTGAGGTTGAATGCAATCTTTGCTGCTGGTGCACACGTACATCTCAGTATAGACGTGTGCATCCAGTTGCCATTCATCTGTGGTCTCAGTGGAGCACCAGGTGCCTCGTGTTCTACAACAGTTGGAAGTGCTGCTGGAGGTCAGTGCAACTCGTTCCAGGCATAATGTCAATCAATCATACAATCACAGAACACTGGGGCAAACATTTGGTACACGTTTAGACGATTTTTTCTGAAAATAAACATCAATATTCCAGTCAAACTTTGTGAGCACATAGTTAAATAGTCTAGCAATTACGTAATTACGTTTTTAAAATGGAAAGAGCACCAGAAAATAGGTAAAAAGTCACTAACTTACACTGTCAGCATTCATAAAACTTTTCTTCTGTTGAAATTTATGTATCTGATGGACGCACAACGTAAGATTTCCAAGTATAACGTATGTAAAACGTACCTTTCTTACGTTGTCCGTGCATGACCTTACGTTTGGCGCCTGGATTTAACAGATTATCCTCTATCAACCTTGGATCAGTCAGGATAACACAGAGTTTTGCCTTCCAGGTGGCCAGGCTATGTAGACACGTTAAACGTAACTTAAAAGGTACGTTCTTACGTTTTTCGTGGCAGGATTTCACGTAGACCGTCTGCAGAGCCATAGATCCGTGAAATTTTTGGGTAATAGTGGATTTCCAAGCTGTTTTTGTTGGCTTTGAGGTGCCGTACCAATGTGCAGATGTTGTCACGTGACGTGGCATAATAACAGAGGCCATTTTTAAATGTCCAGGCCATGCTTTACTGTTGTTGTGCGGTGGCTAGGACATGTGTGTGGCAGAAATAAAATACCAGGCTGACTGTCAACCTCTGTGGATCCAAACGGTATGCATAAGTTGTAGAAAATAAATCTTGCAGATTGTGCATTGCCATATTTTGTGGCGGGGTGTATATTGGCAGGGTGTCCATGGGGAGAGCAGCATATTTTTAGTATCTGGCATTTAAAGCTCTGTAGCTCACTGGGAAGGTGGTCATGCAATATAATTTTGGGTTTAATTTTGAAGGAACACCATTTGCCTATTCATTCATTCTAGTCACGTCATAGCTCGTTGGTTTCTAAAAGTGATGTGAAGCATTAGCCAAAGCAAGTTCTCCATTTGATTGCATGGGGAAGGCTTTCCATTGGTCCGAGACATTGATGCAAATTTTGCGGGGTTTGAACCTCCATAAATGTGTCTTCAGTAATATAGATCCATGAAATTGATTGGATTGGGGTTTTCATAGCTGTTTATGTTGGTTTTGATGTGAGTTTTGTTGTTTTGGACCTCCTCAAATGCGTGTTCAGCATTATAGGTCCATGAAATTCATTGTCTTGGGGGTTTCATAGCTGTTTTTGTTGGTTTTTGGCGTGTTTTTTTTTTTTTGGATTTGGACCTCCTGAAATGTGTGTTTAGCGTTAGTGATCCATGGAATTGATTGAATTGGGGTTTTCAGACCTGTTTATGTTGGTTATGGTGCAGGAGTAGGGGGCAAGGGGTTCGGACGTCGTTTTATGTGCGTCCAGTGGTGTAACGGTTAGCATGGTTGCCTTCCAAGCAGTCGATCCACGTTCGACTCCTGCCTGATGCATGACTGTTTTGTCCAGATGAAGTCCAGTTGGGCTGCAGTAGGCGTGTGCGACTATCTTACACACCCAAGGCCTGCACGACTGCATCCTTAATGTTTTGTACATCTTTTCACGCTGCTATTCACACAGTACAAAACTGCATTGGCCGGGAATCAAACCCGGGCTGCCCGCATGGCAGGCGAGCATTCTACCACTGAACCACCAATGACTGAAGAACGTCTAGGTGGGCATTTTTCCGAGAAATTATGGATTTCATTGTAATTTAAGTATTGTTTGTTTGAAAAATAGAGTTTAATCTCTTATGGTTGGGGGTCATTGTAGGAGTGTCTACTATTGGGTGTGCTGTATGTTATCTCCCCTTCAGCATCAAAGCTGGGTCACGTGAATACACGTGCCCAGAGGCATATGCAGGTGTGGTCAACACTATTACAAGAAAAAGTCATCACTCTAGCAGTCAACAGATGATGTGCTACAGTGCAGATCATCAAAGGTCAGTTGAGGCAGGTATTAGCCCTCTACTAATCATTGTAAGGGAATTAAATAGAAAGCGGGTCTTTGGGAGCCGAATATGCATTGTTCTCTCACTAACAGCAGTACATAATTATGTCTTGTCTGTGAACAATAATGTATACTAGTAGTCTAGTACACACAAAGACACACACACACACACACACACACACACACACACACACACACACACTCTCTCTCTCTCTCTCTCACACACACACCACCACCACCACAACCACCACCAGTAGTGACCACCACACACACATAAACACCCTCCCTGTCCCATGGACTATGGATGATATTTGCATGTGTGCCAATGGAAGCATTCTGTAAAATGCTTTTGTAGTGTGGGGAAGCATAACTGACGTATGTATTGACTATACAGAGACTAATATGCTCCTGTGTGGATTATCTGGATTAGTAGTCAATCATACGTTTCTCAAATAATTCAGACTCAGGTGGGACTCAAACCCACAGCCTCCGAATATCCTTCAACTAACTAGAAGTCTGCCCCGCTATCCATTGCGCCTTGGAGCCAGGGCAGGAATTTTGCAAGGTGACCATATGGAGAAGCACGTAGGTGTAACAGGCATTGAAAAATGGGTCGAAATGACGCTCCATACACTCTGGACATGCCTCTAGACACAAGAATGCCGTAAATGGCAGCTTCCTGTTGCTGCCTTCGTGCCCAGACTGACATTGACAAGGTGGCCGAGTGACTAAGGTGATGGACTGCTAATCCATTGTGCTCTGCATGTGTTGGTTTGAATCCCATCCTCACCGTAGGACGATTTTAAGGAATGCATGATATTCCCAAGTATAAGCCAGCTTAAACTAGCCAGGTTTTGTCGCCTTGCAGACTATCCTCTGATGCGTATTGCTGTGCAGTGGGTAAAGTGTTGAGTGTGACGGCTGTTCATGCACAGTAGAGACATGATGATGTACGTCCTAAATAGTGTGACCATGTTGTGAGCACTGTGAGGTTGAATGCAATCTTTGCTGCTGGTGCACACGTACATCTCAGTATAGACGTGTGCATCCAGTTGCCATTCATCTGTGGTCTCAGTGGCGCATCAGGTGCCTCGTGTTCTACAACAGTTGGAAGTGCTGCTGGAGGTCAGTGCAACTCGTTCCAGGCATAATGTCAATCAATCATACAATCACAGAACACTGGGGCAAACATTTGGTACACGTTTAGACGATTTTTTCTGAAAATAAACATCAATATTCCAGTCAAACTTTGTGAGCACATAGTTAAATAGTCTAGCAATTACGTAATTACGTTTTTAAAATGGAAAGAGCACCAGAAAATAGGTAAAAATCACTAACTTACACTGTCAGCATTCATATAGCTTTTCTTCTGTTGAAGTTTATGTATCTGATGGACGCACAACGTAAGATTTCCAAGTATAACGTATGTAAAACGTACCTTTCTTACGTTGTCCGTGCATGACCTTACGTTTGGCGCCTGGATTTAACAGATTATCCTCTATCAACCTTGGATCAGTCAGGATAACACAGAGTTTTGCCTTCAAGGTGGCCAGGCTATGTAGACACGTTAAACGTAACTTAAAAGGTACGTTCTTACGTTTTTCGTGGCAGGATTTCACGTAGACCGTCTGCAGATCCATAGATCCGTGACATTTTTGGGTAATAGTGGATTTCCAAGCTGTTTTTGTTGGCTTTGAGGTGCCGTACCAATGTGCAGATGTTGTCACGTGACGTGGCATAATAACAGAGGCCATTTTTAAATGTCCAGGCCATGCTTTACTGTTGTTGTGCGGTGGCTAGGACATGTGTGTGGCAGAAATAAAATACCAGGCTGACTGTCAACCTCTGTGGATCCAAACGGTATGCATAAGTTGTAGAAAATAAATCTTGCAGATTGTGCATTGCCATATTTTGTGGCGGGGTGTATATTGGCAGGGTGTCCATGGGGAGAGCAGCATATTTTTTTTGTATCTGGCATTTAAAGCTCTGTAGCTCACTGGGAAGGTGGTCATGCAATATAATTTGGGGTTTAATTTTGAAGGAACACCATTTGCCTATTCATTCATTCTAGTCACGTCATAGCCCGTTGGTTTCTAAAAGTGATGTGAAGCATTAGCCAAAACAAGTTCTCCATTTGATTGCATGGGGAAGGCTTTCCATTGGTCCCAGACATTGATGCAAATTTTGCGGGGTTTTGAACCTCCATAAATGTGTCTTCAGTAATATAGATCCATGAAATTGATTGGATTGGGGTTTTCATAGCTGTTTATGTTGGTTTTGATGTGAGTTTTGTTGTTTTGGACCTCCTCAAATGCGTGTTCAGCATTATAGGTCCATGAAATCCATTGTCTTGGGGGTTTCATAGCTGTTTTTGTTGGTTTTTGGCGTGTTTTTTTTTGGGATTTGGACCTCCTGAAATGTGTGTTTAGCGTTAGTGATCCATGGAATTGATTGAATTGGGGTTTTCAGACCTGTTTATGTTGGTTATGGTGCAGGAGTAGGGGGCAAGGGGTTCGGACGTCGTTTTATGTGCGTCCAGTGGTGTAACGGTTAGCATGGTTGCCTTCCAAGCAGTCGATCCACGTTCGACTCCCGCCTGACGCATGACTGTTTTGTCCAGATGAAGTCCAGTTGGGCTGCAGTAGGCGTGTGCGACTATCTTACACACCCAAGGCCTGCACGACTGCGTCCTTAATGTTTTGTACATCTTTTCACGCTGCTATTCACACAGTACAAAACTGCATTGGCCGGGAATCAAACCCGGGCTGCCCGCATGGCAGGCGAGCATTCTACCACTGAACCACCAATGCCTGAAGAACGTCTAGGTGGGCATTTTTCCGAGATGTATGGATTTCATTGTAATTTAAGTATTGTTTTTTTTAAAAATAGAGTTTAATCTCTTATGGTTGGGGGTCATTGTAGGAGTGTCTACTATTGGGTGTGCTGTATGTTATCTCCCCTTCAGCATCAAAGCTGGGTCACGTGAATACACGTGCCCAGAGGCATATGCAGGTGTGGTCAACACTATTACAAGAAAAAAAAGTCATCACTCTAGCAGTCAACAGATGATGTGCTACAGTGCAGATCATCAAAGGTCAGTTGAGGCAGGTATTAGCCCTCTACTAATCATTGTAAGGGAATTAAATAGAAAGCGGGTCTTTGGGAGCCGAATATGCATTGTTCTCTCACTAACAGCAGTACATAATTATGTCTTGTCTGTGAACAATAATGTATACTAGTAGTCTAGTACACACAAAGACACACACACACACACACACACACACACACACACACACACACACACACACACACACACACACACACACACACACACACACTCTCACTCCACCACCACCACCACCACAACCACCACCACACCACCACACAACATAAACACCCTCCCTGTCCCATGGACTATGGATGATATTTGCATGTGTGCCAATGGAAGCATTCTGTAAAATGCTTTTGTAGTGTGGTGAAGCATAACTGACGTATGTATTGACTATACAGAGACTAATATGCTCCTGTGTGGATTATCTGGATTAGTAGAGTCAATCATATGTTTCTCAAATAATTCAGACTCAGGTGGGACTCGAACCCACAGCCTCCGAATATCCTTCAACTAACTAGAAGTCTGCCCCGCTATCCATTGCGCCTTGGAGCCAGGGCAGGAATTTTGCAAGGTGACCATACGGAGAAGCACGTAGGTGTAACAGGCATGTAAAATGGGTCGAAATGACGCTCCATACACTCTGGACATGCCTCTAGACACAAGAATGCCGTAAATGGCAGCTTCCTGTTGCTGCCTTCGTGCCCAGACTGACATTGACAAGGTGGCCGAGTGACTAAGGTGATGGACTGCTAATCCATTGTGCTCTGCATGTGTTGGTTTGAATCCCATCCTCACCGTAGGACGATTTTAAGGAATGCATGATATTCCCAAGTATAAGCCAGCTTAAACTAGCCAGGTTTTGTCGCCTTGCAGACTATCCTCTGATGCGTATTGCTGTGCAGTGGGTAAAGTGTTGAGTGTGACGGCTGTTCATGCACAGTAGAGACATGATGATGTACGTCCTAAATAGTGTGACCATGTTGTGAGCACTGTGAGGTTGAATGCAATCTTTGCTGCTGTTGCACACGTACATCTCAGTATAGACGTGTGCATCCAGTTGCCATTCATCTGTGGTCTCAGTGGCGCATCAGGTGCCTCGTGTGCTACAACAGTTGGAAGTGCTGCTGGAGGTCAGTGCAACTCGTTCCAGGCATAATGTCAATCAATCATACAATCACAGAACACTGGGGCAAACATTTGGTACACGTTTAGACGATTTTTTCTGAAAATAAACATCAATATTCCAGTCAAACTTTGTGAGCACATAGTTAAATAGTCTAGCAATTACGTAATTACGTTTTTAAAATGGAAAGAGCACCAGAAAATAGGTAAAAATCACTAACTTACACTGTCAGCATTCATATAGCTTTTCTTCTGTTGAAGTTTATGTATCTGATGGACGCACAACGTAAGATTTCCAGGTATAACGTATGTAAAACGTACCTTTCTTACGTTGTCCGTGCATGACCTCACGTTTTACCTTCGGCGCCTGGATTTAACAGATTATCCTCTATCAACCTTGGATCAGTCAGGATAACACAGAGTTTTGCCTTCCACCGTGGCCAGGCTATGTAGACACGTTAAACACACTGGAAGAACACCGTTTATAAAAAAATGTGAAAAAGAAGTTCGGCTGAATACAAGCATCATAACCATGGTATCACCTCTCTTCGAAGAGGGGTGATAGCCCTCTCCGGGTTATCGGATACTTCTCGAGCATGATAACCAATGAAATTACATGAAAAAGAATGATAAGAGTGCGTATCCTTGCATAGTCTGCTTGATCCTCTGTTTCAATGTATTTGGCGTTTCGTTGATGCGCGCTGTGTTATTGCCCCCAAACGCTTAGTTACACTCGTACAGCTACCAAATTTGGAAATACGCTTTAGATTACATAGGCTACTTCTGAACGATCTGAAATCATATTTATACAAAATATCCGCATTACATTTACAAAAAACTAATAAAATAATTGAAGGGCTAGAAACGTGACATCTTTACATAGCAAAATTTGATGTAATCTTTTTTTTTTCTTTCTATGCATGTGCATCTGCCATATTTGTGAGGCTTCAAACCAATGTTTGTTCTGGTAACATTTGCTTCAAAAACATGAACTTCAATTTTTCTAAGTTAACGGACCATTCAGTATTTACGACAGGGTGGGGTAGGAGGATTTTAGGGCGGGCCATGAACTTTTGTCACAATGTTTGGAGGGGGGGTGGGGAGCTATCAATATTTTTAAAAAATTTTGAGGGGGGGGGGGCTATCAATTTTTTCACAGAAAATTTACCCCCGCTTTTGAGATACTGTACTAAATCTACTGTTTTTTTTATATTATGGATATCAACAATGAATGCGTAAATTGTAAGGGGGCCCGGTCATCAATTATTATCACATGAAATTGAGGGGGGGTAACCAATTTTTTCACAGAGATTTAAGGGGGGCTATAATTTTTTTCACAGCATTTTTGGAAAATCCTCCTATCCCACCCTGTCATAAATACTGAATGGTCCCTAAGTTTTTTTTTAAAGTTAAATCTTAAATTTGCACTCATTCTCTTTTCCATTAATAGACGGCAGCACCAGTTCTTATTTGACAATTGGACAGACTGTCATTATGTTATAACTCAAATAGCTCTGTTTGCGTTGTGTTTTTAGTATATTTACGATATTCGCTCGATATGATATCAGAGATAGTTTAACTAGTAATGCTCTTTGATGATATCTGCTGCGTGACAAGTTTTATGCAATGTATTGAGCACTTGATATTTGGTTGTGTATATTTTATTTTTCTTTCATTTTTTTTTTAAAAATCTTATCATGTTTGTTGTATTGCTATGCCCTTTGATGTTGTTTGTAATTGTTTGTAATTATGGTTATCCTTATGTTTGTGAAATACCAAACCGTGGATTTTTTAATACTAAACTAGATCTAATGATTATAGAAATATCTGTTGTATTATCTAATACAAACTAATAATGCTGTAGCCAGCCTCCCATTGGGACTCCCCATGAGCATGTAATGACTTGGAGCTCTGTAGCGTGTGCGAATTCCTAATTTTGATCAATATTAAATCCATACACTAAATATATATTGAGTGCATGATTTTGTGTCTCTGGGCATAAGAAAATTTAAAACTGTCTTGCAATGTTGCAGTCATTCATTTTATTTTTTGACCATGTAAATAACATTACATCAAAATAAATGCTCTTACCGGTATATCATAACAAAACTACAATCAATTTATTGAGGAAAAACACTATCATTCTATAAACAATGTGACCAATCCGTAAATAAATTTAGTGGAATAAAATGAAGGTCTATCAAAAATGGTGAAAATAAAAGTATAACAAAAGAAATCTTCAACATTTTGGTTTAACAAAAACAAATTAGATAGGTACATTCAAAATGATAGCCTTGTTAATTGTTTGATAACCAAATAACATGAATGTCCTATCTGATATCACACAAAAAATAAATGGATTTAAAAGCCAGTGTCAATTACCATGCCATATAAAAATATGTTCACTGTAGTCTTCGTAATAACAAATAAAAATCACATATCCCCATCACATTTATAATTTTGGGACTTACATACTCCATATTAAAATAGAAACATCCATAAATTGCCAGGTAACAAAAAACTTTAATGAAAATAAATCCAAACTAAAATTATGGAACTATTTCAAAGACGTGCAAACATATGTGAGAAAAAGTTGCCATCAAATTACAATTTTGGCCACAGGGATGGTATTCTGTGGTCCAGAATAAAAACAGATTGTCTAAAAATAATTGTTCTAAATATTGCGATGGATATTATGCTCAAAATATGTATAAACCTAGTGTGAATATGGGTCTATTGTAGTGACATCAATTTTCCAGCAATATGGGCAAATAAGATTGAAACTGAAATATTTTACTGCGAATCATTTCCATTTATTTCAGAATAAGTGTATACATGGTGGGAAAAATTGATGTTAATACAATAGTGTAATCTAAATTAATTCATTAATTGTAATTACCTGATACAAGTAATGTGCATGTAAGAACTTCTACTTAAGAATATTTGAAGGAGTAAAATTAATTTTAGTAATAAAAAAAATGATCCCCACAACCAAATAAAATGTACATAAAGCTACATAACTACATTGTTACTTGATGTCAAGATCATAATCCTTATTTCAAAATATATATTCACAGATCATTGAAAAGACGGCGAAACATCTTGTCATTCTCAATCAACATAACATAACTTAAAAGCAATTCTAATAAGTATTCTAGCCGAGTCTTCATACATTGAAGAGACTATTTTTGTAAAGTCAAATCATGGAATGATTTATGAGATTTGCTGAGTAGGTCATTCTGGATGTTTGAATATGCATTGAAATGAGGTTTAAATTTTTGTTATAGCTTTCCGTTTGTCAGATCAAAATTCATTTTCTTCATGCACTTTCATTCAAGAAGTCTTACATCTTTCATTACACTATCATGAGGAGTCTGACATTTCCTACGAACTTCTTATTTAATGTATTTACTTGAGCAAAATGTATAAGACTTTGTAAATGGTAAAAAAAGTCCATCTTTATAAAGTCAATGTAAGTAGGATCCTCTTGCCCTCTATAATATGGACACAGAGTGTTTGCACTAGTCCAGGTTTATGTGTCAAAGGTCCTAGTCACCAAGTACTGAGAAAAACACTAGTCACCATATAGTATGTACTGAGAAGAATATGTCAGTGGTACTGTGCATCACATAGAAAGGTGCCAAAGCTAAGAAGAATACACATATGGGTGATTTATTTGGCTTGAAAGATGTCACTTCATAATGTAGTCATCGTCACCCTTTAAAAAACTGTCCACGTTACCTTTGAGAACAGCATACTGAGGAATAGCTTGTCACATGAAAAGTGTCTAAATGTCTGTGTTCATATCGTCAACGTGTCTAGTCAAAAATTGTCCAAATGCACTATGAGAACAGCATGCCTGTGGCGTGTGCTGTGAGCAACATGTCCTCTGACCCCACAAGGCCCTGGCCAGCCAAGTACACCTCGCAGGTGCGTGGCAGGTGCTTGTGAGTCAGTGCCAGATGGAAACACTCTTCGGCAAAGTATTGTCTGAAAGTAGCACAACAAATCATTTCTATTAGCTACATGTACAACAATTGCTGTAGTATGTAACCGTAATGTTTTAAAGCTTTTTATGTTTCAAATGTGTTCAATCTCCAATTGACTCAAAGTGTAGCTTTGTTGACTATATGAAATACAGGCACTCTCTACAGGAGTTTCCCTTTTCATAACAATTTCCGATAAAGAATACATATAGATGTGGTCGCCAGACTATCGACATACGTTAGCAGGGGTCACACGTATATTTTAGTGACATGACGATCTCCTAATGTCTGTCGAGGCTCTGGCGACCGTAAATCTCCTGATGATTGCTTCTAAACTATGAGCACCATTCATTTCATTGCATTTTTTTATTGCCATTAAGAGAGCAATTGTGTTGCATCTCCTCCTTATCAAGGCACAACTGACCATTATTAAATGGTAAAAGTTCATTTTTCTTGATAATTTGCAAGGTAAAATTTGACTAGTCAAAGAAATTTGCTAAATTACCTACTGCATTTTAATCGCTACCACGTGCAGACAAATGGGTAAAACATCCCATACAATGGCTAGCAGGTTATTGGAAAAGATGCACACACATAATCTGCACACAAAACCTACAGTAAATGTATGACTCCCTTGAAGACCGTTTCCTGTATCTAAAGTAAAATACGGCTTTATAGTATCTGCAATACCAGTGTGACAGTACTCAATTTACAGTATCTGCAGTACCAGTGTGACAGTACTCACTTTACGTCCTTCTGCACTACGTCTTCAATGAAGAGGCGTATTGGCTTCACGTGCGAGAGCGGCGTGTCCCACATGGACAGGAAGTCCTCCACTGTGTGATGCTGACGCGTCGGTCGCGGCAGCGTCTCCTTGTTGCTGCGAGACGCCATGTCCGTCGCTGGAAGCACAGTTGTCGTATGGAGATTATAAGGGTAATGAACTGTTCTAGTGTGGAGATAACACTAGCTTGTACGAGTGGTGTCTAAAGCAGGCTTAGACACCACAAGTGCATAGCTAGTGATATCTCCACACTAAAACAGACCATTGCCTTTTTATTTCCCCAGTTTAACAGAATTATTCAACTTGATCGTGCTTATCATTCACAAAGTAGGTCTCCTACGGCTCTTAACCAATCAGAATCGAGAATGAACGGTAGACTCAGGAGAAAACTAGTTATTTGTGGGAACCGCGAATATGACACAAATTGATGCAACTCTCATTATAACTATATAGCACAACACAGTATTAACAATATAAAGCGTTCTGAAAAACAAACAGATAAAGTTGTTATTTGAAGCATAAAAAATAAGAGTTAGAAATAGTAGCCGCACCATCAACCATTACTTTGGAGTATTTAGTTGTGGCTTTTACATGAGCAAGAATTTACATTCACTACTGGCTATTGATAAAATCGCCCCCTTGACTGGATGGCAGAGTCCAGTGTAAGGCCAAACAGAATTGATAGTTTGGTTCCGGTTGGCGCCCGCCCCTCTTAAAACACCCCCGACCCTAAATATTTTATAAAATTAAGTCCTCCCAGCATATTTTTGTCATAAAAAAATGGTTATATCTTACGACTCCGCCTCAAAACTGGAAAAAATTCAAGAAATGTTTTACCGATCCTCGACGAAAAGCGAAACGAAACAGTTACAAACTATTGCCTTATAGTCCATGGTGCGCCCAGCCTTTATCAAATTGTCTTGAATCGATTGCGAGTCAGTTGCTGCGTATCGAAACATTGGATAGACGATCGAGGCTGTAAATTCATTAAAATAGGTCAGATGATCGACGATTTCTGTGAAAACCTTCAGTTTTATGCCATTTTCTACGCATACAGTTACATTTAGGTTAGTCTCGCACAACAAAGACCAACGTACATGTACAGCGAACTCCAGCGAGCCACCACCACGTGGCCCCGTCAAAGTGAGGCTGGCTGGTTGAGTCTAAGGCGAGGTCTGATCTGAATCTGAATCTGAGTGTTGGTGTCGGCGAAAACATCAGATATGATGGCTCTATCGCCCAAAACAGGTTGTGTTGTGCGCAAAGAGAACAGAAGATAGTGTTAGTAAGAGTGGGGTAGGGCCGATAGTAAGAAGTCAAAGATAAAAACAGTTGTTAGTGGTGCAGGTTAAAACAAGAATGAAATTAAAGATTTAGAAGTGGGCGTGGGCTAGGTTTTAAAAGCTTCCAGTATAGGAACGCTGACCACCTCTGCTGGCAGGTTATTCCATAGAATTACTGTGCTTGGAAAGAACGAGTGTCTATAGTAATCTGTCAATGTCGGAATTTCAAAATATGTCAAGCTGTGTGTCCTTCTTGATCTTATGGATGCTGGATGAATGTGTTGAGGCATTTGTATGTTTACGAGATGATGATGGATTTTAAAAAACATACATAGTTTTATCTTCTTCCTCCTTGTCTCCAAGTCTTCCCATCCTAGCTCCCCCAGCATGGCTGTTGGGCTGCTGGTATTGTGGAATCTATTGGTGACAAATCTGGCTGCCCTCCTCTGTACTTGTTGGAGTTTGTTGATGTCAACCCGTGTATATGGATCCCACACTGTTGCTAAATATTCCTTACATATGATCTTCTGTAAAAATTTTTTCAGATAAAATTTCGCCCTACCCTTCCTTTAAGGCCCATAAAATTTTACAGGAACACCTCCCGACTATGAGAATTTTTGCATAAAATTTTTAACATTTTCCTACCTACCCTGCCTGGTTTCATGATAAAATATTATGATAAAATAAAAAATTATTCCCCCCCCTTGAATTACTCAATCTCAGCCAACCGGAACCAAACTATCAATTCTGTTTGGCCTACACTCTGCCCCCCGTTGGTCTAGACGGAACACGCCAGCATTGGGTCCCTTTAAAACACTTGCCATACTCCAGCACGAATAGACTGGGTTTATCACCTGAAATACAACGGTAAATGCAATATGTTTCCCATAATTCATGTAAAACATTATTTCACAAACTATTTGGATGTGTGGATATTGGAACAATACACCATATTGAAAATAATAACACAATAAATTGTCCACCATATTGAAAAAATAATAACGAATTGTCCACCTCCAGGCGTCTTCTGGTATAAAGGTCATCTACCCACGGGTTAGTTAATCATTGATGCAGCTTATTGAAGCTTAAAATGAAGCCTGACATCAGCTCAAATTTACCAGCATGGCATGAAGCTAAATCTGACATCTATTGTGGTAAATCTACATATTTGAAGATTTATTCTACCCTACAATAGCAGAACCATTTACTATTCTATCCACTGACTGCTTAAACAGTGTCCAATATACTTTTTACCTGCGTGGCCTGTATGCCGGTGACACTGGAGAACTCATGCAGCAGATTCACAGGAAACTCTTCCACGTACTCAAAGCTGCCATCACTACAACATCAGCCAAGATGATTAGCTTTAAAAACTGGCACAGTATGTTTCAACTGTTTTGACAGAATTTCATATTTAGTATTGACATTTATTGACATTAAAATGATAAGGAACATGTACGTTTCATTTCCAACAGAACACCTATCACACGCTTCAAAGCTATCGCACCTCAATCTTAAAAATTGACCACCTAGTTCATAAGAACTGAACACCTCACTATAATCTCACAAAGAAGCAGCTACTGTCTCATAAAAAGTGACCGTATCACCCATGGAAAGAACTGTCCATCTCACTTCTAAAAAGTGAAGCTACGAACCTATTGATGACTGCGACGTCCATGAGCTCGGCGACCATCTGGTAGGGTCCGGACGCTTCGTTGAGGCGGTGAACCAGGAAGGGCACCAGTTCCTCGAGGGAGAGGTGCTTGGACGGCCAGTGGGCGTCGTGGTTACGCTGTTCTAGGATGCGGTGCAGGGCACGTGCTGAGAAAACACACGTGGAAATGGTTACCACAGCTGGTGCTGAGTATTTTACATGTACTAAAGCAACACTATACAGCTAATAGTTTATGGACAGTTAATTGATATGAAATCATTGAAGGATTTAACTGTCTGCAAAGGAATGGTGTTTATACAATTTATACATTTATATATTTTTTGCTTTTCAATTAATTACTTTGAATATGAAAGGACATTTTGAATAGTAAAGTTTACTAGGTTTTTTTGGTCACATGTTTGCAGTGCAAACATTACGTGAATGCTACAATTCATCAGAATGATTAAAGCCAAAAGGACCTGCCAAGAACTTCAATGTGCCTTGTTACAAATGCATTCATTAGCAGGTTTTCAAAATGTATGTTAATTTTGTTCAAATGCAAAAATTACGGTTACAGTTACAAGCTATGTACAAGTCTCATGTCAGGAATCACCTTCCTACACATTACTAGAAATATTGTCGCCGTTTCCTCAGCCCATTCAACAATATCAACACAATCTTTCAACAAATTGAAACAAAGAATCTCACCAGTATATCTGAAGCCATGGATGAAGCCACCAGCACTCTTGCGGAAGTCGAGTGAGTGCGTATTAGTTCCAGCAAAGTACAAGTTTGGTGTAACCTTGGACTGGAAGTCAGCATTAATCATGGGGAACTTCTTCCTACGCCCTTTGCCCATGTCGGGCTTGGACTCACTAAAAGTAAATGTAAAATTATAGCACAGTGACTCTGGTTAAATGTGAAGAAAGAAGACATGATAAGATGTTCAATTGCTACCATTTTTACAACAGTTTTACAGACACAAAGAAAATACAAAGGATGTTAATATTCACATTTCAGTAAACAGATTTGAGAGAACATGAAATCCACGTCTAAGAGTCCAAAGTCAAGACAGACGAGAATCTGAGATAAAAATTGTCAAAATTACTATCATTTACAGTCATATTGATGAAATACAATTTTTAGCAACATACTTTGTGAATATGGAGTCGTCAAACTTCCAGCCAAGGCAGCGGATGACTATGTGGTAGGGGTCACGCAGAGCAAAGTTGTCATAAAGGTCCGCCTCCTCTGTGACGGAGTCCTGACCTTCATCCTCATGTGCCAACTGCACCTTGAACGTACCATCCGGTTGCTTCACAATCGCCGCCTACGTATAATGAATATGGTAAATATTATTTTTTATTTTACTTAAATCATGGTTGATTTAACAGTTAATGCATTTTGAGCATAGTCACAACTTCTGCTAAAGTATAAAAAAACATAAATAAAAAAAAAGCCATATATATACGTTAAGCTTTTAGGCTAAAATTTAGTAGTACTGTAGTGGGTATTCACATCGACATTATAGTAGTGATTTTTTCATTTCATGTCTTCCATCCATGAGGCTTTTATGCAATTAGTAATACAAATGTATATGCAGTCATCAGATATGCGATAAAATGAAATCTATATTATTCAACCAAATGTTCCTTATAATCCATATTTGAGCAGTGAGTCTTTGGACGAGCATCAACACTTGTAAGGCTGCTCATCATGTTTATTGTATATTTACAGCAAAACCTTATGAAAGGGCATATTGAATAATATGACATATAATTATGCCAAGGCACTTATAAAAAGTTACGAATCAATCCTCATTTCTATCGATATAAAACAAATGTATCAACCCATGACACCAATCAGACATCTGTCTTTTTTGATTAATCAAAAAATTATAATGATAAAACATAGCAATCAATGCAAAAGCAGGTATGAAATGGAAAAAACACGGCAGCATACAATTTGCTCTGCAATAGGCCAACATAGTATTGGACAGCCAATAAAACATCAAAGATTACATGTGAAAGGAACTACATGAATGTTCTTTACCTCTTCCATTGGCGCTTCAAGAACGCCATCCAGAGATTTGAGTTGGTATGTGTCCAGTAAGGCATTGTTCACTGCCCTGAAGACATAATACAATGTTAGAAAATGGATTTAACACAAGAGAATTCAGAAGTCATTATCACACCAGGGTCAGGATTAGCCACTCGTCCGCTCGTATTGACTAGTAAAATCTAGTGGAAGACAAGTACTAATTTTTAGAAATTCGTCCTTTTGACGAGGAGCAATTCTGAATAATTTGTCATACAGATATAGAGTTTGTACAAGGAGGACGAGTACATTTTTTGCAGGACGAGTAGATATTTGAGGGTTACTAGTCCTGGTGACGAGTAACACTTTTCCACCTAATCCTGACCCTGTAACACAGATCAAATATGAATGACTCACAGGCAGATCCAGGTTTTTTAGAAGTAATAAAAAAGCCCTCTCCGAAACAATTGCAAAAAGGAGGTTCAACTGCTGGTGCTGGTAAGAATTCCACAAGATCCATAATATGCTTAAACACAAATGGCGATGCCAAAAAACATTCCAAGGTATAATTTGTGGTAGGAGAATATCTGCTATATCTGCCAGTGTGACTTGAGTGACAATGTGGTAATCTATTGAGATGAGCATTTAACCACAACACTTGATCGTTGATTATGACCTATATGATCAATTCCGAGATTGCAGCTATAATTGTAATTAAGGTATGCACTCAAGTAGGCCTAATGATGACTCAATCTATAACAATTGTGACACCTGAGTCACCCTGAGTCACCAGGTGTTTCCAGGTGCAATACAGTTTGTGACATATGATACCTTAAATCTCCAACATAGTGAGTAGCCCATGAGAGTCGAACCCGTGAACGACCGATCATGTGCACATAGTTTGTGTTGCCGTAGATGGAATCAGCAACCTCAAAAGCTGTGTTACCTCGACCTGTAAGTGACAGAAGAACAGTGTCATTTCAACAAGTGATATATAAAATATTGTCAATTAATGAATGAATTCATAGAAGACCTCATAAGAAATATTACACCGAATTCTACTGATACTGGGCAGACAACATTGGCAGACAATAGCCAGAGCTATTGTCAATGTGCTCACAAGAGTATCAATTGAAGAAGAATATAGTGTTTATAGATCTTAAATGTGGATGCGCACAGCTAACCACTCAGCTCCTAATGCATAGAACACTGCAGAATTCAAGTATGAATATTCAGTATTCAGTACTGCAGAAATGGTGACTCACCGAGCACCAGTACGGACTTGCCCTCGTAGTCCATGGGGTCAATGGACATGTCCTCATAGCCTATTGTGTGCTCAACGCCCCCGAATGTCGGGATGTTGGGTGAGCTCAGACCCGTAGCAATGACCAGGTACCTACAATGTAGTACAAAATCAGTACATATTGATATACAGTAGAACCTGAAATTAAGACCATATCTATGAAGAGACTACCTCCATTATGTGACTATTTTTTTGCACTCTACAGCCTGCAAAATCATACTACCATGAACCTCCATTAAGAAACTAATTCTTGATTGAGACTACCAGTGCAAGATTGGTTCTGCAGTGTATTCTATTTAGATAGAGCTGTGTGTACATTGTAAGCATTGAGATTAGAGGATTCTGACCACAGTGCAGAGGACTACATCTCATGACTAATGCTTGGTGATTGGATATCATTGTGGCTGTGGTCGTGGTTACTATGTAAATGTTGCTGATTAAAACAGAAGTTATGAGCTATAAAAGTGAAGACGTACTTGCAGATGAACTCATTTCCATCCTGATCATTCATATGGAACAGATAAACATTTCCAGATTCATTGAATACACGCCGGATGTTGTTAACATTCGTGTTATGTTGAACCTTGATGCCCAACTTTTTCTGATAGTCGTTCAAGTACTGAAATACAAATATAAATTCAAGTCACATAGTTATGACCAATAAGTTTTATGTCGTATTAACAATTCTAATTCTATGGTCACTTGAGACTGAAAAGGTTTCTTTTCTGCAACCAAGCATATAGTCTATATGCCTAATGATTCTGACTTGACTTAGGGTGACCTAACAACTTTGTCAATTCATTGATGTTCTAAAATAAAAATATGAAAAAGACATTAAAATTTTCAGGCTGGTTTATTACATACATGTATGCTTATGCATTCACCATATAGTAATTTATGGGCAACTTTTGTACCAGTAACATTTTTACCATCTGAACACCGCAAACCAATACAAAGAAACTAAGATATTAGGACTAGGTTCAAAATAGATGTTATACAAGTATTCATTTTGTGGTTCATGACACAAAGTATCAAATGGAAAAGTTTTCATTACATCAGAATATCTATTACACTTATGTCAGTGACATTGTAATTAGTGATCCATTTAAGTAATTAGAGAAGTCGAAAAATATGTTTGAAAACTACATATTAATTAAATTTGAAGGATGGGCCATATCCATGCATATTAAAAAGTTTTTTATCAATACTAATTACCCCGGCAAATTAACTACACAAAACATGAAAAAAGAATTTAAAAAACAAGATTTAAGATACCTATTGGAACTATTTATTATTCCTCTATGGCGAGGCGTTTGCTGTTTTTGCTACAGCTTCATCGGGCAGAGTAAAATGCCTCTGACTCCGTTGGTCACATGACCACCATGGTGATGGCAGTCATGTGACAGAGGGGAAGAGTAGACAGGGGGCAGATCATAGTCAGTGTCGCGGTTCATTTCTGGACACCAGCGATGACCTGCCGCCCCCCCCCCCTGTCTATTCGTCCCTGGTGTCACATGACTGCTGTCACCATGGTGGTCATGTGACCAACTGAGGAGTTTCAGCCCGATAAAGCTGTTAGGAAAACAGCGAAAGCCTAGCCATAGAGCAATAAAAAATGGTTCCAATGGGCATCTCAAAGGTTATGCTCAGTGGCCGAACAAATATGCTTGTGTAGAAGTGTACATAAGAAGCCGCCTATCTCTCCCATGTTAAACGTGACGTCTGTCATCAGAAATCTACATAAAACTCACTGCGTTTGGGTCAGTCAGATATTCATTTATAATAGGGTTATACTATGAATTCTCACCTGTACTAGGTCCTTGCGGTCAGGGAACATGATCTTGGAGTATTCGCCCATCTTGAGAGACGGGTCATCGCTGATCAGCGAGTTCCAATCGTGGCGCAGGTTGAACTCCTTGTTGATCTGCCCCGTGTTGCGCTTGTTAATGCTGATCAGACGGTCATGGCGCGGGTTACACCGTAAAAACGCACCTGTGAAAATGATGGTACACCGTGAAAAATGCACCTGTGAAAATGAGGATACACGATGAAAAGCTTTTTCTACTGACACTGCATTGACTAGTCTCTCTGACAGGGTGAGACTGAATATGGATGATGGCCTCTATACTGGGGTAGTTCTCATTGATCTTCAAAAGGCATTTGATACAGTAAACCATCAAATTTTGACCACTAAATTAAAATCCATTGGTATGGATAACACAGTAGTTTCATGGTTTCAGTCTTACTTGTCAGACAGGCAGCAATTTGTTAGTGTCAATGGCAGGGTCTCGGCATATGGGAGGGTCATCAATATTGGGTCCACTTTTGTTTACACTGTATGTAAATGATATGATTCAGGCAGTCACATGTGATCTTTTTCTGTATGCTGATGACTCTGCTTTTTTTAGTTGTCAGTGGCACTGACCCAAGGCAGATTGAAATAACATTGGCAGAAAATTTAAAATCACTTAGCTATTGGTTGGAAGAAAATAAACTATCTTTACATTTGGGGAAAACGGAAAGTATTTTGTTTGCTACTAAAAAGAAATTGAGTAAATGCAATAGATTGAATATAATGTGCAACGACAAAGAAATTGAGTCAAAAAGCAGTATAAAATATTTAGGTGTTACTTTTGATCAGGATTTTAGTGGGTTGTCTATGGCTAGCTTAATGTTGAAAAAAATCAATGCTAAATTGAAATTTTTGTATAGAAATAATATGTATTTTGGGTTTAAAGAGAGAAAACTATTAGTTTCTACTTTAGTACAATCTAATTTTGATTATGGCGTCAACAGCTGGTTTAGAGGGTTGCCCCAAAAGTGAAAACAAGATTTCAAACAACACAAAATAGGCTAATTAGATACATTTTAAACTATGATGGAAGGCACCACCTTTGTTCTGAGGATTTTAAATTAGTTGGATGGTTAAATGTAAATGATCGAATTGAATACTTGTCTTTATGTTTAATGTATAAAATACATATCAAAAAGGCTCCTGCATATTTATGTGATGTTAAACTTGTGAGTCATTCATACAATACTAGGAAGAAAGAGTTGTCGTACATTGTACCAAAAGTTAAGTCCCATGGACAGAAAACATTTAAATATTGTAGCATTAAATATTGGAATAGTCTGCCTCTACCAATACGAAAGTCAAACTGTTTGGTGTCTTTTAAATCAAAATGTAAGAAATATTATATGGACCATTTTATAAAAGAGTAATAAGAATATATTTGTTAAAAGGTTAATCATTAGTAATGTAATTATTATGTTCTAGTCAGTTGTTTTTCCATGTTTTTCACCGAGGTCCACTATGGAAATAAGACTCTCCATTTTAAATGGATATCTTTTTAGTGCTCCTTGTTTGTCACATGGTTCTTTTTTTATTATATTTGTATATCTCTATTCAATTTTACTTCTATTTATATATTTTTACTCATTTGTAATCTTTTATTTATTTTTGAATTAACATGCCTGTGATAAACGAAATAAATCAAATCAAATCAAAAACCCACCTGCGGAAATGAGGGTACACCAGAAAACCTCATGCATGAAAATTAGGGTACATGGGAGTTGGCGTGACTAAATATTTTGGGATAAAAATTACTGTAAGCTAAACTAAATGATAATTTTTCTTGATTAAACTAAACTAAACCAAACTAAATTGACTCGGGCAGATGTTATGAATAAATTAGACTAAACTAAATGACCACTTGATTAAACTAAATCAAATTTTCAAAATGAAGGATTTACGTAATGAAATAACACATTTCTTTTTTTTTCATCAACTATTTCATATCACTATAAATATACATATCATATACATAACAATGCATTCAATGTATCTATTATCATTTTTAAACCAACCAGTAAATATTCCATCATTTTCATTCATATGGAAATCAAATCAGAGGTTGGGAATTGATATGTCATGGTCACCTACAGGTATAACAAAACCTTAGTCAAGAAAGGATGAAATCCTTACTCAGATGCTTCTTTTGAACGAAGACGTTTGGAGGATATTC
Source organism: Streblospio benedicti (assembly GCA_019095985.1). Taxonomy (NCBI): domain Eukaryota; kingdom Metazoa; phylum Annelida; class Polychaeta; order Spionida; family Spionidae; genus Streblospio; species Streblospio benedicti. The sequence goes on along the minus strand of CM032662.1, from coordinate 35,176,476 downwards.
CTCCTTCATCAGTTTCTGGTGGCAAAATGCGACTGTTGTTGTTTCGTTAACAAGGGGGGGGAGGGGGGGGATGGGGGGGGGGGGGACAACCTTGCCTTGGTTGAAGTTGGGGCTGGGTGTGCGGGTGGTGATCTTGAGGGCCTCTAGGGTCTTCCTCCGGCTCCAGCTTTCATCTCTCCGGCTCCAACTTTCCTCTTGGCCAATGATCTTGCAGCTCTTCTTGGGAATCACATGTCAAGACTGGCTGGTGTGTATTTGCACAGCTGACTCAGGGTTGGTCTTATCGAAATGTTCTGGTAATCTTGTACCAAGGTTGCCACCAGTCTAACCAACGTACTCTCAAATGCACTGAGGACAAGTCATACAATAAACCACACCACATTTCTTCAGAGGGCCAGGCTTATATTTGGGTCTGACAAGATTGGACCTCAAGATCTTGAAGGGTTTGTGGTAGCCGGGTACTCCATGATTCCAAAAGACTCTCTGTAACACTTCAGACGTTCCTCGCATATATGGGATCTGTATTGGGAACTTGGGGTTTGCACCTTCATTGGCTTCTGGGTTGTCTTTCAGTGGGCGCTTCTTAGGGATCTTAAATGACCAGGGTTTGTAGCCATTCGTGAGTAACACTTCTTTCACATACTTCTCTTCCTTCTGGCGATCTGCTTCGTCTGTAACGAGATGTTCCGCTCTGCGAAGGAGAGTATGGACTACGGATTTCTTGTGTTCAAGGTGGTGGTTACTCGTCCAATTCAAATATGACTATGATGAATCCAGATGCTAAAAAATCTCTACTAGATGATATAACAAAAACTATTGTTGATTTGCCGATTCATGGAAACTGACCTTGCCTTTTATTTTTGTTCAAAGGCATCTCTATGTAGAATATCTTCTGAAGTGTAGCTGCTTCATGGAAATTGACCTTGTTATTTTTGTTAAATACTACGATGAAAATGTCAGCACGGACATAATTTTACGTCATTAAAGCGAGGGGCACATTTGACCTTGCGAGTGTGTTGGCCGCAAGGCGTTTTGAGGTCTGCAGTGTCTACAATGTTTTCCGCATGTAGTGACAAATGTACAGTTGTGGGTACATCAGCACAGGTTCGGCAATGGGAATGGTTTTATTGAGATGGCCGTGAGATCATCATGCATCGAAAGTGCGTTTTACTCACCTACAACTTACGCTCTACGCACCGTGTGATTACTAATGCACGGCACTCGTAAGTTCACGGTACATGGTACACACTGCGCCAGTACAGTATCTATGCCAGTAACTTGCTGGTAAATCCTGGTGATTATACGACAATTAGAGTAAGGTCACCGCACTGCGCCTTACGGTCAGAGCACTGCTGACATTGGCCCAGAAGTTTGGCAAGCCAAACTTCGTCTCGTGTGTGAAAATGAGGGTATACCAAGAAAAGTCACTTGTAATTATTATGAAGGTACACTGGAAGAAGCACATGTATTCAAAGTACACACCATGAAAAATGTATCTTTATAAACTAAGGTACATGCTGAAAAACTCACACATATATATATGACCATTTTGACGTAAATCTGATGACAATATGTCATAAATTTGTTTATTTGTTTGTGTGTTTGTTAACATTGCTTTTTAAAAGTTTGACATTTAACACTCTGCACAAAAGGAAATATTCACTTTGAAAAGAATAGCAAATTGGACACCAAATAATGTATTGAAAAATCTAAATTTATGCTGTATCAATAGGAGTATGAATTTGATGAAATTCTAGTGTTAATCCTACCTTTTAAGGGTGGCATTTAGAAAAGAAAACTTATCTTGCATTTTAAAGTTCACTTGGTTATTACCTCATTCCCTATCTGCTTGTGCTACCCATAATGCACCTGCTATCAAATGAGCACGTTTGCGTCTGCCGTTGGGGAAGATTTTGTTCTTTGCAGACGTTTGCATAATGAATGAACAAACAAATTGTCGTGTTGAGCCAAAGCAGCATGTGAGGATATTGTCCTGTTTACCATTCTTTTTTATGTGTTTCAATCTAATTATTCATTAGCATTTAGGTGTGCTTCTGGGGTTTTTTTTGCCTGTAAGCAGCAAAAGGATGAAAACTATTGATTTGGTGCCGCATTTTCATGGGTTGGAGTCTGATGGAATTGTAAGGCCATGAAACAATTACATCTAATAATATATACCTAAGTCTAAAAATAATCTCTTCTTTCAGATTTGACTAATTTCTTTTACCCAATTTTGCTTATAATCATCAAATTACAAACTATTTCTTCAGAGACAAATTTAAATTGAATATTAAACAGTTAGTTTTAATTTCTAACTACGACTCAGGAATCTTTTGTAAACACAATGAATCAGTTAAATAATCAGATAAAATGATGTCAAAGTAATACTAAGATAAGATCTTATATAAGAATTATCTATGCATCTAAACACATGGATAGAATGAACTATATAATTTCACAGAAGGCTAATGCAAACCTACATTTGCTTCAGAACATATAATGCGCCAATTCCTTTGCGTCTGTATGATATTTAAACCTCATAATTGACCTTCAAACAAAAGAAATTTATTTCTTAAGTTCTAAGGTACACACACCTATTGATGAACAATGCTTAATACTTTGTATGCTTCTAAATCATCATTTGAATTTCTTACAAAACAATTTGTTGATCTTATCTTGTTAACATACACCAAAAAAGCGTAGTGAGTTCGAATCCCTGCATAGATTGTGAAATATAGTTCTACAGTCTTGGAGATCCAGTCCTCACATATCATCGTAAATTAAGATCATTCTGTGAATCTGTAAGTTTTATAATAAAACGCAACCTCACCCCTACTTGAGTGAACCCGCCACCCCCAGCGAACTCCCTCTTCCCACAAACCAGCTCATCCAACCCGTGTTGTTTCAAGTATGCACTGGTATGTTTCACTGAAACGCATACTTCGTAAATGTTTGAGGAGACAAATGCTAACTGGGCTCCCACAGGCCAATTATGATGTCCACTAAAAACATGCGTTATTGTGATGAAGCTACTTATAAAGCGCAAGTTAAAAGTCGTCTGACAGATGCTGTTAATCACATGCCGCCCTCTAAATGAAACATCCCTTAAAGGTTGCGGCTGAATTTCTTATTATTTCTGCAATGTGCTTATTTCTACACAATCTTCTTGTTCATCATTTGTCCATTGTTTTCATTTGTATTGGTAATGATTTTTCATTTTTCATAAATCTACTGAAACTCACGAATTGGTATTAAAAAGGGCAAGTTACTTTTATTCAACAAATGAACATTTGTTTCAATTCGAAGTTTGAATGAGTAAAGTCTAACCGTTTCAAAGGGAAAAGTGTTGCTTGAAATTGAATTCTAAAGCTAGTTTATTACATGAACTAGTCCATGATCACAAATCTGATATGTTATAAATGCTCTTTGATGAATATTTCAATGTACAAAGTCACTTATTTGAGCCCACAGTCAGCTAATAGACGTGAGTAGTATAAAGGGATGGGAGAGTCTCTAGGATGCCAGAGTACGGCTTTAGAAATTTATAAAGTGAAATATATGAGCTAGGGGGCTATCATATATTATAGGTTTGAGACCATGAAACCATGATATGATTTTTAGCCCACCCACCCACCCCCACACACCCCACCCTAAATTTGTTTCAAAATTTCAGCCTGTCCAATTACTACTAAATTTCTGGCCCAGATAGATAAAGTACAACCCTGATTTTCATTCCCATGCCCCTCCCCCACCCCCAACCCACAAAAACAAAAAGCTAATTGAGTTTTTCTCGCTTTCCCCGATGTTTAATCGTAGCCCAGCTAGTGGCCGCTACCAGTGAAACACAATGAAATGTCCTTTCGTAAAAGTGACCTTTACACAAATCTAATAAGAAAGTACATTACATTTAGCTGTCTGCAAGATAACAGATAAACCCTACTCAGGGCGGAGGAATGCCAACAATAAATGAATTACAATATAATTCACTTATAACAGAAGTGCCTTTCAGTAACACATGACTATATCACTAGCATCCATGTGTTTAAAAAATAAACACATGATAATGGTCACAAGTAAGAATCTTATCAAATCTGGAGTGAACATGGCTGGTTGTGCCAAAATTTAAAAAAAGATAGCATGTCCTATGCACACTCCTCTGGAACTCACAGTGTATAATCATTTGGAGGGAAATCAACTGAGATTGAAAGGCTTTACTGTATAATTTTCTGTTATGCAAATAAACATTCTGGCAAATAGACAAACAGTTTCATAATGGAATTAAGTGAGATCTTGTTTCCAAGCTCATTATTATCCACATATTAGATGTGTGACATGACCTGCCCATCATTAGTACCTGTAGCTATGTTGGAGTAGTTTCTTGCAACTTTCCAAAGACAAAATGCAACTATGTTTTGCATCCATCGATAAGAATTTTCAATTATGTCACTTTTTTTATAAGTTACCCGATAAACCTGCTCATGTACATGTAAGCTATTATTCCTTCTAATGATCAAGTGTGTACCATTTCCATATGAAACGTGCCGTTGTTTGACGATATACATCTTTATAACGAGCATTAGTTTGACAACTTTGCCCTAAATAAGTTGTTTTACGCCCATCATTACATGTGAAACTGGATATTTATAACACAAATTTGCGATCAGCAGCCAGCATCAAACATGTCCAAACTAAACGTAACACTATCACCTTTGCTGTAAATGAGATGATCCGTCTGCATCAAACAAGATAATTTGCTAATAGAATTAGCAAGATCTTGTTTCTCTGCCCATTTGGGCTTGTCATTTATGGATGAGTTTGCTCAAATGTCTTGTGTCACCGAAAAGCTGCAACTTAAGAAAGTTTGTACGTTAACATTGGCGTAGGCAGGCTTTTTTCAATACGCACTATAGTGATTATGACGCAAAAAGTTACTTCTTAGTTAATTATACGTAATTATTGCAAACACTCATAATATTGATATACATTGTATAGCATTTGAGTATTGTACCTCTCACCTGTAAAAATCGTATGTCTACAATGCTACTCAGTATGGACATTGCAAACTTAACTGTATCATATAAAGAATGTCCTAAAAAATGTCCTGCTACTACTCAAACGCTTACACCATGCAAAGTAGTAACATAGCAAACAATAATGAAAGTGGTCACATTACAAAAGTGCCAACTTAAACACCATCAGGCACCACCACCCCACCTCACCAGCCAAAAAGCCTGCCTTGAGTCATGTCTGACTAGATTAACCACATTCTATAGCACAAATAGAAATTAATTACTATGTGACATCATCCCATTAGCCCGTTATTTGAAGTTTTATCAAAGTGTGGACAAATGGCAAAAATGCAATAAACAGCAGCTGCACAAAGGGACATGGAGGTGCGACTTTAATTAACGGATTACTGTCGTGACGTGGTATTTAGCTGTCGCCAAATTTTCAGAATGTAATGTATTACAGTTGAGTTCATGTGTTACGTGACCATGAGTGCCTGCACCATGGCTGGATTTTGCCAATTAGATATATCTTCAATGTCACTCCATCAGAAATAATTACTATAGAACTATGTATTTCTATGAAAAAATAATTAATTTTTCCAGTGCCTACGATTATGTTAGTGGAATATACTACCCTTACAGGACCTACCACTAGATACACGTTTATGTACCATATATGATCATTTAAATGCACATGGGCTTTTAATTAGGTTAAAAAGTAGCAATTTAGGTGGACTTGCATTTATACTGCCACATTGTTACTGCAAATATTGGTGTAATATACTATTTGGGGTTGGACATAATGGAGAATATATGAACATAGCCCTTTGGGCCCTTGGAATTGGATGGTTGTTTACGGTAACACTAAACGCCAGTGAACCAAACATGTTGCCTAAATACTATGCTGCAATAATAATACATTGCAGGATCAATGAGATGTGAGACTACAGAGCTGGTCCCGTCTAAACACGTGTTACAGAAAAATCGCTTTAATACTTCAAGCTTCCCTTGTTTATCTTGAATATGAGCTATCTCGACGATTCTTCTGTCCCCCCTACAGCTTCGAGACAACAAGTTTCTACTGTATGAGTGAGTATCAAGATCACATGACGTGCACTGCTGACGCTTTACCTGACACGTTTGCGCGCTCCAGTATGAGGTAGTCACGGCCGGCGCGCTCCATGAAGTACCCGAGCTGCAGCCCGCCCGGACCGGCGCCCACGATGAGGTACTCGTGGTACACGGCGGCGCCGGCGCTCACATAGGTGGCGGCCAGCAGCAGCAGGAGGACGGAGAGGGGGAGGGGACGTCGCATGCTGAGCTCTACTGAAATCAGAAATATAGTACAACCTCCAATTAAGACCACCTCTCTATTGAAACCACCTCTATGATCGGACCACTTTTCACAGTCCCAAACCTTCATAAATATGAATCTCTGTATAGAGACCACCTCTCTATTGAGACCACCTAACACGGGTCCAAAAGGCGGTCCTAATAGAGAGGTTCTACTGTATAGTACATGTACTAGGCAGGTTATTTGTATTTGGGAGAAGAGTTACCACTTGAGGTAGTAACAGGATAGGTAAGGGAATAGGGATTTCGACGTGGGCGGATTTGGAAACATGGGCCCCTGCATGATGGGAGGGGTGTGTGGTATGTATATTACAATGATTTAGAAACATTATACCATACATATTACTACTATATAATAGTGCGTGGTATGAATACTACAATGATTACAAACACTATACCATAACTACTATTATAGTGGAAACTCCAATTACGACCACATCTCTATTGAGATCATGTCTATAATCAGACCACTTTTTACGGTCCCAAACCTTCATGAAGTTTCAAAAATGAACCTCTGTGAAGAGACCACCTCTCTATTGAGACCACCTAACGCTGGTCACAAAGGTGGTCCTAATAGAGAGGTTCTACTGTATATAGTAGTAATGTGTATGGTATAGTGTTTGTAAATCATTGTAGTATACATACCACACACACACCCATGATGCAGGAGCCCATGATTTGAAATATCAAATACAGTAGCGCTTTCACAATGATCAGAGCAATTTCACAGTCCTTAACCTCTGTAGAGTATAGAGAGGATACAGGGCAATACTATAGGAGTTTCCATGGACAGTTGATGTAATCAAATTGAAGCTTATTAGGTTTGTCTTTGGCTACATTGTATATCAATATACCCAGTAGCATTAGACATTTGCTTGGTCTAAGACAAGTTAGAAAAAGAAAGGAATTCAATGAAAATCTAATTTTATTTTGTTGAATGAATATTTATTTTACTTACAAACAATAACGTAAAAAAATTCATCAAGAAACAAGAAAATAACTTTTTAAAACACTATCCATAATACACTGTTTTTATGAGAAATGAAGTTTGTAGAAAATTTTAAATGATATATAATGTGTTACAAATCTTGATTGACTAACATATACACATAACATGACAACGGCACTTGTTTAAACAATATTTTTACTTTGATATCTGTAAGTTTTGCATGCATAACACACATAAACACTTAGTATGAAGCAAACGATTCTGATATAACATCATTTTTTCTGATTATTGATTTCATTGATTTACAGATTGTCATCTTTTAGTTTGAACACTTTAGTCTACTTGGTTAACCCACAAATAGATTATGTCAATTCAACAGACGGTTTTATTATAAAATCAAGGAAGACAATAAGCTAAGAAATTGAAAAAAAAATATTGTTTTTAATTATTTGAATTTTTACATAATTATAAAGCTAACTTTCTTGCATATTGGTATATACATAATGTATGGTACAAATCTGTAGGTTCCAATTATCCAAAAATCTGGATTATTCAGATCATTTTAAGCTCCTTTTTTATAACCGGGTCTTCTCCATACCAGGCAGTATACAAAATGAAAACTTAATGGCAAACTCATTCATCAAAGGAACAAAAGATTAATATAATAGTATTTCAAATAAAAATGGAAAACAGCATTTATAATGCTAATAACATAACCTCAAGAAAAGTATATCGTACATCAATTAATATCTACATATTTTAATAATCTGAGAGAATCATAATAATGAAAGAGAAAACCAGAATTCTACATTAATTTGTTACTTAAATGATAAATAAGTACAATGAGAAAAATACAATAGACAATCGCTAACATTAAGATATTTTGAACAAGTACAGATTATTTGAAATACAATGGTTCAGTCAATTCATGCACCATTAAACATGCATACAGATTAAAGACACTGACAATCTTCAATATCCATAACATTCATATGTCAATGTAGAGTCAACCAGGTAAGTTAGAGCACAAGGCATGCAAATTCAACCAAAAACTTAGGACACACACCAATCTATCGATCTATATAAACAACAAATACATGAAACACATAAACCTAATTTTAACTACCTTTTTAAGTCCAGGAAGATAACTTGTGCAACTTGTATCCAATTTGCCACGGGTACAAAAGAAAGTAACCAGGCGGTGTTTCCACATTTGCCCGACGGCAACTGACGCAAAAACGCAGACGACTTTTGCTGATGCCAGGCACCATACATGTATATGTAGAGGATGCAAGGTCATCTGACCAGCCAGGCGTCCAATCACATGCAGGGACTACTGGGGTTTATATAAGTTTGAAGGAAGTAATTTAGGGCAAATGTCACGGTCAATGTAAAGGTCAATTATGTAAATAAGTATAATAGTGAAAATCAATTCAAATAGCTGTTTAAAATGTTTATGGAATAGCTTTTGTGCAGAAAAAAAGTTTTTCTTTTTTTTTAAAAGTTCATGATACAGTAGGATACATCTATCTCGAGCAATGATAAATTGAGTAATTAAAAAAAACATTTCACTCCATCTTACTTTGCATCATTAATCACCCTAATCACTTGAAGTTCAAATAATTCAAATATGCTTTTATTCATTCCCTTCAAATTAGATGGATCCAACTGAATTTGTCTTTTTTTTAAATCTTAATTTAATGCTACTTGAGTTAAAAGAATACAGTGGAATCTGTCTGATGTGAACGCCATTGCAAGAAGCCTGAAGATATGTCTTTTATACACAAGTTTATCTATATAATTAAATAAGGAATAGGCATAACATATAATGTCCACAATATATAAGTCTCCACAAAGACAGGTTCTACTATATTAACTGTAAGTGTAAATACAGTCTTTTTTACTTATATAAGACTTTGAGAATGACCAATACCATACATCTGAATAATGAAAAGGTATAAAACGATATTGTAAGAACAAAATACTTAAAAGAATCAGCATAAATTACTTGACATTTTGGTACCAAGAAAAAAAAATTGTGACCAATGCATAAATTCAACATCTTCATAGAACTAGTATAGTGGAACGCAAAACTTTGCAATCAAATTGACTAAAGCTTGAAGTTCAATTTCATTGCAAAGTTTTAAGTTCAACTTTAGTAGTTCTATGAAGATAAGACTATTGACGTCGTTACAATATGGCGCAAGCTACAATTTTATATACCTTATTGGCATTTCCATTAAAATGATGATTTACAATTGCCATATGCTTCATAATTCTAGACTTGAAAATCAATTGCAATTAATCATTTCGGAATTATTTAATTTACTACCCTGAAGTCGCTGCATTACAATGCATAAATCACATAAAGAGAAATGGTAAAATGATTTGAAAGTGTATTTGTCTACTTCTAGGGTACATATCGCTAAACAAGTATAACTAAGAACTTTAATATTGTATTTAGGACTGCGCTATATAATTTTATGTACCACGTAAAACATTAAGTGAGGGGCACATTCCACCTTGCAGGTGTGTTCGCCGCAAGGCGTGTTGAGGTCTGCAGCGTCTATGACGTTTTCCGCATGCATTGACAAAAGTACAGTTGTGGGCATATACGCACGGGCTTCATGCGTTAGGAGTGCGTAGGCACTGGGAATGATTTTGTTGAGGTGGCCATGAGATAAACATACATCAAATGTGCAATGTACTCGCGTATAATATATGCTCTACGCACGGTGGGATTACTAAAGTGCGGCATTCGTATGTTCATGGTACAGAGAACGCACTGCACTGGCACTGTATCTGTACCTACAACGTGCGGGTAAATCCTCTGTGATTATACCACAATTACCGCAAGGTCTCCGCACTGCCTCCTTACGGTCAGACCATGACGTAGGGTGGTTGTAGAAGAAGTTTGCCATGCCAAACTTCTTCTGCGGCCACCGTACTGCCTTGATTATACTACATTTGCCGCATTGCAAACTCACGGATCGTTACAATCTTGCGCTTTTGGTCGTAGACCGGCTGTAGACCCATCTTCCAAGGGAATTTGCGCTAGGCAATAATGTAAATGTTGTTATTTACATTTGCAATTCACAGTTTGTCATGCTCTAGCAAATTTACATCTACACCAGATCATTGGCATCCTTGTCACACTATATATTTTTCAACTCCCAGGGGAGCATCCAGCATATCGCAACCATAGCACAGACATGCTAATCACGCACATTACCCTTCCATTAGACCGGCCTGCGACAGCGTGTGTCATGGTCATTTTAGTGTAAAAAATATGACGAAGTCCAAAATAATGCATTTCTAGGAACCCCAATGCAGCATGATACCGCGGAGAATGGTATGGAATGATTATAACTGGTGCTTCATAAAACTGGTGCTGTTTGGTGCCATTTGATGCTGTGCCCATGCTGCAAGCCAAAAATTGGCTTGGCATCTGTGACTTCGAAGGAGAAGTGGGCATATGAGCTGTGACGCGGTGACCCGAGTTACGTCGTAACATTTGACCACGTCACCGGGTCATGGCTCACATGCCGCCCAAACCAGTGCTGCGCATTGGTATTGATCGAAATCCTCTTTGATCCTGCAGCTATAATAATAGCCTGTGGACAACATAGTAATAGCCACACCTGATTTCTTTCTGAAAGGTTTGTTCAATGGTCACCACATGAGGGTGTAAACTGACCACTATACGCTTGACTAGGCCTGGAAGCGTCCAATGGTTGAGCAGGGATAAGTGAAACAGCAATATGCGATGTGCACACCCAGTCAGCCAACTATGCTTTAACAGACACATTTTCAGTGTTTCCTGAGCCTTGGCTACAAAGTTTTATGGCGTGCCTGGGTATTTTGTTGATTGTGAATGGTTTTTCAGCAGCATTTTGCTTATCACTATGGGTGCTATGGTGTTTAGACATTTCTGTGATAGATAATAACTTGTGCATGTTTCCAGGTTCTAATCCCTCATCGGGGCCTGGTACGTGTGTGCGTGGGTAGAGGGGGTCATGAACACCGGGAGATCTTGAGTTATGGTCATCACACGGTAGTGAACACTGATCACTAATCGTACAAAAAACGCTGGAAGCGTCCAGTGGCTGTGTAGCAGTGAGTGACCCAGTTGCTCTGTGCCCGCCCTCCACTGAGGGAGATATGGTAGGCGTGATGCAGAACGGCACCTGGCAACAGCAGGCGTCATGCAAAAAGGCACCAGGTGGCACCGAGTGTGATGTAAAACTGCACCACATGCCATACAATGCCGCCCAAGACACACTCTTGGTCTAATCGCTTTTTGCCATGCCATTGTAGGTGCTGTCGGAAGCCAGGCGCCATACTCCACGACATGACTTTTTCCTGGTTTTTTTATCATCCTTCAGCGTGGTAACTCGTGGTACCGCATTTTGGTCTAATGTAGGGATTAGCGTTCGTCTGCGTGACCTGTACCTATTTAATGTTTAGGTCCCACGGAGCAGTACGCAACCTGTTAGAGACAAGTTTACTCAACACCCACCACCAGACCCGGCCGGGAATCAAACCCACAACCTTCTGGTCACGAGTCCAACTTCCTATCAACTTGACTACTTTGTGATGGCAACTGAAACATTGAGCACATGCCAAGCAACATACACATATCGTGGGAATGAGACTGCAGCATGCTCTTAAATCTCATTTACAATTAGTTATTATTATTATTTGAATGATATAGAGATAGAGATAAGAAGTGTGGAGTCTCATACACAATCTTCTGTGATTGTTCCATACAACTTTCCTCATCTTTGTTGAAAAATTTCTAGTTATCAGCCAAGGTGTGACATTTTGGATGATGTGTTATCATGCACATTATCTGTCATGCGAGATGCTATATTCAATAACTCTTTCAATATTTTTCTGTTAATGAAAGAATAACATGCAATAAATCTACTGACTATGGATCTATGATCAGTTTTGTTCAGGGACAACACAGATCTCATTTCATATAGACTGTACCTAATGAGGAATCCAGAAAATGAAAGCAATCAGAGACAGCATATAATCAGTGGGTGGACTCTTACTAGTCTTGACAATAATAGGAAATTATCATCATCTAATTTGACATAAAACCCCATTCAAATCAAATCGATAAAAACTAAACACACTTCTTAGGTTTCTGAAGAGGACATTTATGTTGTCGAAAATTATTTTTGCAAATCTTAAAAAAAAGGAAAATTTTGGATTTCATAAAAACAGCACTTAAAAGGACATGTTTAATTTAATGATATAAGAAAAACTGCTGCGTCTCAAATACTAAACATAGCAAACATTTAAAGCAAACTGGAAGAGCGTGGGTATGTTTATCAGAAATTTCATGTTATCAGACCGATTTACTGTGTAAAGTAATCAGAAGGGAAATGGTTACTTGCTTGTGTTATCCATAAATTCAAGCCATCAGAGTTCATGATAAATGAGTCTGACTGTACATAGCATTTGATAAGACCAAATGAATCCTTATGTAGAGGATTTTATCTCAAATGTTCCCTCACTGTGACAGTGATATTCACAGTACGATTCAAACAATTAACCACAATGGACAATTCAAACTAAAAATCGGCCGGTTGCAGTGATTTAGTAGTTAGAAAGATAGACCATGTCTTCGGGTTGATTAAACCTCAAGTAATATACATCAGAGTATAAACATTTCCTGTCCAATCAGTCAAGCTAGAGAATGGTAAAAGTCTCTTCTCAATAAATGTTAGACTCTAAACCACTCAAATAGATCAATGTAGAAAACAGATTTTGTTTTAAAGAACTGGGCAATTAGCTTACTCACAACGGAATTTTCTATTTAAAGATCCATAGAAGATTATCAATAGAGACCAATACAACTTGAATAATTAATTCTTTTTTTGTGTTCAGGGTTAACTATCTGGGGTTGCTTATGTTACGCATATGGTTTTATAGTAGCTTGTTTTTATTTAGGTCTTACTATATTGCATCATACAATAATAAGCATTTACAACTGTCTCAGTAGAATTCATTTGATAAAAATTTTCCTCTGCTGTAAGATAGATTCGAATTTTCCCACTGAACACTCCACTAATCCCTAACATGGCTGAAAATGAACAAAATAAAAACCAGATAAATTACCAAAAGAACCAACCCATGCAGATCCAAATGAACCAGTGCACATTGCGATTAATCATAATAGTATCAATCGTTTTTAAGAACCAAAATATAATGACTTAACAAAAATGTATACATACACAATTTGAAACATATGGAAACGAATTACAGTGAATTCCATATCACCTTCATTGGATGACACAGCTGTATACTGTTCCGCAGGAAAAAAATCTTGATTCAAAAAAGGAAAGAATTTCAAAGAGAGATACAATCTGTTAAGATATTTGGACACTAATCTGGAAAAAGAGCAATAAATGACTGTGCTGATGATATGGAGCTATTTCTCGCCTGCTGGACTATAATCATGGCTCCAGGACACGACAAGCCGATCTATTTGCTGGCCAAATTACACCTATTTGACAACCAAATCACACCATGAGAATTATTGCTCCTCTCTGTCTTTCTTAAGGGTTGTTTTGATCAACTTTTAGCATTCTTGTGATCAATTATTTGGTGTATAGTGTAGTGGCTTTTCTTAAATGAGTTATTTCATAGCTTCAGCAAGAAATGTCCAATTAAACACAGAAAACTGTACAATTTATGGAGTCTATTTATGTTTGAGATCACTTGCAACTATTTAAAGTAAAATAGAGAATGTGGTTCCAACAAGATGTGACTTTGCCAGCCAACCATGCTCTTATTTGGGATTTTGAGATTATATGTAGCATTAGTTTATTCATTCATATATCATACAAAAGTGGTTAGAATGTGTACATTCTAAATGCTGGTGGAGTGGTCATGGGGCAAATTCTGATAGATTTTAGAATGCTTTGTTGAGTTTTTTTTGTTTTTTCATTTGTTTTTTATTGAAGCATAGAAAATAGAAAATACATTCCAATTACATTACATTATTAACATCATTAAATCCATAACTTCACACATGAACTATACGAATTACATTTCAATTACTACATTATATTACATTCAGGCTCTCCAGCAGCACATTATAAAAGAGTAGGAGAAAAGTAGAAGGAAACAGCATAAAAAGTAGGAAAAAAGTAGGAAAAAGTAGGAAGATATTGTAAAAAAGTAGGAACTAATTTAAGTTATCACTTTATGTTGTCACCTTTGCTTATACAAATTTACCATGAATTCATGTGCAGGGGCTGTTGAGCTGACTATTTCTTTGCTAAGACATTTTCAAACAAACTCTCTCACATCTTTCTACCAAGGAAATTCTATCATTAAGCTATATATCAAATGGCCCTGATGGGACTCAAACACACAAACCCAAGTTTATGAAACCAGAATGATACCATCATCCCAAGCAGTGAGCTGTTACAAGGTTAAAAGTGTAAACATCATTTCGTACACATACACAGGTTATGAAGCTATGATTAAAACAAGCAAACAAACAAAGACAAACATTAAAAAGGCAAAAGAACAATCTAAAAGAAGTAAAGCCAGGATAAGCTACACCATATCAACTGAGTCCATAAACACAACTAAGATGTGTCAGCAACTTAAAATAATAGAAACTGGTAATCAATATTTATAGACGCATCTAATTGTAAAAATAGCTCTGCTACAGAATCATGGCGTCTATAATAAACCGTTTGTAGGTAGCCTGACATCAGTCACTACAAAGCGCCCTATTGATTGGTACCAAAAATTCTCAAAAGTAAAGAATGAATGTATGGAGAAAAAGGGTCTGAGAGTGAATGCAGAGAAGACGAGGATCATGATCTGCGGTACTGATCTGGATCTTCTCCAGAACTCAGACAAGGTGCTGTCTGCTGCACTGGAGTAGGAAGAAACAGCATCTTCTGCAAAGGCTGCAAGAAGTAGGTGCATAAGAAATGCATCGGGCTGAAACACCTGACATATGACACAAATTGTAGACAGGGAATTGCGAGACCAAGTGATGGCAGACAACATGATGGCTGTGACATTGCAACCACAACACGTGTGACAACAGCTTGGAAGAAGTTTAAAGATCTGCTACCAGGTTTTTTTTCTCGACACCTTTCATACAAGACAAGGGGTCATGTGGACAGCACTTTTGTGCGCAGTGCAATACTCTATGCTAGTGAAAAATGGCACTGGCCACCCTTGACCAAGCCAAATCTTCATCATCTGCAGCGCAACGACAGGGCAATGATCAGACAGATCTGCAATGTGAGGCCGGAAGATGTAGCAACCTCCAGGTGAGAATCTGGACCTTATTATATTCTAAGGGAGAGAAGGCTCCGTTGGTATGGACACATGAAATGGTTAAGCGGTGCAATCAACACAGCATGCGACATGCACGTATCAGGAAGTCGTGGAGCAGGGAGACCCAAGACGAAATGGCAGCAGGTGACAGAGAGGGATCAGAAAGACTGGAAACTCTCAAAACTGAACCTCATGACAAAGACATTTGGAAAGCAGCAATGTGTGTAGCAAGCAAGCTACCTGGAAGGGGGTCCACTGACATTGCCCTAGCACCTGCGCGTTAATCAAAATACCAAAGATGACCTAACAACTGTTTAAAGCAAAATTCAAAAGTACTAAAGAAATTTGAAAAATTTAATCTTCTAGCATAAATATTTTGTTATTTGAAAATAAACAAAACACAATCAAATAAAAGAATATGAGTAGTTTGGAAATATGGTAAATATCTGGTCTCCTCAGCAAAGCATCATTGGGGTAGAGTCTAGAGACATAAAAAGAGCATCATACATGCAATAAGCTAATAAGGTTCCACCAAACGGTTTAAGGTAACTGTTAATTATTAATTTCTAAATGGGTTCCGTATTGTCTATATATCGTTTGATCCAAAACATTTCTGAGAGCTCTTTAATAATAGATTTCAGATCTGGTGCTCTGAGCCCTCCATAACAATAATCACTTACCAGAACACTGTTTTTTTTATTTTTGCTCTGTTGCCTTGCCAGATGAAATGATATAGAATAGTCTCTATTTTACTGATAATATCTGTTTCTAGTTCAATAATTGAAGAAATCTATAGAAATTTTGATATACCAAATGTTTTAGCTATAAGAATTCTTTCTACTAAGGAAAGATCTCTCATTTTCCATAAATTCAATGTTTTTTCCAAGTTTTTCAATTTTTCATTATAGTTCCTGTTTTGTAGTTCTGTGTTATCATATGTGAAATATACACCTAAAATCTTTATTACTGTTGCCCATTTGAAACTTGGGTAGGAATCATATAAATTATGTTGAGAGTTGAGTTTCACATGCATCTGCTTCCCAAGTAAAGGAAAACTTTCAAAATTAGACTAAGTTTACATTCAATTGTTTTTCAGTGATTTCCATGTCCAATATTATATGCTAGCCCTAGATCCACATGTGTGCTGTGATCGCCGTAGTCTGGAGGATTCTATAAACACGTCAAAATATTGGACTGACAACCACCTAATATATTAGAGAAATCAGAACATTTCACCACCCCTCTGAGCATAATACACTATACATTTATTCCTGGTGTACAATGAAATGAAAAACAAGGCAATAAGGAAGTAACTACAAGGCTGTTTTGTAATATCAAGAATGTTATTTTGAAAAGTTGCCAATAGGATATGTTGTGATTTGCTATACATGTATTGGAAAAACTTCTAGTAAAACATAAATTACTACATACTGCAAGAAAGTTATTGCTTGTGAATTGCTTTGCCATGCCAGTCACACATGCACATGTTGTCTATCCAAATTTCAAATGATATAGTCTACACGCACGTATATATGTAATTACCAAATATAATCATTCTATTTTAAAGGATGTCATTATATCAAACATGACTATACAACATGTATATTTCATTGTAAAAAGTCCTCAGTTATATATAAAGTTTGCTTTGATAAGAAAATTCTACAAGTATGTACCGGTACAAATACACATGCCCCCTGGTATAAATAAACAATATAATTGAATAAACAACTGAAAAACTATAGCATAGAACTAAATTGCTACTATAATTCCTAAAAGGGCAAATTATCGAAGCCTCCTTCCATTTAGGCATCACCATAGTACCGACCCGATGATGTCACCTTAGATATGATCCTTCCTGTCGTCGTATCGATGTCACTTTCATTATGAGCTTGTGAAACGTTAGATTCCTCAGATCCGCCACAAGCTTCTTGTTGCACTTGGCAAATTGCTTATTATCATGTGCAGTAGTTACAGCACAGAAAAGCAAATAGTCCACATTGTTACTTGCAATGTTCATTTATACATGATTGTTGTATTCAATTTGTATTGCACTGTCTTTAGCATATTGCATAACATCATCAATCTAAAACATGCGCCCTCCCCCCCCCCCCCCAACCCTTTTTTCACCCCCATCAAACTACCTTATTTTCATAGGGTTTTCGGCATGTTTGCTTTCAATCACGCTTACAAAACCCATGAGATCCCTTTAATAAGTCAGCCACCCCCCACCCCCCTTTTTCTGAAAACCTGGATCTGACAGTGTAACAAATCCATCCTCACTACTGCCAAATCCGCGCTCAGAGGTGGTTTAGAGGGTTCAGCTAAACCCTTTTTAGTGCCATATTTTCTTCTGAAAGATTAGATATGAAATCCACTGATACCTCGCAAAGGTATTCATTGGACAATTGCCCATGAGTAGAAAACCTGACACCATTGACCTTTACAAAAGGGGCAGCACAAAAGCTCCACACAGTTTCACTGGATTATTGACATCATGGGGGAATAAACTTTTTTTAATCATACATAGAAATTTTTCTTTGGAACAATCACTATTATACATAGAACCTCATGCGGCCTCATTGGAGGCGGTCTCTATATGGGAATTCATAGCGGTCGCTTTATAAAGGTTTGGGATTGCAAAGAATTGTCTTCTTATAAAGGTCATCTCTATAAGATGTGCTCTTAATTAGATGTTGTACTATATTCTATTTTATTAAAGATATTCATATTCGGATATTAGTATATGTTTCAATACAGAAAGTCACTTTACTTATATCAGTCACAAAAATTATTTATAACGTTAACATTGAATAGAGGTTTCAATTACAAATATCACAATCATAATCTAAAGTATTCGAAATGTGGTGATGAAATTTAGCTCTAACTACATATATCCTATGTAATGGGCCTTACAAGGAAATTGTCCTCTCACTTTTGCTAACAAGCTACAAAAGCTGACAAAAAGTATGAAAATAGCCCTTATTAACGGCAAAGTCTTGCTTAAAAAGTGTCCCAACTAAAATTTATAATGTTTCATTCCTTCCGCTCTTTAAAATTGTATTCAGTGTAGACATTTTTCTTCATGATATGACTTCATTATTAATTTTTTAAAGACTACAGAATATTGTTTGACATTTAAAAATTACCCTCAAGAATGATAATCTACTACCTGGCACTTCAATTCCGATGGAGACTTTTTTTAAGAATGTACACATTTCGTTAGAAATATACCTTCATGCTTTGTGATTTTTGCTGATAAACTGGCTTCAAAAGTTCACGGTCAGATATTTAGGCTACTTTTGTGGGATTCTCAATATTAACATAAAATGCTGGACGTTGTTTGTCACGGCTGGCTACTATTAATAATTGCCTGCCCTGTGGTTTGTGACCAAATTTTCATGAGATTCATACCCTGCCAGTGGACAGGCTCCACTTTTATGCCTTCTCATCTTTTAAATGATGCGCTATCAATGTATTTTATGGTACTACATTTCATCTGGATTTGATACTGAATCACTTTTTTAGGACCCAATTGTCAAAATCACCCAACTGCTGGTGTGGGGCAGCATCTCTTTCGAGACGGGGAGACTCATCCTGCAAGCATGTCCTAGTAAAAGTGATTCAGTATCAAATCCAGATGAAATGGGATCACAAAAAGTGATCTTATTAAAGACATCGTTTCTTTCAAGAGAAGGTTTTAATATCCTAAGGGGCGGTCAGAATGGGGGGAATTTCAGTGCAAGGACTTTGAGGAGCGTCACATTTGAATGCGAGGGAATGGGGGATCAAATTTCAGTGCATCATGTTCTAATATATTAACTAAATATTCTAACAGGATGATTTTTTTTTCGCGCTCTGTGCGGGCATCACACACTTCTAAAACTTTCATATATGATTTTTCCATAACTTGCAAACAAATAGCAAAAAACAACAAAAAAAAACAACTAAACTATAAAACCAAATATTTTTGATACAGTTTTATTCTTTCAACAATACTGATATGTGATGCAAATGATGAATTAAGTAATGAAAAAAATGTTGATCGGGTTGTTCCCAATGATGATGATACTGATGAATAAACAAGAATTGGATAATAGTTCAGATGAAACTGATAATGTTGATAGTGATGATGACCAACCTACTGTATATTAACAACATCAAGATCAGAATGTGTATTACGTAAAAAAACAAAATACTGACATGATGTACAACTGGTTTTGATACAGTTTACATTTTTCATGTAGTCTTTTATAAAATTCAATTATTAAGTGCTATGTTGAATTCACTCTGAAATGAAGGAGGAAAGGGGGGTGGGGCGGATTTTAATGGACAAAATGTGAGGGAGGCGGGGTAAATTTTGAGTGCACAACTTCCAAGGGGGGCGGGTAAAATTTCAGTGCAAGCTAATGACACAAATCCGACAGCCCCCTCACCCTCATAAATAATGGCTGCTCCCTAACAATTAATACATGTACTTCAAGAGTGAAAGTTGTGCAATGATTCTTAAGATCATCAATGAACATATTCATGACAGCCCAAACTATAAACTAAATGCAATACCTTACGCTTGTGGGTAGATTATGCTATCCATTTAACACATAGAAAATACTTATACAACTTCTAATAACTAAAGTTTACTTTAGTATGCTTGACACATTTGGTATATTAATTAACTTCCTTCTTTAAGAAAGTACACTTGGGACGTGCTGCCATCTTTAGGCAATATTTGCCAGCAGTCACAATGCAAACGTACAAAATGTAGTCTGAATGTTATCAGTACAGTCTGCTTGTTCAACACGGTGTAAATTTGAATTAAAACCGCGTCAACACAGTTAAATCTACCAGTCAGCCGACCAGTCCTACGATAAAGGAGCATATCTTAATTTTGTACACGCAGAGGGGTCCAGGAGGGTCTGAATAATGATTTCCTGTTAATTCCAACACTATCCCTGTGATCCAACCATTGGTTGTGTCAATATCATGTAGATCTATCATTTAACAGTTTCAGAAATGGACCCTACCCACAGAAAACTGCTTCAGGATAACCAGCAGCAGTTGGTGAAGGACCTCAAGGTGGACCTCAATTTCCTCGTGTATTTTTCCAAAGGTGACATTCTCACTGATGAACTCATTCAGGATATCAAGGTAAGATGCAAAAGCTTCCCCGGTGGAGGCACTTAATACATTTGGCGAACGGGTAGGCGCCACCGGAATGGGTCACAATTTCACCTCCAAAAATCAGCACTTCATGACCCAAGTTGCTAAAATCAGCACTTGATAGGACTTGTTCCTCCAAAATGAGTACATGTAGCTGAACATGTATGGTATTAGGAACACACAAGTACATATGATTTTGGATAGCTAAATGTGCATTTTATTCATGATTGAATAATTATATTAGTTAATATTGTTTTAATTATTATAGCAATGTTGTATCTCAAATTTAAAGTGTAAGCACTATTCAAGAATGTATTTGTGATGGTGTTGCATGAAATATGACGCGTCATGAATGTAATTCCTGAGGTTCATCATGTTTTGAATTGTACTAACATCAATAAATTTGGGTATTTGATCAAATGGTTAGGTTTATTTCAATCAAGCAAGAATCTGCTTTTAAATATTTTGTATATATATAGAGATATATGAAAAGGTAAATAAGAACACGATACTTAATTAGTACATACTGACTCATTGAAATAAGACATGTTTTCTTCAGATTGGAAAATCAGCACTTTAAGCCTTATGTTTTGCAAAATTTTAGCACCTTTCACCCAAGATATCAAATGTCTGGTGGCGCCCCCCGTACAAAATATAGGTTAGTGCCCCCCTCGCCCCGGAAAGCTTCATATAATTTTATATACATGTGTTTCCCAGTATGCTTGCTAAAAAGAGATGTGAGAGACAGAAAGTAGAATATGTTCATACAATTCATCATGGTAAGTAAGAGACCACATATACTTGACATAGTATACGAATTACTCACAGGTCTCGGAGCCATGACTGCACCCCACCTCACCCCGACCTTCCCCACCACGGCCACAATACCAGTGACTTATCAAAAGGAATTGTGCGAATTTTACGTTGATCGTTGTGTTGTGAGAATTTTCTATTGGCAGTTGGACGATGACTCTACACCATCTAGGACCATAAAATGTCCTATTTGATTGGTAGTTTCACATTAATGTAAGAACCTTATCTCCCATTTCTATCCAAAATATTACTTTCTTTAAAAATCTACAAGATATTACCACAGATTACAGATACCTACAGATTACCCCAATGAAAAGTTATGCTAATTGGCAAAGGGTTAAAATATTTTTTCATAAATGAAAAAAAGGATAGATAATTAAGTGTCTCGATGTACTATCAAAGACTGGAACTGTCAACTCAGACACGATGAACAGGAATAATTTTAATTTTGCTAGATCTACTAAGATTGTCAATTATAGATATGCAGTTGTGTACAAAAGAAATCCCCGTCAATCATATCACCAACAATTTCCAACAAATCTAGTTGCATTGTATTCTCTGTATTCTAAAATCGTGAGCAACAAAAAAATAATTGCAGGTCCTTTTAGTTTTTAAACATACCGCAGCTTTTGCGAGGCGCTGCTATCACTTTTATAAACATTCACTAATAGATGGCGCTAGTCAAACTTCATAATCATGGTCAAACGATATTTTTGGTGGTAGTAGACAAGAAACAAAAATCTGACCGAGGCTGTTGATTTTGACAATATAATAGGTGAAGGCCATCCAAGAAAGATGTTTGTCAAATTCTAGCTAAGATTAACTCATCATTTTCATGTGTTTTTAGGAAAGGTAGTGAACTTTACTAAACGGAGTGCAATATTAGATCACAGTGCAAGTTTACTGGATAGCAATCGGTGTGCATTCTCAATGCTTCAATGGCACAGTAGTGTCAAAAAGTGAGCGAAAAACCAGGATAGCTAAGATGTGCATTGTGTAAATCCTCAACTCAAATTTACAAACCCATCGGATAACAACTCATGATTTGATGTCTAAATCACGATATATTTCTGCTTCTTGTTGGCAGAATTAAGGATAAATCCTTCCAAAATGTGGATAGCGACATTTTGGATACTATGCAGTATCATTCTGGATTTGAGAGGAGTAAAAGGTAAATCAAACTTTGTAAATAACATCATAGTGTTAATTGTTTGATGACACCTAATATTCTCTTTGATGGTGACCAGAGAGTCAAAAGTGAATTTTGCAATTGTTTTGAAATCGAGTAAGTAAGAAATAATATATACATGTATGTCAATATATTCGCTGTCAGTTTTACCTTTGTTTATGCAGTGGTAATATGGATCAGCATAGCAGTTATGTAATTGAGTCAACATTTCTTTGTTGATGTTTATATTGTGATGTAAAAACTCTCTCAACTTCAAGGAAAGTGGTAGCCAATGAGCCAGTAAATGAAACAAATAATATGCTACTGGCCCTAGTTTAGAAATTATACAAATATGTTGCCTAGGTAGCCGTTGTGTAAACATTAAAAGTTATTCATATTACAATGCATGAAGAATGAATTTTCATTGTGCTTATCTTTTTATTTGACATATAGAATTGACACTTCTATCTTCAGTTACATAATATGCAGTGGAACATGAATGATAAGATTGGGACATGTATTAATTCTCCTATATTCACATGTATTTGAAATAAAGAAGGCCCTTATCGTCCTGAATCTCTGATTCTTAGTGTGTATGAGGCCAAAAACATAAAATTTGATGATGAGAACGCTAAATGGAAAATATTGGAAATAGTTTGATGAAGTGAATGGTATAAATAGATAATTACAAACAGATTATTAATGTTATATTCATTGCCTAAGGCACTGGAAGTGATTGCTACAAATACAGTATGAAGTTCATCACATGCTGAAAATATAGTACCGAAAATGTGATTATGGTTGAGTATTGTCTTATGCTCTGAATCCATATGATTTTTATCCATAGGACTTTGTTCTAGCGCATCTTTTGTTAACAAAACATTATAACGATGCAGTTTACCTCACAGAATTTCTACCCAACTGAAAAAAGCTATGTGCCAATGATACAGGAGAATCCATCTATACAAACATAAGATATACATGTGTGGAAAATATTATTATTTAATCAAGTTAACATTTACCTGAAAACTCCTTGTCATGTTTTGTTTCTATTTTGTGATAATTTATGCATGCTATTTATTTATGCAACTTACTAATTAAGGTCTTCATTATATAACAATATTGTTATTTTTTACCAGGATTCCTTAGAATGTTATATAATAAATCATATGTACAGAAATTGAAAATACATGTCCTTTACCATTTGTTGAAAATAAATACTGCCTTTATGGTTATCACATCATCAAAACTATAAACTTGAAGTGACATTGAATTTATAGTTGAACTTTAATTCAAACAAACACTCTTTTGTTTACATTTTAACATTGTGAAATTGGCATTGGTTCAGAGAGGAAAATTAAACATATGTTCACAGGATAAAGATGTGAATGACAAGTTGATTAGGTGCAAAATCAAAAGACATACACATGGAACATTTTTGCACTTTATTTCATTTATTGATAAGGAGTGTTGTAATTTTGCAGTTTTTAGTACTTAGTACTTACTAAATTAGTTTTGGAGTTATTCTAATGTGTCTCAAAATAAGATCAAAGTATAAGTGAACTCAATACACAAATGAATCGCAATGATTTTCCAATCCTTTTTTAGAAGTTTTTATCATTCATTTTTGTTTAGATTGCAATGTAAATGCTTTGTTGTGTGTTGAAAATGCTAGGTTTATGGTTATTACCTTAAAACATCTTCATTCGGATTGATGTGATAAACAGTATTACTTACACTAAAAGTTTATGCTTATTATTTAAGAGTTGATGTTGTAATATTACGTGGGAACACTGTAGACTATTACTGTTGGTCATTTCTAGTATAGAACTAAAATAATGAATGCCGGAGGCAATAAAAGTAACAGTAACGAACACATTATGTTAAATGGGACCCAGCATAGCTGCATATGGAGCTCTGACATAATTGGGGCAATGTTATTTAGTGTACAACATTCCCATTGAGCCATTGAGATGAATATGTATATATGTTCATTTTATAGTACAAGATTAAAATTTGATAGATGTCCTAAAAATGTTCTAGTTGAAATAAGCAGAATCTTGTGAGTTTGATTTATTTTTGTCTTTGTAAATCATGGCGTTAATTGACAAGATTTCAGAGTTTCGTCAAGAGAAAAATTCTTATCGGAAACCAATTACATTTGTCGTTTGAAAAGGAAACAATCATTTTGAATTGGAGATGGCTATCAGAGTGTTAGATATTCAATTTTCATGTTGTACATGTATCCATGTGCAATTGTCATTCTATTGAATTCTTTATTCAATTGTAATTGATGGTCAAGCATATTTGTGTCTTGCCAAGAAACTCACATGGGAGTATTCAGGGATTTTATGAAGAACATCTTTTGAAAGTAAAACTTCTAAAGCTGTGTGGACCCTCTGTAATGCTATTGTTGCAAAGTAATCAAATTTACGTCATGATATATAATGATAATTCATACTATGATTTAAGGTTAAAAAAAGTTAGAATGATAAAAATGAGCCATGACATTAACTCGAAAAGACCGCTATTTCAATCATCAATCTAGTTTGGCAGTATAAAATTACCCCCCCCAAAATGTTAATGTTTGTAGTAGAAACCAGCATTTTTTGTGGTGGCAAGAGGGTCATTGTGTTTTGTAGCGAGTTGTGTACTAGTAGAATGGAAGTGCACTGTAATTACTGTATTTCAAGGTAATAAACTTGTCAGATCCAATAGATGTGGGTTTCATTATTTTGCAGTAATTTCCACTGTTCTACTGTAATAGCGTTATCTATGTACAAGATGTTGACGCGTTTGCATAGATAATTCTTACCAGATCTGATTAACAGTTAAAAGCAATGAAGTTCTCTTTAGACTAGGGAAATTATGTCCACAGTATTTCTTAGAAAATGTTTCTTTGAATGGATGAGTGGGAAGTGACACCCTGTCTCATGTCATCCAGTATATGAAATGAATAGTCCGACCATGTATGGAGTAGTAGTCAGCTAAGATTGCTACATTGTATGTAGCCAATGTGGCATGGATATGTCAATTATCCTGTTGTGAATAGCAGTGAAATGAGGAGGAAAATGTGAAATGTTGCTGTAGAGAAAAAAACTGGCCTGAATTTGAAAGCTTTTCATGTTTATAAGCAATGATTATACCCATAAATATTTGCACTTTGTAACTTCATTGAAGATTTGTAATCGATTAGACAGGATTTTGTTAAATTATGTGTGAAACTACAGGATTCTGTGAATTATGTAATTTGCACTGTTTGACTCATTGATTCACAAACTTTATCTCGTCACGTAGCCATTTACAAACTGAATAAAACCGCCCGCTTCCGGCGGGGTAATCCTTATTTCATGCCTATTAAGTAGGCAGGGAGTAATCATTATTTAACAAACATAATATCCTCCCCCAACTTATCTTAAAAACATATTTAGCCCAGCACCACAACAGGTAAAAATATTATACAACACTTAATTATAAATATCAAATACAAATATCTGAACAGAAAAATATCTATGTTTGATCCAGCCTCATAGCAATATCCATGTTGACAAACACTTAATTAACCAAATATTTTAGTCTAAACATGAGTAAAAAGATTATACTTTAGTCACCAGTTTTGTATGCACATATCATAAAATCTCTCAATATCCATAATGTATTAAAACTTAAAGTCAGTCTGTTATATAGTCATCAAGGTATGTGGGTCTGCGACGTATTCTTTCTGGTCTCTGCAGTGCAAGTGGGGCTTCGTCTGGAGCCGTGTGGTCAGCTGCTATTCCCTCAGTATCTAATTCATCCTCGGGCTCTGTATCACTGTCATTGTTGCTCACTGAAGCATTGCACCTCATGTATATTCTAGCGTGTGCCACATTTCGCCTTATAATAGAATTGTTCCTCTTCAATACCAGTGCAGACCCGGTTCTTCTTATGACGAGGTAAGGGTCGGGATCAAAGTTTGGAGTCAGTTTATTTTTCTTTTCTTGAAGAATTAGCACTTTATCCCCCTCTTTGATTTGCGATTCCTTTGTCTTTTTATCAACTCTAATTTTCGCTTTCTCCTTTTGAACTTTATCTTTTTTTACTGCTTCTTCCATGTGAGGATTTTGTGGGGTGTTTGCTATATCTGGTATTTTGGTTTTTAAAATCCTATTCATCAATAGCTCACATGGTGCTTTTCCTGTGGAACAGTGTGGAGTTGTGCGATATGAAAGAAGGAATCTAAATAGTTCATTTCTCCAGTTTTTCCTTTCAACATTAACTGCAATTAGAAAGTTTTTCAAAGTTCTAAAAAAGCGTTCAATTTCTGCATTGGCTTCTGGCCAATATGGTGTTGTGCGGCGATGCTTAATTCCCAATTCTGTACAAAATTGTTCAAACATGTCACTAATGAACTGTGGTCCATTATCCGTAACTATGGTACCTGCTATTCCATGAGTGGAGAAAACAGCTCGCAGTTGTCTTATCACTGATTCACTTGTGATGGATTTTGTTATAATTGCTTCAGGCCACCTAGAGCATTCATCCATGATTCCCAGGATATATTCGCCCGTTGGGAGGGGTCCAAAAATGTCCAGGTGGATGACTTCCCATACAGTTGTTGGCATTTTAGTAGGCATTAGTGGTTCTCGTCTTGGAGGGTTAGCTATAGACTGACAAGCTCTACACTGCTTAATTATCTTCTCAATGTCGGAATCTATTCCCGGCCACCACACTTTGGAGCGTAGTAATTGTTTAGTTTTTACCATACCCTGGTGGCTTTCATGTGCGATGTTCAAAACTCTGTTTTGGAGGCTCTTCGGTATGACTATTCGACCTCCTCTCAGTAATAGTCCATTTTTTTCACTCAACTCATCTTTAATTCTGCTAAATCGTGAATCTGATTCATCTGGCCAGTGGTCTGCTTGTATATTTGTTATGATGTTTTTAATCGCTTCATCTTGTAGAGAATGGTTCTGTAATTCTTGAAGCATTATCGCATTTGGGACGGCATGGGCAATTATGGAATTGACGTATAGGTCCTCCTCTCGGTCTTCAGGTTTATGTTCGAGTGGTTGTCTAGAGAGGATGTCAGTTGGGTTGTCAACTCCAGGTATGTGGCGCACAACAAACCGATAGCACTGTAAGCGAAGCGCCCATCTTTCAATTCTTGGCGGTGTTTTTCCTTTTGGGCTATAGATGAATTGTAGGGCTTTGTGGTCAGAGTGTAGTTCAAAGTCAATACCTGACAAATAAAGATGGAATTTTTCACACCCCCAAACTACTGCTAGTGCCTCACGTTCTGTTTGGGAATATTTCTTTTCAATTCTTGAAAGTGTTCTGCTAGCATAAGCCACTACCTTAATTCCCTCTTCTGTTTCTTGCGCGATCATTGCACCCAGGCCCACTGGACTAGCATCAACTGTGAGTATAGTTCTTAAATTAGGGTTGAAATGTGACATTACTCTGCGACTACATATGGATTTTTTGAGCTGCTGAAAAGCTTTTGCCTGCTCAGACTCCCACTTCCATGCACATCCATGTCGCGTCAGTCGTCTAAGTGGTTCAGCTATGGTTGCTAGGTCGGGTATAAATTTTGATAGGAAATTGATAAGGCCTAGAAAGCTTCTTATTTCACTCACGTTTGTAGGTTCTTTGAACTCACTTACTGCCTTTATTTTGCTTTCTTCTGCTCGTATGCCAGCCTCCGATACTTTAAATCCAAAGAATGAGATCTCTGACGCTTTAAATTTGCATTTACTTGGATTCACAGTTAAGCCCTTTTCTTCTAGTCTTCTTAGGACACTCTCCAAGCATGAGTCATGTTCTGCCTCATTTGTGCCAAATACAATAATGTCATCGGCTATGTTGACCACATTTTTGCAACCTTCCAGTGCTTGTTGTATGGCGTACTGATACATTTCTGAGGCACATGATACCCCAAAAAGCAGTCTTTTATATCTGAATGTCCCCATATGGCATTGAAATGTTGTAATGTCTCTGGACTCTTCTGCTAACTGTATTTGGTGGTAGCCCCATTTTAGGTCAATTTTCGAGAAGACTTTGGACCCATTTAGTTTTATCATTGCATCTTCTACTGTGGGTATAGGGAAACGAGCCCTTCGTATCGCTTGATTTGCTTTTCTCATATCTACGCATACTCTGACCTCTCCACCAGGCTTTGGAACAACCACTAATGGTGAAATCCATGTCGATGAGCCTTTTGATGGCTCAATAATGCCTTTCTCCAATAGTTCGTTCAGTTTTTCATCTACTTTCTTCCTCAATGCATACGGTAGCCGTCTCTCTGGTTGTATCACTGGTTTTATGTGGCTGTCTATTGGTATTTGAAGTTCTATGTCTTTCAGCTTTCCCACTCCCTTGAAGACATTGGGAAATTTTGCTTGCGCCTTTTGTACCTCATCATTCTCTTGTGTTGATGTCTGTGCCACTCGTAATAAATTCAGCTTTATTGCAGTATCTCGACTGAGTAAGCATCCCGCGTCATCGGAATTTACGACAAGTATTTTTGTTGGTGTCTTCCTTCCTTTGTGACTCACTATGGCATTGAAGGCTCCAAGAAGTGATAATGGGTGTCTTGCGCCGTATGTGTACACTTTTGTGGTTGCATTAAAAAGGTTTCTCCTCTTTAATTTTGAATATGTATTTTTGTCAATTATGTTGACAGTTGCACCAGAGTCCACAAGTATTTTTATTGGTTCATTGTCTACATACACGGTAATGTCACCTTTACCTGAGACAGCGAAAGCGTACTCAAATTCATCGTCAGAATTTTCTTCAATGTTATTTGCATATTGGCTTTTCATTCTCTTTGCTGTATTTGCTGAGGTTTGTCCTCTCTTATTGCTCATGCACACACGTGAAAAGTGATTCATCTTTCCACAGCTTAAACATGATTGGCCCATAGCGGGACACGTTTTTTCCCCATGAACATGACCTTGACGTCCACATCCTAAACAGTTTGTAGATTTATTAAAGCTTACATGTGGTTGTTGTGGATGCCGGCTTCCTCTGTTACTTTTAGATGCATATTGACGCCTACTGTTGTTGCTTGCAAATGCAATGGTTTGTCTCTGTTCATCATGATCATCTTCCTCGGGTTTAATATTGCTGACACAGTTAGCTGTATCCACCACATTCTCCATTTGCACTGCCTGCGCTTCTGCCGTCTCCATAGCCCTAGCTATCTCCCGGGCCTTTGCTAATGTCAGTTCGTTTTCTCTTAGTAACCGCCGTCTTAGTTTTTTTGAAACACACTTATCTAACAGCTGGTCCCTTATGGCATCATCATCCGTGTACGTATCAAAATTGCACGTTTTAACAACTGTCTTTAGTCTAGTCACATAGGCATCGACCGTTTCTCCTGGGTCTTGTGCAGTCTGTCTAAACACATACCGTTGAAACGTTACGTTCTTTTTAGGACAAAAATAAGCATCTAATGCTTTTAATGCTTCCTCATACTTGTCCCCCGTATTCTCTAATGTCTCGAAGATGTCTTGTACGTCGGGGCCGCCCAGGTGTAGCAGCAACGCTCGTTTTTGCGTCGTTTTTCCACTGCGTTTGCAGCTAAACAGTACTCAGACTTTTCTTCCACTTTTCCCATCTTTGCCCCAGTGTCGTTTCTTCACTAATGCTAAATTGTGTTATTGAGGGTCGGGGTAAGGGGGTGGGTGTGTGTGTGTGGGGGGTTTTTACATGTATGTGAATAGGAGTTTCAATGGTCTGGATTTTGTTTATGTGCAACTTGGGGACCAGCCTTTACATGGGGTGGGCTTTTGGATTAATACTGTATTTTAGTTGTAGTGATTCATATCTGTCTTCAACTCTTGAAATAGATGAGTTGGGAAACTTGGGATTGAGGTAACTGAAATGGTGAATACAGAGTCTGAGTTTGATAATTACAGTTTTCCTGTTATCAGTGGAATCCGGAAGATACATAAACAATGTAGTGTAGTACAGAAGCCATGTACATAATATTGAGGGTAGAAATGTCCTCAGGCGGAATGATTCACCTGCAATGCTTTATTTACTTGACTGCGGTGTCTAAATTATGCATAGGCCCTATCATTTCATATTCTTCTACAAATGCAAGATAGAAAAATTTGTATTACCCATTGAATATAGTGCTCAGTACAAATTTGTAAATGGCATATATACACATGTAAACATTATTCAGGTCTTACTTTGGGAGCGTTCTGGTAAAAATGGTGGAAGACATTGACTTTCCTGATGCTAGAACTCAATCCTGCAACATTCTGAGTCCTATTTTGTTTTGTGGTTAAATGCAGCAACCATTTCACAAAGCCATCATTGCTAGTCATTAGGTGATATGATCTTTCAATTTGGAATCATATGTCAAATAAGAATTTGTTTGTGTGTAAGAATATAACATTTCTGAAACAAATCTTGGAAAAAATGTTATTTTTGTTTCATGATTTGCAAGTTTTACTATCATGAGATTCTATGTAAAAGCCAAGATGGCATCTATACCTAGTACCTAGTAGTTTTTGTGATGTTGATATGAACCAAACAGAAAGTTATCTAAGTGATCTGGGTGTTAAAAATGTGTACATACATGCAACATATATTGTAACTCACTGAACTGAATCTGTTTTATACACTGAAGCTAATAATATGAACAATTATTTACCAATCTAGTTTATAAAATTTCCCCCAAAAAAATTTTAATTTTTTAATAGAAACCAGCTTTTTTTGTGGGGCAAGAGGGTTTTTTTTAGCAAGTTGTGTACAGTAGAATGGAAGTGCATGAATTACTTTATTTCGGTAAAATTTTGTCAGGTCCAATAGATGTGGGTTTTTTATTTTGCGGGTTTTTCCCACTTTTCTATGTAATAGCGTTATCTATGTACAAGAGGGAAACACGTTTGCAAGATAATTTTTACCAGATCTGATTAAAGTTAAAAGCAATGAAGTTTTTTTAATGGGGAAATTATGCCCAAAGTTTTTTTCAAATGTTTCGAATGGATGAGTGGGAAGTACCCCCGTCTCGTCATCCAGTATATAAAATGAATAGTCCGCCCATATATGGAGTAGTAGTAGCTAAGATTGCTTTTATTACCCAAAGGGCATGGATATTAATTTATCCTTTTAATAGCAGTAAAGAGGGGGGAAAATGTGAAATGTTGTTGTAGAAAAAAACTGGCCTGAATTTGAAAGTTTCATGTTTATAAGCAATATTATACCCTAAATATTTGTACTGTAACTTCATTAAGATTTGTAACGAAGGGCAATTTTTTTAAATTATTTTGAAACTAAGGATTCTGTGAATTTATAATTTGCACTGTTTGATATTTTTGGGAAAAATGAAATTTTTTAAGATAGTAAATAAGTATTTGAAAACATTTTTTTTCTCATAACTCTTTTTCAAGTAAACTACAATAAAGACAAAAATTATAAAATAAGTATAAAAGTATAAACTAAATATTTGAACTAGAAAATATATAAAAAAACAAAGAAAATCATAAAGAAAACCACTTACAAAATATAACAAAGTCCCTACTTGGGGCAATTTTAAGTTATGTCTTATTTTTTTCCCTTTTTTAAAAATGAAGCTGGATCTAAGAAAATAAAGGTAAAAAAAAAAGGTAATCCTAAATAATCTTACAAAACATTTAACAATATCATAAACATTTGAAGAAAATAAAGCCTGTTCAACAAAAGTTTTTTCCAAATAATTTTATTAAAATTCTGTTTTTTGCCATTTTACCTGTTCTTCATTTCTTTTTTGGGGTTTTATTTTTAAAAGGAGCCTTCAGGGAAATCAAAAGTTTTAATGAATAAAATTGAGATAAAATTAAACTTTAGAACAAAAACTTTTATATTAAAAAACAGGTAAAAAAAGCAATACACATTGAAAAAAATAGACGGGGTAGTGTTTTAAATTTTTCTTATTGCTTGATAATTCTAATCTTTCAAGTTTTAGTTATTTGAAAAGTTTGAGTCTGAGAGATGAAATTTGAATAGTTTCATGTCATTTTTAAACCCAAATAGTAATGTTGTTCCAAAAACATGAAAACTCGTTCTGATCTAGACTACTAGGTCTGAATCTGAATTCTTGACCATGAAGTTTTGAATGACGCCCTTTAAACACTATTTAAGGATGGGGACTATAAAAACCCAAATTCCCCTTG
>CM032662.1:35117716-35143457 GCA_019095985.1 Streblospio benedicti | reverse complement strand
TTCCACCTTTTCTTTTTTTTATTTTCTTACTTGTTTCAATTTCCCCCTGAACCAGGGGTTTGGGCCAAAATTCCCTTTTTTTGCCTTTTGGCGATAGATCTTTCTTCTCACTCAAATGCATCCACGGACTTTTGCCAAGTTCTGCAAACATGAAAATCAAAATACAAATACCATTGACAGTAGTGATTCAATTTACAGACCTTGTATTTTCTTCATTCGCATAAACCACTTCTTTCAGGACTAGAAGGTTTTTAAATGAGACATGTCCATTTCAATGTTGTTGAGCATAGTGCAATCTTCTTTCCATGTTTTTTTAAACATTTATTTTTTTAATTCCTATAGCTAGACATTCAACAATCTCAAAACTTTAACTTTTGTACATTAAGAAAAAAATGTGATGGAATAGTTTGGATTTAAAAAAACATTCATCATTCACATAAACTTACCATAAATAAAATCTTGCCCATAAAGTCACATCTGGACCCGACGGGTTGATAACAACCACCTATGTCTATTAGAAAAATAGATCACTTTGCTACAAACAACTCTATCAGATACATTCTGATTAGATTCGTATGTACTTTGGCCTACTTTTGATGAAGTTGTAATGTGTTTTTAAAAAGAAATAATTATAACACAGATCATGACCTATCATCACCAAACTTGACATTTCGAAGGACTATGTTACACTCCTAAGGTGATTTGATGTTTGTGTACTTTGGCTGGGCTCGCGCTATGGTTTGTTTTATCGCCATGGGCGAGAGATTTTAAGGTTTGGCAAGAGATTTTGCTTACTCTTTCGCCAATGTGGCGAATCATTTTTATTCAAGAAAAATTCGTAAAAAACGTCCGCTACATCGAGACTAAAATATCAGAACGCCGTTCGCCATCGTTCTAGTTGACAACATTTCGGAACAACGTTCGCGCATTGACAACAAAGATGGCGGCGCCCATAATGGTATAAATGACAGGAAACTATTTGAATTAAACTGATATTTTGCATATTTATATATTATCATTTGTATCGTGAATGTATCATGTCATTCACTGCCATATCGACACTTTCATTGTGAGTAAATAATACGTGATTCAGCGATGCATTGGATTATAGATTCACATCTAGCAACCGGCGAGCACACGTTTTAAGGATTTTAGAAAGATCTGTTATTGCAAAATCCATGGATTATACGTTCGTTGGTATTAATTAATAATAAAGAATTAAGGCTGGTAGACTAGGTTCGTTTTTAATAATAAGCGCAGCCGTTTGAATCTCACAATGTAATGATAAAATACGAACGAAAATGCAATTATATCCCTCCCCCTCACACTCCCATGGCATGACACCTGTCAACGTGGGCGGCTCGATGGGGAGAGCCGAGAGGTTTCGAAAGGAGACGTGCTTAGGTCTCCTTTGTCCAGTCCCACCGGGCCACCCTCAGAAAAAATTGCTTTAAAATTAAGAAAACATAGTGTATATGTTATCAAAGAGTTTGTATCCATTATTGGCCAATGTAATTCATTGGTTGATGCAAACCAGTCATCAGCAGGCCCCGAGTTTTGAAAGTTCTATAACCTTCATCGTTCTTGCCGAAGCGTCGGAAAATTAAACACAATTTGATCAGATGTCATTAAGATATTTAAAGTAGAAATATTGTCAAAGTAACTAAAAGTGATCATGTTTGTGTTATCATTATCACGTTAATTAATTTACATAGGTTTTTGCTTGGCTAAAAAGAAATTCAATTGGCTAAAGAATAATTTAATTCTTTAGCCAAGCTAAAAAAAATCAAATGGCTAAAAAAATGTTGTTTAGCCAATTGGCTAAATTTGAGATGGGTCTAGCGCTAGCCCAGTTTGGCCTACTTATGAAATATTTTTGGAATATTTGCATAAAACTATTGTTACCACTGTAATGGGGAAAGTATTTTACCTGTGATCATTACCTTACAATTTCTTCAGTATTTTCCCACAGCTGAATTGATTTTGGTGTACTTTGACCTACTAATTCATATCTGACCTCTCGCACCCCCTTGCCACCCACCCCTCTTGCACTATTATCTTGGTTTTGAAGGTATGCAGTGACATGTAGTGACATCACAGGGCAGTGATATTTGAGATCAATCTGACTCATCATGTTCAAACTCATAGTAGCAGATTTATTTGCAGAAGGTAGTGTGTAGTGCATTATGATTTATTTTAATTTTATTGTTTGTTGCTTGTGTGGAAGTTAATCTTGTGTTGCCATCTGTAACATAAATTATTATTGATGAATGCTATTCCTATTTGTTATTTTCATCACTAATAAAGATACTTTGATTCTAATTCAATAAAATTTGTGAGAACAAGAAAGCCAGTTCATCAATTCATCTTGAATTTAAGATATAATATATTGGATAATTTTTCTGCATTCAGTGGAATAATCTTGAATTTGAAGAAAGTGCATAGACGCTGGTGTTGTTTGAACATGCATGGTGAGTACCTAATTAGTGGCACACTGCTCCTCCATGATGTTTATGTTGTACTCCTAATTGATAATCAACATTTAATGCCCAAAGTGTCTAATGAATTTGTTCAGAAAGCTGATATTACCACTGGGAACTTACGGCAATGAAAAACACTATACCTGTGAGGCTGTCTATTATGTCATCAATGTGTAATATATGAACTGAAACATTGCAAGGCAGACATCTTTGATTGCTCAATCATAACTCAAGGAGAAGCCAAATCAAACGCCTCTCAGTACAAGTTATAAAACAATCATCATGGTAGCCTAGATCATGTTGAATTATGCTGTTGCCCTATTTTATTAGTCCTCGAGCGAGTTAAGAATATAGTATATAGAGTATTGAGGGTATTTCATCTTTTAACCTAGTAGTCAGATTTGG
The DNA here is from genome assembly GCA_019095985.1 of Streblospio benedicti. Classification (NCBI taxonomy): domain Eukaryota; kingdom Metazoa; phylum Annelida; class Polychaeta; order Spionida; family Spionidae; genus Streblospio; species Streblospio benedicti. Next base: position 35,140,572 of record CM032662.1, on the reverse strand, counting down.
TTCTGTTCAATAGATCTCTAGCTTCTTTAAAAATTACTATTTGAAGTAATACAAAGTCTATAAATTTCTGCTTTTTATAGAAATGAAAATTACAGCATATTCTAATTTAAAGATTATGACAAAGTTCATCCCCATTAAGTTATTAAAAGTAAAGTGAAATGGATGGTACTTGTTGGTGATTACAGATAAGGAACCAATCACTATCAATCAAAACATGATGAGTACTCAGTGACAAATGATGCATGGTTTTCATAATCTTATACCTTTAAAGGTCAGCTCAGATATTAGGGCCAAGTGACAACATTAGATATATGTAATATGGTCAGATTGATTGTTGAGATTCTGCATAGTATTGCTAAAGAGGACAGGACCAAGAAAAGTTATTGTTTTGAGAGAGGAATGTTGGTGTTATATCTACATTGTAGGTTCTACTGTATTATCCAGATTTCCAATGGCAATCACTATGGAACCATGATCTTGGCTACCATGGGTTTACCGTGGTGAATGACTTTGACCCCAGTTGTTAACAAACTTATCCACCTAAAAATAGCAGGACGAACATTAAAATCAGATGCGAGGTTATCAAGGGGTCATTATACAGGAAACCATTCCATTGATTGAAAACCTGCTGGTCCAGTTTTAGAACGTGTAGAAAATGTAGAATGCACTAGTCCTTTCTTTTTTTATAGAAAAATTATTTTACCTTATACTTAAATTCAATTCATTAAACTTTGTTTATTTGTTTGCAATTTGTACAATTTTGAAGGTTATTTTGTTAAAAAGTATGAAAGACTCATTTGGTTGAGTTACATTATGTCATGATGCATGTGTGTCTTTGAGTATGGTTCTTTTATTTGTGTACTGTTTTTCATTATAGATATGTATTAGGAAAATGATAAACGAAATAAATCATCCTTCTGCTATACTGCCTATAGATCTTAGGTTTAAAAAGTTGTCCAGATGGATTTTTGGACTGCAAGTCTAGTTTGAGCTGTCCTTGTCGGCTGAGTAAGGCTGTTGACAGAGTGAGGACTGAGAAGTCAGGTTTTGCCTCAAAAAGTTTGCTAGTAGTCAGCAAAATAGATGTAAAAGCATGTAAATATGGATTAAGAAAAGTTGATGTTTGTCTACCATACTGTCATACTGTTACCTAGCCAAAATAAGAAATGTATGTTTCGCACTATCCCAGCTGCCCCAACCAACAAATGACAGATCCAGGTGAGATGGGGGTAGGGTGTTCAGACTATGCAAACCCTTTCACATTGTAATAAATAATCTGTCATCTTGTCCTGCATTGTCCATCAAAATTCTTTATGAAACCTTTTGAAAAATATTTAAAAACCTGGACTCGCCTCTGACTTCAGTAGAACTCAACTATCTCAGTCATAGTTAACCCCTGTCTTTAAGTTTCTGTACTGTTTTTTCATTATATATTAATATTTAGAAAAAAAATTAACTGAATGACACTTGCAGCTGCCAATCTAACCTAAGAGCAGTTGATAGTATAGATATACATTCTACAGTTAAAGTATATTCTTGGAGAATTAGTCCAAAAATGAGTTTCAGTTTTGATGAATGGATGCCTCAATAAAAAGTGCTTTGGCTGATAAATGCTACCAAAAACTGAGCACAATCTCCAGCAGCCATGTTTGACAAAGTTTGTGATAAATAATACACTTTGCTGCCTTTGATAATATTCTAAAACATAACTTTTCATATGTTCCTGAAAAGCCATTTTCTCAGTGGTGATAATTCTTATTTGTGTTTCATGCTTGCCTTTTCATGTTACATATGTCAATTGATAATTTACAATCATTTGTGGTGCTGTATACTGCTTGAAGAATGTGCATTCTAATCAAATAAGCAAATTGTTTGTTTATAGTTACTTAAATATGGTTATTGAGTTCATTTTAATGATTAATAAAACATTACAATGTGCAAAATTTGTTCCAAACACTGCAATGATTTGATAAAATTGGCATTGCAACAAACGGTTTACTTTACATAAATCATCAATGCAATAAAACTGCCTATGGCACACATCTGTTGGTATTATTAAAGGTGCACATTTCAGTATCTTTTTGCATTTTCAATTCTCCCAATATACATTGCCTATTTTGATGATCTTTACAAAAGGACAAAACATTTTCATAAAACACGTCAACATTACACAGTCATCTAAAAATTAACAAGATATTGTTTACTCTTTGGTGTAGCAAAGGCACCATAGTCAGTTTATGTAAAGCTTTAGTAACGGTAATAAGTGGAAGAATTGAGTAGTCTATTAAAATCATTATGACACAATTTTATTACATTGTATTAAATTTGATAGCTGGTGCCTTTGATTTGTAGGTTACATAGTTTATGGTATGTTTGTTGTAACATAATTGTTATGACGATGACAATACAAGTGGAATTTCATAATTTGTTATTTTCAAATTACGCTTTAAGACATGAAAAATATGTTTAAAACTTGTTGATATTATAGCTTGTCCATCAATATACCAATGCATAATATAATGCATTTCTTAATTTCTGTTTGCTGGAAAACCCTTCACATGAAGATTCTATTGTGCAGTGAACAAACAAAATTTGTATATTGTATAATCAAACCTCATTTTATTAAAACGCACCAGTTCTTTTTACAAGCTCCCCCTCCCCTGATGCCCAAAAAGTGTGATTTATATGCCTTGGCTTGGCAGTAAATACGTGTAAATTGACAGAATAAATTGCGAGCATCTGTGTGAGCGGATGTTTACATATGTAGTGTGCTTCATGCAAGAGGACCATGTGAGTTATGAGTCCAGCCTGGCGTCTGGTGCTGATGAATCAACTGCAGGCAGAAGAGGAACATTCTCAACCTAATATCACTTGGAACCAAGATTTTAAAGTGCATCGAAGTTCGGTGATGTTCTTTCATCTTCATCAGTATTGTGAAGTCCTCGAGGTGAAGGGTTTCGTTAATCAATTATGTAGAAAATACTTGAATTGAGTGTCAACATGCATTTGTTTTCACAGCTTGAATGTCCAATATATGTACATGAATGGTATGAAAGATCTTGTTATGAAGTGCGCAGTTGATGTTGAAATTGAAAATGTAATATTTTTCAATTTTAAATAAGGATAATGTAAGTCAAGGGGGGAGTATTTGAAAATTATTCTTTTAAATGTTTTAAGCTGGGAACAATGTAACAGTTTTGCTAAATCCATTATGCAAGATGTAAAGATATTGTACTGATAAGTAACTGCAAAAATATGCTTTAGAACATATTTTGCAAAATAAAATGGCGCAATTTTTTTGCATGCTGACATGAATATCCAGTTCCAAAGTTAGAGACACGATTATGATCAGTAAAATAGGACTGTTCTCCTTAAAGCTACAAATAGCATAATAAATCCTTCAATAAACGTCACGTCAAAGTACAAAAGCAGATGCGTAACTTTATATGTATTTGTCAAAGATGGCTGTGTTTGGTCTTTTGGCCTGAGGTACACTCTTAATGCCCTGTAATTATGGGGTTTATTTAGAAATTGTGATCTCTTATTACACAAAAGACAACTGAATAGATGAAACCTTGAGACGTAAGTTATGGAGCAACTATATAATGTTTGGCTTCATTGTGTCATGTTGTGATGTTTTGATTCTGTTTGCTGTCTGTGTAGCTACAAATGAAACAATTGGTAATTTCATGTCACGATTATAAGAAGTAACATTTTTTTATCATCTATTTTCAACAAAACAATTTCACCAAAGATGAAAAAGAGAATCATATATGCAGCTGTGGGGATTAGGGGTAAGATTTGATGAACCATCATTCATTTGATTACTTTTCTGTCAAAACAACATTAAGGTTCAAAATGGCAGCAATTTTTCAATATATTGTATTCCTTTTTTGAGTGAGATTTTCAGTCTGATCACAGATTTGGAATCAGCATAAATTTGACAACCATATTTTTTGAAAATTTGATAGATTAGATTCAAGAGGAATCGGAACTATCTTAAGCGAGTGGCACATATGACCTTGCAGGCGTGTTGGTCGCAAGGCATGTTGAGGTCTGCGGTGGCTACGGCATTTTCCGCATGCTGTGACAACCATACAGTTGTGGTCACATGCAGCACTGTCGTCGTGGGTTATGAGTGCGTTTGCAGAGGGGATTATTAAATTGAGGTGGCCGTGAGGTCAACATGCTTCAAAAGTGCATTGTACTCGCATACAACTTCAGTTCTACGTATGGTGTAATTACTCAAGTATGGCATGTGTACGTTCATGGTACAAGTAACGCACTGTATCTGTACGGACAAAGTGTGGAGAAATTTCTTTATGTGTATGCTACATTTAACGTACGGTCGCCTATCTGCCTACTTGTGGTCAGACCACTGCTGGCATTGGTCGTTTTGCGGCCACCTTACTACCTTGAAAAAACCTACATTTGCCGCACTGCACACTCACGGATCCTCACGATTTCTATGCGTTTTTGGCAGTAGACTGGCAGTAGACTCGTCTTGCACCTTAATGTGCCATACGCATTAGTCTTGTCAAATGTTTCATCGCTTGACAATTACCATAGACAGCTATCTAAAATGCCCATGTTCTTTGAGGTTGAACATATTGTCAATTTAGCAAAGCTTTTGCATGAATATTGATTTACTTTTCTCTGAATGTGGATTTACATTAGAATGTCAACAGTCTAGATTTTGATATATGGTCTAAACTAGCATTTATCCTGAACACAAGATTTTACACATCTAAGTGTCTACCCTTTAACTGTTATATAGAATAATAATTCAAAACCTTGAAACTGCTACTTCTTCAAACTAATGTATACATTCTTTTGACCGGCATGTGTCGTTGTGTTGCAGGTGGCGCCGGTGACTGTGGCAAGGACCTGTTCCGCTGCGGCCAGGAGCTGGCGTCTGGCAAGTGGTGCATCTCATCTGCCTGGGTGTGCGACGGCGAGAAAGACTGTCCTGATGGCTCAGATGAGGAGCAGCAATGTGGTGAGTGCACATTTGTTTGTCTAGTCATAATGCAATTTGATCTGCGTATCTCTTGACTCTTATAACTGGAAAACGGGATATACCATCTCAACTTTTAAGATTTAAGTTCATGTTAAAATTTATGCTCATAGTCCGCCATTGAAAATAGACATCCTGTAAACCTCTTTAATCCACAAGCCAGTTGCAATGCAGTCCTGTGCCTAAAACAATAACCACATGAGTTGCTAATAAGCCATGTTGTGTGTTGACAGCTCCGCCCACGTGTGGCCCCAACAAGTTCCAGTGTGACGACCACACGCTGTGCATCCCGCAGGGCTGGATCTGTGACGGCGAGAAGGACTGCATAGATGGTTCCGACGAGGCCACCACTACGTGTAGGTGTCCCAAAACATTCATGATTGAGCCCAATGAGGCTACGGACATTCATGCTAGAACCCAATGGGTCACTAACAGTCATGAAATTGTGACACGCATGCATATGAAATACAGCCCATTGCGGCACAATACACTTTCATGCTTGCGCCCAATGGGTCACAAATACAGTCATATAGGTGCAGCACACATTCATGCTAGAGTCCAATAAGGCTATCATTGAGTAGATGACAAACATACATTCACACTAGCCAGACCGCTCACTGAAGTTGTTGTCCAAACATATTCATACAGTATACAGTAAGGCAACGGATACAGTCATGTAGGTGCTAGTAACATTCATGCAAGAGGTTTAGGGGCCAACAACATACGTAGGTAACATTTTGCTTGTGTAAGAGACCATGTTTGTATCAAGTTCTTAACAATACAATAATGAAAACATAGATTATATAAAGTTTGCAATATTTAGTAACTCTTACTCAAAAGCATATGCTATCCCATCTTCACCAATATTCGGAGTTCTATCGATAACATTTGATTGATAATACCTTGCTGTGGAAAGATGATGCTATCCATAAATATATTCATGCAACCTTGAACTACAAAATTTAATAAAAGCCACTGTCCAATCAAAGATATACTTGGATTGGATAAAAAATGACTAAAAGTGAAGTGTAAAACGCTTTAACTTGAAATAAATGCTCATATCTTGTCAACTCTGAACAATGTATGACTTATCAACCTCCAGGAAAGTCTATGCGTCTTCATCATTCAGAATGTAGACACCCAATTTTAGTTGAACAGAAGTGACTTTGAAAGAGACCAAAGATTTTTGTTCTATTATTACCACATATCTCAAATTATTGTTCACTTACCTATTGACTTTGCATCGTGTAGATACACTAACTGTCGTCTTTTTTCGGCCCTTTGTTTCTAATTACCGGGTATTATATATGTAAATTAGTATATATATTTTTTATTACCATGAAAAAGTTGATAAAAGTAATGTTTCACCAAACAAAATAAAACTTTTGTCTAAATTGCGATTAGTACTTTTATAATAGTTATCATAAGTAATGAGAAAAGAACTTAATCAATAATCAAACATTCAAATCACAACTGTCAAACATATTTTTTCCATCATATAGTAATTGCTCCTCTACTATGTTTTCATATTGTGGCTTTCCTATTAGAACCCTGTGTGTTGAATTTAGGCATAAACTTTGCATTGAATGAACAGCTATTAATGTTTACTAATAAGTTGAATCCATCACAATATAGTGTGTTGTTGAAGGGAATAAGTTTAAACATCCTTTTTTTATATAGTATATTTCTTTTGACTACAGATATTTCTATCATAATGCTCTCATACATAAGAATGAGTGATTAAACGTTGATTGGGAATGGGAGGTTGGGATGGGTATTCTTTAAAATTAGTTCTTATATACATATAACATTGTGAAATCATACAATAGCACTATATTGATGGAGCCAAGTTACTACTTGTTCTTTTGTGAGTTTTATTATTGTATGACTTGTCAATGGTGGTTTTGTGGGGATCATGACATAATGCATACAGCACCAGATCATACATGTATATACATTTTATTGACAAAGTTAAATGAAATTCAAATGCCTAACAGATTATAAAGACACTGCCCTCTAGTAGAGATTATTGAGTTGGTCGCGTTCTCAATTGAAGGCTATCCTGTATCAACATACAGAGAAGTTTATACTTTATAGTAATGTATGCACATACAAACGAGGTGTTAATGTATACATGCTTACAAACAAGGTTATACTGTAATATACAACTACAATAAACAACAACACCCCACAAACGTGTCACCATTGAGAGGCGTGTGTTGCTGTTGTTCCCCGTGTGTGTATGTTCTCACCTCTTCTGTTGCAGGCAGCTCGTATAAAGTAAACAGTGTCTACGGTCCCAGCAAAGGTCTGTATCTATCAAACCACATACTATTTTCATTCATTTCATTTGGGGAATGATGCGTCATTGACCATGTTGGTGAAGGAACGAAACCCCCTCCTATGTGTGTTTTTTACTATTGTCATCTATTTTAGTGGAAATCTTATACCAGGGTTAAAGCCAGTCTGCTATCAATTTGTGCATACGTGTGTGGTGAGGGGATGTAGACCGTGGATTGCTTAGTTTAGTATGTAGCATAACGGAACAAAACAGGTACTACTGATTTCTATTAGTAAGGACATGGGCACAGGCATGCCTTATTATGCACAATTTTTTTGGTTGCGTGTGTTGTATGCTTTTCTGCAAAAGTATTAACAGATTTGTATTAATTTTTGATCTTCAGTACTTAAGACTATCTCATTTGTTAAACTAGTGACTGATATGTTGCATTTTATTTTTCTTCAAGCAGTTATGTAAAATTTCGAAAACATTATAGTAGAAACCTATTATTATTGCTCTGTAAATATTACTAAAATAGATGCCCACATCTTAATTTTTCCAATTGCAATACAGTGTACACAATATGCCACTGTGAACAACTATATCGTTTTTACGCTCCACACATTTGGTTCAGGTTTCCTGATAAATATTCCCCAGTACAAATTGCACTAGAAACTAGGTAAGATACATTTGCAGACCCTTTTAAAATTGTAACATTTGTTTATACCGAATGAATATTTTTATTTAAATTTTCAAGGACCCAATTTTATTTATCTCAACTACATGTGTTTATACCCATTATGTTGTGAAATTGGGCAGTCAATTTTTTCTCTGTATTTATTGCGTTTCTTTTTTTCCACTTGGGCTTTAAAAGCACAAGTGACAGTTTCTTTTATTTTCCACTTGGGGTTTAAAAACACAGGAGATAATGTTTGTAAACATTAGTGTCACCTATTCATCTAAATCGGATTTCTTCTACAACTCATTATTTAATGCAGCACCTTTTAAAATTCAAATTATCTGTGAAGAACATCACAAAATTATGAGTTTAAACAAGTCAAAACAAGAAGCAAAATCCTCATTGAGGCATTTTACAATTTGAAATCAAATTAGACTATGATATATTTATATTTTATCTATCTATGAATGATATTAGTACCAACATTCAATACATAATGTTCTATTTAGGAATTGATGTAGATTTGGCCATCCCTTTCTAAATAGCGCTGTCTGTATCATGTATGTGTAAACTTTCATTGGAGTTTACATTGTGTTCATGTACATGCTACGATTTGGTGATTATTAGTTTTGGTTTCAAAATGGATCGACTTACTTATTGATTTAATGGAACACTATTCAATGTTTATTAAATTAATTAATCATTAAATGTTAAAATATTTCAATTGATGAATCAATGAGTTACAAATAAAATTAAATGCTGTTTTGTCATAAATATTTAGTAATTGTGGTGTCTGCCCGGGTGTCTGTCTATTATAAATGTATTGTATAATTGTTCTATCAAAACTTTTTAAAGTTTTTTTTGTATGCTTTAACAGAATTATTAATGGGTATTGGTATAACTAATTTTAACATACAGGTTTAACCAGGTTCGTTTCATGATTAATCACCTAGAAATTTACTCTGTTCAATAACTTTAAATTTTAATAAATTGAACAGAATTTTGTTGAAGCTGATTAAATTATGATTTACCCAGGTAGTTTTGTAAAAATCACATGACAAGAAATTAAAAGATCGCTAACAGTGCCTTTTCATATTTTGGAACTATTCAATTTGAAAGTCATTTTGTAGAATCACACTTTATTTGAAAATGTGTTTATATCAACTTCAAAATACATGATAGCATTCATATCATTACTTAATTCATAGTAATAGTTGAAATTTGTTACTGTTGCTATGTTTCTACTATGATATTCATTGCTTATTGCATATATAATCTGTCGTTATCCATGTACAAGCTACAGCAGGTACGTGTATAGGCCCCAGGTCTAATGAGTTAATTGCTCATTACACATAATCTTGTTACATGCTTCATATGGAGAGAATTCCTTAGTTCTGCCATAACAATGATGAGAACTACACAGGTGGAGCTCTTTATCTTGAAATCTGATAATGTTGAATTTATGGATCACTCAAGAACACAGCCGTTTCCATCCATGTTACTGACAGTCACACTGATAACTCAAGTTTCAGATAACTCAAAATTTTTATCAACCTATTTCAAATTCCAACTTTGCATTCACTGGTCATCACCCAGTGTTTTGTTACTTCTTTGTCATTTTAACTTAACTGTAAGCCAGTAAAAATGAGAACGCATCAATGTAAGTGTTTTACATTTGAAATGTGCAATGACTTACTTACACGCTTTCATTTCCATGTCTATTTCTGCTCAGATCTAATTAATTCACTTTTGTAGTGCCTGTAAACTATTAGATGAATAACGAGTCACATGGACTCCCCCCTTAGAACTGCAATGATGTGGTTAGCGCTGTGTTCATGCTTTGAATCTGTGGCAGAAATATACTTCTGTATTAATGTTGCTCCTACCCAATGTCATATTCTTATACCCTTTGTTTTTGTTCAGTGTTAATATACAAACTGGCTTAAAAAGTCTGATCTGTGAAATTCTGATGCATGTAGTCCTATCAAGGCAAAACTATTTTTCACCACAGAATGATCAGTCATTTCTACAAAACACAAGTCTTATTAGCATTATCACTCACACTGACTGACATGCAGATTTGGTTGTTTGGTAGGTGTGGAGGAGGAGTTCGAGTGTCCGCCCAACACCGCCCTGTGCGTAGACATAGTGGGGGCATCACCACAGCGCACGTGCATCAAGTACTCGCAGTTTTGTGACGGCAACTATGACTGTCCCGGGAGCAGCCCCGACGAGGGACCGCACTGTCGTAAGTTTGTGCTTTGTAAACTACAGTAAGTTACTGATGGAATAGTTATCAATGTCTGCTATTGCATATGTCATGGTGAATCAGAGACAAAAATGTGGTAAATTTGAGCTTAGTTTAGACTTTATTCTAGGTTGCAGAAGTAGCACTCTTTACTACTTTGTCCACTAATCACAACATACATGTATCTCTTTATTATTTCGAGCATCTGGGGACTGAGCTCAAAAGAGAAGTGGTCTTTTTAGGGAGGTTCACAAGGGTCTCTTTGTGGATGTAAGGAACGTTGTTACAGAGAGTGTACTTTTTATGGTTTAAGATCAGACATAAAGTTTTGGTTTCATGCTGTATAACCTGAATCCATTGAATATTTCAAGTAAATTAAGGGGAAGGAGAGTTGAAAAGAATGCAGTTAGTTTTCTTTTTTTTGGTACACTCCTTGGCGAAATGGTACCCATGTATAATTGAAAAATCTTGTAAGCTACCTTACGACGATGCTTTTGAAGTAACAAAGAAAATGCATGTGTATGATATGATGGTTTCAGGTCAGATGACGTGCCTGGAGTCCAACACGTGTCCTGGTCGCTCAGCCAAATGTGCTGAGACCAAGGATGGTCCAGTGTGCTACTGCAACGAAGGCTACTTCTATAATTACACTGCTAAAGAGTGCCAAGGTACGGAGTTTAACGATGTCACAATATTATCATAGCACTGGACATATGTGTGATGATATTGAAACAATGCTAATATGCAGTTTGATCTAAATGAGATGATGCAAATGATCATAAAATTACGTCTGCTGTCTGTTTCAGATATAAATGAGTGTGAGCTTGATGGTTTCTGTGATCAGTATTGTGATAATTCCCCACCAGGGGGCTACACCTGCTTTTGTGAAGAGCAGACGTATGAGAAGGTCAATAACACATGCCGGGCAATCAACGGTATGTTTCTCCAACATGAACAGTGTATACATTTAGTACTTCATGGTACATTTAAGAATACTCGGGGGACTTGTCTCAGGAGCACATAAACAAAAGAATTATTATTGGTTGTGAATTTATTGACTGTGACGTTGCCTCTGAAGAATCATCAAAGTCACAAAGTTTCAAAACCAATTTAATTACGATTTCATTTTGTGGTTTTCAATCATGGTACTTCCATTCATGGTTTTCAAGTGCCTCTAAATAAGGTTGAAAATTTCTGGCTTGATTGGTTGTATAAGAATCTTGGTTTTGCTTGAAATTCATTTGTACGGTGTGTTAGGCATTCTCAAAGACTTTGCCTTGATGCCAAGAGCTAAACTTCTCAAAAATCGCACGTAATGATCAATATATGTATACGCCTACCATTTTTAGACCCGGTGTCTCAGCCAACTTGGCTTCTAGTCACCAACACGGCGGAGGTTCTGCGCTACACCGCAGGAGACGCCGGCGCCTCCGATGTGCGGAACATGTCGGCGCCCATCCCCAAGACGACGCTTGATATAGACGTCGACAACAAACGCTTCTGTTATGTGAGTACAGTAGAACCACTGTTGGTGCAAATTCATTATGAATCATGTGGTTACCTTGAATTATAATCAGACCTGTTGTTTATTGGTTGAGACTGACATTCAAATTTAGTCACTTTCAAATGTTGTTAATTGTGGTCGCTATATATCTTATGAAATGGGCTGAACTCGTGTGTAGTTGACCTTCCCAATATCGTCGTGTTTGGTTTTTGTATGACTTTTGACGATTATGTTTATAATTTTTACTTCAATGTAGTGTTTGTTATACTAATAGCTTCTGTTATCGAATTATGCATAAAAGAATGGTCAAAAAGAGTTGAGAAATGGAGTGATAATGTCATACGTTTCTATTTTCAGAAGGCGTCAAGAAATGAAACTTCTGTGATAGAATGTGTAGATGTAGAGACGATGGCAAACCCGAAAGAATTACAGATAGAATACCCAGTATCAGGTTAGCATGTCTAATAATATGCATGTTATACCTTAAAAATCATTAATAGTGTTGCACTTTTAGTAGGCTTACAATTGATTGCTAATCCTAAACCTTGTTATATTTCTCTATTCCAGCAATAGCTCAGCTTGCGTATGACTGGCTGTCCAAGAACTGGTATTTCACAGATGAGGAGCATGAACGTATCTTCGTGTGTAACCAGACGGGAGGCAACTGTATCACTCTTCTCAACACAGACCTTAGAGGGCCCAGGGCCATTGCTGTCGACCCAACTCAGGGGTGGGTACTTGTGAGGATTCAGGAACCTTACGGAGATACCATTTATTATAGCCCAGAATGGATGTCTATAAAATATGAAGCCATTATGGCATGATTTTTAGTGGCCTTGCCCCTCCAGAAGTTAGTTTAACATTTCAATCGTTCATCCACCTAAAATGACTACTAAGATAAGTATACTCATTAAAAGCACACCCCATATTATGTCCCCCTTCAAAATATCAAATAGATTTTTAAAATTCCATTTGGCAGGCTTATGTTCTTTACAACACTGAGCGGGCCCAAGTTAGAGCGGTCATCACTAGATGGCAGCAGGCGCCAGGTGCTGGTCAGGGACAAACAGATCGTGCGGCCGCATTTCATCACGCTCGACTTTGTCAACCAACAGGTATGTGTATGGATTTCATTGACTCATTCAATCGGCAATGACAATGTAGCAAGTTATTTCATCTAATAAATAACAGGTATTATTGCAACTAGTCCTTCATAAATTTAGCTGTCACAGTTTAGAGCATCCTGAGCATAACTGTAGCCCTTCTTCAAAATTACAGTACGTTTTCTGAAACCTTTTAAGTAGCTATGATAGTAAGTGGTGCACTATTAAGCCTGTAATAAAGCCTACATAAAAGGAGCTCAATTGTACACTACAACGAATGTCTGATTCACACTTTCTGCGCTGAAGTTATGTTAACACCCATCTTAGTGAATTTTTAGCTCATTTTAGTCTAGTCTTGAACCATTGTTGAACCACCATTGCAGGTGTACTGGTGCGACTCATACCTGGAGCGTATTGAGCGTGTTGACTACGACGGGGGGAACCGCAAGCTGGTGATGCGGCGCGGTGCCGCAGACAACGTGTTTGGTCTCGCGCTTCACGACAACTTTCTGTATGTAACCAGCCAGCGCAACGGCTCACTCGCGCGACTGCAACGCTGGAACGACGTCAGGGACGAGAGGTATGGGGCTAATGAGTCTGTATTTTCGATCATCATGGTGGTGTTTTTGAACATTAGTTTTGATAGGGAGATTGGTCACTTGAATTGAAACTACTCATGATTTGGTGTTTGATTATAAACAAGACATTATGTGATAATGTTTGTTATTCAGGAAAAAGCTTGTTGAGGGTCTTGAATCACCTGAGGTAGTGAAAGTGTTCCACCGGCAGAGACAGCCTGTTAATGGAGGTAAGAAACGCTCATCACATTTTAATCATCATACAAAAACTAATAGGAAACCAAGCAAATGATCATCATGTAAAAATCATGACCGTGTACTTGATGTCATCTGCATGAAAGATTCAAGCTATAGAAGATATATATGTATTGTTGAAAGACTAACATTGAAATGGCTGTCTCTATTCAGTGACCAACCCTTGTGAGTCGAAACCTTGTGACCACTTGTGTGTGCCAGTGAAGACCAGCGACTCTGAGCCCCTCACTCACAAGTGCATGTGCAAGGCAGGTTACAAACCGAATAACGAGAATTCAGCGAAATGCGACCGTGAGTATATTTTTCTTGTAAAATGTCATCAAAAAAGATATCTGATCAAATTACAACATGAACCCTATGAACTTTGAAAATTTGAAACTGATTTTATAATTCATTTAACATTTGTACTTTCAGTGCTGTCAGGGACATCAGAGCCATTTCTGTTGTACAGCAATGCCAGGCTTGGAGAGGTTAAGGCAATCAGCACAGACCCAGCAAATCCATATCAGATCATACCACCCATATCCGGTCTAGTCCGGCCAGTAGCAGTTGACTATCATAAGGTATTTGAACATAGCATAAGAAATCATTACTGAATGATATAACATGTCAATTTTTGGGTGAACACATAAAAAATCATTGGTTTTTGTTAAAGATCATGATGGTTACAGAGTGGCAAAATGTATTGGAAATTATAACCTTTTAGCTAACCAAAAAAGAGTAAAGGTGCTGACTATTCATAAATATTTTATTAGGCAACAGGGTTCATCTACTACTCTGATGCCCAGAGATCACGCATCGGCCGACAGAATAAAGATGGAAGTGGAAGAAATGACAGCTTCATTGCCACAGGTACCGCAGATCCTGATATATACTGCAGAACATGTTATTACAATCGGTGGATAAAGAACTAAATTACCTGTTGATTTAAGTCTACGAGCCCGCGCTATATATGACCACATTGGTTTTACAATCCTAACAAGTGCAATCAGATAGTGAAAGACTCATGGAACACTTTAAAATTGCAGCATCCAATAACCAGTAAGAAAAATAACATATTCCTTTCATCAGGTATCAACAACTGTGAGGGCATCGCGATTGACTGGATCGGTGAGAACATCTATTGGACAGACGAGGGCCTCAAGACCATCAATGTGGCAAGGCTTGATGATGTCTCAGTGCGTCGGGTGCTTGTCAGGGATAAGATGTCTCACCCTCGCGCCATCGTGCTTAACCCTAGTGACCGCAAGTATGGAGGGTATGTATTGTTTTTTGAAGCTGATGTGATTGATAGTGAAATTGATTGATTAGTCTTGTTTTGAACATTTTGAACATTGAACAATAAAAGATGTCTCACCCACTGACCATCGTTCTAGACCTCAGTATGGAGGGAATGTTGATCTATGTTGATTGGTTATCATAGTTGGAGTAAGTAGCAGTGGCCAGTCAGTGCATTTCAAGATTTAAGCTATTCTCAAAAAAAAAAATCTCTTGGAACCGCTTTCAACCCAGTTAATGCAGTGTCTGTGACTATGTATGTGAGCTTCAATGGCTATCGTTAGCATTGCGTTAGACTGCATTACACCTACTCAGAAGACAAAAGTTCTAACATACCTCCTATCACTAACCATACACTCAGTCTGGCGCTTCCCTCTTTTAGGATCATGTACCGGGCATACTTTATTATCGGAATCTATCAAAATGACTCATAAATTCATCCAGCTATTGGTCATCCTAGCAGAATCATGTACTGGACAAACATTTAGATATTAAATGAACAACTGTATATATATTTTCCCCAAGTTTGCTTACGGGACTGGCTTGTGAATTCTCTCACTGTTGTTGCAAGCATGCCCCTTGCTTGCAAGAACAGTGAGAGTAAAATTAAATATTAAAATAACTCATGTTTAATGATTTATCACATTTGCAGGTTCATGTACTGGACGGACTGGGTGCAGAAGCCGTCTCCGGTGGACGCCAAGATTGAGCGCGCCTACATGGACGGCAGCCACCGCGAGGTGCTCGTCAACGACACCCTGCTCTGGCCCAACGGACTCAGTCTAGACTTGTTCAACCATCGGCTCTACTGGTGCGACGCCTACACAGACAGGATCGAGAGCTACGACCTTGAGACAGGATTGAGAACTGTAAGTTGATGTAGGATTGGTTGTATTGTGGAGAATGCCAACAAAAATGAATACCGTAGAGCTTTTCTCTATCTACAAGACCATCTTGTTGCTGACCTCAAGTGATTGTAGTAGAGAGGTGGTGTCTTAGTTCAGCCCCTTGACAAATGGGCTAATCATTGAATCATTGAGGTTGTCTTTATTTTTATGGTGTTATTACATGTCAAGTCTTTATTTAAGGTACATGTATAGTAAAAAAGTGTGTAATTATATTGTATACAATAGAAATTTTTAGAACTTTGTTTGTTAGGATATTCATGAGACATGCATTGTATAAGTGTAAATCAATTTCATTACATTACTCACTGAATCAGAATGAACCACAATTCCTTCGCAACTGAAATCCCTATTCTATGCTATCTGTATATGCATTCAGTGTTTAATTCTGTAATCCTTCCCCATGCCCTATGGTATTTTATCCATCAACTGTAGTATTACGCTACTGTAGTATTCCGAAGCTTCATGAAACACGAGAATCAGTTTCTAATTACTCTACTCTATCATGTTTCAGCAAATCGCTCTGGCCAAGTCTGTGAAGCATCCATACGGTCTGGTGCACCACTACAATGCCCAGAGCGAACTAGAACTCTACTGGACGGAGTTCACGGACGGTCACATCAAACGCATCACTGTGAGGCTCTCGGAGGATGGCAAGTCCTGGACGCGCCTCACAGGGCCAACAATCATACATAATGACAGGTGACTATATCTTCAACATAAATAGAAGATGTCAAGCTTTAAAGGCGCACTACCACAAATACATCATATCAAGTAAAGGAACGTTGTTGTAAAGCCTACTTCCTAATCTTACTGAGGTGCATCCTAGAAACCACTTGAACTTAATGTATAGTACAAAATGAAAGTTTCTCTTCACAATGTTGGGAAATACATGTAAAGCATTTATTTGTAGCTTGCTTCTGTTTGAAATCCACTAGCATAAGTTAGATGTTTGATATACTATTCGAATCAATCATTTGCACCAGTTCCTAGATGAGCCATTTCCAAATACTAAATAAATACTTACTTTGCATTGCAGCGTGCCATTGTTTGAGATCCGTATGTACGACATGAGCCGTGCGAGTCAGACGGGAGGTAACGGTTGTGACGCGCCGCACGCGTGCTCCCACCTCTGCCTGGCGGTGTACCAGGGCCATGTGTGCGCCTGCCCCGATGGCATGGCACTCGACATGGACAATACTACATGTCTCAGTGAGTATGGTATAACCTCTATCTGAATAGGCACTCTTTGAGTTTCCTGTTTAACTAAAGCGTGTTTTTTTTCATTCCTTTCTTTGTGAATGATAGCAATTTTTGTGAAGCGTTTTTTACATTTTACAGTCAAACATCATAGAAATTTTGTTAAAATAATGTGTTTGTCACAAACATTGGCTTAGACATTCAATATATCTTTGATGGTTAAATATGAAATATTTGAAACTGCATCCTTCCAAATAAAGTTCAAAATCGGCTTCCGTTACTTAATCTAAGTACTTTGTACTGTGCATTTTATATAATGTAAACATAAAACAAGTACTGAAATGTAGACGTTGCATGTGTTGCAGTGGACAACAGCACCGTGTCACCTACAGCATGCGGAGAGAAGGAGTTCCGCTGCAACAACAGTCAGTGCATCAACGAGCGGTGGAAGTGCGATGGAGACTACGACTGCTCCGACTTCTCGGACGAGGACGAGTACGGACACAGCAACTGCAGTGAGTAGTGGAGGGAACGAACCCTTTTCACGTGATTCTGCCTTAGGCATATAAAGTAAGGCTTATTACCGTGTGACTGTTAACATGAAAACAATCCCTGTAGTTTATGGTGTAAGTAGGATTAAGCTGTGTACATGTTTGCATACAATGGGTGTATCCGATTATGAACACACACTGGATATTACAAAATTATGGAGTGTAATGTTTGATTTTGACAAGAGTGTTCCAGCCATGCAAAAAGTACATTTTCTTTCCCTACCAAAATCCGTGATAGCATTTATGTCCATCAAATCTCACGTAACCCTGCAGAACCCACACCAAGGCAAAAATGTTGTTCAGCCTCGCTTCCATAGATTTCTGTTTGATCCTGTGCTGTTGTTGCAGGCACGCGTAAGTGCCCTGACGAGGCGCTGATGTACAAGTGCAGCAACAACCGCTGCATCTACAAGCGATGGATGTGTGACGGAGAGGACGACTGTCGTAATGGGGAGGACGAGGAACCAGCAAAATGTGACAGTACGTAGGCGATCTGAAGCTTATTCTTGATTTAACCCTTTACTGCTGTTATGATCAGCCGGTGTTTGTCATAGATGCTTTCTGTTGAATCCTAAAATAAAACCTAAAATAAAGCTTAGATAAGAAATTTTAAGTGTTTCACTTTACAGCAAAAAGTGCCTTAAAAAACTGTGTTGTCATATCACTTTTACCCATGTAGACCCTTCTTTGGGAGACTGTCTTTTCAAATAGTTACTGTAGCTCCTATGATGTGTGTTCCAGCCAATGACTGCTCTGTGGGTATGACACGCTGCCCCACGACCCACCGCTGCATTCCCAACTCCTGGCTGTGTGACCACGACAACGACTGTGGCGACGGATACGACGAACAGAACTGCAGTATGTATACACACTTGTTTCATTTCTTCTACTAAATACATGTGCAATCTGATATTGATATTACAGGATATTTCGGTGTAAACAATAGAAACTCAAGGACCAGCTTACAAAACTAAAAGAGGACGTAATTTAACCCATACTGAATCTGAATCTTTTTAGCTCATCACTTAGCAAGATAATACTTTGTTAAAAAGAGCTGTAGCACTTGCTCACTTGATAAGAATGCTCATAATATAAAAAAAAACTTCAAACTTTAGTATACACAGAACGATTCTCTATATACAGCGTACAGCATGTGCCGCAAGGACCAGTTCAACTGTACAAACCAGCGCTGCATCAGCCAGGAGTACGTGTGTGACGGAGACAATGACTGCAGGGACAACTCAGACGAGGTGAGGGTCATAACAAGAGGCTGCACTTTGCTTATTTTTTCTTTGGCTATTTATAAGATCTGATGTACAAATGCCGTCACAGTTATCAAATATTGTTTGCAATGGTAAAATGTTTAAGAAACCTGGAGCCATGATATAAAATGGAAACACTGGCTGTTTATTTAGAACTTGAAATTTCCACATTTGAAATCTGGTACCAGCCTTTTTATCATTGTCCTAGGGTATGGACTTTCTACCAGTGTGTGCTAACCCCCCTCCTCCACCACCAAGCCCTATACTTTCTGAAATCATCACCAACCAATCAAACTGTATGTTACAGATCGCGTGCGACTCGACTGCGACGCCCACGTGCCGGACGAGCACGCACTTTGAGTGCGAGGTCGGCGACAAGACTGTGTGTCTCGAGCTGCTGCTTCGGTGCGATGGGGAACCAAATTGCAACAACGGCACCGACGAACTTGACTGTGACACCGGTACGTATGAGGGTGTAGGGTCCTTGTTAGGGGTGTTATGTAGGTTTTGGACCTTTTTCACATGGCTGCAATTTGGAATCTAGAACTAGTATGATTACCACATGACAGTGGAAATGCACAAAAAACGGCATTTTATGTGCATTTTTATGTACCAAATGCTAATTTGCCTATGTTGTGTGGAAAACGTCACACATTCAAATTATTGTTAGTTGAAGAGCTTGGTTTCAAACATATTCAAATGTAGAAAAATACATGCATTTTTTTTCATTTCTCACCAAAGTCTAGTTTCATTGATGGTGTTCATTTCAAAGCAGTGTAGTCATCCCAATTTTCTCCAATAGGACTGTAAAAGAGTAATTAACTATGATCATACATGATTATTAAAGTGTTCATATCTACACAGACTCACTATGGCTCTTCTAGAGATGACCATCCGAAAAAGTTCTTCAAGAGGACTGTATCTAACGGATTAAATGTAGTAATCAATGAGCACACACAACCGGTTCTGTTCATATATTCATCACAACTCCTCTATCACTATTTCAGGGGTGACGACCAACTGCAGCCATCCGAACCAGTTCCGCTGCGCCAACGGGCTGTGTGTGCCCACCCACCTGCAGTGTGATGGCGACGACGACTGCGGAGACTTCTCCGATGAGAGCCACTGCGGTGCGTGTGCAATGTGCAATGATTTTATATGCCTACCATTCCTGTTTAAAACAAAGTCTTAAATGAGCTCAGATTTATCACAATGGTTGTCTCCTTTATCCAAACCCTGTGAGAGTGAATCAGACATCCATTTTCGTAAATTCGAGCTTAATTTAAGCATTTTTCTGGGCTATGAAAGTAGCACCATTTTCTACTTTAGCCACTAAATTCAATTGCCTGGTTGAGGATGCAAACTGACCATTCTCGGCTTGTTGGGTAGCCATTTTATGTGGACTGAAATTCTGTGATCTCAAAAAGAAGTTGCTTTTGTGGGATAGTTGATGGCTGCTTGAAAGGGGAAATTGGGTGGTTTGAGTGTGTCGCGATCAATGAAATCTGAGGAAAAGCTGGATTAGTTAGCAAACATTCTCCACCTTTCCAGATGAGGAGATCACATGTGGTCCGGACGACTTCCGCTGCCCCGGCCAAAACCGCTGCATCCCTCAGCGCTGGCTGTGTGATGGAGACGCTGACTGCGACGACGCCTCCGATGAAAACCAGCCGCAATGTCGTAAGTAGTGATGGGTGAGAGATGCATTGTGTGTCACTACAGAGAATGCATACAGTACTGATATCGTAAGAAGGATACAGAATCGTAAGCGAAATTAGAGGAATTGGCGTAAGAAAACGTAATAATTCGTAACAATTCTTAACAGAGTTACTGCTATTACAATTTCCTTGGAACTGCTCAGTCACTGAAACTACGATACTTACGATTATCGTAATAAACAGAAAAAACGTGATAATCAGAACATTTTCTCATACTTCCTGTCAATGGCGCCCATCTTTCGCTAATCAATATTCGGATTTGTTCGGCCGTTCTCGTTTATTCCCGCCACAAAGTGAAAGCGGAAGTGCGGACGCCATATAGACACCCAATGAAACGAAAATGTGTCAAAATGTCAGCGTGGATTTGAACTTTTAGAAATATTCTTTTTATTTCGGGAACCTCCATAAAATGCGTAATATGAGGGGAACCATAAACGTAACTTCAGGCGAGTTATGAAGAAATCCGTAATTTGCGGAAGCTACAGAACCTTTTTACGTTTGTAATAGTCGCAACAAATGAGAAGAAATAGGAAAAAAACGTAAGAAATCATAGCGTAATTCTCGTGTAGCCTTCTTACGATATCAGTAATGTATTTCACCTTAATCATCCCCCCAAAAAAACGTTGTGCCAGGGCCAAATCCTTTCCAGCCTTCTAGTGAGGAGTCTGATGTGATAGAACTTTTACATGTATATTATATATCTTATGTACAGTAACATTGGTATTAGGGACAGTACGGTGAAAGCATGGAAAAAGAATGCCCATAAATAGCAACCGCATATATTGTGATAAGTTCTCCCCAAACCATGAACAAAAATACGAGAGATGTCTAAAAAATTAGGTCACCCCACAACCACACCTTCCAACGATAAAAGTTAAAATGCATGAACCGCAAACATTTTTTCACAACATGTCCTGTGTATACTGATGCATTAGTATTACAATATAACACCAGGTAAATGAAATCTTTGCAAAAAAAAAGCAAGATTTGTTTAAATTTAATCTGTGTAAACAGGGGTGGGGGGGGGGGTGCACTTAATAGGGCAGGTGCATTTATTAGAACGAATGAAGTATATATACATGAAAGTATAATTAAAGTTTTACGAACCATCAAATGTTATGCTATATATTTATGTCAACATTGTAACGACACTACAACACTACAAACATGTAATGAAAACTTCTGTAAAATGTTCATAAATGTAATCCAAGAAATCCTTTTTATCGTTTATGACTCATATTTTTTAGTCCATGTAAACTGATTTACTAAGTATTCCAGTGTGTTTTTAATTACTAGTTTAAGAAATGTTTAAATGAAATACATTTTCATTGCAAAGTGTAATAATGCTATCTTTAACTTGTAGTGTTATACAATGACCTTTATCAAAGACACAAGTTTTATTATAATCTATTATCATGTCAATATTTACTTAGTATCAATGTTCAATGTTTGGGAAATATCTTACACATCCAAAAATTCACTTTGGATTCATCACAAACTGGGTCAGATCAAGTGAAAGCATTAGGTTTTGTTTGGGTGTACATACAAAGTTAACCAAGAAAAACTTTGTTGTAATAAAATAATAAAGTGACTTCACTTTGTTAAAGCCATGCTCACCCAGCAGCTTAGATGTGTGTGTTTGTTGCACATTTGCGCGGCTAATTTTGCGCCATGAGTTGCATTATTGTTCTGACGTCCAACGTCTCCTGGGAAGGAGATATTAATGATATATAAGGGGAGATTAGGATCACAAAAAATGGTCTTGATATACAGGTGGTCCTAATCGGAGGTTCGACTATTTACAAAAAATAGATGATTTTCAGTGGAAAACCATCCAGCTAGTGCAGGCTAGTGCAGAACTCAACTTAGAGAGCCTCTAGCACAATAGTATGATATGAAAAATTGGATGATACTTGGACTGCACCAATTTACTAGCGATTCTTTATCCATTTTCCATAATGACTTTCACAAAACTATATTATTGAACAAGGCAGAACATAAATTTTAAATGATGGAGGTCTGTTTTACAGAGAGGGCTGTGGAGTGTGAGCATCCCAACCGGCACTGCGCCAACGACACGTCTGTGTGTGTGAAAGCACATCGACTGTGTGACGACGTGCCCGACTGTGATGACGGCTCGGATGAAGGGAGGCTCTGTGGTAAGCTGACCAAGTACCATCTCTGTTTGAAATTTATCATTTTGTATTTGTTTTAGCATTGTTATCATGTATATATTTAGTATAGTATTTAGTTTAGTATATATAGTATTGTACACCT
>CM032662.1:35105157-35117616 GCA_019095985.1 Streblospio benedicti | reverse complement strand
ACACTACAACACTACAAACATCATTGAAACATGTAATGAAAACTTCTGTAAAATGTGGGGAAAAGTAAACTAAGAAATCCTTTTTATCGTTTTAGTCCATGTAAACTGATTAATAAGTATTCAGTATGTTTTTAATTAGTAGTTTAGAAATGTTTTAAATGAAATCTATTTTCACTGCAAAGTCTAATAATCTTATCTTTAACTTATAGTATACTGTTATACAAAGACCTTTATGGAAGCAAGTTTTATTACATGTATCATGTAAATATTTACGTAGTATTAATGTTTAATGTTTGGAAAATTTTGTACATGATACGGTTACAAAGTCCAACAATTCACTTTTGATTCATCACAAACCTGGTTGGATCAAGTGAAATATATTAGGTTTTGTTTGAGTGTACCTACGTTAAAGAAGGACTTTGGTAGTAATAAAGTAATAAATTAACATGATACTAATAATATATAGGGGCAAAATTCGGGACCACAAAAGGTCGTCTTATATAAAGTAGTATTAATGTTTAATGTTTAAAGTTTGTACATGATACAGTTACAAGTCCAACAATTCACTTTTGATTCATCACAAACCTGGTTGGATCAAGTGAAAGTATTAGGTTTTGTTTGGAGTGTACACAAAAGGACTTTGGTACTTTAATAAAGTAATAAATTAACATGATACTAATAATATATAGGGGCAAAATTCGGGACCACAAAGGTCGTCTTATATACAGGTGTATTAATGTTTAATGTTTGGAAAAGTTTTTACATGATACGATTTACAAGTCCAACAATTCTTTTGATTCATCACAAACCTGGTTGGAAAAATGGTTTTGTTTGAGGTGTACCTAATCGGAGGTTCCAGTAGTAATAAAGTAATAAATTAACATGATACTGCAGGGACCAAAACTTATCAACTTTGAGGTGGTCTTAATTGACTTGACTATAGTGGAAAACCAGGCTAGAGCCATACAGGATAGTGCAGAACTCAACTTAGAGGGCCTACAATATGATAAGAAGAATTGGATGATACTTGGACTGCACCAATTTACTAGCGATTCTTTATCCATTTTCCATAATGACTTTCACAAAACTATATTATTGAACAAGGCAGAACATAAATTTTAAATGATGGAGGTCTGTTTTACAGAGAGGGCTGTGGAGTGTGAGCATCCCAACCGGCACTGCGCCAACGACACGTCTGTGTGTGTGAAAGCACATCGACTGTGTGACGACGTGCCCGACTGTGATGACGGCTCGGATGAAGGGAGGCTCTGTGGTAAGCTGACCAAGTACCATCTCTGTTTGAAATTTATCATTTTGTATTTGTTTTAGCATTGTTATCATGTATATATTTAGTATAGTATTTAGTTTAGTATATATAGTATTGTACACCTGGTTCGCATGTAAATATCCATTGCTAAAGATAGTATTTATGGAATTTATATAATTTTTTCATGCCATGTTCTCTTTCAGAATATATTACTGGTGATCATACCTTGGAGGCGAACTTTCAATAGGATTATTTACATAAAATTAACCCATTTTCAGGTCAGGACCTATGTGGCTTCAGCCAGTGCAGCCACAACTGCTTCATGGCGCCTGATGGCTTTGTGTGCTCATGCCCGGCCAGCATGAAGATAGGCCCCAACAACAGGACTTGTGTTGGTCAGTGCTAGTCTCAATTATCGACGAAGACTGTCGAATAATCACCGAAGTTATTGTTATTTTGGTTGACCAGAATTTTGTTCCAACATGTGGCCAACATTAAGAAAAATGACAATCTTTGTAATACAACTATTTATTAAACCTAAAACTGAAGTTGGTCAGTTAAAATTGTTACCACCGCATTTATCTGAATAATTAACTGTTGCCACAGTATTTCTCTGCTTAGAAAGATGTTATCACAGTATTTCCCAGTTTAAAGATGTATTTGTATTGCGTTGGCAGCTGTTGTTAATTTCACCCATCCACATATATGCAAGGAAGCTGATCTGTACTCTAATATTGTACAAACTGGCTTTTATACAGACTAACTATCATTATATAGATTGAGTCCTTTCTGTTTTAGATGCGTACCCTTGCAAGAGCTGGGGCGTGTGCAGCCAGCAGTGTATCGAGCACAAGAACAACTCGGGCCACAGCTGTAAGTGCCTGCCCGGATACGCGCTCAAGTCTGACGGCTTCACCTGCATGCCTGATGGTAAGTCAGGGTAAACTTCTCGGGAAGATCAGATTTTCCAGGGGTTTGCAGAGAATTTTGGTGGATTTAGTAAGGGCAGCTTTGAGTTGTTTTTTTCTCAAGGTGGGTGGGTAAAAAGGAGGGGTTACAACCCTTTTTATACCTCTCCCACATTTGATCTGCCTCTGCACTTAGTGTAAGGGATTTGTCATTGGAGTATGATTAAATAGGGAGTATTCAGAAGTGTTTATTAAACAACTACTTTCTTTCATTTTTTTGTGAAATGTCAGAAAATATATAATGTAGAAGGAACATCGTGTAGGTTTCATAAAGAAGAACTTTTATTGTGGACATATTTATGAGCATGTCATTGTATGGATTTTTTTAAAAAATGATGTTATTATCATTTACATTGTACATCAAATTTCAAAAAGCTCCTTGTTCCTTTACAGACAGCTTTCCCCACTACATCTTTTTCTCCAATCGGCACGAGATCCGCAGACTGGACATTTACCAGCACAACTATGTGTCTCTTGTCTCGGGATTAAGGTAAGAGATTTACAATAGTCCCTATATTTGTCTTGATTTCTAGGTGTAAAATTGCACAATTATAATAAGAATTGTACTGCATTTCTTGTATATGCCCGTATTCTTGATCGTAAAGTAACACTCATGTACAGGTATTTTTTGTATAGATTCTAAAATTATTTTATCAAACATGTTCTGTGTCACTATCATTTTCATTATTAATTATGAGAAATTTTATCATGCATTCTATCATTAACAATGCACTTTCTGTGAAATGTCTATAAATTGCATGTTTGATAGGAACACCATTGCCCTGGACTTTGCATTCAACCACTCCAATCCCAACGGGGATGAGAGCACAGTATTCTGGACAGACGTGGTAGATGACAAGATATACAGAGGAACTCTCATTTCCAACTGTAAGTTACAATCTCATGTTATTGATAAGTACAGTGAAATTACAAATATATCATTTTCGAATTCAATTAAGAGAACTTTGATGGTTCAAGATTGATTTAATGCAATAATGTACCAATGATATGTGCATCCAATCGTAATTGCCTAATTTTATAACTTCCATCTATGAAAATTTCGCTCAATTAATCAATTATAAGTAATTACCATAAGATACCACTTAATATATAAGTGGTTTTACTGTTGTTATATATGCAATTCAGCAACATATGCAATTACCAGCTGTATGATTAAACATGAGTAAAATTGTCTGTCCATTGATTGATTGGTTGATTGATCGACTGATTGATTGATAAAATTACTGATTGATTGATGGATAGACTGACTGACTGACTGACTGACCTATCCCACCGTTCCTTGCAGCGATCACCAACATCCGTGCGGTGGTGAATGTTGGGCTGGCCACCGCTGAGGGCCTGGCTGTCGACTGGATCACCAACCACCTGTACTGGGTCGAGTCCAACCTCGACCAGATCGAGGTGTCCAACTTTGACGGCACTCAGCGCACCACGCTCATCGCGGGCAACATGGAGAGTCCGCGCGCTATCGTGGTCGACCCACGCAAGGGGTATGTTTCTGGTGTTTATTATTATGTAGATACAATTCAGTGACAGACCCAGCACAGGATATCACTTTGCAGGGTCGATGTATTAACTATATAAGAAGGTTGGACTTTTTAGACACAGTAAGAAGTCCAAAAGCCCTTGTTATATGGCTGTAAAAGTGCTGGCATAATACACATTTACAGATAAACATAACTACTTCATCGAATATATTTCCTGTATATATGTAAATGTATTTAACATTATCTTGTAGTTGAATCCACTTTATACATCTGAAATACATTTCATCCGTATCCTTATCCGCAGCATGCTGTTCTGGTCTGACTGGGACGCGTCCAAGCCGCGCATCGAGCGCTGCTCCATGAGCGGTGCCGGGCGCCGAGTCATCTATGAGGTGGCGGCGGAGCCTGGTGCCGGCTGGCCCAATGGACTCACCGTCGACTACGAGGCCGACAGGATCTACTGGATCGATGCCAAGTACGGCCATGCTATAGTTTATTACTTGTTGATGCCTATTCTTGCAGCCTAGAATAAAGTCTGAATATTATAAGCTCAAATTTACGAAGATTTGATTTCCCAAAATGCAGTGTTTTGATGATTTTCAAATTGCTATTTATATATGCAGCAACTGAATTTCAATTTCTCTCTAAAACAAAGTTTTACTTTTTATTGCAAGTATTTATTAGGTATTCTATAATCTTAGGCCAAATGTCCTTTTGTCTTAAACCACAACCAATGTTGATTCTACATTCAGGTCTGACTCGATCCACACGACTGACTACAATGGTGAAGACCCTCACACCATACTGAAGGGCCATGAGTTCCTGTCTCACCCATTTGCCATCAGTGTGTTTGGTAACCATGTGTATTGGACAGACTGGAGGACAAATGCACTCGTACAGGTCAGGTTATGAAGCAGTAACTTTGCATTATTCTGTTATTCCCTATCATTGTCTTACCAATGGTATCATGCTACTAGTAGGGTGTGTTCTCATATTTTTGTTTTTGTCTGTGAGTCCCTCCTTTTTTACCATTTTTTTAAAGCTCTTACTTTTTTATTTGAAAATTAAGACACTGCTCAGTTAACTGGGTTTTTGTATAAGGTACTTACAATCTTTGTTGCAAAAATGGGGGGAAAAATGAAGACCATCTCTTTTCTACAGGCATTTCCCCTTTTCTTTTTAAATACGAACATCCATACCCTACCCAACCCATGACCAACAAAATAGTTTTTAAAATAACTTGAGCTGAGAAGGTGACCACATGGCTCTGACCTACAAAGTAGTCTTCTTTGAGAGCTTTTAATGTATAATAGATGTATAATGGATGTATAATGGACATCAAATGGTTGTTTTGCAGGCAAACAAATGGAATGGCACAGACCTGCAGGTTATCCAGCGCACCATCACCCAGCCCTTTGACCTACACGTCTTCCACCCCATGAGGCAGCCCGTTGGTGAGGAAGGCCTTTCATATGTTTTCCCTAATTGAATATGATTTTTGTTTGATATACTTGCTGTCACAGACTATGTGATAATCTTTAAACCAAATTGGCCATGGCATTGTCCTCAGTATGAAGATATTGTGAGCCCCCACTGGAAAGATCACTGCACAAAATGTACATAGTTAACATCAAGAAGAATATTTCCTATACTATACTATGTAGAGGAATACGTTTTGAAGTTAAGATGCTTTTGCTTATAACTCTTGCCTATTTTCAAATCTAACCATTTGTTAGATTGTGATAATCTTTGGATCTCACCAAGTTAACACAGTAATTGTGACTTCCTCACACATTTGTCCTTGCTCTTTCCTGCACATTGCTCTCCCTTTCTTTGCGACAAAATCTTTATATATTACAATATATTGCACCAAATTATCAATTTTGATATTAACACTGATATCAACATTGACAGTGAGTAACCCATGTGCTGTGAACAATGGTAACTGCTCCTCGACGGCAATCTGTCTGCTGGGTTACAACAGAACGGCTGAGTGCAGATGTCCTCACCTCATGAAGCTACGTGAGGACGACAAGAAAACGTGCGAATGTAAGTATCAATCTGCTCTCAAGCATTTCTTAACTTATTACACATCATCATAATAATGTATATTGTATTCATGTATTTGTTCACAAAGTCATTTCTATAATGAGAATCCAGAAATTTGCTAATTGGCATGTGTTTACATTTAAAGATGGCCTGTAGAGTAACCTATGCTCAATATTGTGATTTTATAAATTTTTTGCAAACGCAGAGAAACTCATCTCTACCATACTTGGTGAGCCAGGTACAACTACATGTACGTTTTTACGTAATGTTTTGGTCAATAGAAGGCCCCTTGTACACTACCACCAGCTATAATCACAACTTTGTGCACTGCAGTCATAATATAAAAAACTTTGTGGAGCTGCTCGTACAGTCATTCCCTTTCAATGGGGCTGATCACTTGTTTACTGCTAGCAGCAGGCGTGATTTTTACCCACTCCCTTGCTACAGTTGACGGCACGTTCCTGCTGTTTGCCAAGAAGCAGGAGATCCGTGGCGTGGACCTCGAGTCGTACTTCAACGTGATCCCAGCTCTCACCGTGCCCTACGTGTACAACCCTCTCGCCATCGACTACCACATAGAAGGTAACATTTTAACTTGTCTTTAATCACTACCATTGCAGCATAGGATAAAGCCTATAACAAGATCAAATTTACCATAGGAATGTCTGATTTTAATGCAATGCAGCAAGTGTACATTAGATATACCATGAGCTTATAGAGAGAGTTGCTTTATACGAATCTGTATGATGCCCATCAAGACCATAACTGAAACACCACACAAATGATGAAACACCACTGCTGAGGATACTTCGCATTACTACCACAAGTGTCCTTGATATTGAGATTTTACTTCATTGGTACTTGTGGTCATTGGTTTGTGTTGATGATTGTGTTGTGCTTGCCCACAGGAGATGACCGCCGGCTGTACTGGATTGATGATGACCACATGCATGGCGTGTTCGGCATTCACAGCGCCTTTGTTAATGGAACAAACTTTAACACCATCATTGATGCTGGTGAGTCATATAGAATCGGGATCTCTGGACATTTCCGTCTCAGAGCCTTGTATATGTAAATAAAAGTCTCTATAGATTCAATTCATGTATTTGACATACAGTTATCCTCATTCTTATCCAAAAATATTTTGTAGACATATTTTTAACAACTCTGAACACAAGATTTTATATATGCATATGATTATTGCGAATTTATGATTAGATTTCTCACATGAAATATATTACCTTTCAGTTTTACCAAATCCATCTGGTTTTGCCGTCGACTGGCTGAGCAAGAACATGTACTTCAGTTGGTATGATGACAAGGAGGCAAAGATTGAGGTATAACTGTTGTAACAAATATTTCAAAATATCTCAAACTTACAGTAGTATACAGCCAGACAATTAAGACGGTTACATTGTAACATCCAATGTACGAAATATGGAACCATTCATTTTATTCAATATTCTGTAAAATAAATGATAAAAGAAAGTACAAAATTTGTAATGATGTTCGTGACAATAGCAGACTTCCTTGCAAGATCAAAGCACATCAAAGACCTCATCGCACAGGTCATTGAGTGCCGATTTGAACACTCCATGTTTATATTAAATGTTACACTCATCAATCACATTAGAGCATCCATTAGAAGACTCCATGTGTGCTGGTGTTTGCAGGTTGCTCAGCTGAGCGGTGCGTACAGGACGGTGGTGCTGGACAGTGACCGGCTCAACCAGCCCGGCGGCGCTGTGCTCAAGAAGCCGGGCTCCATCGCTCTTCACCCGCAACTCGGGTATGCTTCTATAAGAGGAACTACAGTAAAACCTTACCATAGGAACACTCCACTAATAGCACACATTTTCATACTCACTTTGGATGTATTTTTTTATGGAAAATATTTCACTAATAGGAACACAAACCTTTTGCCCTCAGCTGGTCCTAATAGCGAGGTTGTATATCAACTTCTACACATCAAAGCTGACTAATGGTATTTTCCGCAGACTGTGCTAGACTTACACATGTCTTACTAATGTATTTTTTGAATAATTTTTGGTATAATTCAAGTCTTAGAATGCTACAGCGTATCGGTCATTATAGCTTGTAACCTCTGATGGACAGTTTTCTGGGTATTTACATCATGCTGTTATGGGCCATGAAACATAGTCAATCTTCAGAATTACGCAATAGCATTAGTATTGAACAGTATAACCTCCAATTTAAACCACCGTTTTAAAAAGACGTCCCTGGAGACGACGTCTATAACCAGACCATTTATCTCTGCACAAGCTTTCATAAAGAGACTCAGTAAACCTCCATGAAACAACCAACTTTTGATTGAGCTCACTTTAGGCCCTGCGTGTGCTAGTATAAAAAGGTTGTGTGTGTTTTCAGCAAGCTGTACTGGACGGACATGTATGATACGGGTAGCATCAATGTAGCGAACTTGGACGGGAGCGAGCCACAGAGGCTGTTCAGTGGCGACGAGGACGTCAACAGTGTCGCGGCACCCACCTGTACGTGAATGTCAATATGTGCCATGTACCGCCATCCAAATGATTATGATATGGGGTGCACTATATGTAATAATGTTTTTTAGCGGGAATGTCGTGCTGAAATTTTCAAACTCATAATGGGTGGGGGCCTGAAAATCATGAGAATGTCTTTCCCTCACTCAGTTTCTGTGTTATATCAAACACTCATGTTGGTAAATTTAAGCTTATTTTAGACTTTTGTCTAGGCTGTAATGTTATGTTTTTATGACTATCTCACCAGAAAAGGGTTAAGCCAACGTTGTTAATTATCTCCCTGCTGCTGCTGCAGGTCTGAGCATCGACTTTGCGCGCTCCCGTCTGTGGTGGGTGAATTTCCGTGCATCAGCCTCAGTTGCAGCCATCATGTCTGCTGAGCTGGATGGCTCAGACAGCCGGCCGCTGGCCATGGATGGAGTGACAGAGGCTGACCTGGGCAAGATCGTCTCCATCGCCGTGTTTGAGGTGAATGTTTTTTCCCCAAAAGTTCATGTAATGTCACATGTGATTTTCAGTTGAAGCTTTGTCAATATTTTGTGTTTTGGGTTTATGTGAATGATCGTATACATTTACATGTACATCTCACAATATCTAATATAAGTAAAATATATTACCAGCTGACTCTTTATATATTTTAAACCCTTGCTTAAAGTAGCAAAATATCTCCTTGCACTTCAATAACATATTAGTGGTTTCTCAATTCTGGACAGTGTAATATACTTAGCAAGCTTATAAAAGTGACTCTTGATTCTCCATAGAAGACTATGTGCATTGCAATTTTGTTTAAAAAAAAATCATTTCTTCTCATTTCAGGACACGGTGTACTTTGCGACCTTTGGCCAGAAGTCGGCGATCCACAGTGTGTCTGCTGCCACTAACAGCTCGAGCCCGGACTACAAGCTGCTACGCGACAACACGCCCGGCATCTCCGCCATGAAGATGTTTGTCGCCAACCGCGGCAAGGCTGGTCAGTGTCATCTACAGAATGAACTCTATTAAACATCATTTAATGATTGGCTTGAACTGGTCCCATTGAAGAGGTGGTCGCCTTATATATGGAGGTTTTTGGGGAGCTTTTTTTTTAGATTTGGAAGCACAAAGTAGTTTACTCTTGCTAAGCCAACGTGTGATTAACTTATAAACTGAACATTTCTGCTACATCCTGTTAGTTACGACAAACTCGTGTTAAGCTAACATGTATGTTGTGAATGAGCAAGCTGTACGTTTCCCTTTCCCTCCACCAGGCATAACCAACGCGTGTGAGGGCGACAATCCGTGCTCACAGCTGTGTCTGCCCACTGGCGAGGGCAGCAAAGTGTGCCGCTGCACCGTGGGCTTCAGGCTGGCCGACGACGGCAGCACCTGTGAGGGCATCAAGTCCTTCCTCATGTTCTCCAACAAGACAGAGATACAGGTACAGACTTAATGCTGATTGTCGTAAGAGCAAGAGATGTGAACAAAGTCTATAGCATTTCTATGTATAGACAATAAGAAAGGTGCCAGAATTGGAGGTTAGGGATTTTTTTTAGGTGTGTGGATTTCAGCATTACTTTGCCCAACCAAATGCTGCACTTCACTTGGTTTATTGATACATGGTTAAACTAGAATATATTACTTGTTACTAGAAAGATAAAAAGGCAGCCAACTCATTGTAATCCAAAATAGATGTCCTTTTAAAGTGAAACAAAAATATTGGAATTTTAGACATTTGAATGTAATGTGCCTCACATTTTACATTATAAATACTTACTGTTTGCATCAAATATATGCTATGCTTGTGCAGGGCCTCACGGTACCTGATGACTCTGAAGAGGGGCAGGATGTGGCAGTCGCTCCCATCTCCAAGATCCTCGCTGCCACAGCTATAGACTTCCATGCTAAGGTAGTACACAATCCTAATGACAAATATGTCCAGTATGACGATATCATGGCTATGTGATGTTCAAATATATAATCAAATTTACAACTAAGACATCCAAGATGGCAAATGAATTTGCCATGGTGCTGTTTTTACACGTGCAGTTTTTTACGTGCAGTTTTACAAATGGTATATAAGCACTATGACAACCATTGATCCGAATTAGTGCGATGCTTGGCACCTACATATTAGCCCAAAAATCACCCTTTCAACCTGTACTGTGGGATACGAAGATGTCAAACAGGATTGTGATTGATTGATCTCTCTATGACAGAGTGACTACATCTACTGGGTGGACAGCAAGGCGCGGAAGATCTCGCGCATCAAACGGGACCTCACTAACCGCGAGGTTCTCATCCCGGATGGCATTGTGGGTGTACAGGGCCTGGCCGTTGATTGGCTCGCAGGTAAGATGACTTTGTAACTGGGCAGGTGATGGTGACTGTTGACCAATCTATTTGTTGTGGCAGGCGACCGGCTTGGTTGCACTGTTGTAAGAGGACATTGTCACTGTCAGATGGCTTGCAGTTAAGAGGACATTGTGATAGTTTACGAGCAGGTAGGAAGACAGTAGGGCTGTCAGGTGTGCAGAATAGGTTTCCTGCAAATCCTGTCTTTAGAGGCTAAGAATTTATCTAACTAATTTTATTTTGAGACATGCCATATTGAAAAATTACGTAATACACATATGAAGGGTGGCACCCGTGGGACTATACCGCAGTATGACCCTCAGGTATGACCATTGCATACAACATTCACTGTCCTTTGACTTTTGCAGCACTCTGCATCTTTAACAGATATTAGTGTAGATTATTTTCATGATAGTAGCATTCTTCCATAGCAATGGACCAATACTTGATATGTAATGTTTTTACAGACAACATGTACTGGACTGACCAAGTGCTGAACGTTATTGAAGTGGCGCGGACTAACGGCTCTAACAGATTTGTCGTACTGCATGAAAACATCGACAAACCAGGCAGTATTGCAGTCCACCCACAAGAGGGGTACGTTGATTGAGATTACCATCATCCAACCACCAATGATATTTAACAGGGAAACACATTTGATACATAAGACAATTATGACAACTGTGTATATTTTGTTTTGATTTTTAATTGAATTTTTTCCTGCATTGCATCTCTCCTCGAATGACATTCATGTGGACAGTAGAATGAAATGTAAATCCAATCCAGCCTGGTTGTCTCGTTGGGCACTAAATAAGCTGTGTGTTTCACAGTTTGCTGTTCTGGGCTGAATCTGGCATGCCTCCGCGGATCGAACAAGCGAGACTAGACGGCAGTGAGCGGAAAGTGCTAATCAATGGCAGCATGGCCAAACCCCACGCTCTGGCCATTGACTATGACGACGGTGTCATGGGCGTTCTCTACTGGTGTGATCAGGTACGTCTTATTGTACCCATACACTATAGTCTTTCACATAACCTTACATCTCATTTAAACTACACCGATCATGCAAAGTATATATTTTTGTTGTAGGCTCTGAACAAGATAGAGAAGTTTGACCTGCAGACTCAGCAGCGAACTGTGATTATAGATGATCCGGAACAAATAACAGACTGCCAGGGCCTCACAGTGTATGATGGCAAAGTCTACTGGATAGACAGGTATTACACATGTTATAATTGTCATCATTTAATAATCTCTATTTTATAACAAAAGGGCTTTGAATAGCTGTAGGAGACAGTTTGGAAAAATTCTATTTGCCTTTATCTATTGTACATCAGTCAATCATTGTTTTTATGATAGATACTCTGCTCTTATAATCCTCTGCTTTGCTTAGCTTTGCTTTCTACATATTCCAATGTATGTTTGTATTATTTACAAATATGTATTACAACATGAATGATCATGTTTGGTATGAATTGTGTATAGTACTGTTTTTCCATCACCAGCGCTCTCTAATCTAATCACATCTAAACATTCTAAAAGTGGAATAGAGGATTCAGATTTCTTACTTGAATATTAAGTACATGTGATATTGATGTAACGTAGTGATGAACTTATTAGTTTTTTCTGTAAACGTTTTTATATCTCAAGACATGGATAAGTTATCATTGTAAAATTCACAGAATGTGGGCAAAGAAAACCACTCTCGATACAAATGTCATCAGGTAATTTGGGGTCACATAGGAAGCTTTTTATTTCCTATTTATACCTTCACAATATTTTATAAGTTCAGAATATTATTTAGGAAAATGTTT
>CM032662.1:35063596-35105057 GCA_019095985.1 Streblospio benedicti | reverse complement strand
TGGGAGAATTTAATTCGATGTTTGCATACTTTAAACGCTATAATTTCACTCGTAATAAAGCAACATACTGCGTTTTACCCGAAATCAGAGTACACCAGCAGGATAAAGTTCATTGACATAAAAAAATCAAAATATATTGTTACCTGCACCAGCCGGTTGCACTTAAAAGGTTCTATTATTCAAAGTATTGATGCTGATTCTTATTATCACACTTTGAGACCATAATATTGTACATATTTTAAGAAATCTATCGAATACTCCCCAGATCAAGATGACAATAATGCTCTTTATTATCGCCCGGTCAACTCTGCGTATCGAAAGCGCTGTTACTAATCTGCAACAACGATGCGCGCTTGACTAAGGCTGATTCTCTGAAACCAGCATACATATGCATAAATTATGATAATGAGCTTGTGTAGCGCTACTCTTAATCGCATCGCAGTATGGTCGGTGTTGCCATGTTTCGGTGTGTAATAAGGCTAATCATTGATTACTTTTGTAATACGTCATCATTTCTCGTGTAAGCCCGATTTTGGTGACGAAACGCACCTCGCTATGGCGGATGTTACAAAATTTGTTAAGTATATTTTACATTTTTCTTAAATTACATCGTTATTTAAACGTGTTAGTGTTTAATTGTGTCGGATAAATTTTATTCATTCGATTAGGTGGCAATAGCATTCTTTTACAAGCCGTTTTTTCTGCGATAATCGTGTTTTTGCACATTTCTTGTGATGTGTCTAGTGAATCTTTATTGAAATTGTTAAATGTAATAGACTCGTGAAAGAATATAGCGGCGCCATAGGGCGCCGATTATGCCGCAGGCGCCGCGGGGGGTGGGTGCGGGAGGGGGGACACCCCGCTTCTGTGCGTGGGGGCGAGGGGGATCTCCCCCCGAAAACTTTTGAAAATTTGATGCATTTTTTTGCAATCTAGACTAGAGCTACTATTTGGCAAAGACAGATATCTACATAGTGTTTACGCGATATTCATTCAAATATTACTTATATATGCCATAAGATAATACTTATTATATATCGGAATGTACATCATGTAATGGAATCATAATATTAATGAATGTGTGATATCTGCTCTGTATCCTTTTAATGCCACAATTAAATAGAAAATATTAGAATTCTGGTATGAAAAGTTTTAGCACGTCTGCGATGAAATATTAGACCCACAAAAAAGTGGTGTATCCAAAACTTGACTGAAACCCCCTCGCCGAAAATGGAATATCGGTGACAAAATATACATCATCCCTTACTTATATTTTCGTAAGATAAATATTACTTATGAGTCATAAATATTATATGATCTATGGTGAACGTAGATCAGTAGGATTATGGATATATTTGTCTAGAAATTTGGTTATGGCTGATGAAGTTTCTTTCACCTTATGGAAAATGTCCTCTACATATAATTCTAAGAAATTGAGTCTTAATTAAGGGAACTGAGGGCGGGAATAAACGTTCGTTGCTAAATTTCGAGGGCGTGGAGGCCACTATCTAGTTAGAATATAAAATAAGAATAAGAATAAGAAAATTTTATTTCAGCATAATTCGCATATGAAATATGACAAATGCCATAGATCAGATAAACATGTACAATATATATGTGTGTAAAAAGTATACAATCATTAAAGTAACAGCAGTAGCTTAAAATAGGTCATTTACCCACATTTGTACAATTGTGCTATCATAAAAGAATTGCGACCCCACAATGTTACATACTAAAACATTTTGACTAGCTAAAATACGAAAAAACAAGCTACCACATAACTTTCTAATTATTACTTGTACAGAATCTATACCACAATGCAACATAAACTTAGATGTATCCTCCTTATTGTGTATCAGAAATAATTGCCAAAAGATACGTTTGTATGCACCAACAAGTTTTAAAAATTAATAATTTGGATAATTGCACCACAAAATTGCCTCCATTAAAATTACAACAAAAAGCTTTGAATAAATTTCATTTCACCTTTATACTACATTTTCTAAATTTAGATATCAAAATATTGCCTCGAACATACGAAGCTCTTATCTATTACTTACCGTATCCCCGCGCATTAAAGCACATGTGCTTACCATCGAAGATGTGCTTAACTTTAAAATTTAAAGGGCCATTAGCTAGTAAAATCGTGTACCAGAACGGAATCCCGGCTCATAACTAATTTGTGTCAGTAAACTGCATATCCAAATAAATTGAGTATTGTTGGGAAGATATTTCTCATTCTTTATCACTATAGAAATATGACCTACACATGATATGTTAAAATATACAGACCATTTATCTTGAAAAATGACTGCAAACACCGCGATCTTTGAATGATAGAACAGGTACGTTGCTGTGATGGCGATGCATGAACGGCCAGCCAAATTGTCTTATGTTACAACTGACACGTCTGTGGCTATAACTTTCAAACGGTTAGATCAAATGTCTTGAGATTTTGTAGAATTACTCCACTGATACAATGCTCTGGCATCCTTTAATCTAGTAATTTAATAAGTACTGGATCTTTTTTTAATGAGTATAGTTCAAGATGTTAAATTCTGCGGCATGTTTTTTTTTCACCTTACCATCTGATCTGTCAAACCGGCAAGTCTACTAAGATTGATGGCTAAATAAATGCTACTATTTGTTCGAATTGCCATATCCATTATACGGATCAAAAGTGAATTTCAGCAAGGATTTCAGTGGTGTATTCCATTTATTTCTAGCTTTGTTATTAATGGTGATATTAGCTGGTTTTAGTTTGAGATGTTTAGAGTGGCGCCATGTTTTTTTGCTTTTGCCTCCCGATGCAGACTTTGGAGATAGCTAAATAAATGCTAATATTTTTTCGAACTTCCATATCCAATATACGTATTGGAAACATATTTCAACAAGGATTCCAGTGGTGTATTCCATTTGTTGCTAGCTTTAAAATTAGTCGTGTTAATAACTCAGCAAACACTTATCATCAAAATGTTTTTTTTAACCTCGCCATCCGTCAACCCGTAACTTAAAACTGAATAGGATAGACAGAAAGGTGAACCGGCAAAGCATAGTGAAGTTTGAAGACGGTTTTAAAAAGAATACTGTGCATATGCAATTTTAGCACAAAATATGGATTATGGTCTACTATATGTCTCTCTTGATTAAGTTGTGAAAAGGGTTAGTAGAAGTTGTGATACGAATGATTTTAAAAATGCCCCTCGACTTTTGTCATAACAACACAGCAGTATGTAATGTTTACTGTGCGCATGCGCGGATTTTTAATATATGGGCTGTAGATGTCACAGTTCAAAAATGACGTCATGGTGTCTATTTGCATATCCGAACAGCTTACTAATTAACCTAATTATATAAAAACTGGATTAATAAAAAAATAAAGTAAATTACACTGGTTGATTGATTTATAAGTCTACTATACGTAGGCCAAAGCACTCTCTTTTACCCAGTCCAAAGGGCCCAAAAAGGCACTTTTTCGGTTATAAGCACATGTGCTTTAATACGCGGGCATACGGTAATATCAGTATTATCTAACATGTCTTTATTCAAAGTGATTCCTGAATACTTATTGTCTTCTACAAAACTGATTATTTTACCATTTAAATACAAGTTAGGACACTCTTAGTTCTTAAACCAATTAGGTAATACAGTCAAACAACATGCTTTTTTTAGTATTATATGTAAGACCTGCATCAATAGCATATGTTTCACATATCTTAATCAATCTTTGTTATGCCATTGAAGTAGGTGCTAACAGTACTCTATCATCCACATAAGATAAGTGATTATAGGGTATATCATTAACCAACATTAACTTTAGTAAGCAAACTACTAAGGTCATTCAAATAAACATTAAACAATATGGAGCTTAAAATTCTTCCCTGCCTAACACCATTCTTAACAGTAAAGGCATCTGAAAAAGTGCTGATATAAAAAAAGTTGTGTAGAATACCACATGATTAAAATATGCACAATAATATGTGTAATGTTTGGAATAAGAAGTTTTTGAAAAAACTTCCAGTGATTCATTTTAAATATGCATAGCGTTTTTTTTAAATGATGGATAAGTCTTCTATATGTTTGGCATGGTTTAAGGTTATTCTTAGATTTACATTTCTAGATTAAACTGTTTATGAGCAATCAACTTATCAGAAAACGCTCATAAATTATATTTTATTTGTTTAATCAATAATATCTGCTATTAGTTAATCGGTGATATAATGGCAGCTAGAACAATGTGCAGAAGCGATGTGGATGGCAACTGTTTCCCTCCTCATAAACAAGCTCTTTATATTCTAATAGTAATGGAATGTAAAACATCTGCTTTATTCGTTGTATACATTTGATATGAATGTAGTTTAATAATGATGCAGATATTTCCTCAAAATTGCATTTCAGTGATTGAATTAACATTAATGAAAGCTCTTACATGTTTACATATATCTATTATAAATACTGACATGGCAGTTTTTCTTTTATAAAGATTTAAATTAAATTAGAATATTGATATAACACAACTTGTCATCACAAAAGTGATTACGCGTTCAACATGTGTTTTAAAATTAGGGGATGAAATTAGGGATTTTTCAAGAAAAAACATGGCGTACAAAATCTAAATAATCTGTAGGGATAAGAAGTTTGAATACAGGAGCTGCGTTTTACCAGTCTCTGCGATGTATTATTGTTATAATATATGTTTTATTATTTTATGCTGTGTAAATGGTCATTCATATCAATAAAAAATGTAATTAAATAGTTTTTCTTCAGGGGTGGGTAAAAAGGCTCCAAAAACAGGGGTTAGAGCAAATCAGCTAAATTGTTTAAAACTATATAAAAACTGTATATTCAAATTCGATTACTCTTCCGGGATCTAAAAAATATATCAATTCGAATGTTTACATTATCCATAAGAACCATCAGAGACCTTGCAGACAGTTTGGTTTGTTGTGCTCTCTATTCTGAGATTATGTGATGAGTTATCATTTTTTCTCCTTGTTTCAATTAGAATAATAAATTAAATAGGACTATTTGTAATTTATTTGTCATCAAATAATGAATACAGTTCTTGGACGACAATAAATGTGCATTGGTAAGTACATGTAGTCAGCAAATTGCATAGTTGCATGTTTGGATTATACAATTAATGCATTAATAACTAAAACTCATATTTTCACTCAAGTTGCTCATGTTGAAGAGATCTGTAAACATATCAGGTGGATTGACAGATTAACAGGCACATACAGCAAAAGTACATGTAGCTGCATCAGGGGGTACACAAAATGTTCCTCAGAACACTAATTTGACACATTAATTCAAGCAGTAAGTTGTATGCAGACGAAATATACCCAAATCAAATAATATATTACTAATTCCAGAGCAAAAAAATAGTGTTGTCAAACCCCTACTACCGCTAAATATAATATTGATGCTTACCTCCAGCCAATTTGGTTTAGTCTTGTTCGTGAGGTTTCTGGGATACACAAAAATTTAGTAGATATCAGAGTTTATCCAGACAGAATTATTCTCATAGACTTTGAATTATGCCATTGAGCTTAAAATTTATGTGTATTGTTACTTCAGTACAAATGGCCATGGGTCGATCATAGTGGCAGACATGGATGGCTCCAACATTAAGGTTGTAGCTCCAGAGCTTGGAACACTAGCACGTGACATCAAAATGTTCAACGAAGACCGCCAACCAAGTGAAGGTATGTTAGAATGATTGAAAATGTTAATATGTCTCGGGCTGTTGGATATTGCTCTTTAAAATTTATCTTTGTATTAGGTCATTATTATAAGGATGGATAATTTTGAAGCCCTTTAATCACTCAAAGTCATCGTGACATTTTTTCACTTTGACAAATATTTTTATTTCTGTGAACTTGGTCCATAAAAAGGGGCATAGTTTCTATGTATGGTTTAGAAACAAAGAATACAAGTATCTTTGTCTATATTTATTGAGGTTTGTATATAATGGTCATTGATTAGATTTTGCTATTGAACACCAATATTTCAGAATTATCGTCTTGCATCACAAAGGGATAGTACTTCATTAAATTCTTACAATCAAATCCTTTTCTGTAACCGTCACTATGAATGTTGAAACCCAGTTTCTCTTTGCCCTTTTCAAATTTGTGACTGTAAAAATGTACTTTACAAATGGATTTCCATGAGTTACCGAAATAAATCTGCAGTATTTTCAGTCCATCTCCAGGTGCTTCTACCCACAGTCTTCCAAACTTTCTTGATCGTGTCGGCCAGATGAGGTGGTTTGGTAGAGGTGTGGCATCATTTGTTGCCCTAGGACCGATCATGTGGGTGTTGTTTAATGGGAAAAAACCTATCAAATCAATGAAAGGCCAATCCCATGGCAGTATTGTATATTTTTTTGTTGATGGTGTGTAGAATTTGATACCATACTGTGTAGATTTAGCTCTATATTGATTTGAAATGTTATTCAGTGCTTCTGTCAGACCATTTTTATCTTTTTCGAGGTACATCAAGTCCACGTCATCGTCCCAGGGGATGATGCCGTGATGTCTGTATGATCCTAATAAAGATCCACTATGTAATAAACATGTGAAATTGTTTTCTGTACATATCCTTATAATGACTCCCAGCAGGTCATACAGCAGCTTCATTTCTGGCTGTGTAATGATTGGCTGAAAAACACTGAGTTCTGGGTCTGAGGCAGGAATCTGGGGCAAGCTGATGTTTGTTCCATTCGGAAGGGTGAAGTAATCCCAGCTCCTGTAAAAGTGATTTACAATGTTCTTATCAGGAAGTTCCATTTTCATAGTTGGAACCCTTCTCTTTCCATTTTTCATAATTATTTTATGTGTATGATCTTTTTTTATATTTTTATCTAGGTGTTGTCCTATTAGATTTTGATGGTTATTAGCTTCTTTTCTGATCAGTATTACGTCATGTGAGGTTATTAATTTTTGAGCTTCCGTTGTGTATACAAATTTATCCTTTTCTAATTCTCCATCAAACAACCGACGTGATACAAAAGAATATTTGGATTTCACTGTAAAATGTTCCAATAGGATTTTAGTTATTCCAATGCAGACCAACAATTTGATTATTTTGAAAAGTTTTACTTGTGTCATTTTTTATCACAAAAGACGCTGCTGATGCTAACTTAATGGTGCTCACACACTATTAGGCAGTTGCATTTACATGTACATTGATTTATCCTTTTGCTTTCTTATTCTATATATATTCATTTTTAAATGTTAGACTGACTGACAGACTGAGCTACTGAAATTGTGCTAGGTTTAGGATCAAGCTCCATTTATGCATAGGGCACATCAATCCGCAAGGTCAGTCTACTGCCAGTCTACTGCCAAAAACTTATGAAGACTGACGATCAGTGAGTGTTCCGTGCGACAAATGTAGCTTTTTTGCTGGCAGTGCGGCGGCTGCTCAAAAGTTTGACATGCCAAACTTCTTCTGCGACCAATGTTAGTAGTTGTCTGATTGTAAGTAGGTAGTGCAGCGACCTTGCGCCAGGTGTCCTAAATATACAAAGATTTTAACCTTAGGTTGTCTGCACGGATACAGTGCTGGCGCAGTGCCCTCCCTGTACAAAGACATTACCATGAACGTACGAATGCCATACTTAAGTAATCACACAGTGCGTACAATGTAAGTACAACGCACGTTCGACACATGGTTCATTCGCAGCCAAAGGAATGAAATGATTCCCACGGCCACCGTACTCACAACGCACTGAGCCAGTGCCGTATGTGCCCATAACTTTACAATTACCACTTCATGCGGAAAACGTCGTAGACACTGCAGACATGAAAATACCATGCAGCTAAAATCTCCGCACGGCCAGTTGTGCCCCTAGCTTAAGATAGATCAGTGCTTGAGAAAACTTACGGGAAGCCATAAGTCAGTTCAACATCCTTTATGGATAACATAGTCACTTAAAAGATAATGATAACGGCGCCGCCGCCAACAAAGACGACAATGACCACAATGACTGTTTTGGGGGGCAATATGATTGTGCTGAAATGTACATTAATGATTGTGGTGAAGATTAGGCACATTTGTAGTTTTTTCTGCTACTATGTATGTTACAGAAACAATAATTATTTCCCACAGCAGCGATATACATTAACTTTTTGATTGAGTTGACCAAACTCTTTATTTTGTCTACTTAAAACTTTGTAAAAGTGGTCATAGCTATACTAGACTACTAGACTAGACCAAAATTGACCAGTCAAAAGTTACAAGAAAGCGGTCAAATTCCCAAGGCCGGAGGGCGAGTGCCGAAGGCACGTAGCATTAAGGGGGGGTCTGGGGGGGATTCCCCCCAGGAAAATTTGAAATTTAGAAGGTAAAAGAAGCCAGCTGGTGCATTCTCAGACAAAATTAAAGGCTAAATGTACATTGATAATTTTCTACTTTTTTGCTTGTAATTTTTCTTTTTTGTACCAAACTGACTATTTCAGAGCTGCTATTAACCCTCTTATTGCTTCCAGACGTTTAACGTGCATACCCCCCTCTGTGCCGGGACCGGGAAATTATTTTGCATAAAAAAACGTCTTTGATGTTTACGGTTTTGACTGTAATTCGTGTTTGTAAGAATTATTGCAGAGACAAAAATAATAGGAATTTCAACATGCCAATTTGCGTACGTGTATAAAATCGCATGTAGTTTCAGATTTTCACCATTAGGTGGTCATTTTACTTGATCTTTATGTTTAAAAAATATCTAAACTAACATTGTAAGCAATCGCCGATTCCAATTTGACAGGCCGGCATCAGATTTTAAACTGCGTAGTATCACAACTTATACTAATCGTGGCAACATTTGGTTTCGGTTACAAACCAACCACAGAATAAATCATCGTATTCTTATAATAACACACATTTACTCACAATATTTTGCTCCATAAACGCTTGGAAACATGACGATACTAAATGTCAGCCACTTATCTTTCATCTTTGGGAAGTCCGATTGAAAGTGTCAATCGTTTCGTAAGACATATTACTTCTTCGACGTCCACACTTGATCAATAGTTTGCCAATCGCCTCTCTTGTCATCCGGATTATAAGATATAATTAGATGAGGCAGGGGAGACGAATAATACTAAGATTTTTTACCATAAATATGACAACCTGGTCAGCGCCATGACACTTCCTTACCGTGTGCAGAAAACTAGGTCGGTGATGGGTGATTAGTCAAAAACACAGCGCAGCCTCCATCAAGCGTGCGGCGTTATGCCAGATTCATAAGGGCACTAACTATACCGAGGCTGATTGCATTGTAGCCTAAGTTAAATGCGTTTTCATGGCGATTGGAACCAAGAATACCGTTGGCTCGATTAGAAGTTGTCAGAGATAGCCAATTACTAGCAATATTAGTAATCGCCAGCTTGTCTTGTATATATTCATATAAGAATCGCCAAATGTATGTAAATATCGCTATGTTGACCTGGCGAGTGTTAATGTATATCGCTGCACATGCCAAATATGTAGTTACAAATTACATAGGACCTTTAGCTTTTGATAAAATTCAAGACGGCCGCCAAAATGATGGCAAATTTGGTAATAAATGTACAGATGAGCTGTTCCATATTTAAATACCAACTTAAAATGGTGAATGTT
Source organism: Streblospio benedicti (assembly GCA_019095985.1). NCBI lineage: Eukaryota > Metazoa > Annelida > Polychaeta > Spionida > Spionidae > Streblospio > Streblospio benedicti. The sequence goes on along the minus strand of CM032662.1, from coordinate 35,095,433 downwards.
TCTAGGGGATTAATAGACTAATATCGAATATTGTAACTAAAAGATAATAGATAGCAGTAATAGGCCAACTCTATAGCGCTCAAACACAGCAGTCAATATGTCTACTTTCATTTTTCAAAGTACCTCATTGTAACCCCACTCTAAGAACAGCAAGTGGAGGCACTAAAACATTGAAGAACAGCGAGTGGGGGGACTAAAACATGGAAGAACAGCAGTTGGGGGCACTAAAACATTGAAGAGACAGCAAGTGGGGGCACTAAAACATTGAAGAGACAGCAAGTGGGGGCACTAAAACAATGAAGAACAGCAAGTGAGGGCACTAAAACATGGAAGAACAGCAAGTGGGGGCACCATGCAAGGTGATGTTAAAGTAATGAATACCCAAATAGTTATAGAACAGAAAGTAGCTGACGCACATCTTTTTAAGGGCACCAATATAATGGGATTTCGGATTTAACCAAAAAGTTGGGGGGCACTTGACCATCAGATTGTTATTTCGAGATTCTCTCATAACACGACACAAGGTGATCGGGGCACTTAAACATGGAAGAACATCAAGTGGGGGCGATTAAACATGGAAGAACGGGAAGTGGGGGCACTTAAACATGGAAGAATAGGAAGTGGGGGCACTTAAACATGGAAGAACGGGAAGTGGGGGCACTTAAACATGGAACAACAGCAAGTGGGGGCACTAAAACAAGCAAAACAGCAAGTGGGGGGCACTAAAGCATGGAAAAACAGAAAGTGGGGGCACTTAACCATGGAAGAACAGCAAGTGAGGGCACTAAAACATGGAAGAACAGCAAGTGGGGGCACCATGCAAGGTGATGTTAAAGTAATGAATACCCAAATAAATAGTTATAGAACAGAAAGGGCACCAAAATAGGGCACTAAAACATTGAAGAGACAGCAAGTGGAGGCACTAAAACATTGAAGAGACAGCAAGTGGGGGCAGTAAAACATGGAAGAACAGCAAGTGGGGGCACTAAAACATGGAAAAACAGAAAGTGGGGGCACTTAAACATGGAAGAACAGCAAGTGAGGGCACTAAAACATGGAAGAACAGCAAGTGAGGGCACTAAAACATGGAAGAACAGCAAGTGGGGGCACCATGCAAGGTGATGTAAAAGTAATGAATACCCAAATAGTTATAGAACAGAAAGGGCACCAAAATAATGGAATTTCAGGTTTAACCAAAGAGTTGGGGGGCATAAGATAATAGAGAATTATCGAAACAAAAAATAAGAATAGGCAGAAGACGTTTATATTGCGGTTCAAAAAAACAGTCGTAATGAATGACACTTCAACACAATATGTGTGTGTTTTATTTATCAATCTATAAGTGCATCAAAGACGCTCAATAATTATTATCATAAGGAATTTGTTTGAGGCTTTACTAAATGTCATTGCTGTACACAAATCAGAACTAAATTTCTCTTTCATCATCTGTAGTTTATATTGATCTCTTTCAAGTTTTTGAACAGCATTTGTCAAGATTGAGATGTCAAAAGATAAACGTGATCAGCATCATCAGCTGCCACTAGATGTTAAAATTATGATAATCAATGAAAGTGAACATTCATGACAATGACGATGCCAACACAAAACTCTTGTCATTGTTTCAAATAATCACAAACATCCTTTAAAATGCTAAAGTAAAAACACTGTTGCATATAATGAACACTGAAGCCATACATCAAACATGCAGAAGTATAACACTTGTACCTAGTTTCAATCATCTTGGACTGTGCATTAGATATAATGAACTTGTGAAATAAGCAGAGGAGGGCAGAGGTGATGAATTTTTTTTACATCTAGAGCTACTGGTTGCTCACATATATTTTGGTATATTATATTGCGTTTTTGCTTTACATATCCATCATCCAGTACACGAGACCCGCTTGCATGTCTTCTATGTACGTCACGGCAACACGGTATGCAGCATTCTTTATAAGGAAAATTGCCGTAGTAAAAATAAACATAAAAATAACAAAGGTATCATAATGGTCGAAGATTCATGTTACCACCTATATACAGGTTGAAAAACATAGATTCTGGATAACTATTACTATACATCATTACTGTGGTAGGATTCAGAAATGAGTAAACTCCATTTTTCTTGTATGCAGAAATATATGTGAACCACCAATAGCTACACTTTGATAAAATTAAAAAGATATATATATTTTTTTTAATTGGAAAAAAATGTATCATGGGAATGGTTGACATTTATTAGAAGTGTTATGCTCACACTGTCTGTTCATGGCAAGTCATTCACACCCCTGTGGGAAATTCATACGTTCCTTGAACGTTTGCTGATCTATTTTTCATTGTCAAGGCAACATTTATTGAAGCATGTGTGCAAAGGTCATTGATAAGATTTTGTTATCCAACACCAATGTTTCAGAATTACCGTCTTGCATCACAAAAGGATAGTATTTCATTAAATTCTTACAATCAATGCCTTTTCTATGGCCTGCACTATGAACGTTTACACCCAGTTTCTTTACAGTTTTTGCAAATTTATGACTATAAAAATGTATTTTGCAAACGGATCTCCACGAGTTACCATAAAATAGCTGCAGTATTTTAAGTCCATCTCCAGGTGCTTCTACCCACAGTCTTCCAAACTTTCTTGTTCGTGTCGGCCAGATGAGTTGGTTTGGTAGAGGCTTGGCATCGTTTGTTGCCTTAGGGCCCATCATGTGGGTGCTATTTAATGGAAAGAAACCGATCAAATCAATGAATGGCCAACCCCACGGCAGTGTTGTGTACTTTGGTGTTGATGTTGTGTAGAATTTGATACCATACCCTGTAGATTTAGCTCTATATTGATCTGAAATGTTATTCAGTGCTTTTGTCAGACCATTTTTATTTTTTTTTAGGAAAATCAAGTCCACGTCATCGTCCCAGGGGATGATGCCGTGGTGTCTGTATGATCCTAATAATGATCCACCATGTAATAAACATGTGAAATTATGAGCTTTACAAGTGGTTATAACAAGTTCCAGGAGGTCATAGATCAGCTTCCTTTCTGTCTGTGTAATGATTGGCTGAAAAACACTGAGTTCTGGGTCTGAGGCAGGAATCTGGGGCAAGCTGATGTTTGTTCCATTGGGGAGGGTGAAGTAATCCCAGCTCCTGTAAAAGTGATTTGCAATGTTCTTATCAGCAAGTTCTGTTTTCGTATCCATACCTGCCAATCTTTTCCCATTTGCACCTTCATTCATCCTGGTTGTGATATTTTTACCATCCTCGTGTTTCTTACTTGAATAGCCCACGTGTTCTTTTCTTGGATCGTTTGCAGAGTAGTTGTTTGGTATCCTGCCCATATCATGTGGATTCATCATGTTTTCTTCAAAGCTATAATTATTTGACCTTTTTAGTAGTAATAGTATTTCATTTAACATGTGCTGAACTTTAGCGTCTAGGGATTTTTCATTTGGGACTATTTTAGGTAGATCATTCTCAGTGCTTGTTTTCTTTAACTCCAATTTGTATGTTTGCATTTCTGTTAAGTTAAAATATTTACCATTTTCTTGAATATCAAAATCAGTCACTCTATCTCCAGAGGGTATTTTTTCATTTAGTAACCAACTTGATTTTTGAAGTAGCTTTTTTGGTAATAGTGAATAATATCCAATTGATACAACAATTGTTACAAAGACTAACCAGATTAACACGTTGATTATTTTTGATAGACTTTGGTATGCCATTTTCATATGCATAACAACTTTTACGTATGGTTTTTTGCATCTTGAAACTAGTATATTTTTTACAATGATACATTATGAATATCCCATCCTTTATTGAAACTAGGATTGGCGATCACAAAACTAATTCCTTTCATGTGTGGTAGATTAGCATTTTTATGACATTGATGTGGCTATGGATTTAAAAAATTGAATAACATTTTTTTCATTGATTGAGCAACATACAGCACAATAGAATGGTCATTATCTAAAAAATACTTTAAACCTTTACAATATTCATTTATACAGGGAACTTGTACAATGATGACCAGCAAAGTCTAGTCTATAGTTGTTTCTGTTTAGTCTTCGCCGGGCATAAGAAAAAGCTCCATTGAATGCCAACGCTATACAGAGATAAATGGATAAATTATACATTGAGTATTTTACCTGTGATAGCCCCACTGCCAACCCGGCTAGTGATGTCACTTTGATTTTTTGTGAAACGCAAAATTTTCTAAAAAATATAGATTGACCATAAGAGTGCCAACCATGTAGATTTAGCTCTATATTGTTTCATGAGTCTGAAATGTTATTCAGTGCTTTTTGTATGCAGACCATTTTTTTACCATATAGATATTTTTTATGAATAGGAAAATACAAAGTAAGAGTTTAGAGGTCGTCTAACCTTTACAATGTTCCTGTTTACATCTTATCCGATCAGAACTTTGGTTGTGCAGGGATGGGCAATGAGTGGACGATGGTGCTAATAATAATGACTCGGAAAACATGATAAGTGTGCCAACCATGTGGTTAATTTTTCAAACATGGCAGAAATTATGAGCTTTGAGGTGGTTTGGTAGAGGCTTGGCATGTTTGTTGCCTTAATCATGTGGGTGCTATTTAATGGAAAGAAACCGATCAAATCAATGAAATGGCCAACCCTACGGCAGTGTTGTGTACTTTGGTGTTGATGTTGTGTAGAATTTGATACCATACCCTGTAGATTTAGCTCTATATTGATCTGAAATGTTATTCAGTGCTTTTTGTCAGACCATTTTATTTTTTTTTTTAAGTCAAGTCCACGCCATCGTCCCAGGATGATGCCGGTGGTGTCTGATCCTAATAATGATCCACCATGTAATAAACATGTGAAATTATGAGCTTTTACAAGTGGTTATAACAAGTTCCAGGAGGTCATAGATCAGCTTCCTTTCTGTCTGTGTAATGATTGGCTGAAAACACTGAGTTCTGGGGTCTGAGGCAGGAATCTGGGGCAAGCTGATGTTTGTTCCATTGGGGAGGGTGAAGTAATCCCAGCTCCTGTAAAAGTGATTTGCAATGTTCTTATCAGCAAGTTCTGTTTTCGTATCCATACCTGCCAATCTTTTCCCATTTGCACCTTCATTCATCCTGGTTGTGATATTTTTACCATCCTCGTGTTTCTTACTTGAATAGCCCACGTGTTCTTTTCTTGGATCGTTTGCAGAGTAGTTGTTTGGTATCCTGCCCATATCATGTGGATTCATCATGTTTTCCTTCAAAGCTATAATTATTTGACCTTTTTAGTAGTAATAGTATTTCATTTAACATGTGCTGAACTTTAGCGTCTAGGGATTTTTCATTTGGGACTATTTTAGGTAGATCATTCTCAGTGCTTGTTTTCTTTAACTCCAATTTGTATGTTTGCATTTCTGTTAAGTTAAAATATTTACCATTTTCTTGAATATCAAAATCAGTCACTCTATCTCCAGAGGGTATTTTTTCATTTAGTAACCAACTTGATTTTTGAAGTAGCTTTTTTGGTAATAGTGAATAATATCCAATTGATACAACAATTGTTACAAAGACTAACCAGATTAACACGTTGATTATTTTTGATAGACTTTGGTATGCCATTTTCATATGCATAACAACTTTACGTATGGTTTTTGCTACATGTAACTTGAAACTAGTATATTTTTACAATGATACATTATGAATATCCCATCCTTTATTGAAACTAGGATTGGCGATCACAAAACTAATTCCTTTCATGTGTGGTAGATTAGCATTTTTATGACATTGATGTGGCTATGGATTTAAAAAATTGAATAACATTTTTTTCATTGATTGAGCAACATACAGCACAATAGAATGGTCATTATCTAAAAAATACTTTAAACCTTTACAATATTCATTTATACAGGGAACTTGTACAGCGATGATGACATATTACAGCAAAGTCTAGTCTATAGTTGCATTTCATTTTTTACAGCCTGTTCTTGAAGTAGTTTTCTATCAGGCAACAAATAAACAGAGATTGGGGTGGGGGTGAGGGGGGGGGGTTATAAAATAAAGTCTCCCTCATTTCAGAGGGAGACTTTTAGATATGTTTCTGTTTGGGTCTGCGTCGGCATAAGGAAAAGCTCCATTGAATGCCAACGCTTATACAGAGATAAATGGATAAATTATACATTGAGTATTTACCTGTGATAGCCCCACTGCCAACCCGCTGGTGATGTCACTTGATTTTTTTGTGAAACGCAGCAAAATCAAAACAATCGTACATCGCCCCAGTAATTTATTTCAAATGTCCAATTAATCAGAAAATAAATTTTCTAAAAATATAGATTTTTTTTTACATTGAGAAAGAAATTGAGCTTATCACTTTGAAGAGGGCTCAACCATGTGAATGGGAGCAAGATAGAAAATGATTAAGTGTAAGTCTTTCACATCATTTATTGAATACAAATTTGTTTCATGAGCATGAGCGTAATCATCAGTGCACTGATGATTACGCTCATGCTCATGAAACAAATTTGTATGCAATAAATAATGTGAAAGACTTACACTTTCATTTTCTATGTTTTTTTTACCATATAGATCAATGATTAATTACTAATTTCCATATGAATATAAAGTTTCTTCAAATACATGTAAGTAAGAGTTTAGAGGTTGTCTAACCTTTACAATGTTCCTGTTTACAGGGAACTTGTGCAGCGATCAGAACTTTGGCTGTGCAGAGCTTTGCTTCTACCTGGGCAATGAGGACGATGGTGCTGTGTGTCAGTGTGCCCATGGCAGGCTGGCCAATGACTCGAAAACATGCACCAGTAAGTGTGCACAACCTAAACAAACATGGATGGTTAACATTTTGCACATTTTTGTTACATTCCATTTCATTATGATCTTTCCTATCATAATCATGAGCCATTAATGGAAAAGTAATCTTTTTCTCTTAGTACACGAGATCATTACTTCATGTAGGTTGTGTCATGAGGTGGTTTGTAACCTGAATGAAAATTTTCAAGAACCCTACTACTTTTTATATAGATAGGTTTCTAATCTTGTATGTAACCCTATTTGGCAATTTTTGCTTACAGGTTACAATGAATTCCTGGCATTCTCCACGGTTACTAGCCTGATGACTGTGCACATGTTTGATGAGCTGGCACCAAATACACCTGAAAAGGTAATGATCATCTATGATTCATAATTACGTTATCATCGTGTGCTTCTGTGGCCGAATGGATAGGGAGTTGGACTTGTGACCAGAAGGTCGTGGGTTCGATTCCCGGTCGGGTCTGATGGTAAGTGTTGAGCAAACTTACCTCTAACAGGTTGCACACTGCTCCGTGGTACCTACACGTTAAATAGGTACAGGTCGGTGATAAGCGTGCGCAAACAGCAGCAATGCCGTATGCAGCCAGTATGGTATGCTCCCCGGGGAGTTGAGAAAGATATATATGAATGTGCCGATGACCTGGTGTAAATTGTAAAGTCGTGAGATCAAAACTTGGATCAAGACTATAAACCAGACATTTACATTTATTTACATTTACTTTAACTTACTTAGCCTGTTTTCACATTTACGCTACAAGCTACAAGGTGCATGCTATGTCAGACATGGAATATCTTAGTCATATGTATTATAATAATACTTAATACTAAGTCATATGTGTAAGGGCCGAGTCATTATTTAAGCCGTGGGGGGGTCGGAAAAAAACTGGGGGGGTCAGATGTTTGAATTTGAATGTTGTGGGGGGGTCAAACAATTTTGAATGTTGTGGGGGGTCAAAGTTTCAAAATGGAAGTTGTGGGGGGGTCAGAAGTTTAAAATGGAAGAATATGGGAGGGTCAAATATTCTGATTCTTGAAATTTTACTGTAGGGAGGTCAAATGTTCAAATTTTGTAAATTTACTGAAAAGGGCCGTGGCAAGCGTTTATATTTCTTAATAAATGTTGGTGGAATGTCCCGATCTTTTTTATTTGGTATGTGATCAATTATTTGGTTGTATAAAATATCTTGTAATTTTGTACCTAGTTTCATATGTCAACACTCAACACATGAGATTGAATTGCTAATATTTGCCAAAATGCTTGACAGAGGATTTTAGTGATTGGATGGAAAGTTTTTCTTGAAGTAACAAGTGTCTTCCCCAAGAATTTGTACTGTTTAAAAATATTTCAAAGTCAACTTGTCATAATATGAAAGGACTGGTGCTATTAATTGAATTTAGAGTTTTTGATAATAGCTCACCGGCTCTTATGTTAGAACAATTGTCTGAGCCACTGCAAGTTATGAAATGGAATATGAAACCTTTTATCAAGATTGAATTATATTATGTTTATTGTCTTTTCTAACTTTTATTTTCGGAAAATACAATATAAATTCTTTTTTTGCTTTTTTTTTCAAAATAACAGATTAAAAGATTAAATCGCTTTCTCTAAATTCAAAAAATAGCACCAGTCCTTTCATAATCATGACAAGTTAATGTATACAGTTTGTATTGTATTTTGTTTATTAGTATTGCATTTAACAAACCGGGAAAAAACTAGTTTCATTCATTCATAGTTTCATTCATATACCGTAGCTAAATATTTTTTTGTCAAATTTGTACAGCAGATATGACTGTACAATTCCAGGGCATGTGGAAATTAAGGTGTTATATATATAAAGTAAAGGGTTCTAAGTTCATGGCTTCCATAGCTTTTGATTTGGCGAATTTCATATGTTTGATTTGCAAACCCGAGGATGTCTTGGAATGAGATGTTGTCTTAAAATCAAAGATTAACAATCAATGAGCCAAGAGCATCCAAAAAATTGAGTTTTGAAAACATCTTGCTTATTACTGAAAAAAAAAAAAGAAATGAGAGAAGTTTAGAGATGATTTCTCAAGCATTTGGAAAGACATATAACTCATGTATTAATGTTTTTGATAATTCCTTTATTTCCAGACAATTGAAGATGATGACCACATGAAGAATGTCATTGGTCTCACCTATGACTATGAAAATCGGCGTTACTTTTTCTCAGACATTCAGAGGGGAGATATCCAGGTGGTGAACTTCAATGGTTCCAACATTAACACCATTGTTGAAAGTGAGTACTTTCTAATTACGCTTTGATAGATTGTATTTCTTCCAAAAAGGCAGATTAATTTCAAACTGCTATGAATATGTTATTGCAATAGACTCACACTCATACAGTTAAATAGTATGTCAGGTTTACACGATTCCAATAAAACACTTCCTTCTAACTTCCCAAGCTTGCATTGTCAATTTAGAGGATGTCTTGGAATAGATGTTGTCTTAATCAAAGATTAAACAATCAGGCCAGCTTAAGTTGAGTTTGAAAAATGTACTGAAAAAAATTGAGTCATTCAGTATTTCAAGCAATCAGAAGAATTTATAATGTAAGATATTATAAAGTGATATAATTATCATATCGAGTCCCTCCTACATTCTAATTATTAGAGTTCAAAATAAGCGGGGTTAACTGTACTGTTCATGGTTGTTGTAGATGTTGGCTCTGCTGAGGGCCTGGCGTATGACCCCATATTCCGCGAACTGTACTGGACGTCCTACACCAATTCGTCCATCAGCCGCATCCGCATCAGCCCTGCCGGGGTCGCTGCTGGGTCACGACCCACGGGGCGCGTGGAAAAGGTCATACAGCTGGGCCACGAGGACCACCCGAGAGCGCTTGTGGTCGACAGCTGTCACTCGTATGTATCACAGTCTATATTATTGCTGTAAACCAATTTTAGGGATCATTTTCAGAAGTTTGAATCTATTTTGATGGAATGTTTCTAGGCATCATGTTTTGAATCTTTCATTGCCAACTGTGAAAGTTAAACAAGTATTGGACAAGTATTTTGTATGGTTCTTCCTATGCAGCCCACAAGTAAATGTCTCAACTACAATGTTCACAAGCGGATCGATATATTTGTTTTTTTAAACAGGAGAGTCTGTCTGTCTTTCAGTACATTTATGTTGTCTTAAATAGTAGCCATCTAGATCTGTTTGACTCACACAGAAACACACACTTTTCTGATCGAAACATTAGTATACTTTTCTTATCATCTACTCCTGTGTCTCTTGCACAGTAAAATAAGTTGTACTGCACAACATCTTAATACAGTCCCCATGTAGCGGCCTGTTTTATCTGTCCCACAGTAAGATGTACTGGACGAACTGGCGGGACAAGCAGGCAAGCATCCAGAAGGCATACTTGTCTGGCTGGGGCGTGGAGGACATCATCACCACCGACATCAAGACACCCAATGGGCTGGCCATCGACTACCGCGCTGAGATGTTGTACTGGTCGGACGCCAGGCTTGACAAGATCGAGCGATGTGACCTCAACGGGGAAAATAGAAAGGTGAGATGAGAGGGTGAACAGTACGACGTATTCACTCCTTATACAGTATTTATACAGAGTCAGAACGAGTAGGATCAATGTTCACATATTCTTACGATCTGAGAACGATTGTAGAGTTGGTTTTGACCGGCCATTATTTGCTTATTATGGAACTAGTTAAGTTAATGTCTAAATTGGATGAAAAAAGCACTGGCATACAATGGGGCGCCGGAGACATGCACCCACCCTCCATTTACCCTCATAAATGTCATTTTCATGTATTTTTGCCATCGATGACCTATTGACCTATTGCAAAGTGCATTCAATTGTTAATGAACACACAACATTAACCACACTGTAGGTGATCGTGGAGTCAGTTCCCCAGCATGCCTTCAGCCTCACCCTGTACGGCGACTACCTCTACTGGACGGACTGGGTACTGCGATCGGTGATCCGCGTAAACAAGTACACAGGCCGCGACGTCAAGTACATGCATAAGAATATCCCTCGCCAGCCCATGGGCATCGTTGCTGTGGGGCCAGATGCTCAGAGATGTACGTTGTGATTCAGGCTTTTTTACTTTTGTCATGAGAAGGCATAGTCGATAAATACAATCTACTGGGATAAGCAAATTATGTTCATTTGTAAGCAATTTTGCAGGTAATAAGAGATTTTATAGAGGGTGGTATATACAATTAGTGAGAGTTGAGATTTGGGGTTTTAATTCATTGAGAATTGAGATTTGACCTTTCAATTCAAAGAGATCAATTGATTGAGATTTGAGAATAGGGCTTTTGCATTGAGATTTGTTGCATTAATTCATTGAGATTTTGAGATCCAAGGGGGGTATATACCCCCCTCTTTATAGGCCTTGGTGGGCATGAACCCTCCTGGAGATGTTTAAGGTATATCCAGTTCACAATTGATTAATAGAAATTCCTTTATTTCAATATATACACCTCATGTTTGTTGGTGTTGCAGGTGATGTTTCTCCCTGTGACCTCAACAACGGTGGTTGTCAGGAGAGGTGTCAGGCTACGGTTGGAGGAGACAGGGAGTGCTCCTGTCTCGCCGACAAAATACTGCAGCCAGACGGTGTCAGTTGTGCTTGTGAGTCTCAAAAACACGCTTTCTTTATTTGGCACAAATACATGTATAGTGATGTGTAGTGTGAATGAAGTGGCTCAGCGGCACACGGTGACCTCACTTTAGAGTGGCACATGCACGCCTGATGGCTTAGAAAGGTTCAGGGTTAAGGTACACATGCAGAGTAGTGCCGCCAAGCAGGCAAAGCCTAATCCTGAATTGGATTTTAAGCTGGCCAAGTATGAACGTGTCTCTGAACATGTGGTATGGCTGATTAAGATGCTTGACTATGCATATATATCTGTAGAGACAAGCCAATACAATACAATGCCATAGGTAAGTTGCAAAACAGTGTTAAACAGTTGAACTTATGTTTTCCAGTGAATGTGACCACATGTGCACAGCATGAGTTCAACTGTGGCAATGGAGCATGCATTGACATAGTGCTCACCTGTGACACCTTCAACCACTGTGTGGATTCTACTGATGAGGAACCAAACTACTGCAGTAAGTGCTTTTTGCTTACTTTTCATGGTTCTTGTTTAACCTTGATAATACTCTACCTCTTACCCCATTTACATATTTGAGACTAGTGGGAGTAAGGAAATGTGTCCCCTTTACTGAAACATTGTTGGTAATATGTTGTGAACAGGATAATGAACAAGTGTCGAATCCCATCAGAGTTGTTTAAAACCAGTTTAGATTTAGTATTTTAGTTTGTTGACAGTTTTCCCCTCAATACCATGGTTGTATCGAAAGTATGGCTAAGAAAACCACTCTGAGTTTTTGGCCATTTCATCATAATAGTCAAGTTTGTTCCTTTTTCACACATTCATCGGCTATCATGCTCCAGAACTGCCTGATAACCCTAAAATCAGTATCATGCCTGTTCACAATAACTATTACAGAATCAGTCATGTTCTACATTTCCGGGAATGGCACATGCAGTAACAATATCCAGTAGCAGAACATAATATGTTCATATTAAAGAAATTATTTTATTTTGATTTGAGATGCTGTTGGGATATGAGAACTAAAGTACTTTATGTAAACAATATGGTTTTGTGCATTTAGATATAGAATAGCTGACTTATCATATAAATTTCCACTGTTCAAAGTTTTGAACACTAGTTTTTGTCATTGCAGACAGTCGCGTTTGTCCGGAAGGCTACATCCACTGCTCCAATAAGAAATGCATCCCTAAGTCGAAGCACTGTAATGGTGTCAACGACTGCGGTGACAACAGTGACGAGCGCAAATGTGGCTGTCGGGAAAACGAGTTCCAGTGTGGCGATGGTTCCTGCATTCTCGACAGGTATGTAATTGGCTGCTTGTATCTTAGGGAAAAACTCCGTGCAAGGCTACATGGTCCAACTGTTATTATGGAGTAAGTCAATGTTGAGGGCACACAATTGACTAATATCAAATCCAAAAGCCTATAAGCTATTTGATGAATACATCAACTCTGTCCCAGAAGCAAGCTTTGAGTATTGTCTGCTACTACTTCCAAGAAAGATCCAATATTCCAATATTAAATTACTCATCTTGGCTTTAGTAATAAATTGTACGCAAATGAACATATTTATAACTAAACAATACATATCAATAAAGTAATTTTGTATTTACCATGCTTTTAGTTACATGAACTTTGCACCGTTTAACTTAAACTCAATTCTAATAGCAAATTTTAGAATATTGCATTTCTAATTAAAAATGTGTTATGGGCCAAAGAGTAGTGAAATAGAATTGGTTCTAAAACAATAAATGTTCTACTGATGTATTTCAGATACCGCTGTGACTATGATAAAGACTGCCCCGATGCTTCGGATGAAATGAATTGCCCAAATGCCAACTGCAGCTACTTTGGACAGCAGCCAGGTAAGAACCTATGTCACCGACATGCTTTTCAACATCTGACGTACTTCGCAAGAATATCTGCTTCGCCATACATCATCTTAATTAAATCAGTAGTGTATATCACTTAACAATGAAAAAGCAACATTTGACGTGCAGAAATCTCCTGATTGAAAGCTCATGATTTGTTTTCAAATGTGTTCATGTCATCTTTGCTTTCACCATAGCAGACGGTTAGAATTAGTCCATAGTCCCACATATGAACCACCATTACCCATAGTATTGCCATTTGCTGCAGGTGCACACCGCTTGATCCCGTGCAACACGACGACTGCGTGCATCATGCCTACATGGCGCTGTGACGGCCACAACGACTGCTGGGACAACTCAGACGAGCAGCACTGCACCACCAGTGAGTATCGTACATGTACTTGCTCAAAGACTCGTGCAAGAACTAATGACAATATGAATACCTGATTAACAGTGTGAAATGCTGCAAACCGGAGTTAAAGACCCCACCCACCCTGCAGGGTATAAAGGTCTTGAGAATTCTCTCCCAGGTCACAGAACTCGCAACTAGGAAGAGTAGCCGATCCTGACAAATAAGTGGCCTTAGTTGTTTTAGTTTGGCAGGCGTATAAAAACTGCCCAGCGTATTGGACCGTGTACTTTTGAAATAAATCGGCCCTGGCTAAATCTGTAGGCACGTGTCCATTGGGTAGGCCTTATTTCGTACCATGCGCCCTGGCTGCCAATGTTTGCATGGACCACATGCCGCCAGTCCATAGCAGTGAAGTTGACCTTGAAGGGAATATAGAAAAAAATAACCTTGTCGTTTGAACTTTCGAGTTTTACAGTGGAGTTGATAATGTGAAAGTGTTTAACAGAAATGGTTTTTATCTCAAATTGTTTATAGATTTGAGTAATCAGAATTCGAGATTGGAGCCAATGTATATGAATTTTTTTATCTATATCAGATGTTAACTCTCAAGTGCTCCAACTCTGGACTAGTTTTGCTTGTTACTAACCGTATAACCTAAGGTTCAAATTGAGCCTATAACATGATCATCATCTCTTGCAGCAAACCAGCCTACTGAGTGTGAGGAGTTCTGGTTCAAGTGCAACACAACAAAGGACTGCATCCCTCAAAACTGGAAGTGTGATGGAGACTTTGACTGCCCGGATCGGTCCGACGAACAAGACTGTACTTACAGTTGTGCTGAGGGACAGTTCAAGGTGAATACTGCTAACATAGTACTACTTTGTGTTGTGAGTGAATGGATCTTTTGGTTGAGCATAAATTCTGTTTAAGTCAAGTAAACTTCGAGCGTGGTTAACTCTTTTAGAGTACATCAACCTGTTATATGTTTTGGTATCAATGTAAAGCACAAACTGTCAAAGCATTAATTTAGTATAGATCAATCCCATATTTCCTCCAGTCCATCATGTTACCGTATTCCCGCGCATAAAAGCCCATGGGCTTAACATCGAAGATGGGCTTAATGTTCGAATATAAGCCCATGGGCCAATAAGTGAGAATAAAAATATTTTTCCCTGCCAAAAAAATCGATGAAAATTGATAGTTACGTGCACCCTGAACCCAGATGAGTCACCAAAGACACGTGAAAACAACGTAACACACTTAAAGAAATCCTGTGCTCGTATGCGTACACATACGGTCATACCATGATCATGCTTTGGGCGATATTAGAAGCTCCGACACGTTTCACTATTTTCCATCAATGGTTCAGAATGAACATCGATATAAACCTTCGGCGGGAGCTTGAATCAATGTTTGAAGATATATATTTGTGTTAATCTGCATGTTAAGCGAAACGTGATTCTCTAGGAGCTTTCCACAACGCAACCTCTTTTTAATGGAAATCAATATTATGGATCAACTGTTAAATGCTTTTCGTAATCTCCAAAGTATGATTTATAATGGCGTTCCGGAGTTCAAATATTTATTAAATTAGGTTTGTACGATGTTACCATGCTATGAAAATTCTTGTGACAATAATATGAAGACAGCATTGCTAGAAAAGATATGAAACTAATAACTACCATTGATGATTAAAGGAAAACATCGTTCACAAAAGTCAGTACACTCATCATCGCCAGCGTTGGTAGACTAGTGTTATAGTAACGTAAAACCCATCAAAACTTGGTGGCTCTATATAGTCTCAATGCTTATTCATCGAAATAGGGGGGTGGGCGTAGTATGCGACATATACGCCCCTGGGCTTAAATGGGAACTTTTTTCCATTTTTAAAAGGTCCAAAAAAAGTGCTGTTTTTTCGTTATAAGCCCATGGGCTTTAATGACTAAGTGATATCTTAATTCTCAATGGAATAAAATGCATAGCGTTAAGATGAATTTCAGGCATCACTGACAAGTTACTTACCAAATGTTAAATCATTATCAGGCATCACTAACATTTAGTGTAAAATGTGGTGTAAACTTCAGTGTGTGGCTGGTCCAGGAGTGATGTGCATCCCGAATGAGTGGAAGTGTGATGGCAAGAAGGATTGTCTGGACAGCTCCGACGAGGACGGCTGCAGTAAGTTTACTCATCAATTTGTTCACTGTTAGATTTGTGAAAATTAATTTTGTAGGAAATATTTTTGGTCGACTTAGATGTTTGTATTTAATGTCTAAAGTTTTCATGAGAATAACTATGCTTTTTAAAACATAGTTCAGCATTAATAACATATGATGATTACGGTTCAATGTACAAAATTATACTAATTAAATAGTGTTTTGGATATTATCATTTTTGTAACCAGGCTCACATCACTGTTGACAATGAATTTTTCTCTTTGCAGAGAAAAAGTTCACTTGCACAGATCATGAGTTCCACTGTAACTTGACTGGAAACTGCATCCCCAAGTCATGGCTGTGTGACGGTGAGAAAGACTGCTCTGATGGGCAGGACGAGCTACCAGGAGCAGGATGTGGTAAGCGCACATTGTGTTTTTTGGCTAAGCTGTGAGCGTTGAAATCCCCATCAATGAAGAATGTTCATCCCTAATGTTAAAGAAAGTTGTAATGATTGGATGCAAGCAGACATTTTTAGTGTGTGCTTTAAAATTTATGTTTTTATTTGTAAGAAGTACGGTGGGGAAAGATTTGAAATAATGCTCTAATGTAATCAATGTGTGTTATCAATTGATAAAAGCCTTGTAAAAAACATTGTTTATTTGAAATAACTAATCGCTACATAAGCACACCAACAATACTAACATGAAGTCAATAGTATATTGAAACATTGTACACAAATGATATTAACCCATTCGTATCGGGATGTCCCTTGAGGGACATTTTTACGCACGATTTTTCACTGAAAAGTCCCCCGGATTATAGCCGTTTTTCAAATATAAACAGAGGGGTCATGATGCCGGGATTTAGACTAGTGACAACATAAACGGCTCACCATTACATTTCGATGTAAATTTTGTGGAAGTGAAGCACGGTTTTCATAATATTAACGCATCATTTGTAAGAATATATATCTGCACAAGAAACACGTGATTTACACTCTTTTGAAATTCAAGCTCAAAATACTCTAATTTCGACAAAATTACCCCAACAAGTTCTATACCATCTTGAAGGGGGAATTTCTTTTCTTTCATTGAAAATGAGGCTGATATATTTTTCTATGACGTCATTAGGAAAAAAAGCCACTTAATATTCATTACTCCAAATAAGGGTATTAATACTCAGCCTCGAGCACACCGTGCGCTGTCACCATAAACCCGCATTTTCTCTGCATTGATAACGGCTAATGAAGCCGCTACTCTTGATCGCATCGTGCTGTGATCGGTGTAGAGATATGACGGCGTGTGATGAAGGCTAATTTTTCTATTGAAAAAGGCGCCATGGTTAAGTTGGTTGAAGGTAAGATATTTTTTGAAACAAATGGATTATCATCGTCACAGTAACATACCCATCACAAATTCACATGTCAGATCAATTATAAACCGATTATGAAGTCATGGACGAAAGGATATTTCTCAAATACCATGTATTGTTTTATAATTCGTCTTTCTAAAGTGTATCTCGAACCTGTCATTTTTAATCGAGGCCGGCAACAGCCTCATGTTTGGGAAATATTCTAGACAAATATAGCCATATTCCTATTACTGGGTTGTAAAAATAAGAAACTCTATGCAATTCTGAATACACGTGTACAATTAATGTAAAAAAATAAGCATATGTGTAGGCCCCAGAGAAGTTATTGTCTTTGACGTAAAACTGTCAAATGGCACTGTTCGCTAGTGTTTACATTACGTGTTGACGTTTTGCGTATGCCGATATGAATGGGTTAAGGAATGTATATAAACAAGTATAAATGACTTAAAACCTGTCTGGTATTATTTAAGTGTCCTTGAGTTACAAAAGTACTGTAACCATAATAAACAACCACACTGAAGACCTTGCTTGCTTGCCCACTATTAAAATATTCTGCTCAGGATGTAGTAAATGCTCACAAACTACTGTCACTGTCCAAAAGTTGGGATCAGGACCTAGTAGATCGTCACCCTTGTGCCTAAAGAAGCTAATAGGTGTTCATCCCTGTGGGGCTGGGGCAGCTTGCTGAGCTGGCAGGGCTGCGTTGACACAGCGGCAATAATAGGGCATGGCCACCTCGATGAAGCTGAGAGAGGAGGGAGGCACCAGCCCCAGGTGCAGGTCCGGGCCCATGCTTGTCACCAACACCTGCCTGTAAAGACATGCTGTTATAACCTTCATGGAAACATTGGCACTACAAGCTGGCAATTCTTTATTTACATTTCATTCTCTTGCCAATGCATAAGACATCAAGTGATAGAAATATGGTTCCCACAACTAAATATGTTAGCTCTAATACTTCACAGATCAGCTATTCGCCTTGGTGTCTGTGAGAACTTGTAGGCTGTGCCACTCCAAGTAGTAAAATGCTACTTTGCAGCCCTTCTCCCGATACTATATCTTATGTGGTTGAAGTATAGTTGCTCTGACTAAGACTTTATATAGAAAGATCAACAATTCACCTTGGTGAATGTGAGATCACATTTATACTACCGGTATATAGAAATGTTATAGAAATATGCCTGCTCTGAAACACTTACTGCATAGGCAGATCAGATGTTCAGGCTGGTATTTGTAAGACTTCACAGGCTAATTCCTCTTAAAGTAGTAAAATGCATGTCTTAACGTTACATAGAAATGTGGTTGTTATGACTAAATGATAATTGATATCTAGTCACTCTGTAAATTGGCGAAAACATCTATTTTAAAATATGCTTTACAACTAATTTTTAACTAATCTTTGATATGGACTGTGATATTTTACTATGCATTTTATGCGAAATAAACTGATACAATACAATATGCTTGCTCTGACAAAGAGTTGCTATGCTGTATTGACTAAGACTTGCGATAGACAGATGAGGGTTATCACCTTGGTATTAGTGAGAGTTCGCAGGACTTGTCAGTGCAGGCTGTGGTGGTGAGACACTGTACGTTGTAGCGGAACTGGTACATGGGTTGCTGCTGGTTAAGCAGGCTGTGCACTGGGTACAGGGCCACGCCATTGCGCGGGTACACATCATTGTTGATCTGTAATTAAACATTGGGAAAAACATGGTAACAATACATACGCAGCCTGATAATATATGAATGTAAAAAAGAAGAGTATTTGGTCTATTGATAGAGAATGACAGACTTGAACTCTGTCAAATTGATAGTTATTATTACCTGAACATTTTATTCCTGGTGTTTTATCCAATTAGCTTAACTTAAGATAGCAAATATGTGAATACAAAACTTACCTGTACAGCACAAGAGAAAGGACAGCACTGGTCAGGGGCCCCACACTGGTCCCTGGCTGGCCGCTGGAAGAACACCTCAGGCTGGAACAGTGCACTCTGGGACAGATCAGGCACTCCCCCCAGGGTGGCGAGGGGAGTAGGTTGGGGAACTCCCAAGGCAGGGAGAAGGGCAGGATGGGGGCGGCCTGGCCACCAACAGCTGCTGGCATGTTGAAGGAAAATAGTTGTGTAGTAGTTAAAAGCACAAGTATGCAAATGAAATTTGGCATGATGGGCATCAAAATGCGCCATTGGCTTTACAATAAACATTTGGTTTTTAAAAAGAAGATCTCATAGTAAAGATGAGCGATTAATCAGTTCATTGGGTTATTCCACTTTACAATTAGGCTATATATTTATTTGATTAAAGATTGTTTATTGAATCAATGTCTATGTTTTAACTCATAATCAGTAACATGTATCGCCCAAGTCAATACTAACATCAATAAGCATTAAAAAAGAGCAAACATATTACTATTGTCTCTCCCATGGCAGGCGGTGGTTGTATCTGGTACCAGAGATCATTGCCAGCAAAGCTGTGATAAGTAACAGCTGGGCTTTCATGGTTTTGATATCTTCGGCAATCTTTGAATGATGGCGCACTCTCAGAAATGAATATGTATCAATCAGATCATAAACTTTCAATCTGATAATACAAATTTTTTTATAAGTAAGAGTAATAAGTATCTTATTTCTGAATCAAGTCCATAGAATTAATTAAAATAAATACCATATAAATGAAAAACATTATCAGCAAATATTCCTTTTTATGTTGCAAATGCTTATTCACTTATTTTTTCAACTGTTATCCATATAGTATTATATATTTGTCACTAGATATCCTGTTGGTCACTTTGTTATATCAGATGTACTAAATTTTAATTGAAATCTTAATCTCTATAGTTAAACCATGTCAGAACTTTACAAAAATGTACTGATAAATAACCATGGAATAATGATTACCAGCTTGAATGTTTGCCAGTTGCGTGATGTTTTTATAGTTTGTAATAAATCTATTTCACATCTATTGTTATACTTAAGACAATGGTGCTTAATTTGCTATGTCACGTTTATGCCATGACAGATACATGTTGTAGCTTACAGCAGTTTTATTAATGCTGCTGCTGATGATGATGTCTGTTTGATGTAATAAAATGAGATTTTGGTATAAGTAGCTTTATTATTTGAAACAAACCAAACATTGTCATAAATTTGGGTTATGGTGTAACACTACATGTGTAATAATACAATTTGTTATTGCATTTCGTGCAATGTCTCATTTTAAGATCAATCGATCTCTGCAATTCCACATTTAAAATTTCAATTTAAAACATCATTGAATTTTTTATAAGTTGTGTAATGCAGTCTCAAGTAGACGTTTAGAGATGACAATCAGTGGTCATATTGATAGTAAATTTGCTTTCAAATAAAACATTGAAAACTGGTCTGAGAAGTGCAATCACTTTAGATGGGTGTTTAGTGTTGATAGGTCCAAACTGGGAATTCAGGTCATAAAGACTTACTCTTGGATCATGAAAGGTCTTATTTCTCACATCCTCCATCATTTTGGCCTTTTTCGTCACATTCTTTTTTTTTGCAGCCATTTTCCCACATCCCACTTCCTTGAAAAACCACATCTGCCTTTTTTACCTTTTTTCAACATTCGTCATGTTCGGCCTTTCCTCCCATATCCCACTTCCTTATAGACCCACCCCATTAAATGCTGCTGTTTACAGACCCGATGCCGTGTGACCCTGATGAGTTCCAGTGTAACAACTACCGGTGTATCCGCAAGTCTTTCATGTGTGATGGAGACGATGATTGTGGAGACAAGTCAGACGAACCCAGCACATGTGGTGAGCACTTTAAAATATGGGGAGTGTTGATTTTGTGCACAGCTTTCAATGCCAAGATTACGATGATGATATATAACAAGACAACCTTTTGTTGGGATGCTAGCTAGACATTCGGTAACCAAAGGATTTGGATAATATGTTGCTATATTTAGCAATACTAATAATCATGAAGCAAACTTTTTTTTTTATTTCATACCAATGGTTTTTTACTTTAGTGTACGAGACGTGTGACAAGGAAACACAGTTCCAGTGCACCACCATCCACCAGTGTATCGACATCGACAAGAAGTGTGACAACAGGATCGACTGCTTCGATCACACAGGTCAGGCTCACAGCTTTCAGCACCATGTTTGTGTTATGCGCTTTATGAATGTCATATGACATTTGTCATTTATAACATGTAGAATAAATCAATGTCTACACTTAGCATAAAAAGTGCGATGTTTCAAAGTGCCACATTCTCTCATGATATGTGTTTGCAGATGAGAGCCCAGAGCGCTGTGATAAGCACCCATGTGGTAGTGCAGAGAAGTTCCAGTGTGACAACGGCATCTGTATCAGCGCCACCAAGCTGTGTGACCGCCGCAATGACTGTGGCGACTCCTCAGATGAGGTTCTGTGTGGTGAGTCTCATTACAATCCCTCTGGAAAGGATTTTAGAGTCAATTTTGCCGTCTAAGTGTGTGAACTGGCCGATGGCTGTATGCCATATTTGTTTCCGAGCATCTCTATCCATAACAATGTTTCCCTAATGCTGTGTATACTTTTCATGTGGACTCGTCTTTATGGTAGACAACTATATTGTGCAGGCTCCGTTTTTGTTACTGCATACTGGACACCAAATACGACACCTGTTTGATACATCTATCAACTCTGTCTATTTAATACCACTTTTGCAGAAATCAATGAATGTGCCACTGCGGGCTATCCACCGTGCCAGCACGAGTGCACAGACAAGAAAATAGGGTATGAGTGCAGCTGTAAGAAAGGCTATAAACTGATGGAGGACAAACGCTCATGTAAAGGTGAGTACTGACTCAGGCAGAATCATTGATAATGATTAAAGATTAACAGTCTTTTAACATGAACTTCCTTGAGTGTGTTCATGGTTGTTTGTAGTACATATCCAATCAGATTTTACCAATCAAATTGCATGAAACACGATGGCTCGATAGAATGACAATTTTTTGTGTATTGTAGACATTGACGAGTGCTCAACGCTGTTCCCGTGCACACACTACTGCTTCAACGGTGACGGAGATTTCCGTTGTGGATGTGCAGATGGCTTTGTGCTTGGACCAGACAAACGCACATGCAAAGCCAACAGCTCATATGGTACGTACAGACCCAGGGGATTCCATATTCGATTTAGATTATGACTTATGTTAAAACGTCAGTAAAGTCAAAATGAATGTGTCACAAATTTATGTTCAATAGCGATTCTAACAATCTCAGGGATGCATTGTCCTACATGTACCATAATAGTGATGGTAAAAATTATTGCTAAACACATTTGTGACATACAAAAATGATATGGACGTTAGAGGTTACAATGTATGCCTACAGGTATATGATATCGTTATGTTCTACAGTTTTGCTAATGCTGCTCATGTGAACCCTCTGCTAGACAATTGCATATTGAGCTAGGGTAAACTTAAAGATGTTTTTATTGAGACATATTTGCAAGCCCGTGCTTAGCGTTTTGTAAAGGGGGTTTCTGTTGGAAGTATAGAGCAGAAGATCTTTACTTGTAGTCCAGCAACCAGCAATAACCAACAATAACCTTCTGCGGTTTCTTTGAAAATTCTGTTTCTAATCTTATAAAAAGTGAAGTATGGGACAAACTTTCTCTAATGAAGCGACTAATTTTGTTCATGCAGTGGCCCCGGTGCTACTCGTGTCGAACCGCTACTACATCCGCAAGATCACACTGAGCGGTACATCGGGGTCCGTGGACCTGCTGGCTCAGGACCTCAACAATGCCGTGGCCCTTGACTTCCACTGGGAGGACCGCCAGATCTACTGGTCTGATGTCACCAGCACCGGCAGCTCCATCTGCAGGAGGGACGTCGATGGCGGGCCCAAGACTGTAAGTGAAGCGATGGTTTGAAGTAATTGAATGGTTGAATATGACTAAATGACTGGAAATGCCTAATGATGTGAAGTGGTAAACTGACAGGAAGTGACTGTGTGACTGGAAGATGATGTTATCAAGGGACTTAAGTGACCAAAAGAGGTTTTGTCAATATAAGAATGTTTGTTGTGAGTCTTTGTACAGGCTACAAGACCATATATGTAAGTGACCAAGTCCTTGGACTAGAAGACCATATGTGACCAAATAAATGTTATGACCTGTGATTAAATGGATGACAATGCATGCTACAATGTACCAAGAACTATGTTAAAATTGTCTGTCAATTTTCGCAAAAGCTCGAAATGTGGATCTGAAAATGAATGTAAAGAAATAAGATGAGTAGTAATTCAACTGGATAGTTTCAGGATTTATGAATACAGTAGAATTATTATGTCTTTGTTTACTCAAAGTTTCACTCAATTTTTACACTTTATTTTATTGTATGATTTACATGAATGTCATGCAACATAGAAAATGCTCTTCAGCATTACTGTATTGACAACAAATGTTTCAGATCATTCACAACTCGACATTGAGGAACCCTGATGGCATCGCAGTGGACTGGCTGGGCCGCAATCTTTATTGGTGCGACAAGACCACAGACACCATTGAGGTGTCCAAGCTCAGTGGACTGTACAGGAAGGTAGGGGCTTTGATGTATAGATATTACCTTTAAAAATTTTAATAAGGATATAGATAGCCTTGTTATGTGCATTGATCAACTATTTGTAGTCATCAAGTGTCCTGCATTGTAGGTGTTGGTGCGGACGGGCCTGCAAGAGCCTCGTGCCCTGGCCGTCCACCCATACAAGGGCTACCTCTTCTACACTGACTGGGGTGATGATGCGCATATTGGTAAGGTTCACTTACACTTTTCATAGACTGTATATTCTGTAAGCATAGCTAATGCACTTGTTTATTTGTGTTCATGATAATATAGGGCTGGGATGTAAGTTGAATATAATTTTTTATAATTTTTTATGTCATTGTAATATCCATGATTGCAATTCACTTGTATGTAGTCTATCCATTCTATTGCAATGTTACTATTATATATCAGTTCTTTCTGTCTTTTCGGCCATCTGAAAATGGTTAGAGTGCCCATGTAAGTTACATGTTTTCAAACTCTGTCTCATTTGACAAGGTACATGTAAGCTATTTCAAGACGACATCTATCTCTGACACATCATCACAATCCCTGTTTACCTGCCTCAGGTCGTCTGGGCATGGACGGGTCTCAGCCCCAGCATGTGGTGTCAGAGAAGCTGGGCTGGCCCAACGCTCTCACCATCGACTACATCGCCGACCACATCTACTGGGCGGACGCCAGGCTCGACTACATCGCGATGGCAGACCTGGACGGCAAGAATACCCAGTACATACTCAAGGTAGGCTGGAGTGGTACAATGGAAAAGTTGACAGTGTGAACATTATAACAATTTTTTACACACTGGCATCTATGTAGCAGACTCTGACAAACATTTGCTGTTACTTAATCATGTATATGTGATATCCCTAAAAAAAGAAGCCTGTTCATTGGACTATGATGTTTTAAAGCAAGCTGGCCCTGGGTAAAATAATAATCACAGAACCCGGCAATTAGTTTCTATTTTGTACCTTCAATCTATCAATTTCAAGTTGAGAAGGTTTTATAATGTAAAGTGTCATGGTTGGAAATGGCGATTTGCTAGAGTCATTGATAACCGAGTTATTAGAGTTAAAGATTAACACACCTAAGTTTGTTGATATTGCTGTTTTCTAGGACAACCTGCCTCACGTGTTTGCACTGTCAGTGTTTGAGAACTACATCTACTGGACGGACTGGGAGTACAAGTCCGTGGAGCGGGCGGAGAAATACACGGGCCTCAACCGCACCAACGTCACCATCATGATCCACAGGCCCATGGACATACAGGTCAGTAACTTGTATAGTATCTGTGTAACATTTTCGACCATGATGAAATCAAACATACAGCAAATAATGCACTCTGTATGATTCAGGTGTTCCACCCACTGCGTCAGATGCCTAAGCTGAAGAAAAACCAGCAGAACCCATGTAACTTGAGCAAGGAGGAGGGCGGCTGTGGTGAGGGGGCCCTGTGCCTCATCAAGCCTGGTGGTACGTCCCCTACACGGTTTTTATGTGTCAAACTGCTTAAATCAGATATTTTTCCTTTACTGATGCTGATGAACATATACATGTAACTACATTTCAAGCAATCTGGCACTGTATACATTTCTAATTTTTAATGGCTGAAAACTTGGGAATTATTTATCCTGATCCCTTTCTTCAAAACCTTTTGAACAAAAAGTAGGCACCTCTTTTATGCCAATTCAAACATTATTGGTGTGTCTCAGAAAAGTGTCTACTGATACATGTCTTGATCTGTCTGATTTTGAGATGAATGCTTTCTACTTATAAGTTGTTCAGTGAGTGTATTTGACTAATGTTGCTCTGATTGTTGGGTTTGCAGGCAGTGACAAGACATGTGCATGCCCAGAGCGCCACTATCTGTCTCCTGACAAGACCAGCTGCATCTCCAACTGCACCAGGTATGTATACCTCAAGTGATTGGTGGAAACATGGTGTGTTATCTGCAGTGGCAGGTCCAAGATAGTAGAAAAGGGTGAGAGAAATGCAGCCGATAAGAGTTCTATGAGAACCAACCTATGTCAAACAAAGTTATTCCATTATTTCTTTTGTGAAGTACATCTTTGGTAGCAGCTTATTTATGATGGCTCCTATATACGTCTGTATTAAATATCCATGTTAATCAAAAATGTTTATCCTAATAATCTCACTCATTCTTGTCTGTATCCATTTTACACTATAGACATGATATTCCATATGTCTTTGCGTCTTTCAGCTCTGAGTTCCTGTGTGCGTCCACGTTCAAGTGCATCCCGTTCTGGTGGCAGTGTGATGGTCAGAACGACTGTGGTGATGGATCTGACGAGCCCCCAACCTGTGGAAAGTATTACTGCAAACAGCCAGGCCTCTACCAGGTAATTTGTTTGTCAAACTTTGTGATATTGACCACTTTCTAGCTATCAATGCTTTGATCAATTAATATATTTTATCACTTCAATGTCAAAACCACAAGCTGTTACACACTCCGCCGCCCATACTAGTAACTTATCAACCAATCATAGAAATACCTATGTACATCCTTCTTGGGCAGTTAAAATCCTCTTTACCCTTCGAGGGTACTAGAACGATTGCCCGCAAACGTTCCCCTCACTCATCTACATCTTTTGCTTACCATGTTTAACTTGCAGTGTGCGAATGCCACGTCGTCGTACGACTGCATCTCGCCCACCCAGATCTGCGACGGCACACCACAATGCCCCAATGGGGGCTCAGACGAACTTAATTGTGAGGCTCACACGTGCATGGACTCACAGTTCAAGTGCCTCGACCACCACAAGTGCATTCCACTGGCACACAGGTGCAATGGGCAGTTTGAGTGTGACGATCACAGTGACGAGAAGGATTGTCGTGAGTTTTCTTGTTTGCTTTCTGCTACCCTTCCAATGTTCAGTGTTGTGCTTGTTGATGCAAAAAAGCTTAATTGAGTTCTATAATGCCTACCACAGAGATGTGAACTTACGTTTTTTTTCCCGTATTTTTATGATTTTTGACCCCTGAAAATTCATTACGTCCGGGATATGGGTTTATTACGGGATTTTACTAGTGTCAGAGAAATATGGACAGTTACTTAAAATACAGCTTGATCAGCGCCATTTAAGCGTTCATAATGCAATCTTTATTTGTAAGAAACAAAATAATTTCAACTAGTTCACAAAGGTAATTTATCTAGTGCGAGAAAACATGTTTGCACACTGCTATATTTGCGTTGTGATAAATGCATGTTGCCTAGGGAATAAGTATGTGCAGCAGGTGCACACTTGCCAATATGGCTACTTTGGGGTAGGAATAAGATGTCCATCTGTTGAAACTTCTTTTAATATGCTTAGAATATTAAAGTAACAGTAAAATATATGATCTATTATTCCTAATAGGGTTTGACATAAAGTTATCTATTTTTAATCACGATGATACTGCTTCAAAATGCCATTTGATGGACTTATATGATGAAGCATGTGACAGAGTCAGAGGGGTAAATGGCAAATGCTTGTTTAATCTAAATATTAACTACTTTATCAATTCTTGTTGGATATTGGTGATCTTTTTTTTAATTGATTTCCATGATATCTAGATTTTTTTCCAATTATCATTTTTTTGTTTTCATTTCACCCCAGAGTAGTTTACAATACTAGTAAATGTACTAGTATTTCTCTTATTATTGTTTATTATGAGTAGAAAAACATTAAGATTTTATCAAGATTTTTTATATTTTTTATTAAGATTGTTGCTTGAAAATTAAGATTTCTCGTGGCTGTGATTAAGATTTTCAATGCTACCTGGTTCACATCTCTGCTACCAGCAAACTTAACAAATCGATTACACGATTGACTTGTGCATTAGTTCATTCTAACAATAAGGTAGTTACCGATTGTGAAGCATTTATCCTTCTGTCCTTGCAGCGGTGCACACCTGCACCCAGAACCAGTTCCAGTGCGCCAACAAGCGGTGCATCCCGTATGTGTGGCGGTGCGACCATGACAATGACTGTGGTGACGACTCGGACGAGCCACAACACTGTGTCAACACCACATGTCTGCCCGGATACATCAAGTGCAAGATTTCAGGACGGTGAGCTCACTGGTTGAAGCCATTTGTGTGGAACTCTGAATTCTTTATCATTAAATTAAAATAAAAAACAAGGGATTTCCTCCTCATGTAATTATTATCAATCACTGATTACTGAAATTTTGAATAACTCAAAATTTCGCTTTTCTCTTCACTTTTGAATTTTGAGTTAAACAGGTCCAATTGAATAATGTTTGTTTCAGTTATTTTTGCGCAAGCCTGGATTCTTTAGCTTAAAGTCCAATATTTCACTTATCTGGAAAAGCTTAGTTAGAAAGAAATTAAAATATTGGACTTTATCTAAAGACTTTAATTATGTGTTAATATCATTAACCAAAATAAAAATGTAGTTAGCGTATATGAAGAAATGTGTTGTGTGCAGGTGCGTTCCGGCCACATGGCAATGTGACGGAGACAATGACTGTGGCCCTGGAGACAACAGTGATGAGCCAGAGGATATCTGCAGTAAGACACTTGAACATCATTATGGTGATGAATGTCGATTTGATTTGTCTGATGCATCTTCTAAGTTACTTTTTCTATATTTGTCTTTGTTAGGTCTTATCGAAAATTGGAAATTCAAAATTATGATAGAATGAAATATAAAAAAAACACAATTTATGTGTTTGAAGAACAATAATACATTTGTATTTACAACAAGGGTGATAATAAACAATTATGTCATAAATAGAAATCTTAAAAAGTACCAGTAAATGTCTAGAATTCTGTGTTTTGATTATAAGTAGTCCTCGGTCACAACAAAGTTAATGTTCATGTGATTTTGAATTGCTGCTGATTAAATGACAGATGGTACGTACAATTCTGTTACCCATATTTGGCATGGTGGTATTTTTCGTTTATGATTTTATGTATTATTACCTATCAAGCATAGATTTTTAAACACGTTATTACCATCAGTTTTGTTGATACTTTGACTCAATGTACCCTTGTCACACATTTACCATGTTGACTTTAAACCAAAGCTTATTACTGCGTGATCGATAAAATGGCATAAACTCAAAGTTTTTGCATGGATTGCAAAATGTCAAATGGTGCCTCTTGATTCCTTTGCCAAATATTTCACACATTTAAGCCATTGTGAGATCATAAGCCTTCATTTGGAAGATATCTTAAAAGTTAAAAACAACGTGCACGGTCAGGGTCAATAATGCAAGTATATTACGATCAAATATGAATTATTTGTTGAGAGCTTTAGTTGACCTCATGTTGTAATAGGTAATGATATGCATTGAATTTTTTCCAGTGGCTGGTACCTGTGAAGCTACATACTTCAAATGTAACAACAATCGGTGTATTCCGGGCCGTTGGCAGTGCGATTATGATGATGACTGTCGGGATGGAAGTGACGAGATCGGATGTATGCCCCGCAACTGCAGTGAAACGGAGAAAAAATGCGACGACATGCGATGTATAAAGAGGTAACAAGTTAACAGCATTAGTTAGTTTTAAAAGCCATATATATAATAAATCCTTGTGATTCATGTAAACACTATAAAACACTATAAATCATCAATAGAATAAAAATCTATGTAAATTCTACATAACTCTGATGCAGATGCAAAATAACCCACCCATCCTTCTGTATGTCTCTATAGTGAGCTGTGGTGTGACGGTATCAAGCACTGTGCAGACGGCTCTGACGAGCTCAAATGTGAGCCCCCACGCTGCAAGAACGACGAGTTCCGCTGTCCCGGTGCCTCGGGCCACTGCGTGCCGAGTCAGTGGCTGTGTGACGGCGAGGACGACTGTGTGGGTGGTGCAGACGAGGCCAACTGCACCAGTGAGTACTTGATACGGGATATTCTTATGTTTTCACATAATTGTCATTGTCTGAATTTTGTATGGAATGAGTTTTTACACAATTTAGTCAGCTTAGTGTTAAAATTCTTTTGTAAAAACTGCAAAAAAAATCATAAATAGCGGACAAATATTTCTTGTAGCTGCCCTTCTTGCCGTGTTGTCGACTCTTGTGATATATGTATGAGATAAAATGGTGGACGTTTAGTTCAGGTTGTCATAAAACGGCTGTATTGGAAACTATAAGAAATGCTGTTTTGGCAAATTTTGCAACAAAATTTCTTCAAATTAATACTTTTGGAAACAATCTCCGAATTCAGATTATGACTGTGAAAGCTATAATACCGATGCTTTCACATATCTGTCATAAAAATAACTGTGCAAAAAATTTTAAAAAAAAAATGTACAAAAGGAAACAGAAAGCAAAAGCCATTATAGACTGAAGATCTCTGTTTTCCATTTGTAGGTGAGAACACGAGCTCGTGCACGTGGCAGGAGTTCAAGTGCGGTAACGGCATGTGCATCCCTGCGTCGTGGCAGTGTGACGGGGACCGCGACTGCTTTGACGGACTTGATGAGGATCAGGAGACCTGCTGTGAGTCACACAATGTCAAGCAAACTTTCTTTCTGTGCAGTTCCTCTATCTATACCCACAAAATCTAATTGTAGAGAGGTAGATCTAGGTTTTGAGTAAATAGAGATTATCTGGGTTTTGCAAGTTTAGAGGAATATTGCAGTGATGCTAAATAATAATTTGTATCACGTTAAAATTACTTTTTCGTATTGCAAAATCCGTATCTGAGACCTCAATTGTCTATAGGGCAATTGACCTCAATTGACCGCAAGTTGACCTTAGGGACAAGTTAGATACTTCACACTCACTTGCGGCCTTGCAACAGTATAAGCCTTTGTGTATTTTTGGTTCAGCCAGTGTAAATATACATATCAGCTGAGTTGACACTAACAGCAAAACACAAGTGTTTATTTTTCAAAAACTAGCTCGTCCCATTCACAACAGCTATATCGTCTCTGGGTGAAAACTGGTTCCACAATGTAAATGAAGCACAAACTAAAAAGAATCTTTTTTGGCAGATTAGGGCAGGTTTGAGATTATGACCCATTAATCACCCTTGCATCAGAATGCCCTCTGCTTTGATAACTCTTTGTGTGATAGAAAGTAACTTTATTTTAAGTATTGAATTACACCCTAATGTGTTGTCTTTTTATTTAGGTGTTGGTCTATTTTCTTTTGATTTAGTGATACTAATCAAAGTAATGAATGTACTATATTCACTGTGTTTATTATTAATTAAATAATTTTAGCAACATTTTAACTGCTATAAGCTATATATATTCAATAGATACAGAAAAAGCAAATTAGATGAAATCAGAATAAAACAAAATTGTGGATATTACTATGAGTACTCTTTCTAAGACTTCATATAATATATACTTTCAGCTAACTTCTCATGCTTTATGGGTTACATGCCGTGCGATAACAAGTGCATTCCGCGGGCAAACAAGTGCGATGGCATACAACACTGCAGGTACACAGGCTGCAACATATAATACACATATCTTGTATCATGTCATAATTTGCTACATCTAACTTGGGCCAGTTCAAATGAGACTTGAAGGGAGCGAATGTAAATTTAGAGTTATCCAAAATTTGTAAGGTGGATTTGTGGTGTAACATACGTATGAAAGCAACTATTTGTTTGTTGTGAGTTATTTGATTTATCATAGTTCAAGATCAAGGGGTTGAACTGTAATGTATTTCAAACATTTAAGAGAGGATATCTAAAAAAATAGCTACTATTGACTTATAGAATTCAAAGTATTCAAAGTAGTATATTTTGAAAGTAAATCATAGTAGATTGTTATGAATGTAAATATCATGTGTCCATTAAAGTGAAGTACTGGAGTAAATGTGCAGGTTAGCAAAGTACTAGATTAAGAAATATTGTTATAGTTTGAATAAATTTAGTTCATTTTTGAATGTGTTGTTTTTAGTTGGCAAAGTTATCACTAACCATTTATTCAGATAGTGAAATTTTCCATGAATATGTATTTTCATTTTAATGACAATGCTCCATATTTTGATATGCTCCAAAATTTGAGATGGGGGTTTAAGTGTGCGTGTGTCCATGGAAAGATGTTTGCAGTAATTATGAATTCTGCTTATTTCAGTGATAACTCAGATGAAG
>CM032662.1:35046736-35063496 GCA_019095985.1 Streblospio benedicti | reverse complement strand
GGGCTTAATGTTCGAATATAAGCCCATGGGCCAATAAGTGAGAATAAAAATATTTTCCCTGCCAAAAAAAATCGATGAAAATTGATAGTTACGTGCACCCTGAACCCAGATGAGTGACCAAAGACACGTGAAAACAACGTAACACACCTAAAAAGAAATCCTGTGCTCGTATGCGTACACATACGGTCATACCATGATCATGCTTTGGGCGATATTAGAAGCTCCGACACGTTTCACTATTTTCCATCAATGGTTCAGAATGAACATCGATATAAACCCGGCGGGAGCTTGAATCAATGTTTGAAGATATATATTTGTGTTAATCTGCATCTAGAATACACCCAAAGTGAGAATTAACAAATAATATATTTTTCAAAACACTTTACCGGCATAGTTCTTGTTGCAAAGCGAAGCGTGATTCTCTAGGAGCTTTCCACAACGCAACCTCGTTTTTAATGCATTAGAAATCAATATAGCGGACTCGGACATCAACTGTTAAATGCTTTCGGTATATCTCCAGTGCGTGAGTATGATTTATAATGGCGAACTTCCGGAGTTCAAATATTTATTAAAATAGGTTTGTACGATGTTACCATGCTATGAAAATTCTTGTGACAATGACGAATATGAAGACAGCATTGCTAGAAAAGATATGAAACTAATAATTACCATTGATGATTAAAGGAAAACATCGTGCACGTTGTCAAAAGTCAGTACACTCATCATCGCCCGCGTTGGTAGACTAGTACCGTACAGTAACACGTAAGAACCCATGGTTAAGAAACTTGGTGGCTCTATATAGTCAAAATCCAATGCTTATTCATCGCCAAATAGGGGGTGGGCGTAGTATGCGAATATACGCCCCTGGGCTTGTAAGTGGGAACTTTTTCCATTTTTAAAAGGTCCAAAAAGTGCTGTTTTTCGGTTATAAGCCTCAAGCAGGTGAGATTATAGAAATACGCAGGTGTAATGTGTAATATAACTTTTTACAAAAGTTGTTATCTGATTGTGTTGACAATGATCAGGCTGTCTTAGTGTTTTGGAGTGTATATTTAAACAATCTGTTTGCAAAATGATCATGCAGTTGAAGTTCTTACTTCTTCAACAATATACTAACAATATATTACATCATAACAGCAGCAGTCATCATCAGAAGAGGCTTACAACCTGCGCATTGACTCCATGGCAGTGTTTGTGGAGGACTGGTCGGTTTACCTCACTGACCACCACACCCCAGCCATCTGGAAGTTTCCGCTGCCTGAGGAGTGGCGCTCCACATGGCACTATGGCGGGCCTGCTGCCAGAATGCTGAGCAAGCGAGACGCGATGAATGCTCAGCGTGGTCAGATGTCCAAAGTCCTGGTGAGATTTGCTATGTTTAGTCTTAGTCAATGTTCTGAATAAGTAACGATTTTTTAAAATGAAAGATACGAAAATATGTAGTGTATCTTTTTTCTTTCAGACGTAAAAGAATATATGCCTATGCATTGTTGTTTATTGATAGTCTGAAGTAAATCATGAACTTTGCAGGACTCTGACTCGATCCAAGAGCCACGTGGCATCGCCGTGGATTGGGTGACGGGCAACATCTACTGGTCTGATTCTGGCACCGGCACCATCAAGGTGGCGCCCACTGAGGACATGACCAGCGCCAAGACCCTGGTGAACACCAACCTCGACCACCCTTACGCTCTGGTGCTTGACCCCATGGCCAGGTATGGCACTTACCTCTCTTTTCTTTAAAAACAGAGAATTTTCTTCTTGATTGGTAGTTTGTTGCTTGATTAGTACACCCAACTACAAAATGTGAACTATACCAAATTGTGGAGCAATAAAATTCCTACGTAAGCACACATTCATGTAAAGGCCACCCGCTATTGAAAATCTTTCAACTTCAAAGTCTATGTGTGTTTAAACGTTCATATATACGGTAGTTTGTTGCTCCCATAATACCTCATAAATACATTACATGTATTTATAATTGAACAGGGCCACAAATGTTACTATTCACATTAGTTAACCATAAACTTGACCACTGTAATGATTTCTATATTGCATAACATAATCCTAATCCTGTGCTTCTATGTCGTCAGACGTATGTACTGGTCGCTGTGGGGCCCCAACGCCAAGATCGAGACGGCCAGGCTGGACGGCAGTGAGCGTGAGGTGCTCATTAACAGCAACATTGAGTGGCCCGCCGGGCTCGCTATTGACCACCCCAACAGGTGAGGCCACAAAGCTGACTGAGCTTCACAACAATGTTCAATAGTATACTGGTCAAGTCTTCTAACAACAATTATAACTGTATCGAAAAGATGGGGTAAGGATTTAATATAGGTTTCTATATTTTTTATGGAGTAAAACATTATGTAGTATTTTACGTCAATATGATCTCTAGACTGTCAACTTATGATTACATCTCAAAACTTTTCATCAATGTTGAAAAATAGAGTAAATGTTCATGAATAAAAAAGTCTAATCTTTGTGATACTTTCACACTTGTTGCTGGCAGGAATCATCACGTTGATCAAGATATTTTGTCTAAAATATAATTTTTGGGGCTGGGAAGTGTACCAGTAAAGTCTTTGATATCAGCTTTTTCATATTACATGTATTTAGCATCATATTGTGTGATAATAGGTTTGATAAATGGTAATAATTAAATGAAATTACTTTACATTTTGCTTTACGTAGGCGAATTTACTGGACGGATACGAAGAAGCGAACTGTGGAAACAGTTACCATGGATGGCAAGAATAGAGAAAATGTGTGGACATTTGGACCAGGTAGACAGCTTGCACTCCTAATCCTAGTCTCTGACTAATGTCTAATTTTTAATCCATTACTCAAGTTATTACTTTAAACCTGATTCTCTAATGTCTAATGTTTAATCCATTACTCACTAGTTATTCAACAGTTCGCGCCATTTAAACCATCGTGCCAAAACAGTCACTCTGTTGAAGGCACCGCGATGGTCGAACGTTAGTGTGTTGTTAGTGTTTGTTAAATATATTTACCATTTTTACCATTTTTATGTACGTTCTGGATGCAAAGGAATTCTCACAAAGTATAGAAAACTGATTGAGACGTGTACTATCAGTGATATGAATACCAAAGAGCCATACAAAAAGCCATACAAAATCACCAGTCCATACAACAAAAGCATTTTCTGATTTTATTTCGCAGATGAGGATCCACCCTTTAAGATAGATGTGTTTGAAGACTCGCTTTACGTGACCACCTTTAAGAACCACTCTATCTTCAAACTGCACAAATTTGGTAAACCCACAAAGAAGACACAGATAGTGCAGGGCCTCAACCATATTGGAGACGTCATCATCATTCAGCAGTATAAGCAGAAGGAATATTTAAATGGTAAGGGTGTTGGGCTTTATTGGAGTTCTATGCAGTAATTTATAAGAAATGATATGATAGACCAAGCCTGCACTTTGATAACCATGAAACCACCAAGTGTTTGATAAACTCTACCAGTGCTTTTGGAATTTTCACGAGTGCACCAAAAAAGAAGTATATGATTTACTTTATAACATCTGTTTGCTACCTGTTGCTTTATCATGTGCTTTAACTTTTAAGTTGGTGTTATCGCTAGTAAACATATAAAAAAAACGTTTGCGTAAAGAAAGCCCAGATATATATATATATATATACACCCCAAATTAGAACATCAAAGAAATGTATGGAAATCATTGCACACATTAAAACGAGGGTTATAAACCTAACCTGTCTGCACGTACAACAGACAGCATGGTGAACCCGTGCGAGTCGGCTCCGTGCGCCGGCGCGGCCATGTGTCTCAACCTGCCGAGTACCACGATGTCCGGCGCCAGGCTGCCCTACACCTGCCTCTGCCCAGATGGCTTCGTCTCTGCCGGCAATCAAGTAAGTGCTTGCTCGTAGGCATGAATTTGTACTGGAATATCTTTAAGCATTGGAATATGTAATGACTGCAAATATGCATGCAAAGCCTCGTATTGTTGTATTATAAAGGGTTGAAAGGTAAACTGTTGGAGTCCATAGATAATGTACAAGTACCAGATTTTCACCTCTAAAACCATCTATCATAAGGACCCAGATTCAAATGTGTGCAATCGATATGTTTATGTAAATGGCTCTCTCATTGAAGTATTTCGTGTCAATGATTATACAGTTGTAGTGAATGAAATTCCTGTCTTATAATCAACCCAACTATTTGAATAGTAACTCTCAATAGAGTATAATACTGTATGGAAACAGCTCATATAGTTTTTTGACAAGCCAACTCTATTTTTTCAACATGAAAAATATGCTTAAACTTATGCATATCTAGTAAAAATGCCACTCATTAATCACACCTAGCTAACTGCTAAGGACCATTCAACACCTAGACTGTGTACTAGAGGTCGCACCTTGTGTTTGCAGTGTGAGGAGTCTGGTGAGATAGAGGAGTTGCCGTGTGAAGATCGCTCGTTCTGTCTCAACAACGGCACGTGCCACATCACCGAGCACGGAGAGCAGAAGTGCAGGTACTTCATCACACAAACAAACAACAACCACTAGCATTTTCAGGCCAACAACATCACCATTGCTCTGCACGTATGGATCTCCTTGAATTTTTTACTGGTAGCCCTGATTGGATCCACATTTCTTTTAAAACCAGGATTTTTCTTTGGTTGTACACAATGTACATACATATATATGTACTTACGTATATATTTATCAGCCGCTGCTGCTAGACTTATTATATAGGATTTTAAACATGGTATAAATTTTCATTGTCATTAAAAAGTGGTTTAGCCTGCTAAAACTATAAGAAAAAGCCTTGCCCACCTGGCCCAAGGCATATAATGGATCTTGGTTGTACATGTATTCTATATAAACAGGACTAATATTTTTTTCACAGTTGTGGTCAACAATTTTTATGTAGACAATTTTCATATTGCTATATTTGTTCAAAATAAATGGAATTTCAACAATAATATTGTGCATTTCAGATGTCCGGACCGTTTCTATGGTAGCCGATGTCAGAAAGACTCGTGTTATGAATATTGCTTAAATGGTGGTCAGTGTGAGCCAAAGGGCCCAGGAAAAGCCACCTGCAGGTAAATCTATAGTAACATGATTCAAAGAATACATGTACATCAATCATAACACACAAATGTTGTCAACAGACTCGACATACATTGTACATGTATAAGATGGATGTATTGTTCTTATATAATGATCATTGTACTCCTGTGTTTGTTTCAGACAATGTCCGCCTGAGTATACAGGGGAGAGATGTGACGTGTATGTGTGCAGTGGCGTTTGTGAAAACAATGGGCTGTGCATTGTGGACAGAGTGTCACGCAAGCCAATCTGCGTGTAAGTTTTTAGCAGACGACATATATGCATTATAGTATCACCTGTTTATCTCAAACTTTGGTTAGATCGCATTTATGGATAACTCAAGCAAGTAACCATTTCTATTTGCATTATCTTATGCTATGAATTACTGTGATAGGCCCTAACTCTATATATTTGATACCTTGAATGTTTTATTTCCTGCCTTCAAGTTAGATTTAAACAGGCCCAGCTGTACTTGATGTTGTACATTTTTACTGTTTGAAAACTGCAAAACAGACAGACTATTATTATAGCAAAATCCAAAATATAGACTTAAATAGTGGCCAGGGGTGCGATAAATAGACCAACTTTCTCTATTATGAAGACCATTGAGTCTCAGTCATAAAGTGGTCATAATGAAGAGGTTATTCCGCGTTTCCGCCAGGTGTCCGTATGGCTTCTGGGGTGATCACTGTGAGAAGAGCAGTGACGACGTGTGCCACAATTGGGGCTGCCGCAACAACGCCACTTGCACCGTCGACAGTGGGCGGCCCAAGTGTGTCTGTCCACCACAGTACTCAGGTATAGTGGGTTAAACATACAGTAAACATCTTTTCAAGGAGCCACACCAATTAAATGGCCCACGCCAACATTTAGACTAAATTAAAATCAGGATTGTTGAAATTCTTAATATTTAGTACACCCCCAATAAAATTGAGAATTTCTGATCTAAAATAGGTGGGTGTTTGGATGGTTGTGTAGCGTATTTTATTTTTAGTTTATGGTTGTATTATGTCTTACTCTATGTTTTCAGTTAATATAGAAACCCTCATAAGAGAATGTTGTGATAGTGATTATGACTTACCTAGTATAAGTTACCATATTGAAATACAGTACAACCTCCTTCATCCGCATATCCTTAATCTGAATAATTCCATAATCCGGATGCACTGCCTTATTCCCATTTTTACGGACGTGCACTTAGACATCCCTTACGGACTTGTACTTTTCAGGCTTTATTGAACACAATAGTAGACAATCAGGACTACAGTAACCAAGACGTTAGTAGGCCTACGCAACAAATGAAAGCATGTGTTTTGATTAATATTATCCCAAAATATATCTGTATGTCTAATGCACAGGCTATAAAATGAGGTTCAATCAAATTATCTTTGTAGGAATATTGATGGATGAGTTGTTGTAAAAGGTATTTCGTGAATATCTTCTATTTTCATCCATAGTGGCTCTTTATCGCATACATACGCGGTTTCTTACATTCACCCACCCCCGGCACGGCTCTCATCCGGATATCTCAATTTTGCCGATGTCCATCTACTTTCCCTATGTGTCCAGTGAAAAGAGGTTGTACTGTACATTTATATCACCTCACCTATGAAGATGTGTATTCTGATTAATTTTCATCTGCGGCCTTGTTTCGGTATGTCGAATTGGTTCAGGGTAAAATCAACTTGCACTAACACATTCCACTATTCTCAGTTCCGGTAGCGCGGGTGACACGTCAGTCTAACACCTGGTTATATTCTGACTTTCATAAAAAATTGTGATTAATTTTCTAACTTGTTTGTTTCAACACAAATCACTCAACCTTTGAAATGGGGCACACTTCAATAGTACATTTTACCAAACCTTTTATATGATTTTATTTTTACTTTATAATTATTAACTGAAATATTCTTTATGTGTATTTGTCTTTATATTCCCTATAAAATTCACATTGAGAAACTATAAAGAAACTAGGTATTTTTAAATGATTTTGATTTATTCAGGTACTATTAGAAAAGCTTAATAATTATGCTTTCTTACTGTATGTACATACAGTAAGAAAGCATATTTACATAAATAAGGTAATACATGTATTTCAGTTGAAAATAAATATTACTCCTCTATGAAATTGGACTGTCAAATGGTTATTCAGCACATAGCCATGTGTCAAACACATGGCTAAACGCCTTGTAAACACATGTCAGTCTCGATCAATAACGGAGCAACAGATTGCCTGTGAGGCATATCTGTTAAGGCACATTTAGAGAGCTTTGTAGATTGTGACTGCAGCAAGGTGAAATGTTGTCCTTGTGTATTGGCAGCCATCTTTCTATTCTATTATTTGCCATTTTGCCACCTATTTTATTATATTACGGCACTATTGACTTTATTATATAAAAACTGCTTCATTGTTAATTTTATTTGTGTTGTGATATTTTCATTTATCAAAATAGATTTTTTAAGGTTACAATACCATCATTGTTAAAGGTGATTTTTCTAGTGTCGCTTTACTTCCACACTGTCATTTCTTTGGACCAACTTACTATGATATATCCGAGTCGTGAGTGTAAGGTAACTCTGGTTTCTCTTCATTCCACGAATAAATCTTTCGCCTTTTACTAAAGATTTCCGTGGGGAGGAACAATAATGAGTCTATAGACTAATTTATCTAGTCCCTCGCAAGAGGGGCACATAAGAACAAATTAACATTACAAGATACATTAAATAACATGATAATATGGGTGTAAGATAAATACTTACATGTACAATGTATATGTCATAATAGACATGGTTGTCAATTATGTAAATTCACAGTGTAAAACAATATCAATATATGATCATATACAACATCTACTATTATGAAGTGATAAAAAGTAAAAACATTATAAATTATTATTAACAGGTTACCCTTTAATGCATATAACTCACAGTCTAAATTTACTGTAAATACACCATGCATGTAAAATATGTTTGTTAGTCACTTGGAAAGTTCCATCTTCTATTTATATACATGTAATACCACATGTATTTATACATTTTGTATAACATTTCCTTTTTTGTGGCAAAGGCAATTTTCTAACATATTTTTTTGACAAGTTTTTCAGATCCTTTCTGGTCATTCAACGAACTGTCATGTTTCTATTTGAATCCTTTAACTTAATTGCTAGATAATTAATTTGAACTAATGATATTGATCTTTAAAGTTTCATCGAAAAAATGATTTCACTAAGTTACAACTAAGAGATTATCTTTGTCACTTATTAAATCCAAGATATCAAAACTAGAAAGACTGTATTTGCTTTGTATTGTACCACACCATATAAAATGCAGTGCATCGCTTTTTGAACTTTCAGGTCAGAAATGTGAGGTGTGCACTGGTGACGGCTCCCCATACGAGTGTGACCAGCCAGAGGCAGACAGCTACTGCACGGTCGGGAATGATGAGCTGCCACACTGTGTGTGTAGTGAGGGGTACGTATACCGTCTGATGACATGCGTGTTGTTCATGCTGATTCTGAAATACTACTCTTAAGCATGTGAAACACTAAATACAGCAAACATCAAGCTTTATGTGAACCTCTGCATCAAACACATCTTCATTGGTGTGTTGAGAAATATGTTCGAACTACTGTCCATTTTATTGGCCCTCATTATGAATTACATGTCATACATTATTAAATGATGTCATACCAGAAAGTAAAAATAATGTGCTATTAGAGAGTTTGAGTTGTCGTAATGGTGATTGTTGTGTCAATGGCAGCTATAACGTGGTGACTGACTGCTCGTCGGGCCGCTGCCAGGAGAGCTGTCAGCTCAAGTGTGACAACCACTGTCCTGACCACGCCTCGTGTCACTACAACGACCGGCACCAGCCGTACTGTCGCTGTGACAACACCCGCTACACAGGGGACAAGTGCAATGTGGACAAGTGTGAGGGCAGGTGCAAGAATGACGGAGGGCAGCTGCAAGAATGAGCTGTAAGGATTGGGTAGCTGCACTCATAGTTAATGGATACCAATAGAAACCATTGTTAAACAGTCGTTGTTTTGTCGGGCCGAAACAACGAAAAGCTGCCAAAATGATTCATGGTTTCTATTGGTCTAAATCATGCAACAGGATGCAAACATACATTAGTAGTCTTAGTCTTTTTTATATATCGATAATTAAAAAATAAATTATATTGTCTAGAGTCTAGCCCTCTCATATGAAAATTGACTTTGGGCGTCTATTCTCTCTCTTTACTCTGTCATTGTAATCCAGAATATAACAAACAATAATGTGCATGTGTTATTTTGTGCAAGTTTACAGACTCCATGTGTTGCAGAGTGCGAATTTGCAGAATCTGTGTGTTCCTCTGTGTGACTTAACAGACTATGTTCCTTTGTTTGAGTTTACTGAGTCTTTGTGTAAGAGTGTGCGAGTTTACAGAGCCTACTACGTGTCATTGTGTGACTGTACTGAGTGTGTGTTGCAGTGTGTGAGTACCGGCAGCAGGGCGGCAAGGACACGTTTGTGTGCCACTGTGCGGAGGGCTGGGCCGGCGACACGTGCGAGCTGCTCACCGTCACGTGCGCTCAGCCGCAGCAGTGCGAGAACGACGCCACATGCGTGCCGTGTAAGTCGTGGTTTGATAAACATTTTATTTGCAGTCGATTGACAGTTTCAATTGCTGTATTAAGCTTAAGGTCTTTTGCGTCACTTTTAAAGTTTCTGTCCGCGTGTGTGTGTAGATGCAGGCCTTTTAGATGAAGATTTTGCCCACACACACGTTTACAAATGTTTGAATACATAGATTGATATACATGATTAGTCATCTTCAATATAAAACTTAATAACTGGAGATAATATGATTGACAAACAGACCCAGATGGCAGTACCAAGGAATGTCAATGTCGTTTGGGCTATTCTGGCCACTACTGCAGTAACCGACAAGGCTGTGATATTGTGGACTGTGTCAATGGTGGAAGTTGCCAGTCTGAGGGGAAGAACTTTGTCTGCAAGTAAGAACATACTTTGATATTCAAGCTTTTCATATAGAGACTTATTGCGTATGATGATGTGAAAATAGTGATTCATAATTAATGTATTTGGCATATATTCTATCCGTGTAAAAAAGCTTTGAAAATCTCAAATTATAAGAACATAAATTCTAGAACAAGATTAATCTTAAAACAAATTTAATATCTATATGATATAGTCGTACAGCCTTTTCATCGATGGTCAGTCAAATGATTCTATAAATGATTTCCTCAAGTTATAGCATAGATGCATTTGCCATTATTCCGACACTCACTTTACAACTGACTCCCATGTAATTTTGTGATGTGTCAGTGTAAAAACAAAATGTTCGAATGACAGCGATCGCATCTACCTTCTTCAAGTAAAACAAACAGACAATTAACAAAGCCTACATTAACAACTGTGTTTTCCCGCCACAGGTGCGTTGCAGGCTACATGGGTGAGCGGTGTGAAGTGGCCATCCCGGCCGAGTGTGACCACTACTGCGAGAATGGCGGCCGCTGCTCACAGTGCGATGTCGCCAACCACATGTGCACACGCTGCTCGTCAGTATACTGCTTCTTCAGTACTTAAGGGTGGAGACAGGGTCTTTTTGTAGTGGGTGGAATGGGGGTGGGCAATGAATGGCAGAGCATTTCAGTGTACTTCAGCATTTTCTTAAATGCATAGTTAAGGGGTGGAACCATTTTTTTTTTGTGTACACACTGCTTGTCAGTACCATAAGACTTAACTTCTGCAGTACACACTGTTGAAGCGCAGCGTCTAGTTTTATATTCGTTGGTTTTGTAGAACAAATTTCAATATTATATTATTTGAATTTAATTATAATCTCAAAGTAGTTGGGAGGGGATGCATTACCTCAACCTGCTCATTATATATTTAGTGGTTTTACACTCTCTTAAAAAAACATCCTAGCAATGTCAAGATAGATGTTAAAGTATAAAACAATTGTCTCGTGTTATCAGATATTTTTATGCTCAAGTTGTGTTTCTTTATTGTCTCTTTACAATGACCACTTAGAAGTTTGGTGACCATCTTTTTGTGAAAGAAATGTTATGCTTATTCTATTGCAATGTGCTTGTAGCTGTGATCCGGCTTACATGGGAGACCGTTGTGAAATAAAAAACCCACAGCAGTTCTACACATCCACAGCCAGTAAGTAATATTTTGATACTGTAGATATCATTTAGATAGTACCCAAGTTTTACAACTGAGTCTTTTTCCTAATTTGAAAGTCGCAATGCTGGATCTTTAAAAATACCAAGATTGTCGCAGCAATCTAAATGTGTTATATATTGAATATACACAATAACGAAATCCAATTTGCAGTCACAAATGTTACCATTTTTGAGGATTTCTGTTATTTACTCCATAATTTACTCACATCAGTAATCGGTAATGCATGAGAAAATTTTCCGTTATTCAGTTTTTCCATTGTTCACTCTTCTGTTGTTGAGGATATGCACTGTAATCTTAAATGTTCATTTCCTCTGCACACGTTTGAAACATATGAAGAACATGCAAGAATAGTATAGCAATGTGGATTGTATTTGAGTTCCATGACTTATGAGCTTAAATATTGTTTTACAGCGACGACTGCAATCATCTTGCCTATTTTGCTGTTACTCATCATCCTCATTGTGGTGGTGGCAGTCTTCATGTACAGACGCAGGGCCGCCGGGTAAGACATGCCGGGCATTGTCCCTTAGCAGACAGGGATGTTAAAAATATGTGGTGGTGCTTATTTTGATTTTAAAGAGTCTATTTTTTAAGAGAGTTGTATTTCCTATCACATGGATTGTGTATGTGATAGCTGTTTATATAGACATGCAAATATTGTTTTTGGTATTTATTTATAGAAACCAGTTCAAACATCAGCGTATGGGTGTTGATGGGAGCAACATGGAGATTTCCAACCCTATATACATGAAAGACTACGATGACGAAGAGGCAGATGGATTCTCCTTTGATGGAGATAAGGTGAAAATCATTTTCTAACAATTGTAGAATCTGATTAGAGGATTGTAAATTACTTCATGTTTATATATTTTTGTATATTAAAACAAAATTTCACAAACAAAGAAGTCACACTTTGGCTTTTCATGGAAGAAAATT
Source organism: Streblospio benedicti (assembly GCA_019095985.1). NCBI lineage: Eukaryota > Metazoa > Annelida > Polychaeta > Spionida > Spionidae > Streblospio > Streblospio benedicti. The sequence continues at coordinate 35,051,256 of CM032662.1, read as the reverse complement.
ATTTTCCCAGCGCTTTGTATATAGCTGCAATTGTTCTTCCATGATTCCATGATTTGGTTTTGGTTGAAATGTAATATAGTGTAATTATATGTAGTTATAATCATGTATAGAAGGTTGGTGTAACTAATATAATGTCAAGTAGCGGGAAAAAACAAGGTTTTTGTCTACTAAAGGGCATTTTAAAAAATACCTTTCTATCAGAATACAAAAATACCTAAAGACGTGAGGATAGAATCCCTTCTTATAAGATTACGGTTTGGTCCAGCTTTTTAGTAATTTTGTGCCAATTGTTTATTTGTTACTAAGATAGTGATGTCTGAAAATAAAGCCATTATTGCCTCCTTTCATTAGGATAAGCAATACCAGAGTGATACAATACCAGAGTGATGCTGATTATCCAGCCACAATACAAGCAAGAGTTTACCAACTAAACAAACGTATAAAATGCAAATAGTTGCAAGGAAAAAGTGCTTCTAGATAAACCCATTATTTTATTACAGGCAAAAGCAACAAACAAAGATAATATCACCATCGATCCGGAAGTAAGTTGAAGCTGGTTTTCCATATGTTCATCTTCGTTTAGCCTATTATGTGTTCTAAAAGCTGATGTTATCCTTGTTTAGGTTCTATATTAAAGCTCGTGAGGCCTAGAATGTGTGCCCTTCTCAAATGTGGGACATCTACATTTTATGTTTTTTGTTCAGATATCAAATGCTTCATGTTTTAAGAAGATACTGTTTAGCCATAGTCAGTTCACATTTTACAAGTTCTTGTATATGCAACTACTTAAAATGTGTTTTGAAATTTTAACATTAAAATTGGAATGCGTGTGTTAGTATTTTATGGGTTCATGTTGAAATAGCTTAACTTACAAAAAAAACTGAAGTATGTAGAGCTGTGGCTAGCAAATCTTCATAGGTTAAGTGCTTCTTATATTATTCTTAAGATACAGTCTGTATGGTTTTCTTCCTAAATTGGGGCAGTTTCATTTGAAAGCTTTAACTTCCGAAGCTTTTTGAAAAGATGCACCGTTACAGATATATGAAAAAGAAAGCATCAATATGTGATAGAAGCTTAGTGTTTTGACGGAGCATCGGAAGTTAAAGGCTTGGTACATTGCATGTTTTCAAATTAATATTTCGCAAATTATTATTTTTTTAAAACAATTTTGATGAAAAGGGAGAAACATCTTTTGTACTCCATTTATTGTTTATGCTTTGTGCTACTCTTAGTTCTAGTTCAAGACCGACAGAGAGCAAGAGTTTAGGTATTATGATGGATAAAACAATCTGTCACATCTATACATCTAGGTCTTCATTAAGATAGACTTGTGTGCTTATGTGTGGTTAGATAGGAAGGAATTAAGGTGTTCGCACTTTGAGCATTGAATTAGATAAACACTCACTGCTTAATTTGTTGTATTTTTTTGTTGTAAGTAAAAAATCAAATGGAAGTTTAACTTAGTCCATTAAATAATTTCAATATAATATAAAACCAAGACGATAGAGAATATATTTCACTGTATCTTGGTAAAGAAGTTTTTTTATTTGTATACATGTAGCAGTAGCAAAAACATGCATTATGATCCTTATTTTATAGGAAATAAATGTTAGAAACATAAGCAATTCATTTTAACTGTGTTATATTTGCTGCCAAGGAAACGGTACAAATCTATATTGAAATTTCTGGAACTTGTTTGATTTAGGGGAATTAGGGCACTGATGTGTGATATTTTAGTTTTCTCAAGTCATTCACTTTACAAAATATGTACAAAGTCTGAACCTTATCACTAATACCCAACTTGTTTGTAATTTTATTTTATTTGTTTGGTTTATTTTTATTAACTCTTTTATATAAACCATTCTTTTTGCAAACTATGTGAACAGTTTGTACCCTATCACTAATATCCAACTTATTTGCAATTATAGTTTTATTTTTTCTATTATTTTGATTAATTTGATTACATTTTCAAGTTTTCTAATCATATACAATGCATTTTGTTCATCTTTAAACACCGAGAGCGGCTGATTGAAGGTCTCCATTTCTCTCAATTTAACTCCGTTATTGACTAGATTCTCTTATAAAAAAACTCAGAATTTTAACCATACTCTCTTGGTTAGACTCTGTTTGAAAGTAGTTGAATTTGTTAGAATTTTTCTATGATTTGATATTTTGTTTAGAAAATGTCAGTTAAGTTTTAGTTTTTAATTTACAAGTTATTTTAAATTTCATATTTTTATTTGATTTTTGCGTTTGTCAAAGTGGTACTTAACCTGGAGTGTCAAAATATGTAGAATATTTATTGCTTTGTTAAATGATAGTTTCATAATCTCATTGATATCATTCCAACAGGTGTGCTAACATATTTATGTGTAAATATTGATGTGATTCATGTAATAACCTCTCCCTCAGCCTCGGCCAAAGACCTAATTTTGAGTCCATTTATATCTAACATTCCATAATGAAATCTATTGAATATATCCTATGAAGGCTCCACAGATATTATGTAGCAGACGGTCTTTACATATTAATCGCTAAAATATATTGTATTCCATGCTCATTCTTACATTTCTGTATTTTTCAGCCTACAAATTTCTCCAACCCAATGTACGACACACTGTACAATGAGAATGCCACAGACTTACAGCCAGACAGTGAAAAGAAGCAGCTCCTTAAAACTAAGAACTCCAAATTAACATTCTATGGAGAGGAGGAGCCACCAGATACCTCATTTGCATAAAAATACATCATTAACTTAACCTGTGCATCATTTGCATGCAAATGGTCACCCAGAAAAAGATTAGATGTTTGTTGAAGCTACAGAGCTATAGAATTTTGTAGCCTATGGATGAATGATGATTGCATGATTATAAATGGATATTTGTGAAATGAGAGACTAATTTGCATATGCTAATTGTGTCAAATATATGTGACATTTGATTGGCATATTGAAAAACTCAATGACAAGTGAAAGTATTGCATGTAAGTTCAGAGGTAATGACATGAGAAAGACATGAATGAAGTAAGTCAAGGTTTACAAAATTAATACAATAATTAAGCCTTGTTGCTCTATGAGCTTTTTTCACTATTCTCCTTTATGTGTAAAATTGTTGTATGAATGAGGCTTAATTTGCAGATGACAGTGTAGTTTGGATACACAATGTGCCATTATCAATGCATAATATACTATTCTGTGTTTGTTTTTTTATAATTTAAAAGAAGACTGTTGATATGAGATAGAAAGTTTCTCTATTAAGTTTGTATGTAGAAATATTAGTGCAATATTATCTTAGAATATCTAATGAAGTTATAGGTTTACAATAATAGTTGTTTATTACCTAATATTGAATGCTCACACTAAGCTTTTGTATTAGCGTGAGTAGTCAAGCACATCCATGATAAAGATATATATTTTTTTGTATTGTACAATAGTGATTATTATACCCAAAATCAATAATCCATACTAACTAATATTATTCAATATTTTTATCATTTTTCATTATAATTGGTTTCAATATTATATTGATTAACTTCTTATTCATATTTGATGTATGCTAATATCAATGATCCATTTGTATTATGTATGCTTCATCATTATATATGATTTGACCCAATGAGATGTTATATTTTATTAAAAAATAACAATGTACTAACATGCTGAAATTGCCATTATATGGTGCTAAATATGGAACTGCTAGAGGAATGGTAACTACAATGTAACTTGTGTTACTATACTCTAAGATAGCTGCCAAGTGAAAAGTTTATGACGGGTGAAACATTTGAAAAATGTTGAAGCAAGTACGATTTCTTAATTAGTTGACTGCCGCATAGTTCTTAAGTAGCTAATGATATAGTGAGGTTTTTGTGCAGTGATTTATTACATTTATACCACCGATTGCTGACATGTACAATAACTTCTGTGCAAATGTTCACAAATTAAAATGTAGTTAGCTATTTTTTGTTGTCCTTATACAGTAAATACTTTTGGGAAGCCCCAGTTATTGTTTGCTGACAGTTATTTGTTTTGTCTTCTGTTTAGTATTTAAGATGTTCAAATTTGTATTAAGTGCACAGATCTTTGTTTTGTCTTCTGTTAAATATTTAATGTTCAAATTTATATTAAGTATTAAGGCATTTTTAATCTACATAGAACCACATAATAAAATGCAGTGGTCGAAAACACACTTTGCTTATAGTCTGTAAATACTCATATAATATTATTGAGGTCTCATTTATTTCAATTGTATAAACGATGTAGCGTTAATTTTTTATAATGAAATGCCATCTTGGAGAATATAATTTACATCACAAGATTTATTGCGGTAAAATGTATTATGTGTCTAAAATTAGTTAGTGTCCTGAATATTGACCTTTGTATATTGTCATCAAAATTGAACGTCCAGCATATTTATAATGCTGGCTTATATGTAACATAGACAGTTGCTAAGCAACATCTATTATTATTCTATACTTAAGCCCTATTATTGTGCTGTAACTTTATATGACATTTCATCACTTTG
>CM032662.1:34991246-35046636 GCA_019095985.1 Streblospio benedicti | reverse complement strand
TATAGTTGAATGATTAGTTACCCAATAATAAACTGATCTAGATGTTAATAGTATATTGTACTGTTGGAATGAAAATACTATACAAAGTGTAAAGAGATTCACTAGGTGACAGAAAAAACAAACAACAACAATAGGTGTGACTTGGGGTAAACATGGCAAGAGTTTAATGCTGAATAAATTTTGATGATACAAGTTAACGCATTACATAGGTAAACTCTTGCAAAAAACCCAATTTGAAGGACCCCAAGAACACACTGGTAGCATAAATAATCACCTACAAACGCCTAATGTGATCTGACATAATCCTAGTGGTCACAAATTCGATCTTGAACACCTAGTTTTACATATTGTAAGAAGCAATCTGAAGACCAATCACCTTGAGATTTAATCAAAACCGTATCTACATTGCATTGGAATGCAAAAAGTTGTACCGCCCTCCTAAAACTGTGCGTACAATAACGAGATACATCTGATATGCCCAGCTGAGATAACCAACCGAACTGGCGCACCAAGTAATGGAACACTCCGATGATCAAAACACGCATAATTTGCCACTCCTTTCTAAAAATGTAAAAAAAGGTGAATGGTCAGCAGGAACCCGAACTAATCTGAGTAATTGTTTCAATGCCTTGTATGGGCAAAGTACAGAACCTGGTATACTACCGATAGGTATCAACAATTCTTTCTGAGCATATTGTATTGTCTTGGACCAGATGATTGCGACAGTAAAATAATCAGGGTACCAAGTAATGGAACCAACTGTAACTTGCTTACAAGGATCAAAGCCCGTAACTAAAACACAATCCTAACAATATATCATACTATATAATACCATATACACTAATTCACTATAATGTTTTAAATAATGGCAAAGTAAATATACGAGCAACTAACTATAACTAAATAGGTGCAGTGTCCAAATGAGTGCGAAATAAATATACAAGCTCTCCTGACTATAACTAAATTGCTATATTGTACGAGCGAAGGCGAACTAATCTAACTATAATGTACAAGCAAAGGCGAAATATATATACAAGCTTTACTGACTGTAACTAAATTGCTATATTGTACAAGCGAAGGCAAACTAATCTAACTATAATGTACAAGCGAAGGCGAAATATATATACAAGCTTTACTGACTGTAACTAAATTGCTATATTGTACAAGCGAAGGCAAACTAATCTAACTATAATGTACAAGCGAAGGCGAAATAAATATACAAGCTTTAAATATACATGCTAAGCCTAACGAAACGACTAAATAGCAAGATTGTAAAAGAAATTCCAATTATATATACTTGTTAAGCGAGACGACAATACTGCATGTATAGTACAAGTGAAAACAACCTAGAATATACTTCCAATACTGACAATCTAAATACGCATATTGTCCAAGCGAATAGTAGCTAATCATACCATTATACATGCAAATACGCGACGCCTCTAAAGTATTTACTAACCAAGTCTAACACTATATATAGAGTACTGTATTTATATCACAACTCTACCAGTCACATGAGAATCGCCACATATCATCGTCTACTGAATTCTCATGCCACTTATCATCTGTTAGCTCTAAAAATCTCTTGAAGTGTGCGCCATCAATAGCTGCCCTGCTGAGTAGGTCGGGGAGAACATTATGAATCCCCGGCAAATGCTCTGCCCTAACCTCGAACTGATGCTTTGATGCCACAAAGGCTATCTCCCTTGCGCACGATTGCAAAAATGGTTCCTTAGCTCTGCCACAATTCACCACCGATACAGTTGTAACATTGTCGCACTTCATAATGAACTTTTTTCCTTCCAGCAAGTGTCCCCATAATTTCAAAGCTATCACCACAGTAATAGCCTCTAACTGATTTATTCCATTAACCATAATCTTAAGCTCACGAGGAAATGCAAATTTAAAGTATTTATTGTCAAAAATGCCCCCAGCTCCCTCCAAGCATGCGTCTGTAGCCACCACTGTATCCATCGAAGACCATTCACTAGTGTTAATAATGGAAATACGATTAAATTTTGGTAGGAAAAACCTCCACCACTGTATGTCTTTTTGAAACTTTGTTGATGTGAGTGAAATGGGAAGCACGCTTGAGTTTCTTCAGCGAGCTTATAATCCTTGCCATGAAGCACCTTCCATGCTTGCAGCATTTCGCTACAAATTGTAGTTTCCCTGCCAGGGATTGAATCTCTTTCTTCGTAGCTCTCTTCTTATCCTTCCAGATGTCCAACTCATGTAAAATATCAGCTAATCTATTTTGTGTCACCTCCATCGTTAGATCCTTGCTATCAAATAATATACCCAAGAATGTCATCTTTTGAGTGCTATCTACTGATTTGTGATCCGCTAATATCAAACCACTCTCTTTAATGACGGAATCGATCAAATTCCCTGCCAAAGATGCTTCTACATGCGTAGGTGTAACACATGCTAGATCATCAACGTAATTTATTATGCTGATGCCTAGCCCTCTGAGAATATGTGCTAACGCATTTGTGGTTCTTTGGCACATCTGCGCCGCTGTCCGGAGACCAAATGGAGGTGCTGTGTCAAAATAATATGATCCCTTCCATTCGAAACCCATTAAAGGATAATCTGAAGGATCGATCCTTAATTGTCTGTATGCTCGAGAAATCCCGTTTCAGCATCCAAGCGTCGCCATGTGTCTTGTGGCATTTGATAATCAATTCTATGAGATTATCAATCGATGGATATTCCAAGTGTAAATTATCTTCCATATACGAGTCCACTGGTATGCCATCGTTGACTGAGTGACCGGGAGGACAGCTCAAGTCAAGGACTATTCGTCTCTTATCCAAGTTATTCTTGCTTTTGGGGACTGAGTGTAACGGTGAAATAGAGGCCTGCTTGAATGGAATATCTTTAAAAGGACCTAGTAATGTCTTATGTAACAATTCCTCACTAATGAATTCCTCTACCTCCTTTGGGTATGATTCAGCAGTGGGATGATTTTTGCGTGCTGAACTTGGTGGTTTGGCTTTACAATAATTGATCGGCCAGCCAAACTCTAGAAATTCTACAACAATAATATCTGAATAATCTACAAGCCTACTTCTCCAAAACTTCATGTTCAAACCGGATTTTATGCTAATCCTGCACCTCTGGAAATTATATCTACCCGACCTAACTACTGCGTCATGGATTCTTAACAATTCTTCAGTACTATTTACACTTTGAACGTCGACGTCAATCACTGAGACACGTTCAACTAGTCTATTCACATCCTCTCTCGCAAAACTATCTTCCAGGTGTAGTCATTTCTTTGCAAACTTGCACTCAAAGGCTGCTCTATGGTGGTTCATGTAACCCTTTTCTCCACAAAAACTGCATGCGTGCAGTTTTTTACATTTTCCCTCATTCTTTTCGAATCTGCAGCCTTCCTCCATATTATTGTACATATAACAAAATATCGACGGTTGGCGAATTGCATCACTCTTCGCGATAGTGTCATATTCTACCTTGGTATCCGCTCTCACCATTTTTCCTCTGTTGCGTGTCACATTACGCTTTGCTCCTTCTGCGGAAGACAGTGACAAAATCTGCATCCCTTTATCGTCTTTCCAATCCAAATTTCCAATTTCAATTTCGTTCAAAACCAGGTAATGGAATTTTCTCGCTGATTCCCAGCCATTGATAATGGCATGCTTTAGAATCTGCTGAGCATGCTTCAAACGACCCTGTGATTCAACCTGATTAGCTGTCATAAGTAAAATTTCACAGTAACCGAAAAAGAATGCGCATATCTCTAGCTTGTCTGGATCGGTATCAGTAAAATTACTGATCTTGTCTAAAAAACCATGTGGCCATTTTTCAATGACGATTCTCTGTGACTGATTGCTTATAGAGTAGCCAGATTTTAAATTCTTACCACTGCCGGAATACAAGTTTTTCTCCTTGCTGTCTGTCTGTGTGAAAAGGTGGTCTGTAATATCGTCAAACTCCCCTGGGTTCATGGTCGAGCTTGATGCTTGTAATTCTTGTAACATCCGTTCTTTTTCTCTTATAGAAGCCTTCTTCTTCGCCACCGCTAGTTGAATATCTATTTTTGATTCACAAAGTTTAAGTTCACTTAGTTCATTCTGCAGCCTATGTACATCATTCTCACCTGCCACCTTCGTGATATCCAGCCTAGATCTAGCGCTCCCACCACTGGATGCCAGTCTTGACATGAAACGGTCCTGACTGGATTTGCGAATGTCGTCTTGCACTTCACTTAACTCCTGCGTGGGGGTACTCATGAGCTCCGCCTCCAAGTGGCTACTTCTTCCCCCCGACAATGCAGTATAGTCTACTTTTTTGGTTTCTGTCTCAACTCCATGTTAGTAAGATTGTCTATCCAATTTGCTAAGAATTAAGCGAATTTAGGCTAAGCTAAAAATGAATCACCACATTTGAGTTTGTAACTTCACTCCCGTTCAATTTCGACTTCACTCGATCCATCATCTATGATTTATGAAAGTATTCTTCAATATTTACTCAATTAATTACTATCTAAATTACATTAACCGTGTATATATTTGAAAATATCAAACTCATTTTTAAATTTCCTTCACTCGCATCAAAACATTCAAAAGTAAATAACTCTGTTGCTATGACATCGTACGTCGGACGTGCGACAGGACTACGTGTAAAGCGAACAATTTACAGGCACAATTAATCAAAATTAACCAGAATTTTCCTCCTATTCAGAAATTCATTATTTCAAATGCACAGCCTGTTCTTGTTTTGTTTAGGTATTTTGTTTTTCTATTTTATCTGCAGACTTGTAGATCTAATTGTCACAACAATTTTGTAAAACCACTGGCATAATATTATGTACACTGCCCCACATAAATGTAATTTATTTATTTTGAAACAAACAATTAATCATGAGTCAAATCAAACCAATATTTCACAATTAGATCCACTAATTGTATCACCAGAAAATATAATTATATGGTAATTTAAAAATATTTTGGGAATAAGTATGTCATGCTAATTGCGTCGCTTCAGCTCAGCTGCTGAAGCAAGCATTGTGTTTGGTTCGTTTGTAACTATGTAACTATGTAACTAACTATGTAACTATGTATGTATGTCTGTAGACAAGCTAGCGGGCGTACCGATGAACCGATTTCGTTCAAACTTTACACAACTATGAGGTTTGAGGCGACACCGAAGTGATTCAATTTTGGGCAATCTGCCAATTAAACTGAGCTTTCTAGAAGCGTTTTTATGACATTTTTAATAATATTCAATGCACTTAGCCTTCAAGAAAGAAATCAATATTCCAAGCAACAGCAAAATTGATTATTGGATTTGAAACAGATATTGATTATCATCTTGTTATTCAGTACTATTGTATGGCAACACAACTATCTTTTTGCTGGATATATTGATTCTGATTCATTCTGATGTTTTCTCCTCAAATTCATAAATTTCTTGATTGTAAAGTATACATTATTTCAGTATATACAATGTATCTTAATTGCCCATAAGTCAACGTCGTTCTAGCGACGCAGTGTTCTTTGAACACTTTTGATCTAGTTCTAATTTGTATAAATCTAGTAAGCAGTTGTGAACTACTGTGGGTTTCCTTTCCACATCTTCCATTAGGGATCATCCTGTATCCTCTATGCAGGATAGCTGAATTCGAAACAAAGGGCTTTTACCTAACAGGTTTGCTCACGGATTTATGTTAGAGAATATTCAATTCGATGTCACAAGGCTGGGGGTGTGCTGTTATACAGGTGGCGTGCGTATGTCTTTTAGATAAAAAAAATATTTTGACCAATAAAAGGTACTTATGTACAAATGTTGTTGTGTTCTCTTTCAAAATCTCTAAACTACTGAAAAACGTTTAAACCAGCATATCTATGACTATTATAAATTCATCCAAAAACATATACTATCAAATTATGATACATTATGTACATTATTATCTCATATCCTTTGTCTAAATAATTAGATTGATATAGAGACTCATACTGAACTTCATTATAATTTTTAATGCATCACTATCATTGAATAATTAAAAAAGAATGCTGTCCACAAATGTTTTTCTTGTACAGTTGAAACAATATATAAACACAGTTAATTTAAAATGTATGTCAAAGTGAACTGAACGTTTTATTTACTTATGTAACTAGTAGAGTCTAGACAGATACATACTTGCATACACACTATCTGTAAGAAACATAATTCACAAGTTGTCTTAGGTGCATTACATGAGGACGTTGGTTGAGGTCATTATGATAAAGATTAAAATAGGATAAAATACGATTTTTTGTCACTGAAATCTCATATCCTGCATTTTTGTATATCTTAACCCATTCATATCGGCATACGCAAAACGTCAACACGTAATGTAAACACGAGCGAACAGTGCCATTTGACAGTTTTACGTTAAAGACAATAACTTCTCTGGGGCCTACACATATGCTTTTTTTTTTACATTAATTGTACACGTGTATTCAGAATCGCATAGAGTTTCTTATTTTCACGACCCAGTAATAGGAATATGGCTATATTTGTCTAGAATATTTTCCAAACATGACGCTGTTGCCGGCCTCGATTAAAAATGACAGGTTCGAGATACACTTTAGGAAGACGAATTATAAAACAATGCATGGTATTTGAGAAATATCCTTTCGTCCATCACTTCATAATCGGTTTATAATTGATCCGACACGTGAATTTGTGATGGGTATGTTACTGTGACGATGATAATCCATTTGTTTCAAAAAATATCTTACCATCAACCAACTTAACCATGGCGCCTGTTTCAATAGAAAAATTAGCCTTTATCACACACCGTCATATCTCTACACCGATCACAGCACGATGCGATCAAGACTAGCTGCTTCATTAGCCGTTATCAATGCAGAGAAAATGCGGGTTTATGGTGACCTGAATATATTGTGCTTTCGAGGCTGAGTATTAATACCCTTATTTGGAGTAATGAATATTAAGTGGCTTTTTCCTAATGACGTCATAGAAAAATATATCAGCCTCATTTTCAATGAAAAGAAAAGAAATTCCCCTTCAATATGGTATAGAACTTGTTGGGGTAATTTTTGTCGAAATTAGAGTATTTTGAGCTTGAATTTCGAGGTGTAAATCACGTGTTTCTTGTGCAGATATATATTCTTACAAATGATGCGTTAATATTATGAAAACCGTGCTTCACTTCCACAAAATTTACATCGAAATGTAAAGGTAAGCCGTTTATGTTGTCAATAGTCTAAATCCCGGCATCATGACGCCTCTGTTTATATTTGAAAAACGGCTATAATCCGGGGGACTTTTCAGTGCAAAATTGTGCGTAAAAATGTCCCTCAAGGGACATCCCGATACGAATGGGTTAAGTGCAATATGATGTAACTGTTACTTTTATCAGGGAATTGTAATATCTGTCTATAGTAAAATAAAATTCATTTTAGACCAAAAAGGGAGTAATTAAGATATTCAATCAATTTTATTTGTACAGAGAGAAATGGTCTTCAACTTGGCATTTGTTGTTTTAGATCATGAAAATATGGAGTATTCATAACGTTAGCGACTTCTGTAGTGGAAGTGATGATACCTATCATATCATGGCCGGGTAAATGTGTGAAACCAAATATTATGTATCAACGTGCATGGCAATATACAACCTCCTAAACTAAGCCCATCTGAAAGGATTTGTTGGCAGAGCATGCGTGTGACGTACATCTTAAATCAACGTACAACGTTTAAACATCGTAAGTAAAGCATTCAAGTCATGCATATGCTAACGAGTGGCTGTTTTGTTTACAAACTAAACCGAAGCACTTTCGTAAAGATTATGTTGTCCTTTTATTTTTTATTTTTAACGAGATTGCAGGAAGTTGTCTGTTTTCTAACCAATAATATAAGCATTACTGGTAGGATATTAGCCTTCTAAAAATTCTGTAGCAAATAAAAATTGGTCACAGATCAGAGTCAGTCAGATTTTTCATTTCAAGCACACTGGTTTCTTACGACGTACGTGCGATGACTTAACACGTCCAACGTGGTTGGCCATATAAACAGACTAAAGTAATCTTAATCTATCGTAGAATTCAAAACTAACAAGCTTGGCAAGTAATAGCCATTTGCATTGATGCAAGCCAACACAGTGGTGTGCTCTGCAGTAAAAATCTTTTGCTGATATCTAGTGTTTTCGTCAAGGTGCTATGGTTTTGCGCTTCATGCTTCATGCTGTTTTCGTCCAAAATATATCTTGTCCATATTAAAAGTTTTCTCAAGACTGTCATGTAAATCTAATTTGGAATATACGTCATTTAGTTTCCCAAAATACTCATCCATTGCTTCCACCGAAGAATGCACCATTCTTTGTTGACCACTGATGTTTTCTTTAAAGATCTAGTAACAGGGTTGGGGGTGATTTTCGGCAGTTCTATAACTTGGATTCTGTGAACATTATGCAATAACGTTTACGAAAGGTATTCCAATATTAAATGAGAAAAAAGAACCTTTTAATAGTCAAATCGTCTTACCTTCGAAAAGCTTGCAAAAACATCAGAATCGTGACGTAGACCCTGTGACGTCAGTGTTACAACTCCGTGGACATTCCTGTAGAAATATCACTAAAAATATTTTGTCTTTGTAGGAAAACTATATGGGTTATGAATGCATGTATACCTTATCTCCAAATAATCTTTATTCTATTCCCATCATACTGGCATGTAGAAATTTAAATAAAAGTGTATGAATATTTGTAAAAATGCTTATTTATGTTGTAAATAAAACACCATGTGCTCCGGCTCTGTGTTTGTTTTAAAAAGTCTACAAATAAACTGGTCCACCTGGTTTAGGCGGTTCCGTCCGGTTTCGTTGGGTAAATATTGCTCTAGCACCATTTTTGTTGAATATCTTCAGAAATCAATTATACCAATGTCATTTATTCTTTTCACTCTTTCTATTGGTGTATAAACCTTAAAACATTTGTTTACAATAAAAACAACATTCTTAAACAGTACTTCTAAAAGTCTGAATGCACTTGCACTTGCTGGTGTCACGTGACGTTGTTGAAAGTATGTTACTAAATAAATGCTCTCGTTCTGTGGAACTGCCACATCATTATTATTGGAAGCAGATTTTAACAAGGATTTCAGTGGTGTGTTTAATTCATTTCTAGCTTCGATATTAACCAAGTTATTAGCAAAGAAAAATACTAAAATGGTAACCAAGCACGCTGTGGATTGCGCATGCGCATTACAACTGCGACATGAGTAGTGTGTTTTCTGGTAATAACTTCTTTAATATTAGAGCTAGAAAAAAATAAACCACGGCACTGTAATCGTCTCTTAAATGTGTTTCAGATAGATGTAAAGGATCTGAGAATACACTGGACGTCATTATACAAAACGTCGTCGAACTTAACTGGTTTCAAGCTGCTGTAGTAATCAGTGTTATGTGCGAATAATATTATCGTTATCTATTTGTTACGTCACAAATTTTTCTAGGCCATTTTTGTTGACATTGTAAGGAACAGAGAAATTCTCAAATTAATTAGCAATATATATGAATACCATGAACTGGTGGTTAATATATATTGCATTTATATTGCATGGTTACTTGATGTATGTAGATTGTGCATATGTAAATGATTTAGAAAGTTTGAACCCTGTTACTTGATCTTTAAAGATAAATTGTGGCGCTTCAAGTATTTATGCGGCCAATCTTTTTTAGGCGGCAGTAGCCTTCCTGGTTCCCGCAACTGGACTATTGCCAGTGCGAAAGAACATAGCATCATTGTGGTGACTCTGTGAGGCCCACCCCCAATGATGCCATGTACGCACAGTAGCTGGCTAGACTGGCTTCCTAAGTGTCATTTAGAATCCTTCCTTTGCCTTTGTTATCCATTGGCTTTGACTTGCCTCTTAATCTATCTAGCAGCGTAGATCTGGGAATTTTAAAGTTTGTTTGCAGTAGCAACTCTCATGTTCTTCATTCGGATGTGGTCTAGGCACACCTGGAGGTCGGCCTCTGAGTATGTCTTCTTTGTTTTCGATTTTTTCATTCTAAAAATTATGATTAACCTTTGTTAAAAATCTAATAATTTTTTAAAAGAATGACACTTTAAACAAACCAGGAAAGAGGGCATCCAAATTGCGTATTGATGCGGGTAGCCAGTGGCACTTCAAGAGTGTAACTTTTAAATATTTTCTATGCACAAATTTCAACCTATCGTGTTTTATTAGTCTCTAACATGTCTTATATGAGGGCACTCAGACTATGTATCATTCTTTACTGATCTAATGTTAAATAACACGTGTTACAAATTTGTTATTTCTATGCCCCCTCTCCAGCTGATTAATTACATGTATTTGCTTAATATAAACTGGAAATGTAAAATAGGAAATAGAAGAACACTCATGTTGATGTTCAGGATACTATTTGGCAAAAATTCTTCAAGAAACGCACATTTAAGATGGCTTAACTGATATATTTGTATTGTGTTTGTGTTGATTGTTGAATTTGCAGTTGATAACAATTTGTTGATAATGGAAACAGGAAATTATGACGTAATATACGTCTATCTCACCTGTCGACGCACCTGTTGGAAACATACATAAAGTGATTTATGATGTTTTGAGGACATTTTAAAGGCAAAAACAACGCATGGATATTCTGTAATCATGTTTTATTTATGTGATAAACTTTCAAGAAGATACAAGATCAAATAAGGCTGTTAGAAGTCCATATGTGCAGGTACGTCATAAAGTGACTGACTGCTACGGTCTGACAGAGTGCTGGCGCGCACATCTACTAGACTCTAGATTCCATAACTCTTGGCCAGTCTTGCCTCTTCAATTGAGCTTACTTCACTTCTTAGATCTGCTTGCTTTAGTATCATGAGTGATTATGATGTGATCTCATTGGTCCCCCGATCTATTTTGTCCCCCACAGCCTGTTGTTATGGTGTTGATGTTCTTGACAAGAATCTTGCGGCTGTGGCTTTTACGTAGATCCTCTACACATTAATTGTATGCTATTTTGCAAATCAATGCTTAACCCTAAGGTGAGACTACTCGTTAGGTCGCAATTGCAACCGTATATGACCCTCAGGATGGATGCGATGTATTTTATTCCTCCCCATTTTCAGACTGTTCAGCTGATTTTTCAAAAAAAAATAATTTTATTAATATTATGATGCCATATGATGGGAAATGAAAATAAAAATGATGGAAATAAAAATTGATTAAAATCTGATGAATATCAAGTGAGATATCGCAGATTTTTGATGGAATCAGGATTTTTTTTTGGTCATTTTTATGGAACTTTGGCCCCAATTCACTCAATGCTATTTCAGTTTTCAAAATCTGGACATTTGAATGTGGAAATGTGCAAAACGTGTGTTTTTTGGATACAAAAATAGCCATACCTTCAAAACTATTTGAGATAACGACGTGAAATAAAAACTAGTTTGAACAGTGACAAGAGCACCTTTTCCCCCTCCATAAGTCGGCCATCTTGATTTGGCAGTCATATTGGTAGTCTCCACAACAGACCTTCATCCTTCGATCAGAAGGTCTGTCAATCAGAAACCGCATCTGCTGTATCATGTACGCTGATTGGTCGGCGCCATATTTGGTGTGTGACGTCATTGTTACGTGTTTTGTTTATATTGTGATTTGTGAGCGTGACTTTGTTTATTTTTATTTATGAATGGACTTTTTGGTATTTATCTTGTATATTTATTAGTGTTTCTTAATCATGGATATTGTAAATTGTATATTATTAAAGACTGCAGTGGCATTGGTAAATAAGACTAAGAGACAACCAATTGTATATTTAAAGCCGAAACAAGTACAATGTTTACAGGTTGCAGTGACAGGGGATACATAAGGTATATTGCCGACAGGATACGGCAAAAGCCTAATATTTGAGATTTTGCCAATATACTCACAGATATATCACGAGTATCACAAAAAGGAGCAAAAAAGGTGCAAGGCAATCATTATCAGCCCATTGAATGTAATAATAGAACAGCAAAGAAATCAATTGCATAATTCTATTGTTATTGGTAAGTTCACGGTTTTTAACTGTATACATTGTCAATAAAAATTACCTAGATTGGGTCTAATTATGAATCTATATAAAGTCAATAATTTTAACTACTTATGCAAGAGGAGCTTTATTGCTTATATTAGCTGGTTAGTTATATTTAGTATTAAACATAATACATAGTCTAGTATCAAACAATTAAACTGTTAAATTTAAAAAAATGAATAATATATAGATTGCATCGGAAAAATATCAAAAGCATATATGCTTAAAAATAATCAACAAATATAAAATAAAGAAAATAAAAAGAGATATAATAAATAATCAATCACATTAGAATTCAATTCATTGTTATACCAGAGTGCACATCAGTACTGTTTGCACCAGGTCATTGGTGTCTTTGATCTATATGAGGATGCAAGAAAAGGCAGCATAATCAATTACTAGTTTCCCAGACTTTGAGCATGGAAATCTTTCCGTCGCATCATCCAGCTGAAGAAATGCTCATATTGTAATTTAGATAGTAATGAGCAAGGCACATCTGTGAAGTGTTCCAGTTGGCATCCACTCTGATGGTAGAAAGGCTTCACTTTTCTGAGATCTTCAAAAATGCTTACTTCATCAGCAATTGAAGAAAGTCGTCTATGGCTTCCATTTCTTGAAGTGACATCACTTGCTTTATCAAAGTTTTCAATCAGCATATTCAATGATGCTAGCACTCCTGTTTTTCTTTCTATATTTTTCATTGTTTTATTACTCTGCATATGCTTTATGGTCTTCTTGTAGTTTTTAACCAGAAATTCCATTTGCAAATCCACAGGAATGTGTGTGTCAACCCTACCCTTAGTATTGACAAACATTGCATAAAACATGCAATGAGCTTGTTTTTCTGGCAACAAACAAACCTGGTGTAGCAGAAACCTCAAAATTTCATCTGCATATTTGGACAGGTTATTGTCACTTTTCAAAATCACCATCATCACTTTAAGGGTACGGATCATTCTAGCCCTATTTGGGGTGTTGATACTTTCAAGAAAATTTTTGAAAAGAATCCCTAATTCAAGGGTAAGATGGCCATATGCTTTCAAACAGTCTTTTGCATCACTTTCTTTCCGACGAGCTGCTGGCTTCTTGGTCAGTGCAATTTTTACGGAATGACCATTAGGCAGCTGCAAGGAGATGTATTGAATTTTTTCCAGACCTGCATCTGTGCGCTGATCTGTGTCACTGGTTGTTGAAGCTTCCTCTAAAATTTCATGAAGTAAAACATATTGTGACAATCAAGAGAAATAAGATAATTTTTTATACAAAATTTAACAGCTTTATTTCCAATCAAAGGTAGACAAATTGTCATAGGTTGAAATGTCACTCTTTGTCATCAATGTTGACACATACCCTCTCTTGTATGCAAACAAAGAGTCTCCTTTGTGGTCATGGAAAGTAATAAATCTGGCTATTAAGGCTTTTTGAAGTGCTCCACATTTAAAAATTTCATCCGCTATTTCATCAACATCACCCTCTTGAACTTTAGCTATGAGAGCTGTCTATTCTGAGTCATAAAGTCATTGCTGACTGGAGGTATTGTCGAAAGATTTTACAATTTTTCTAGCCACTTCACTACCTTCTTCAGGTGTAATGATGGGACTTACACTGTGGCTTCTGTAGTAATATTCATAGTGCAATAATCATGACACATCAGTAAACGATCTGTAATATGTAAATATGTGTGCTTCAACCTATATATGTTTGATGATATGGAAAAGGACAGCTTTATAGACTTAATAATATTAGTTGTAAGTTTTTCTTTTTTTCATGGATCCCTCGTGAGATAATAGGGGGGCCGAAATCTATCTGGTAGACGGCTGAAAACTGTACAGGAGCGAAAATTTTATTTTATCTGTTCACATCCGGATGCAAAGTCAGACTATGAACAGAGATGAGGGGGCCCACCAGCTTGCGAGAGTCTACGACCCGGTGCTTGCCGCAGGCGGGGACGGCGGCCGTAAACCATGATCTGACATGAGCAGTAGTGTTTTTGAAAATATCTGCAGAAGCAGATGAAACTGTCAAACGTAAATAAATTTTTAGTGTTGTGAAAGATGAAAATAATAAAGTTACTCTTTCATTTAGCTGGTTCCAATCCCTGGTGGTTCTTGGGAAGAAAGAGTTTCTGAGTTCAACACTGCTAGTTGGTGTAACGACATAGCCCTTTGTGTTAAGCACAGCACTGTCCTCTACTACGTTGGTATAAACAAAACCTTCAAAGTTCTTAGGTTTAGTCTTCCGTTTAGCTTGAATAGGTGTTAGATAATCCGAGAGGGGGGGTGAAGCTGGAATGTCACCCTGGGTAATGCGATAAAAAAATGCAAGTCTTAGATGTTTCCTACGAGACACAAGTGGATCCAGTTTAAGATTTGCCAGCATTTTTTAGTCATGCTCTTTGGCTCACTGGAGTGATAATCACTAGTTATAAAACGGGCGGCTTTTCTTTGAGTTCTTTCATGAATATCGATATCCTGTTGCAGATGTGGATGCCACACTACAGCACCATATTCCAGTTTGGATCTAACTAATGCTATGTAAGCATTTCTTTTGCAGCTTTGCGGACAATATCTGAGGTTTCGTCGGAGGAACGCAAGAGTTGAGTTAACCTTTTTCACAGTTTTGGATATATGACTTCCCCATTTCATGTCATCGGACAGCATCACTACTAAGTATGGGTTCTGACTGACGAACTTCAAGACTTGGTTGTGGAGCTGGTAGAAGTGTGGCGTCTTACTGTTGATACTCATGATGTAATTCTTGCTTGCATTGAACCCCATACCCCAGGTATTGCCCCATTCCTCAAGCTTTTGCAGATCATATTGCAGTGTGATGTAATCAGATTGGTTTTTGATTGGACGGTATAGAAGACAATCGTCGGCGAACAAACGAACTTGTGACTTGAGTGTTTCAGGAAGGTCATTGATATGACAAAGGAATAAAAGGGGTCCGAGGACCATCCCTTGAGGAACACCAGAGTTCACAGAAACAAGTTCTGAAGAAAGACCGTCTACTACTACTTTCATGTGACGCTTCGTTAGAAACACTTCAAGCCAGTTCAGGATTGGGCCATTGATGCCATAAGATTCAACTTTCTTTAGTAATCTTGTATGAGGGACTGTATCAAATGCTTTGGAAAAATCTAATATTGCAATTGCAATTTGGTGTCCTTTTTCCTTGCTTGACAGGATGTCATGGCTTGTAGTTATTAACTGGGTTTCACAGGGGTAGCCGGAACAAAAACCATGATTTAGAGATATTAAAATTTTGTTCTTTTCAAGATGTTTCAATAGGTGTTTGCAGATGACATGCTCTAACAGTTTGCAAGTGACAGATTAATGACACAGGTCTATAGTTCTCAGGTAAATAAACAGGTCCTTTTTTATACACTGGGCTAACATTGGCATTGAGCCAGTCCTCAGGTAAAGTTCCAGTATCTGCTGAAGCCTGAAATAATTCATACAGAACAAGTTTGAAACACATAGATCTGCTATACTTATCAAAACAAGCCTTTACAGAAAAATTTACTTCACATTGCTTCAAATGTTAATTCTAGATAGGTATACACCAGAATTATGACCAGCAAGTAGAATGTTTTCACCATTCTTGCTGAAAAAGTCTACAAAATTTGTCAACGCCTATTCCCTTGGTGTACAATGAACAGGGGTGTTATAGCATAATTGTCAGCTTTGCACAGTTAATTTTGTAACTTTCAAATTCCTTTTTGAAATTTGTTTGGTTGGCATAGTACATGTATAATATTCATTCAGATTTATATTTGTGACACTACTACTCACATTTCAACAAAACTTGACATTGCTGCTCCCTTCACGGGGCCTTCAATATACCAGATTCTGTTTTTGGAAATACGAATGACAAAAATGTCTGTAAAGATTGTGGTACATGTGACAAATTTTCATCTGTTGATGATACATTAGATTGGTCAGGAAAACAATCTTTTGTATAATCCCGTGCAATGATGTCATTATTTATCAATAAAATTGCTGTTTTTATTATATCCATTTTTTCAGTTTCAGAATTTTGGCTTAAATGAAGTTCTTGAAGTAACTCTGAGGCTTTTGTAAAAAATGTCAACACATTTGGCTTTCCTGCAACAGTGGAAATGACTATGGCTTCTCCATAATGTTTTTCAAGTTTTGTCTTGCGATGTTATGTTGTGTATGATTGATAGTCATTAGGGAGATAAGATGTCATCTGATTTACTAAATCACTAAGAGTAATTAGTTCATCATCGTCTTCCAAGTAGGCAATCAGTTTCTGAAAAGCCTCCCATGAATGTAATCAGCAGGTTTTCCTTTCTTCCTGTCACTCTTGTCTGGCGTACGCCCTGTTCGAAAGTTAACACTGCACTGTTGATGATAAACTGCATCTGCTGCATGCAAATCCTGAAGAAATTCTAGTCTGCCTTGGACACTATGTACCCATTCGTCATCCCTTTCATAACACACTCTTTCTATAGTCTTCTGAAACTCTGTTGTTTTTACAGGGTGTACATCGTTTCTCCTTTTCTTATGTTTATGATGATATTTTACAGGTTCTGTACAAAGTACACAGCACTCCTTGACATTAAAGGACGACATGAACGCAATGATTTTTCATTAGTATCATCTTTCTTTGGTAATGTTTCCAAATGCTTTGTGTACTTCTTTCTACACTCAATGTGTATCTTATTACCTTCTGTAAAAGTCAATGTTGAACCACGTTTCTCACTAGCTTCATTCAAACTTTTTAACCCTTTACTTTGCACTGCTACAAATGTTCCGTCACTTGTTTCCTTTTCACATATTTTACATACATTCTCCATAATGAATAAATTAACAGCTAATAGAGATTGGTAAAATTAATATATGAAGAACATAAAATATTAAAATCTACATAAATATATGAACATATTTATCTCCTGATCTATGTACGCCATCAGTACCAGAAGTAGAGTACCACTTCCTTGAATTCGGAAAAGTAGCTCTGATTCTTGGAATTCTTGATTGCAGTACAGATTCTTAGAATTTCAAAAGAACCACAGATAGTGCGTGGGTCAGTGTGAAATTTTGTATAATCACAAGGATTCGATGCGAGTGTATACTTCAAATAAGAACGGCAATCAATTAATATTGCAGCAGTACAAAAAGTTTTTGATATATTTTTTAACTCAAATCAGTGTTCATCATTTATTTATTGATTAGCTACCTCAGCAATATCTAATATTATATACCACGAACATAAAACCTACATTTTGATCCATTATACGCTAATTCAGTTGGAAAAAAATACTTTCTTGACTGGTACGATGATGGCCATCTTGGACTTAATGATTTTTGGTTGCCATGGCAACATTAAACGTTTGAAAATCATGCTCCCTGACAATTAAAACCTACTTTTTGATGTATTATACATTACAATAGGGCAAAAACTGACCATTTTCATGTCTTATATAATTTTTCACCTGTGGGAGGTGGCCATCTTGGATTTTTCATATTTCCCCATCAAGTTCGTCTCAACACTTTTTTTGGGTCAATATTGGGACCAAACTGAAATGCATTGTGCAGTTTTCGTTCGTGTTTGAATTAGTTCCGGGTTAAGTGTAGGATTCCTGGCCTATAAGCTTGTAATAATCCGCTGAAAATTGATAAACTTGAGATTGCTTGAACATATTTTCTAATTGTTTTTTTGGAGAAAATTTTCATGATGTAGTCTTTTGTCTATTAATTGCGCCAGTTTGTGATACAATATATTTTGCTACATTAAATCACTGGTACTCACATGGCCCGAATATGCACCAGCAGATGTTTTCTCATGAACATCTAGAATCATTCTTACATGACGCGTCTGAGTCAGGTAGCTTTTTCATAGCAGCTTCGAGTAATGATTTTCTGAAATCATCCTTGTCTGACACATTATCAAACAAACTAATAAACAACAGTACAGCGAATACCCAACATCAAATAAGTGAGTGAAAATACAGTGAATATCCAGATAAAATACAGGGAATATCCAGTAAATGGTACAAACACATTTAACATACGTAATTCATGATATAATTTCAAAAGAATGGGAGAATGTATTGGGTAAATATTAATTTTAATCAGACCTCTCCATGAATGCACAAAGCGAACGGTGCAAACTTACATGGCGTTTGGCCTTTTTATAGCGCCATCTTCTATAGTCTTCTGAAACTCTGTTGTTTTTACAGGGTGTACATCGTTTCTCCTTTTCTTATGTTTATGATGATATTTTACAGGTTCTGTACAAAGTACACAGCACTCCTTGACATTAAAGGACAACTTGAACGTAATGATTTTTCATTAGTATCATCTTTCTTTGGTAATGTTTCCAAATGCTTTGTGTACTTCTTTCTACACTCAATGTGTATCTTATTACCTTCTGTAAAAGTCAATGTTGAACCACGTTTCTCACTAGCTTCATTCAAACTTTTTAACCCTTTACTTCGCACTGCTACAAACGTTCCGTCTCTTGTTTCCTTTTCACATATTTTACATACATTCTCCATTATGAATAAATTAACAACTAATAGAGATTGGTAAAATTAATATATATGAAGAACATAAAATATTAAAATCTACATAAATATATGAACATATTTATCTCCTGATCTATGTACGCCATCAGTACCAGAAGTAGAGTACCACTTCCTTGAATTCGGAAAAGTAGCTCTGATTCTTGGAATTCTTGATTGCAGTACAGATTCTTAGAATTTCAAAAGAACCACAGATAGTGCGTGGGTCAGTGTGAAATTTTGTATAATCTCTCACAAGGATTCGATGCGAGTGTATACTTCAAATAAGAACGGCAATCAATTAGTAAATGCAGCAGTACAAAAAGTTTTTGATATATTTTTTTAACTCAAATCAGTGTTCATCATTTATTTATTGATTAGCTACCTCAACAATATCTAATATTATATACCACAAACATAAAACCTACATTTTGATCCATTATACGCTAATTCAGTTGGAAAAAAATACTTTCTTGACTGGTACGATGATGGCCATCTTGGATGTAATGATTTTTGGTTTCCATGGCAACATTAAACGTTTGAAAATCATGCTCCCTGACAACTAAAACCTACTTTTTGATGTATTATACATTACAATAGGGCAAAAACTGACCATTTTCATGTCTTATATAATTTTTCACCGGTGGAAGGTGGCCATCTTGGATTTTTCATATTTCCCCATCAAGTTCGTCTCAAGACTTTTTTTGGGTCAATATTGGGACCAAACTGAAATGCATTGTGCAGTTTTCGTTCGTGTTTGAATTAGTTCCGGGTTAAGTGTAGGATTCCTGGCCTATAAGCTTGTAATAATCCGCTGAAAATTGATAAACTTGAGATTGCTTGAACATATTTTCTAATTGTTTTTTTGGAAAAAATTTTCATGATGTAGTCTTTTGTCTATTAATTGCGCCAGTTTGTGATACAATA
This sequence comes from Streblospio benedicti, assembly GCA_019095985.1. Lineage (NCBI taxonomy): Eukaryota > Metazoa > Annelida > Polychaeta > Spionida > Spionidae > Streblospio > Streblospio benedicti. The sequence goes on along the minus strand of CM032662.1, from coordinate 35,027,102 downwards.
TATTTTGCTACATTAAATCACTGGTACTCACATGGCCTGAATATGCACCAGCAGATGTTTTCTCATGAACATCTAGAATCATTCTTACATGACGCGTCTGAGTCAGGTAGCTTTTTCATAGCAGCTTCGAGTAATGATTTTCTGAAATCATCCTTGTCTGACACATTATCAAACAAACTAATAAACAACAATACAGCGAATACCCAACATCAAATAAGTGAGTGAAAATACAGTGAATATCCAGATAAAATACAGGGAATATCCAGTAAATGGTACAAACACATTTAACATACGTAATTCATGATATAATTTCGAAAGAATGGGAGAATGTATTGGGTAAATATTAATTTTAAGCAGACCTCTCCATGAATGCACAAAGCGAATGGTGCAAACTTACATGGCGTTTGGCCTTTTTATAGCGCCACAGAGATTGGGAAGAAAAAAAAAAAAACATACAATGGGGGATTCCCCCCATGTAAGTAAACTAATGGGGGATTTTTTCAATCTAAGGGGGATTCTCAGAAAGTATCAAACAAACTGAAGCGCCGTTTTTCATATCTTTGATTGATAGTTTTTGCAGTCTAAACATCAGTGTCATAAGACAAACTAAATTATTGACATTGTTTATTCAATTCAACAAGAAGACAAGCCTGGAATCCAAAAGAGAGATTGAGAATTAAAAATGCTGTCATCCATCCTAACAATTACATTTTGTGACTTTACAGGATCCTATTCTTTGCCATTGGCCAGTGAGCTACTTTGGATTCAAAGTCATGTTTTCCAAGAGTTTTGCCTTTACCTTGATTAATTTGTCTGCAATCGCTGGTGTCAATCTTGACCTCAGCTTTGTAACTACTAGATTTTGAATAGAATATGTTCTTTCACAATAACTTGTGTGAAGAGGTAAAGTGACGCCAATGTATGCCAACTTCAACAAGTTTGGAAACTCTTCACTGTGGTTTGTGGCAAGCAGATTCCAAAGTTTAATCATGTTGTCTCTGGGATACAACATGCTGAACACACATCTCTTGAGAAGCACCCATTCTCTCCTGGTCTCATCTCTGTCAATGAGGGGTCCAGAGACACTGTGCTTGAATGTCTGGGAAAAAAATCATTAAAATCATATACATAAGACCTCATTCTGATATCATAGCAAATAACATCAGAGATCAGATTCATAGATGTTTTTGGTTGAGCTATTAAATAAAAATTAAATATCAATTAATAACAGCATAAAATCTTAAATTATTGTTGGATTATTTTGTTGTATTTTGATAGGTACCTGCTCATTTCCATAGTAACCAAGGATCTACTCGATCTCTTCACTTCCCCAATCATCGAGATTCGACACCATTGATATTGGCCTCATTCCCAACACATGGAATCCAGACATAAGAGACATGTTTGGAAATCTGAAAGAGTATAAGGATAATTAGCATAAGAACTGCTAAAATCTAACATATGTTTTTAAAAAAAAGTATATCTTATCTCTATGATTATACACAAGTAGCATACTAACTTTGACTTGAGGCTGGAGAGCAACTTGTTCAAAAACTTTTGACTTGAGAACATGCAAGTTGGTCTTTGTCTCAGTCACCTTCTTGTGGGTTTTGAAGTACAGTTTGCCATCTACGTCAGCCTTCACATGGTCAGGAAAATGGTCCAAATTGATAGGAAATGGAACATTTTTACCCGCTTTGTATTGCTCTAGTTGAGTGATGCACTGGTCAAGAGCAACCTGAAATAAAAATTAGATTGGTTACGATTTAGTTTTTTTTCTGATTGAAAAAAAATCACATGATTTTATTGAAAGTATAATGGAGTAGTCAGGAGGAATGGTAGCTATACCTGGAAAGTTTCTACAGACTTTTTTTATTGATGGATTTTGGTTCATATATGTCTACAGACAAGAATTCAAGAGGGTGTGCAAAATTTAAAGCGGTGGCATTTTTAAAAATCCAAGATGGCCGCCGTACTGACCTCAAATTCTAAAAGTGGCCATATTTCGGCCAATATCTATCATAAGCTCATTATGTTGAGCTCTATACCAATGTTTTCAAGTATAAGCTATCCTATAAAACCATTTATAATTAATATTAGATAATTTTGTACCCTAAAAATCCAAGATGGCCACCGTTTTTACCTTAAATTCTAAAAATTGACATATCTTTGACAATATCCATCGTAAACTCATTCTGTCACGCTATATATAAATGTTTTCAAGTATAAGGCATCCATTGAAACCATTAATAAGCAATATCAATGAATTTTATACCAAAAAAGAGTCCAAGATGGCTGCAGTGCTGACATAATATTCATATAAACATTGCCAAGTTTTCGTTTTTAAATGTAGTTTATATGAAAATGCAACAAGTACCAATTTACTTTCAACCAATATTTACTGAACTATTATCAATTTTGCATTCAAACATTATATTCTACAATAAAATCCATTATGGAAATAAGTAAACACACATGTCTGATAATATATCTTGTACATCAATCAGTTACTTCCAATCTGTCAATATCATTATCATTTGATTCATCAATTTCTTCTTCATCTGCTGGATCATTGCGAGTTAGCGGATTCTGACACTGCCCACCACCCTCACAATGGCAGAACATAGTGCATCCTAGCTTGGAACAGCTACATGTTGCTGTGCGACAACCTGGACCAGATGATTTACACTTGCAGTGTATTAGCTGTAATATGGCATTTGGAGCAGACAAAGTTCCAGCAGCTACAGTTCTTGGTATGAGCATATCCTCATGATCTTGTTCCCAACCATATTCAAGAGGATCCAAATTTGGTGGAACTTCATCAAGTGCTGACTTCCAAATAGCAACCTGAAAATGACATCTTAGAAGATTTTCATAGAATGCTTCGTTTGTTGGGGGCATGGTGCAAAGCTTCATTGATGATGTCCCTGCTCTAGCTGTTCTCATTCTCCATGACTTCACTCTGTATTCTGTCATTGAGTTGCATGTCGCCGTGATTTTGCCATATGATGCACATATCAGCTTAATTGCTTGAGTCTCCACAGACTTTAGATCTGCATTCACGTCTCCAATGGCAAACAATGGGAAATTCCCTTTCTTAAAAGCATTGACAATGGTTGGTTTGCCAATCCCATGCAACGAAGCAACTGTATCCGCACCCGACAAACCATGGATTGCTAATATATCTTTAGCAATATTCTTATGAGCGCTAGCTGTAGTAGCACGAATATCAATCACTGCTCGTTCTTTTACTGGTGATGACATTATCATTGGACCATTGGTTTCCTTGCAATCGCGATCATAAAAGTGAACAAGTAAGACAAAAACGTCTGTATCATCACATACAACATTAACAGAGCTTCCAATGATTGATGACGATATGTCATGTTGAGCTATGATGACGTCTGCCTCCTCATGCTTGGAGCAAAGGTCATGCCTGTCAATTTTCACACCTCTGCTGATCTGAATAGGTGCATCATTAACACCAGCAAGTGTCAGATAATGTGTTTGTGTTGCATAGCAATAGAAATCAGCGTCTAGTAAGCTCTCAACAAGCATTGCATCAAGCTGAACCTTATTCTTTGTGTTTGACAACACTTGCTGCCTTGAGAAGTTTATGCACATTACTTGAGCCTGCTCTATGTAGTCGGGTGTAAGTCTTAATGCTTCCAGAGAAATATCTGTCGAACACTAGAATGACATTCGTTATTTGGAGGTCTTTGTAGACAAATTCTCTGAATGAATCCACAAAAGCACTGAGTTTTCCATTTGGCCAACATAATACCCATAAAATTGCAGATACATCATAAATGACAACATTATAACTAGGACAGCTGCGTTCTGAAATAGTAATTTCCAGTTTGTTTTTTCAAAGAAGACTTTGTTGTACAAATCTTCATCATTCTATCAGAAACAAACATCGATGGTGGATAAGCTGCCAATTCAAATGACAGAACATCATCTATATTGATGTCACGAGCACTTGCAATAAGACCAATCACCCTTGTATAGATTAGCTCTTGGTCATACACACGTTTCTTTCCTACAAGTAGTTGCTTTTGCTTAACGTCCATAGTAACTACCAGCTTACTCAATGAATCATAAAAGGAATTTGGCCAACCATTTGTGAATTGTAACATGGCCCTTTGTCCAATGCTCACTGCAGTGTCCACATTCACTTCAAGTGAAGCAGATTGTCCTCTAGCGATGTTCAACAGTTTCCCATCAGTGTGAGATGTATCATCCATGGGATCAATGCAGAGATCAAGAGTGTCACGCATTTTCTTTCTGTCCACTTGATCAATTGCAATTCTGCCAATAGCTTCTTCTGTGTGGTGTGTTTGCACATTTTCACCATTGTCACCCATTGCTTGGACGCTTTTGCACAACTCTCCACTTCGTGCAAAGCTAAGAGCCCACTTTATTATCTACTGGTAATCCGTAGAAACACCTACCGCACCAGCTGGCCCACGGCCCAATCTCATATACGTAGTCTCAATAAACATATCTGTCCGTGTTGCATTGTATATTCCAGGTATGTGCCTTACAAATGCAGACTTCATTAACTTCTTAGTCAACGGAGCATTCAGTCGTTTCATATGATGGACAAAAAAGGATACATAGCGTGCATAAGTGTGACAACCTGCTGCACGAAAGTATGGCAGCATGGCTTCAGCTCCAAGAAGGTGAAGTAGCCAATCATTTTCATGGCTAGCAGGGGAAAAAACATCATAATCATGACTGGCTTTATGAAATTGTCTGTCCAATGTTTGGTAGTTCTACTTTTTATTGATAGACTATCAAGGTAATCAATTAGAGCATAAGATGTGTTCACCGCTTCCAGTTTCACTACAGAACACAACAACTCTTCTGCTATCATTCTGAATGCCCGAAAATTTTGAGGGTACATCTTGCCACTAAGCAATTTGTCTACACTCTCAAAGGCACTGGATAAGATCTCCTTTAGCCCACTGCCAGCCATGATGATACCAATAGCATGAATAAAGTTCATCATCATATGCATACCACCAAGTATTGGTAGTATACAATCAAAATATCGAGGCTCATTGAACATCACATCAACTACAATTTTGAATAGTTGCTGGTCAGCTGTGAATACCAAAATACTTTCATCAACTCCTCTGACCAAGGAAAGACCTTTCTCCATTGAAGTCATCCCAACGTTTTCTAGGAAATTTATAACTGAATCAATATCTGTAAAATCTAGTTAATGTGGGTAGATCTAGCACTTAAAATCTGGCGACTGTAGCCTTTTTATATATGTAGGAGCATTGTAGATATGCACTAGTCTTCAAAACATTAACATAAGGCATTTATAATGATGTTATTAGATTCCTCACATATAAAAACCTAGGTAAAGAGACCAAAATGAAGTATCTAGCACACATATTTGCAGAGATATGGTTATTTTAATATTTTTTTTCTCAGCGGCGGCCATCTTGGATTTTTAAAAATGCCACCGGGTAAAATTTTACACACCCTCCTGAAAACATTAACTTAGACCCATAACTATCAAAATCCACAGTTAAAAAAAGTCTGTAGAAACTTTCCAACCTCCATGAAATATTGCCATAATTCCGTCTACCATTTCGGGATGTGGTCCTAATCAAGTCTTCCTCAGGTCGTCACCAAGTCGGATTCAGTCGCCACAGCAGGACCCCAATTTCGTCTTCACCAGTCTTTACCAAGTCGTAACCTATGGTGACTGTGGAATCGCAAGATTTGTTTACCACCAAAAATGTGCATTTTGTTGTGATCTAGTCATTAATACCCACGACTTTTTCAGCTTACGACTATGTAAGGACCGTGGAACAGGGGAGTTAACATACATTTCAATAGATCTAGTGTATTGTTGTGGAGATTCGCATGCTTTGATATGAAATTTAGTAAGGTTTAACATGCATGGTACTTTTTAGTACATTCAGAACCAAGTTGACTTATACAGTCTTTGACTTGGCCTGGATGGGGATTGAACCCCGGACCTCTGGGTCGACTGGGCCGCAAAGCGACTAGCCAACAAAGCCAGTGCCATACCAACTACGCCAAAAATGGAGAATGTATCAATACATGTAGTTGTCATGCAAATGATCAGGCATGCACATATGAATGTGCATGTAGAGCCACATTTGCCATTCAAGATGATGATAATGAAGGTAAATCTGTGTCTTAACCCCCAGACATTGGAATCGTTTTGCCCTGATTTTGTGGATAAAATTGAATAACCAGATTGTGATGAATAATGAATATTTAATATTTTGCTGTCCTTTAATTGGAATCTTACATATGTAAGTGTTGGTTTGTACTACATTGTCAATAATGCCTTTAGGCTTGTATGAGAATTCTACTCACTTAATAAACATTCCTATAAATTTACTTACCCATATTATAAAAAAGTGAACATTCTAATGGTTATCTTCTATCTTTCCTTTAAGTTTCATTTTGTTCATTTTGTCTTCTAATCTTTTGTAAATGTTCAATTTTTGATCAAACGATAAAATCTACAGTGTTTTGATATTTGTTTGCCAAATCTTTAGCTTTGTTCTGATCGACTGGATTTTTTGTGTGAATGTGGCTACTAGTATGTGGACGGTTAACCGGATAACCGGCTACCGCCGATTTTCTAAGCATAACCGGTTCCCACATTGACAAACCGGTTATTGATTTTGATGATTATTTTCATGCCCAAGCTATATATATATATCCATATATTTCATTAATTTTGCGTGATTTAACATTTTTGGCAGTTCAAATTGCCTTGCTGGTGAACATAAAAGACGAAATGCATAAATCGCGATTTTTTTTTCAAACGCTAATTGATACAGGGTGTCTAATCAATATATCTAGTCACAGTATCGTTTCGCTTTACGTTTCTTGACTCACACACGTGGCACATTTGTACTACGGCGGTTAATCGGTTACGGTTCGGTTACATAGAGCCGATTAACCGGTCTCAATTTTCTCGAACCGTCCACACACTAGTGGCTACTATGCTATTGTATAACATATATAAAAACCAATGTCGTTGCATGAATACTTATTTCACAAAAAAACTTTAAAAGTTGCATTTGTGACAAAAATGTAAAAAATACTATGTTTATGCAAATTAGGCATATGCAAATGATATAATTTGCATATTCATTGTAATAACCTGAAAGTAGATTCAAATACCATTTATATGACATATCACACTTATCTCTATAATAACAAAGAATTTCGGACATTTTTTTTTGTAATGGTTTTTATAATTGTGTAATTTTGGTCTAATTTCGACAACGGCTACGAGACCGCTTACTTCCGGGCGTTATCATGTTGCTAAACCACGTCGAAATTTTCTCAATTTTCCCGGCACTTCCAGAATTTTCCTCCAACGCTGGCATCAGGCAGCGCCTTAACGAAACAAAAACAAAATTCCGTGCTGTTAGCGTTTGGTATATCGCGGTGCTTGATTTTTAAAATCTGGTGCAAGGTATCTCGCTTAATGTGCATCGTACAAGCCTCACTGTGCAGCCCTATTAATGCTATTTGAAAGACAAAAACATTATTACCCAAACTTTCAGCCCAAACTCTTTTTGCTGTGTTTGTTTTACCAACATTTAATTTAATATTTTTTTTCCACTCAATGTCTGACAGATTTTTTTAAAGTAACAAAAGCCCCCCCCACACACACACTGCATGTCCCCTGAAAATCAGATACACCCACCTGAATAATCCTTCACCTGTATGAAGGACATCAAGAATAGATTTACTTGTGAGTGTGGAAATAACCAGACATTGATTTTTTGGATGGAAGAATCATAAATGCAGACGGCAATTTTTAGACTCATATGGAAATAAGTAAGCAGACTAGTTGTTAGAGAATTTGGACTTGGTATGCTTGTACCTGTACTGAGCATTGAGTAGAAATACTTTCAAGGTGGTCATTTACATGGTTGAAGGATAAACTTATGAAAGGAATTATCCAAGACAGGCTAGTGATTAATCATTATAGTGTTTTGATTTATGAAAAAATCAATTATTGTGTAAGCTTGAATAAATATTTGTAGTTAGTAAACAATAAGGTATATCTGTGTAAGACTATACATTTTTTACACTTTTTTGATTCCAAGTTTGCAAACAACACAAAATACATGTAGACTAGGGTGAACTATTTGAAAATAAATTAAAACAACATATTATGTGCACCACTAAAATTGGTATGATATTAAATTAATGGTATTGAATTGGGTGAAGTGATTTGCATATAGTGCCACTTCATTTTAACTTTATGCATATCTATAAATATATTTATATATGCACAAACACCCGGACACAAATGCATTACCAGTCAGTTTAATGTAGATAATATACATAGACATTGTTGATTAGTTGGTTCAGTATTATGGAAACATCAAGGCAATATTGATCTTTTTGCTGCAAAATTTTCTCACCTAAATCAAAGATATCCCAACTGAACTAGTTGTTTACTATAATCATAAATTGGTATCATAAATGTGAATATTTTTAATCTGAATCTTAACTTAATCTGAATCTTAACTGTCACAGTCTTTTTAGTGGTTGTGTTATGTAAAATAGTCAATATCAGCTTATGTAAATATTAAGATATTAGACTGGCGTAATACTACAAAAGCAGTTCTCATGTAGCACTAGGGCAATTTATAGATGAAAATAAGAAATGTCAGTGACACTGGAAGCACTATGTATGTAATGCATAGTATATAAATATTCTAGACTTGTAGATAATCTGTGTATCATTTTGTTTGTAAATCTCTCTCCCCCCCCCCTTGTGGTAACACAGCTGAAATCAGGCATATGAACAAACCATGTGATTTTCATTTCCCATATAAAGTATCTATATATCTATATATATAAAACCTTTGTTGTAATGGCAATGATTAATCTGGGATTTTCCAAAAGGGATTTTCTAAACAGACTGCATGCTTATCTAAGTACCATACACCCGCTGCATTAAAGCCCATATGCTTAAGATGGCTGCCAGATAACTCTTTAATTCATCAAATTCATCAATACTAATTCTGATTCTCGTCATTGCCTGAAAACAACAATACATCATGTATGAAGGAATGATTCAAAGCTGCCTTATTCTACTCAAATGTTATGACAACTCTAAAGAACTCATGTATGTAAAGGGCAATATTGTTAGGAATTCAATTCTGTAATTATAACAAGTGATACTTAAATATTTATAAAGATATAGATGAAAACCTGTAGCAAATCTATGAAAATTCTTGTTATTTACATGGGGAAGCCTTCACTTCCGTGCTCGATTGACCCCGTGACCCCGGCGGCCATGTTTGATTGCGCGATCCAAGTATCGCAGCCTTCACCATTTCATTGGTCGTAGGCACCGTAGACGTCTTCGGCGTGGACACCATGATCTTCGAGTCTTTAACTTTGGCAACACGGGAACCTTCTCCTTCGAACCACTTTTGAATTGTGAAGCCGTATACGTTTGCCGCGTTGCTTTTATAGCTAAAGTGCGGACGCAATGGTGAGCCCAAGCAGGTGCGCTGAGTGTGACGTGACACGCGAAACTCGGTCAACATGGTCGGCCAGTTTTGTCAACTGATTTGTGTCTATTTCATTTATTAGTTTGGATTTTGTTCCCATAGTTCGTTGTTTTTAGCGTGTTTGATTTTAACATCGGATGTACACGAGAGTTGTCTTCAACTTGTCCTTATTGATTTGGTCAAGATGTTGCGTTAATCGTGTTATTTTGCAACGTTTATGGCCATGGCTCGATAGACTTTTGCTTTTGAGAAAGTATTGTCTGACTTTATTGTGACAATAACGCCGTATTGAATGAAATATCTATCAGTGTAGCAAGACAAAGCACTTCTATAACGTATTTACATATTTTATTAGAAAATGATTCGGCCGATTGAATTTTATTTAACTTTAAACCCGCATACGCAGACACTTTTATTAGTGCTCAAAATGTACGTCGTTGCATTTCTGCCTGCAACATAATAAGTGTTGTGTGCAATAAAAAATATCATACAGACACCCAAATCTTTATTTCTTACTTAACGAAATATCAGTTATGTTCTAGATTATTCATTCTTTTGCATTTCAATCCAATAAAAGAACACTTTTGCACAAAATCCATTAATACCATAGTTTCGGTCTCTCAGGTTGTGTGGCTGTACCTGTATAAATAGCCCATTGTATGCATGTAGGCGCTTGATGTTTCACAGTAGGCCTATTACTATATACAGGCTTAGACCCGTGTAGTCAAAGAGGCATGCCGCGAATCACATTGAAGCACTCCAGTTACATAATCGTATAAGTAGATCCCAACTAAAACATTAGTGAAATCCATTTACTTGGCATGTAAAATGAAAATCTAAGGGAGGAATTGTTAGTGTCTATGTAAACGGGAACACAATGCCCTCCATGGGCATAGAAAAAAACACATTTGGTGAGTGCATAAATGTTTTTACAGCATTTTATTTTCAAGCACCCTTGTCCTGACGACTCTTGCCCACGTCCTGACAGCAACACCACCCATCTTGAAAGCACCCTGACAACATCCCCATACACACAACATCCAAGATCAAGCCAAGACGTCATTCATTGAAAGGCGCAGTTTTTTTTACTATATAAACATGGCAGAGTGACCATCCTCTGTGATAGTCAGCGAAAATCAAAGGCAAATTGATTTTCCCTAACATTGGCTATAGGTATTCTTATTTAGAGTGCAAACTACAAACACTTAAATAATGTTAACACACTAACTACACAGCAAACATAAGCATCAGGTATGATACATTGGCAGAGGTTTTCAGAACCATATAACGACAGTCGATGATAAAAAGAAAGTCAAGACCTGGATTAACTCCGACTTGAAGTTCGTAAAGGCCTAAGTATATATCTCAATTAAGTCATTTTCCACTGAAAATGCACTTGGCATCTAATATGCAAAAGCTGTGGGATGAAAAATTAGTGTCTATGGCAATGGGAACACAATGCTCTCCATGACACAGATATTTTCACACACTTCAGTAGAACATCCCTTTTAAGACTGCCCAAGGATTGGCGTCAAGTGGTTTAATATAGGGGTGGTCTCTTTAGGGACGTTAGCAATAGTCTTTTTTATGAAGACTTGGGACTGTTATAAATCGTCTTATAATAGAGGTGGTGTATTTATAGAGGTGATCTTGATTGATCTAATGTACACATAGCCCAATTGGCAAAGTGGTTGTAATCCCTAGTGTTTGAACCCATGTGACGCCTTGGCCGTCTTTATGACATCACACTACTCCACATGACGCTGTCATGGCTGCCGCTGTCTGCTATTTTTGTTATAAAACCGCTAATTAACAACCATCAGGGCCATCTTGACGATGAAAAACATATTCGTGCAAAACTACTCAGTACCATGAACGATCTCCTGTAGTTAGATGGCGTCCAGCTAGTCAGGTTAAAGAGGAGATAGCCGAACAAAGTCCAAAAATTAGCGTATTAATATATAGGATATTGATATTGGAAATGTACTAATTGATTATTATTGGTGAAAATTTGCTTAAATGTTGCCTTTGTATCAAATTATAAGGAAAAATGTACTAGTCACTAGTTCAATATAGCGGTCATTTTACAAGATGATCACTCAACAATACCTTTAATTCATTAGATTAATCAAATTATTAGATAGCTGTCTACCCAGTGCTCTGGTTCTAACAGATGAGATCCGGAGCACATTAAAAGCAAAACCCCGCCCCATCCTTCACTCTGTCCCCCATCCCCCTCCAGTTCCCTGTGAGGAACACCTACATCGCCTTCCATCGTCACATGTGACAGGCATATACACACTACATGTATACATGTATAGCAATGATTGATCCCTCTAATATCTCTCGCCCCAGCTGCTTCTACCGTTGGTAAACACGTGCGGAACAGATTGAATATTCCACCCTCCTCTATCCTTCCCCTTCCTTCCGCAGCCACCCCATTCTTCTCGCCCCAACCCTCAGGACCAGAACAGACTAAATGCATCTCCATAACCCTTTTCCTGCTGCTGCTCGGGTTGAAGCGGATGAAACTGTAAGCTGACATATCAGACATATCATCATTAGAGGAAGTCCTTACCTGTGATATTCTTCTCATTAATCCAAATTTTAATACTGCTGTAGCATAGTTGTACACTCCATCATTGTCGTATTGCTGGCTATCCCTTTCCTCAGCAATATTTTCCAAAACCTCTCCCATAACCATACATGCATATTTGTCAACTATTTTCTCGGCAATGTCCTACGATTTCACATTTAGTTTTGTTTGCCAGTACTTCAGATCTTTTTGGTATGGAGCAATGCACGTCATTGACAGTGTTATGTGTAGTTCTGTCATTGCGGCTACCACCGCATGGCAGTCCACTATTATGTAAAAAAATGCAAATTAGCATGATGGTTTTTTGTGACTTTTTTTCAACATTATACAGAGAAATGATCTCAATTGATAGAGTCCTACCTTCCTTCGTAGGTTCCTCTTTGTAGAGACGATTCATTATAACCTGAAAATAATTAAATCTGTAAAATATGAATAATGTAACTTGGATAGAAGTACTGTTAGAATTGGTTGCTAGATTTTTTATTTGTGTTGAAGCAGGTCCTCTGATATTTATTTAATATTAGTCAAATTACTTCTTAAATCTGCTGTGAGGCTCTCGAACGAAGTATTGTCAGTGTGGTTTATCGAGGCTACACCCTCCCCAGCTCCCTCATTGTGGGATTGTATGAGTAACGTCCAACATATGTTTAACTTACACAAATGTTTAACGTATTACGTGCATATATAGCCCTGTAAGCTGCTTGACAAATGTTTCTAAGATAATTTTGTTGTTGCTTTTTAATCATAAAGAATAATTTATTTGGTTTGAACCGTAGATAGAAATGACCATCAAGTTGTCCTGATTGTACATACATAATTTGGAGTGGTTCTGGTTAAAAAGCCTTATTTGATTCGAAAAAATTCCCATAACCATTTATATATAGAGATGGAAAAGTCAAATTAAGGTGGTTCTTATTTAGAAGGATTATACTTTTCTTTTTCACAACTAAATTTGAATATTTAGGTATGTACTGGCCAACTAGATCTTAGAAAAAAACCTAGCCATTTTGAAAGGATTGTTGTCATATATTTTAAGTGCCATGTACACATGTAAGTGGCATTGCAAGCCAAGGTCTGAAATATTACCAAACAGAAACCTCCTTTACTTTTTGCAATCTTAAAACAGATTTATTTCATTGAGAACTGAATTTAGTATGAATTACACTAATTTAACCCATATTATATACGGTTATGCCATTGCCGTTTTGCAGCATTCGTTTGTGTTCTTGATAAGGGCAACTGCAAAGTTGAGTGGACACACTTATATCGTCTTCTAGGTTCAAGATTACAGCCACATTTTCTCAGTTCCTGGCAGCATTTTGAAATTGGTTTGAGAGCTGTCCAGACAATCTTCCAATTTTGGTTCTCCCAGAACCACCCCGACACGAAACGGCAGTGATTTGATTTTCCGCACTGCCAATTTAAAGTTTGATTTTGGCAGGGCCTTTTTTCTCCATTTTATTTTTTTCTGGTATAGCTTTGCTAATTAGTGTTTGTAAGAAAACATTTAAACTTGGTACAATGCTTACATATTCTTGCATATAGAATCATATTCTTACATCAATTTCTTTTAAAACACATATCCTTTTCATTGCCTAATAGAACATAACATTCACTTGTATACTCGTAAAGGCATATAGGTTTGATACCTTCATATGTACACGAAAGTTTTGTCTTCTTGTGTCTGATAAAATCGGATATTGATCATTAAATGTGTGATATTTATAACGTGGGTGTGAACTCCAAATACCTGGATACTCAATTGGTGTGCATGTTACCGGTTGTATTAATGCTTCTAATAGTGATCTTTTGAATTGTATTTAGTAAATATTGTCTGAAAGGATAATGACAAAACCCATAGCGACGTCGGCAGCCGGTACGGCAACTTTGTGCCGATTGCTGCAATGCATTTTATATAGGGTTAAACCCACAGTGAAATTTTGATGTATGGGGCCGTGCGTCTGCTGACAGCTGCCGTACATCAGATTTCTCGATTGCCTAGGGGGGCAATTGACACAAACATGGATCGTATGGATTGCTTTAATGTCCTGTGACTTTTCTATTGGCCAAAACCCATACTGACGTATTTGTATCAAACAGAGCCTTATGGCAACTCACGATTTTCTAAATAAATCAGGTATACCAATTCCAGAGCCGTATGGCAGCCGCACAGCAAATATTTACTTTGGGTGTATGATTGCCGTACGGTAGATTTGCCATACGACAGCCGTACGTACGATTGGGGGGTTTACTGCCTTTGTTCATTATTTCGCAACAACGTTTGCTGAATATTAAAATGGTGGTCTGGATATATTGAAGAAAAAAAATAATAATATTGCTTTATTTGACGTCATGAAAAGTGCTAATTTTTGCAAAATCTATTTAATATAGTGGAATTATTCACAATAGAATGTCACTTGGATAAAGAAGTGCTTTAATGGTATGTTGTAGTGTAAAAGTGTGGACAAAACAGATTTGCTACATTATCGCCCATCCTGACCATGGACAATGGTAATGGCTAGACCCGATTATAAGTCTACTTCTATGATTTAGAATGGTTATTTTAGAGTAAAAAACTCGACTTATACTCGCATTTCTACGGTACTTGTTTCTTGCACGTGAGGCGTATGACATAAAGACATCGGCTCCAAGCGAGCAATTTGTTTTCCCACACCCAACAAGCGTAAATGATATTTAAGTTCATATAAAGCCAAATACAAATTGAAATCAATTAAAAGTAACCATGATTTATTTATTAAGCAAAAGGGGGGTTTGGGGGTTTAACCCCCCGATAAAAAACACTCAAAATCGGCACACATTATTAGCTGTTCGTCTACATAAAGAACGAGGTGCATATATGAAGTGAAAGGACGTAAATGAGCTCCATGCTAAAACTATACAAGATGGACGGCGAGCAGAGTTGGGGAGACTAATTTTTTTTGGATTAAAACTAAACTAAACCAAATGACAATTTTCCTGAAACTAAAGTGACTCAAGCAAATGTTATGATTAAACTAGATTAAACTAAATGATCACTTGATTAACTAAAACTGAACTAAATTTTTCAAATGAAGGATTTACGTAATGAAAAAACCACGCGAGTATTAAAACATCTCGAGTATCAAAACACTTCCGTGTTTATGTTACAAATGATAGTTTTTTTAGCCTATGAGTAGTGTAATGTACTAGTTCAATACATCAAACAATAATGGAACCACTTTTTCTATATAGAGACAAAAATGTGGTTCCTAAATATTTTTCAATGTCTTAATTAGTACCTGCTATATTGAACCTGGCAGTGCAATTGACAATCTTTTAATAAGAGTTAGTAATAAATAAAGTAACACAGTGTGGGGGCAAAAGGTCAATTTTAATTTGACATCCTATTTTTTGACATATACAAAAATTTTCTCCTTATGAGGAGACAATATATCATTACTTGTATAATCATTACATTATAATTAATTATACATTATATTACATAAATAACAAAGTATATAATTGCATTATGAGAAGACAATATATCATTACTTGTATAATCATTACATTATAATTAATTATACATTATACATCATACTCGTGTGCGTATAACGTATGACGTAAGTCTACTAGTAACGTTGAACGTAGTACTCAAACGGTCCCAATTAAACTACAATAAATCACAGAATTATTGTATCATAAAAATAGGCATTTTATTTGGGTCCGCTAATCTGGACAAGATCCGTCACCCATCTGATAAAGATGGTTTGCATCACTTTGATTGTGCATAATGTAGCCATGACATATTTCTAGTCCATCTACTACCTTTAAAGAATGTTCAAATGTAATATTTGTGCATTGCTTCGGAATGCCTGCCTTGGTTGGATGCAAGCTTTCTCACAATTTTTACAGCTAATTCACCACTTGTTGAAATGGTAATCTCCTTCAATAAGCGTTTACCATCAAGTTTCTCATTGGTAACTTTTATGAAGCACTTTTCAGAATCTTCAAATATATAATTATATGAACTTCCAATAGTTTTTAAAATTTGAAAAGAAAAGTTTTCCTTATATTCTTCAAAATGCATAATTTTCTCTATTCCAAAATAGAACCGACCTATTCCACTTCCGGAACTTAGTGGAGAGTGTAGCTCAAATGTAAATATTGCCAAAATTTTCAAACAAAATGACGATTAACCAAGTCTTTGATTGGTGCCAGTGGTTTTGAGTGATG
This sequence comes from Streblospio benedicti, assembly GCA_019095985.1. Lineage (NCBI taxonomy): Eukaryota > Metazoa > Annelida > Polychaeta > Spionida > Spionidae > Streblospio > Streblospio benedicti. Next base: position 35,010,746 of record CM032662.1, on the reverse strand, counting down.
AATTTTTAAGAAGCTTGATTCAGAGAACAATATGGGATAGAAGATTGCGGGGTGAAAAAAATCTGTTTTCTTGTCATTCTTTAAATAAATTCTCTTTTCTAAGTCCCTTATTTAGTTTTGTACAGTTAAGTGTATTGATGCATCTGTGGTTCTTAGGTTCTTTTATCTGTTATTAATTTTTATGACTATTTTCCTTACCATGTTATATATTCTACACATTTAATTAATTTTGCATGGTTTAACAGTTTCCTCCTTGGCGATGAATGATAAAATACGAAACGCATAAGCCTCGATTTTTTTTGCACAATCTTGAGAGATACGGTGTATCTTAACAATATATCATTTAGCTTGACGTTTCTTGACATGCATTATGCAAATATTTCCTGACACTTTGCCGAGTGATAATTCACGGTTAATCAGTAACGGTCAGATTTTGAAGTGCTGATTAACCGGTCTCAATTTTTTTAAACTGTCCACTACTATTCACAATCTTTACCTACCCTTTTCCAATCCATAATCTGAAGGATTCAGTTCTTCGCTGTGGATTTATAGCACACACGGACTAATTGCTGGTTATAATTTATACTGACTCTTGATTCCCATATTCTACTGACTCTTGATTTCATTTCTTTGTTACAGCGTCACAGCTGCGAACTTTTGTTTTTATCATTGGAAAATTATGGTTTTGACAAAGAGCAATCCAAAAGTTGATCATTGTTTATAAAAGCTGGCATAATTTGGCTAGCTAATCTTTCCTGCAAATGAATACATTAATCTATCATTCTGTTTAAAATTCAAGTGGCATTGCCATGAATATTGAAGTGTCTTGTGTACATTATAGAAAAAGTAAATGACTTTAAAAAGGTTAAATCATTTGTTTTTCTCAACAACATTGTGGGTATTAGAAAAAGATGCATTCAACTTATGAAAATGATAAAGTTTTACACATTTATACCATTGTTAAAGAGAAAAGTATCCATATAAAATGTGGATGTGTGTTGTGGATCTTTGTAGTGAAAAGTGAACAGGAGTTTTCGTTTACTTATAAACACTGCGTGAAAGAAAACAGATTGTTGAATTAAGATAATTAAAGTAATTAATGTTTAAATTTTGAATTGCAGATTGGAGTAGAAAGAATAACGTCTGGAAAAAAAAAGTGTTATGATAAATCTTGCATACAGTCGGTAATCTAAGGACTTATTCAGCATAGATAGAACAATGCATTGAAAATCAGTACAAGAAATTTAATGATAAATCAAATAAGGTCGTTAATATTGAAAAGAAAGCAGTGACAGAAATGTATTTGCAAAGGAAATCATAGGATTTATGTAAAAGTTATTGGTGCTTTTTACCATTCGTATGAACCTATGTGGAGGTCTTCATTATGGGGGTGCAGAAGATTGGAGACTACAATGTCGACACAGGTTAGTTGTAAAATAGTTGATTATTTAGATGCATGAATGACGAAAGCAATTATAAAGCAATGGCACTTCGTTTTTTTACGAGCATTTTCATTTTATTTTGAAAATTATGTTTCATGTTAAAATATTTTGTCAACAGTTTCTCCCCTACCTTTTTTTTAGAAACTAGAAAATAAATGATAATATAGTAAATGCCATTTTCTACTGTTTATTTTGTGGAAACATGATGTTTTGCCATGATAGCTACATGGCTTCATCTGATGTTCTGTGGGTCCGAATGAGGCTGGAGGAGCTGGAGCAGTGCGCGCGGTACCTCCCTCCCTCTGTTGTTATTCACAGCTGAGTTCTTCTGGTGTATCTTCAGGGCTTCTAGCAGGCTTCTAGTATCTGTCTTCTGGTCTTTCCATCCTCTTTCTTTTCAAATGATTTTGGTGCTTTTAATGTCAAAAGTTTGGCCTGTCTCTTGGATGTGCTCTATGATTGCTGAATTTTGGTCGTTCATGTCACAGTCAGTATGTCCCTTGAATCTGATCGTAAATTGTCTCTTTGTTTCACCTACATATTGTTCTTGACATGTATTACATGTGATTTCTTATATCACTCCACATTGATCTTCCGTCGGGGTTTTGTCCTGAGATTATGAAGTTTATGACCAGTAATTATGATTATAATTACTAATGTACGGAATCAAATATCAATTATCACCAATCAAAATAGATAATTACACAAAAATAATGGACACCACCATCTACCAATATGGTTATTTTTTGGTTGATGTTTTTGTGTGCTGTCAACAAGCGCAGTGTAAAGAGGGCCGGTCATTTGGACCTTGATTTTTTCACCTAGAGACAAACTTTTTTATCCCCAAAATCTGAGATGCAAATTTTGTTTTTCATACTGAGAAGTACAGTTTGTTTGAACCTTTTTTGCATTCTAATGTGACCGAGGAGAAATTTTACCGTACCCGCTCATTCAAACGCCCTCCTCCGTTCATCCGCCCACCCCCTCTTTTGGAAGATTTCCACTCAAACGCCCACCCCATCCTTTTTTTATAATATTTCTCCAAACATTAAATTACTCATGGAAATGGTGTGATAAGTGAACAATTTCTTTTTCGATTTTGCAACAGCGCCGGACATTTAAATAACTGAGCATGCGCAATGAGATGAAAAAGTTGTGTGCATTTTTGATTTCATAAACAAGTAAGTTATTTTAATTTTCTGACGAGCATTCGTAATAGTTTATTAGGATTATGTTACTAAGAGATTATTCAATTATATATTTGAGAACTACAATTGACTAATACCGCGACAGTCGATATGACACCCAGAATCATAGGAGAATCTACACAGCTGAGCGATAAACGACTATTGGTGGTTACTACCAACATCCAAGCAGCATCTCTTTTGGTCAGAAACATTTCACGCTAAACGCCCACCCCCGTTTATCCGCCCGCCCCCGAAATTGATTGATTTTGAACTCAAACGCCCTGGGCGTTTGAATGAGTTGATACGGTAACATAATTAAACAAAATGTTGATCCTAGAAATTAGTCAATAATGCTGGTTTTGAATTAATGTGCTGACAGCAAGTTCAGAACTATACATTTTCAATCATAACTAAAAAATGGTAATGAATATCAAAATAAAAATTATAGGAATGAAACGCTATTTTTTTGCCAGATCTACATCCCAATTTTGATTATTCTGATTGGTCTACATAATAGTGAACGCTTACATTAAAGTGGCATTTTTCCAGTGTCTGAGAGAGACAGCCATTTTGAACAATTCAAAATTGGGGATTAGGTACCATGGTTGGAACAGCCAAGTTTGTTTATATTTTTGATTTGCATACACATTCATGTATCACCAATGATGTGACTATCCATGTGTATGCAAATCAAAAATATAAACTTGGCTGTTCCAATCATGGTACCTAATCCCCAATTTTGACTTGTTCAAAATGTCTGACTGTCTCTCAGACACTGGAAAAATGCCATTTTCATGTAAGTGTTCACTATTATGTAAACAAATCAGAATAATCAAAATTGCAATGTAGATCTGGCAAAAAATAGCGTTTCATTCCTATAATTTTTATTTTGATATCCATAACCATTTTTTTGTTACGTTTGAAAATGTATCGTTCTGAACTTGTTGTCAGCACATTAATGTATTTTGTTGGCAGCATGCTCAGGAGTGTATTTAGCAAATGCATAATGAATGTTGCGCTTTATACCATTGTCTTTTGTCAATCCTAATAGTCAGAACAGATCCTATTGTGGAGCATTTCAATTCTACATGTAGTCGCAAGCCAATGAAGTTGCTGAAAGTAGCGTGTATACACAAATATCTTTGTCCTGTTGGGAGGTCACAGGTGGTATCAAATCGCACTTAACACGTGGAATTTTACGTGCTTTTGGTATGCCTCCTGGATGTACTGTCGTACCTTTTAATAACTTTTCTAGCGGCTCAAAAGATTTCTATCACAACACAGTATTGTGTTGGGATACACACAGTCTCTTTGCCAGATTTACTACTTTGCGTTTGTGAGATGTGGAAGGTTTTTTGAGTGTTTCATGTTGTTGGGGGTGTAAAGAGAATGTCATGGCAAAGTTATCAGTGCGGCATCTCCAGAGAGAATATTTCATAAGCAAAATTCTAAAATGTTTGCCACCGAAAAATGTGAAAACCAAATGTTCAACCAATCAACTCTTTTGTAATGATCATTTTTATAAAAATTGGACATGAGAAATTGATTTGTGCTATGCTGCATTTGATTGGAGGTCATATTAGAAGTCAAATAATAACAAATTGAAAGGGTTGCTGCTCTTAATAGGGGAAAATAGTCAATCTCTCAATGCTTCATCATGTGTAATACCGTCCGGGACAACGTATAGGTCGAGGCCTTGAATAAGTCGAGGACCCTTTTTTGGCCTCAAAATTGGGAATTTTAAGAAAAAATGGAGAAAATCTGAACATATTTTTAACCCCGCTCGCATGTAAACAAGACCGCGTGCTTCGATAATCCGAGAACCGTGAACATTTTGTTTGCCATAAGGTTTGCAGAATAATTAATATCTTGTCTAGATTAATTTTCTATAACTACACTACACTACTACTCACTATTTTCACCACACTAACGTTGCGGCGACCATCGCGGTGCCTTCAACAGAGTGACTGTTTTGGTACGATGACGTCACAATGGCGCGATGTAAGATCTTGGAAGCCATCAAGCACATGCACCACCCGAAGCTCAACCTCAACCAAGACAGGAGCATCCCCCCGAACCTCCTCCATCTGCTTTCCGCCAGGAACTCCACCTGGCGGAAACCCAGTTCGCGCCATTGTGACGTCATCGTACCAAAACAGTCACTCTGTTGAAGGCACCGCGATGGTCGCCGCAACGTTAGTGTGTTGAAAATAGTGAGTAGTAGTGTAGTGTAGTTATAGAAAATTAATCTAGATGAATAGTCCTACTACTAGTAATAGTCTACATAAAGATAATTAATATCTTGCTTATTTTTCATCGGAAGTTTAATACATGTATTTGATGAGAAAAATGTCTAAATTACGAAAATGATATTTATTGTTCGATCAAAACACTCCATTATCGCTCTGCCCCACTAAACATGTTTTGGCGATTTTTACAAGGTTAACATTACTTGTGATGACCAATCTGTTGTCACACGTGGAATGGGCATCAAATAAGCTTTTAAATGATACCAAGAACATCTTTCTAGCTGTAATATTAAGTGAATAATCACATCACCTACTGAACTCATGTTTGATTATTAGTCATAGATTCAAAATCGATAACACAGGCTGGTAAATTCCAAGTGAACATTTCATATTTCTACTAGTCTATGCTGGCCAATACTTTCAAATATTGTTTGTTTTGCCCAAACAAAGGTGAAATCAGTTAAACAATCAAACTTAACCGTAACCCCCTGTAGTGTGGGCCTGCATGGTGACTGGTGTCACCAGTGGTGATTGGAGAGTCTAAACTACTGACGGGATGATGTAAACTGCCTAACCTCATAACAGATAGGACTATAATCAACTCAGCAGGTGGTGGTGATTAAGTCCACAGTTAAGCCCAGTTTAACAGTCTCTGATTAAACTATATCTTTATTTCAAATGATAATAATTGTCTGGTTTATTTACTGTTTCTGTCTCCTACAATACCTTAATTTAGCCTTAGGCTAATTGACACAGCGGCCCCTTTATTCTCTGACCGCCAAGTGCCGATAAGTGCAGGTGGTTTGTGTGCACTCACAAATACTATTGTTTGAAAATTATTTGCAGTTTTCTTGAAATATTCTTTACAGATTAATATATGCATTTGCATTTGAAAATAGTTTATTTCTAATGTGTTGTGGGATATACTATCAATTAAGAAGCAGCCATAGAACGCCGGTAAGTAAAGATTGCATCATTACTTGACAACATGCATGTGACAGTGGCCAGCTGAAAATTGATAACCCGCATATAAGTCAACTAGTTCCTTTGTGAGGATATTTTGGGAATAAAACCTCGACCTATACGTGATCCCAGATGGTATATCATTTTCCTATAATTTAAACAGCCGTGAGCTGTTCGATTTTCAAGGTGTGCACATCTAATACATATTACATGACCATACCAGCTGAAGCATATGTCTATACCCTCATTTTATTGGCTAAACAGCCTTAGGCTGTTAGGTTTTTCAAGGCGTGCACATCTAATTCACACTGTATGACATGTGTATACACCTTCATTCTATAGGCTGAACAGCCTTAGGCCATTAGATTTTCAAGGTGTGCACATCTCTCTAACTCAGTAAGATTTTTTCACGGTGACAGGTTCACATCTCTGCAATATCACGTTAATCCTTTCATATCCATGTCCTTTCCGAAGATGAACAAAGGCATTTGCAGGATTCCCGAAATTCTTGAGACTCTTTGGTTTATCAGAAGTTTTTGCAAAAGCCTGTCTATCTATGAGAAGACTTGATGATCCTTTTAGGTGTAATGTAACAGGATAGACCACGGCACATTTGAGGACACAAAGCAAAACAGATTTGTCTCCAGCTCTAACTAAGCAAGGTTATCAGAAGTGGTGCTTCAAAAAGGCCTTCAAACTATCAAGAGTCTAAGAATAAAAACAAACACACCATTTTACAAGGGAGGCAGATGACAACCAATCCTACCATACCATACATCACCAGTATATCCGAGAAACTTAAAAGAATGTTTTAGTCTTTTAACATCTCCACTAGCTTTAAGAAGGCAGCGAGTGGTTCACTCTGAAGACAAAATCAAAAGAAACATACAATGTTCTAGACAGACTGGACTATGAGGACTTCCTATGCAATGACACCTACATTAGAAACTAGCAAGCCAAGGAAGGCTTCTGGAAGCACCAGAGAGCCAAAGTTGTGGGTACTCATCTGGTATTTACCACCATGTTCAGCAACACCAGGAATACTCAGTCAGCATAGAAACCACTGATATACTAGACAGAGAGTCAAGGTGGTTCGAGTGGGGCATAAGATATGCATTTCATGAAAGACTGCATCAACCTTCATTGAACAGGAAGGGAAGACTTGAACTCTCTTTGCCAGGAGACCTGGCCGTTGTTACGTTATTACACCATCGCGTGACATCACACTGAGGAAATATGATTTGGCATATGAAACATCTATCTAAGTATGTTGAAAATAAAGTTGTATAGTCTAAATATATTTCTATATCATAGATTTGTCACCAGTCTTCAATTCTTCATTTACATCCACAATAATTTGATACAGGCACTGACAGTAATTCTTCTCTCAGAATTTCCTGGAAGTGTACAAACTTTCCAACATCATATGCTGTAATGAGGATAAACTTAGAACCTTTTCATGACATTTTCAATTTTCAAATTATTTTATTGTCCTTTGTCTTCTTGCTCTAGATACATTTGATATACTTTTATGATTGAAAGTATCATCGCAGGCAACACCAAACAGATCTCTTTGTTTTAGTTGTGTTTTTTCATTTGTGATCTTAAATTCTATGTGCTGCTGTTGCTTTTGTGATACCAACTATGCCGCCTGCCTTTGTACCAGTTTTATTTAGTCATTCTTGGCTTTGATCTGGATCTACCTCATTGAATGTTTTATTTTGATCTTTTGACAATGCAAACAAATACTTGAGCCCGTGTTAATATGAGTAAAATTCATCCAGAAATTTCTGGTGGAAGTTAATTATATTCATGAATATTAATTCTACATTAACACATAACACCCACAATCTTTGTTTTTATCAGGGATGTGGTACAACAATTAGTTGATCATTTGAACTTTATACATTTGAACCCTATTTGTTGTATCAAGGTCAAATATTACAACATTTTTAGAATCCTTACACATGATCTAAATAAGGCCAAATAAAAGGGAAAAAATTCCAGGCAACATTTAGTGCAAAAAAGAAGAAAAAAAAATGCTTGAAAATGCAAGTCGGTAATTCCGAGAAAAAAAAAGTTGAAATAATATGGCGTTCGGTTGGAAGATAAAAAAGATTTTAAAGTGCGTACTATCAGAGCTTCTACTAATCATAATGCTCCATAAACTCCAGCAAATAGTAACTGTCAGCCACTCATCTTTCATCTTCTCCAGCAAATAGTAACTGTCGATGGAAATGTGAATCGTTTTAAGTAATTCAATAATTCTCCGACGTCCACATTTGATCAGCAGTTTACCAATCAATTTTTCTTGTTATCCGAATACAAGATATAATTAGATGAGGCACGGGAGACACATAATATTGAGATTTCAGAACAAAAAATGTGCCTCTACTTATCGCCATGACAGTTCCTTACTGCATCGACAAATGACTGCTTTCATTGGTCGAAATCAGGTCACAGCCTCGATCAAGCACGCAGCGTAATGTTAGATTTATAAAGGCACTATCCATATAGAGGCTGGTTGCATCGTAGCCTATATATTATTAGTTCACGACCTTCACCTTTACTCCGGCCCTCTGGATCATGTGACTCGTTGTCGGTCATAAAAAAATGGTAGATAGGAACGTCAAACCGGCGACTGTCAAAGAAAAAAACACTGATTGCTAGCTTAATTTTGGTTGACTAAAAAAAAAAAATGTTGGTAGGTGAAATGTTTGACTGGCCTAATAGTAATAATGTGTCTAAAATTGATATTATTTGAGTTAAGAGCAGGTTTTGTGTATTTATTTAACTCAAAAATGGTTCCGGCAACATTTATAAGGAGAATAAGTTTAAACTGAAAAAAATGCCCATTCTGATTTCCGACATTGCTCTTCCCTCGCCTGTCTGTTCGATGAGCTGTTAAAGGTATTATTTTCAAACCTATCTTGCATATACCTCTATGTTCTTTTACTATGTGTCTCACTGTCGACTGCTAATTTACATGTCACACAGCCAAATACTGTGTGACCTTCACACACTGTACACTACTTTTGATTTGAATAATTTAGAAATAGTATGATCTTTGAAATTTTTGGATGCATTAAAAACTGTGATCCGATTTTCCTTTACGACTTGCTATAAAATTGCCAATCAATCCAGCGACAACTTCTTGATATTCCAGTAAAGGCAAATATATATGCATTTAGAAGTCTAACATCTAATAGATAAAAACAAACAAAAAAACGTCGCCACCATTTAATACTTTTCATTTTTGGAAAATAGTAACCCACTTTTTGGTCTAAAAGATCAACCCCCGTCATGTGTAATTGATAATCACTTACTATGGATGCTATGTTGAAAGCAGCCTTGGCGCTGTTGTTGCTATGCCAGGAGATGGTTCCACAACCGTATACACCTCTTCTATACAAATCCTCTAACAACTTAGCACTGGTATAAAAGTTATCAAAAAAAAAACTAAGCAAAGGTGTGATACAAAATCACACACAATTGAGTTACTACACGATAGGCTAGACCATGCTCTATTTTTTTTTTGCTTGCTTACCTGTGTATACTTCGAAAGTATATAAATAACTGGTTTTGCTGCAGCAGAAACTCCAGATCTTTATTCCCCACTTATTTGGTTTGTCGTGTTAGTACTGCTTGAAACCTAGTCTTCCCTTATAAAGAATCATACTTTCATCAAGTCTGAAACAGCCTGAGGGAATTAAATTTTGCCTAAACTTTTCTTTTAAAATTGATAAATAAGGGCGAATTTTACACAATTTATCGTGTTTGTCAGAACTGTAGAAATATGTAAATAACACCAAATAATGGAAATACTGTCTCTAGCCATTATTTCACCCAGCCGCGTACCCGTTCATCCCGTTGTCTTCCAGTACAACTGTCTGAAAATAATAAATGAAAAATTCATTCAATAAAATTTGATCAATTGATGACGTTGATGTGGTTAAACCAGTATTATTAGCTACCTTATAAAGCAAATATGTAACCTGGATCTTTGAAGTAATCAGGAAGTAATTAAAATGAGTTTGAAGTTTTTGATATGCAAGTCATAACCATTCATATGACAGAAACTTTAACTCATAATAACCAAAATAAAATAATAATAATAATTGTACAAGTTTTATTACAGTGTTGTTAATTTTAGTTTGTCCATCAGTAGAGTCATTCCAATGAATGCTTTCATTTCCTCAACTCCTACATCTATCCATGTCAGTTTCAACGTGGCCTTCAAAGCCGCCTTCATGTTTTCATGTGCATATCTATTGAATGTGATTGTAATCTAATAATATTCAGTTAATGTGTGTAGCTATGAACTAAACTGATAAAGCTTCGAAATAAAGTATAAGATAGTGGGTTAAAAGAAGCAGATAATCATGTCACTAAAATGTACCTGTGACGACCTGCTAAAGTGTGTCGAGGTGCTGGTGTGCGCATCTAGTAAAGGCATTACTGAATAATATGAGCAAATTGGATTATTTTACTTTGTATATAAAGCGTGGGTTGGGCGCCGGGCGCCCGTGCATATTAGCACCTGTACAGGACACTGCTACATATAGAGATGATTTTTACTTCATTTGTTTCTTACTTTTTTCTAAATATCAATAGCTATTGAAACATCTCACTAGAATTCTATCTATAGATTAGATGCAATGGCATTTACCTGGGAGACTATTAAAAACAGATAAAATGTAGATCTATCATGTTAATGTATCAATTTAATTTTGTTTTCTTTGTATATCACAAAAATAAATATGTGCACAAACCTGTTCATTTCTTCACAAAACTGGTTGGTAAAAAACAAGAGGAAAAAACCCCACTGCAGGTGTGCGATTTTTGACAGGTATAAGCCATTTCGTAAAAGCAAAATCACATGATGGGTCAAAGGTCAAAGGTAATAACATTGTAAACATAGCGCGGTTTGCACTCAGTTTTGTCTTGTGAAGTCGTCGTGGAAAGTGTGCTTTTACAAAGTATTTACACTACTATTACAACATATGCGGATAAAATGGATAAGAATAGTGAAGAACAATTAACACTACCAATAGTAGAGACGTGGTCTCTTAATGCATTGAAGGAATTTGTTAAAAAACAAGGCCTCATATTGTAGATCTAATCTAGATCTATAACTAAGCTGCCGTGACATTCGAAAGTTACAGCATCTTAAATCATAACATCAAATTACCAATAACATATCAAATATATCACAGAAACAACCCAGCACTTTATAAACAATCATATGCTATAGTTAGAAAACCTGCGAAAGCTTTGGCAGTTTTGGTATTAAACAAAGACTTTTCAACGCGTGTCATGCAGTACTCTGCCTTTGTTTACATTTTCACAGCGGATTTCACACAAGCTTTTCAAGTGGTATTTAATGCCAATTTAATCTCTGCTTTCAGCTGTGCGTTCTTACACCTTTCCTACAAGAGGTGACTAAAATTCATAACTAACGGATTATGATAAACTAAGTTTTTTACTTTATTTTTGAGAAGAGTTTTACTATATACTGTATAGGAAAATCATGCACAATACGTTTTTTATTACCATTGACCTCTGTACGCCACGTTCAATTTAAGAAAACTTATTTGCAATCTTTCGGTGAATGATTTAGGCATGGACATAGAGGAGAATCTGCTTTCAAACCACCCAAATCCTCTGAAATTCTGATTGTCATCGTCTCTGGTGAACAGAAGTTTTAATTTGTTGTCCATGTCGCAGTTTGTTTTTTCTATTTACTTTAGCTCTTTAGTGCTACGTGCTGTGTGTTGTGTATAGATTTGAATATCTAGAATATATTTAGTTATATCCTTAATTAACAAAATCCTATATGTTGCCTGTTAATTAGGCAATATCATGACCACTCCATTGAATCTATGACTGAATATTATATACTTACACAACATACACTTTATGATATAATATAATGTAATGTAATATATAATCTATGATATGATACAGACTAAACGAACATTAATAATTATTTAGTCTTCAAATACACATTTAGAAATACATACCTAGAATACATTAGTTATATCCTGTGACACGGACTTGGCTGAAATTTGGTTTACTGGAATTTAGTTATTTAGTAGAAAACTAAAATTCACTATTGGAATTTAGTATTTAGTAGGATGAATTTGAAGAATTTGAAGTAAGCCAAGATTTTTCCAATCTAGCTTCACTAACTTTAACCAATTCCTACCAAACAATGGTGTGGATCCATCTCGTACGATCTGATGAGAAGAGGTAGCTGATATTCTTCAGCATTGTATCCCATGGAAACAGTACATTCACCAAGTGGAAGTACTTTCTCACCAGTATAAGTGGATAGAACAACTTGTGTAGAACGAAGTGGACTTTTATCGCAGAATTGTTCGTAGAAGGATCTAAGTGCCATTGAAAGTGCACACCCTGTATCAAGCATCATATCCACACTCTGACCTTGTATTTTTACTGGAACTTTTATTTCCTTATCGGACATTGAATTAACACTGTGCATAGTGTATAACAAATTTTCTTCACTTTGATCATCCTTATCACTATCTTCATCACTCTCACCCATGAGACTAACACCCTTAGGTTTACGAGAATGAGATTTGCATGCCTTCTTTATATGTCCGGTTCGGTGACATATTTCACACTTATAATTTCTGTACTTGCACGAACTCCTATAGTGGCCAGTCTTGCCACATGAATAGCAACGGTAGTCTTTGTTTTTCCTGGAGGATTGTATAGAATTTGGGTTTTTGTGTCCTTGTTGTATTTTTGATCCCCTTTCTTTTTCATGAAATTCACAGAAGCTGTTGAAATTTTATGCATATGCTTTGCGCCGCCTCTAGCAGCTTCATCTGTGAGAGCAACTTTAAGGCACTGGTCAAATGTACGGTCTTCTAACAATTTAGTCTGTGTAGTTTCATTATGCAATCCACAAACAAATTGATCTCGTAAGGCTCTTTGTAAATGACTTCCAAAATTGCAAATAGGTACTAGACCTCGTACAGCACTACTATAGTCACTAATTCTTTGATTTTCTTTTTGCATGTATCTATGAAATTGAAAGGATTCAGCGATTTCTACTACTGGAGGTTTGTAGTGATCAATTAACAACTTAGTTAGTTCTGCGAATGTCTTTTCTTTTGGCTTATGTGGATTACAAAGATTCTCTAATGTACCGTAAGCTACTAATCCTATGGTAGAAATCAAAAAAGAGACTTTCTGTCTATCTGCTGCATTACTAGCCGCAACATTTGGATCTACTCCTAGAATGCCAATTGCATTTGCTTCCATTTGACCATCAAACCTATCCAAGTAAGAATCGATAGACTCTAATTTTGGGTTGAACTCCGAAGCATTTCCTATGCGAGGCATTTGTAATTTGTAAAATTCCACCTATCCAGTCTAATAGGGGGGTAAGATATAGTCGCGTTGCACAATAGTATTTAGTTCCCGTTAAATAGTACTTGTATATTATGAGTATCACGTAAAATAGCACTTTGAAATTATGAAATTGTACGTAGTTAATACACCAGCTTGTGTGACGTGGCAGACACCAGGAAAGTCCTTGTACACACCACGGTGGCCCTCGTAGCAAGAAGTCAAATTCGGATGTAAAAATCCACTTATTCCACGACAAAATCAACTATCTGAATGCTATATTGTAGTTCTTCTTCCTCTTCTTCCTATATTGCACTTTTTATCCTCGTCGCCATTGTTGTATCTTGGGCATTGATTTAATAATCTATATATAATTATGAAGAGATGGGCGTGGCCATGGATGTTTTTTGTATTTTTGGAAATTCGCCTGCAATCACTTTCTTGTCACTTTTTTGAGTGTTGCACTTTATGGGAAATCACCTTTTACGGGTTCATTTGTTCTTTGTGCGCTTGCTTTAATCAGTATTGACGAGAAAACTGACTTACCATCAAAATTCGTGTACAAATGATTGGTTTTTTTTACAGTGCACTTCCGGTTTCTTTGTTGCTGCGTGCGTTATGTCTTTGTAGGAGACGGGGGAAGCTAGTTTGTAATAATATACGAACGCTGGTGAACAAGAACGCTAGTTTATTGAATCCAAACTCGAACTGACCAGAACATTTTTGGTCTTGATGTACAATGGTTATTAAGGTGGCAGTGTACACTGGTTATTAAGGTGAAAGAGTACTCAATATATAACAAACTTAGCAATGCTCATTCAAATAATTCGCCAAGACGATTCAACATACTTCGTAAAACAGGTGTCATGAACGGCGTGATAAAAAGAAGGGTGTTTTATATTTTTTGAAAACAAAGTTCTGAAAATTCCAGGCTATTTTCCGATTTTTGGGCAAATCAACTGAATCCCCACCATTTTTCCCTGCTCCAGTGTCAAATCTAAATTTCCCGTTTTTTGCCGACCTCCCGGTACTGCTTGGAACTACCAGGGTATTACCATCACTTTCTTCAAACACTTCATCCATCAGAGCTCTGTCCAAAATATCATCTCTCTTCATGAATTGCCACTCACGCTGTGTCATGAAGTAAGACGAGGTGTCATTGGAACAAGCCATGAAGCCGTGGCTTGAATTGGATGAGTCCGGTGGCGAACGTTGGTTTGCTTTCTTCTTACGGCAGACACGAGAAAGGTGGCCACGTACCTGACAGTGGTCACACTCTTTGTTCCATGCTGGACAATGGTTTGGCCTTGGTAGCCCAGTTCCAGGACCGTGACTTTTGCTTCCACATCCGAGGCATCCTTTGGGTTCTATGTTTATATTCTGTGACTTAAGCATAGTTGACTCTGTTTGGTTTTCAACGCTATTCTGATGCTGCTCACGCTTGTATGAGGACTTTTGTAAGGCTACGTTTGTTGTTGCAGGAGCTAATTGTGCCCTGGCCAAGCGGCCCTCTTCCATTGCTAACATGACGTTATATTTGGCTTGAAAACCATCCAACTGAGAGTCTTTTGCTAAGACTTCCTCCTGAATATCATCTGAGCAGCACCCTATTAACATCTGATCGCAGACCATAGCTTCACTGTAACTCACAGTTGCGTTACACTGTTGGCAATTTACCTTGAATTGACAGGATTCTGCTTTCCCCTGTAACTGGGATACAAAAGTTTGAAGAGGTTGTGAATATAGTACATAAATATTATACAAATACACATCATATAGTACACCATATATGAGAGGTCAGTTTATGCACAGCACAATATCCCACAATCTTCAAATAGGTCTCTGCCAAGATGTAGCTCTTCTTCAATAGGTTCCACATCGCTAATGTTACTGCCATCAGATATTTCATCATTTTCCATTATATTATTTTATTAAAAGTAACTAATAAATTTTTTATATACTTTTAATAGTTTAAAAAAAGATCAGACGGCTAAACAGAAATGAGCGCAAATGAAAATTATAAAGTTTAATTTCATTTTTAGTTTTGTGATTCATGTTTTTAAATTATGCAAATATAGGGGACATCCCACATGCTGATTAGTCAAGGCATGTGCTTTGAATGAGAAATGAGAAATTATAAAAATTAATGTAGTGGGGGAATCCCGGATAAGATTATTAAATGTTCAATCAATGTAAAACATAACGTCCTATGATAATTTGTATTATTGTAGGCCTAACTCAACTCCTGGTGGATGATAATTTGATTCAAATGTGACAAATACCGTTTTTATGTGTAAAACAACAATATCTATGCATGCTTTAGGTCTGCTTTGTTAACCTTGATTTTATAAGAATATCAAACATAGTGTTATTGTTTTATTGACACCAAATTTAAAAAGAACAGTTCATAAACGAGGCAACAGTAAGACAATATTTCATTGTATTTACGAACAGAAGTTCTTGTAAAGTGACACCTTTTTGTTCATTAGACTCCATAGGAGATGGGCCACTTAATAGTAGTATCAAGGTGTTCAATCAATCTCCAGTTTTTGTGAGTTATAAGCAGATTTTGTGAGGAAATCAAGATCTTTTGTGAGGAAAATGTTTACTTTTGAAATCGGCAGTTTGGATTTTCCACTGTAAACGGGCTAAAAATCACTTCTGAGCACAATTTTTGCAGTCCATGCACTATAAGAATACTTCTGGCACATACTGATGCAATTTATTTCCACTCACATGGGCTGGTTTCTGCTGCTAAGACTGCAATAGTTGAAGACCCTCGTTCAACATAGCTGTCCACTATCCGAAAATGAGTGATATTTTGTGTTATATTGCTTTGTTAAGCCCTAAGTTGGGTCAGACATGTAGCTTATACTTGACTGAAAACTACCTTATGCATTGCATCTATATTATTAACTTCTATATTGTGTAAAGTCTCCAAATCTACAGAAATGTACAATCAACAGTTTTTGTGAGGAGTTGAAAATCATTTTATAATTTTGGCCAGTTATGTGGTTTTAAAAAGTAAGGGATTAGTGTAATCTGTTTTGTATCAAGTTTGAGATACATTCTCATTCATATTTTGCCTGAATTACGTCTTTACAGCCACTATATTCGTTGTTTTCTATCAGATGACCTCAATTTTGAAGGTGGGTGGTCATGTATTGCAGACTTAGCAGCAGAAACCAGCCCATGTGAGTTGAAATAAATCGCATCAGTATGTGCCAGAAGTATTCTTATAGTGTATGGACGGCAAAAATTGTGCTCAGAAATGGTTTTTAGACTGTTTACAGTGGAAAATCCAAACTGCTGATTTCAAAAGTAAACATTTTCCTCACAAAATCTGCTTATAACTCACAAAAACTGGAGATTGATTGAACACCGTGAGTATACATGCACCTTCCTCTCCCATGATGCTGGGGCCCATGAGTTGGTTAATTTAACCAATATGAATGTTAACTAAGAAACCGCTTTTACTGCTACTTCATATTGTAGTCAAAGCTGTTGATATCCTGAATTTTAAAAACCAAATTGTAGACCGTTTTTTGGGCGGTGGGACATTTGGTCAAGTCTACCTTGGGAGTCACAGAAAAACTGGAGAAAAGGTAGCAGCCAAAAAAATTCTTCTCAACAAAAGTCAATCAAGGTGTGTTAGATATGGTTTTTAATGTTAATATCCGCTTTTCAAATCCATTAGACTGTCTGATGGGATGGAATAATGCTGAAATTTCATGTAATTTTGTTTCATATATTTGTAAGTAAAACGCTTTTAGTGTTGTGTGTTTTCAAATACAAATGCTCATTGTTTACATCTAATATATTTCACTCACTGTTCAAGCTATGTTGGTTAATGTTACTTCAGAAAGGAGATGATTCAGCGTGAAATTGAAGCCTTGAAGAGCATTAGACGCCATAAGCATATTGTGAAACTACTGGATGTACAAGAGTTCTCAGATGCCATCTGGTTGGTTACAGAATATTGTGATAGGAAGGACCTAGGTCTCTACTTGAAGAAACACAACTTAAGTCTTGATGCTAAGATTGAAATAATGATGCAGGTGGGTTTTTTTTAATTGTAAATCCAATTCTTAAGCAAAATCTGATTAATTTTCAATATCGTGGGCTGAAGCATCAAAAGATAGACTGAAGACAATACTTACTCAATAAAGTAATAAAAAAAACTAGATCAAAAGTGTTCAAAGAACACCTTTGATTTATGGGCAATTAAGATATGCTCTGAAATGATGTATACTTTACAATTAAGAACTTCTTTTGAACGAAGGGAGGACATTTCTCCTTTATCAGTTTCTGCAATTGCAAAGGTGCACAACCACAACAGTGGCATTTTGCCATCAGAAACTGATGAAAGAGGAATGTCCTCTGAAACGTCTTCTTTCAAATGAAGCATCTGAGTAAGGATTTTATCCTTTCTTGACTATGATGAATCCAGATGGTAGGAAATATATACTAGATGATAAAAAAAAACATTGTGTACATGTCTTGTAACAAATGAATGGACTGTTGCATAAAACAATGTCCTTCAAAAACAGCGAATTCAGAACAAAAAAACTTAGAATTGAGGTGGCTAGAAAGCTTGTATGTCGATAGGGACATTACAATTACAATTATTATATCAAGAATAAGAAGAATAATATATGTTATACTTTATTTTATATCATTTAAAAACATTTCTCACTTTTTCTTAGGTTATGACCGTAATAAAAGATTTACATAATCAGACACCCAAGATTGTGCATCGAGATTTAAAACCAGAAAATATTCTTATGATGTCTACAGGCCCCAACAAACCTCCAATTGCAAAGGTAAGTTGAAACTAAAGGCTAGGTAAAAATTCATAGCATCATATAAGGCTTTTGTTCAGCATGATAACATGGGGGTATCTTTAGGTGCTATGAAAACCATTTACCTCAACACGATTACTACAGAAAATACTATTTTTTCTAATGATAATTTCCCACCAGCACTTCAAATTTTGGCGTTAAGCTGCAAATCTGCAGGCATAAAATTGAATTTATTATGAGTGATATTCAGAATTTAAGAAGCCTCCGCCACACCAACAAGCTGAGTGGTATGGAGGTGGGGCTATGCAGACATGGCATTGAATATATTTTGAGTCAGGATTTTGGAAAGTCACTGTTTCTGAAACATTCTGGACCATAGTATGATGGAAGTTCATTTATCCTGGATCTGATAGACATATGTTTATATTTTAAATCTGAATAATAATTCCAAATTACTTATTGAGCTTTCGGCAATTGCTCTTGCCTTGTTCACGACAAATGATGTCATAGGTCGTCACTGTTGGCGCAGGAGAATCCCCAGCTGCAGGGATCGTTCTGTCTCACCATTGTATGAACGCATCACAATCACTGCACTTAATCTTGTACACTTGTAACTGGTCCAATCACTCTCTCCTTATCTAAGGGATCCTTTGGTCTCACTAACAACTGTTTAAGAGAGTGTTAACTGGCTTGAAAAATGCCTGCACATTGTACCTATGTAACACCCTCCTTATATGTTCTGATACACCCTTTGACATAGGTTATTACTACTGGGGAGTCCTCTTCTGTTCAGTCTGGACATTGTCCTTAGAAGCATTGGTTTTTATCCATGCATAGGCAGATCCAGGAGGGGGGTGCGCCCCACCTTTTCCCCACCAAAATACTTCATTTTCGGGGGTTTTGATGAAATCCTTGGCGCGCCCACCCATGAATAAAGTGATGAATAAAAGTTTAATTAAGTTAAATGGAACCTACAAGTTGACTGCAGCTACGAACTCCTGAGCAGTGTACTAGAGATGCCATGGTCGGCAGCACCTCGACATACGCCTATAAAGTTTATATGAATGACAGAGATTAATATTTGTACCTCTATCTCTAGCCTCACACATACACGACTCCATGAATGATATATTGCTTCAATTTCATTCTATTTACACCAGCATAAAATAGAAGTATTACACACAAGTATGTTCTCGCAGGTTTTGGGAGCTAAATGACCCTGGTTGCAGACCTCCACCCCATGCCGGGCTCCGGGCTGAGCCCCATTGGGGTACTTTAATGAAGTTGAATTATACTCTATACATTAAAATTAATCGAGTCAGTGTTTTTAGTGTACATTGTACCTTCAATATTTCCTGCTATAAAAAGTTAAATAACGACAAATAATGAATTTTCCCTCGAATACTAATTTGGACCCCTATAATACTACACTTGGGACATCGAGTACAGAAATCCTCGATGGGGTTGGCAGCCCTGG
>CM032662.1:34970075-34982142 GCA_019095985.1 Streblospio benedicti | reverse complement strand
TGATTAACAAACTTTTCATCACTTACAGAAGATCCATATTAATACGAGTAGTCGTCGGGATCGCCGTAAATCTCCCCTTCCCCGATCAGGCCATTTCCCCGATCAGGCCATTTTTGAAAAGTAGGCCAAAGTACTCAAATATCAAATCACGTGAGGAGAGTGACATAGTCATACAAAATGTCAAGTTTGGTGATGATAGGTAATAAAGTCTTCCCAGGAGACAGATAAACACAAATTCGTAATAATTTGTTTAAAAAAAAAAAACACATGGTAATTTGATCAAAAGTAGGCCAAAGGACACCAAAAAATCTAATCAGCTCTGAGAGAGGTACAACGGTTAGATATGAAGTTTGGTGACCATAGGTCAAATATTTCTCCCTGTAGAGTGGTAACAAGGTTTATTATGTAACGCCGAAGTTCAAAAAAAAGTAGGCCAAATTACACCAATATCAAATCACGTGAGGAGAGTGATATGGACATACCAAATGTCAAGTTTGGTGATGATAAGTCATAAACTGTTCCCACAAGACAGATAAACACAATTACGTAATAATTTGTTTTTAAAAACACATCGTAACTTCATCAAAAGTTGGCCAAAGTACACCAAAATCTGATCAGCTCTAGAGAGTGGTACAACGAAGCTAAATACCAAACATACCAAATGTCAAGTTTGGTGATGATAAGTCATAAACTGTTCCCAGGAGACAAATAAACACAATTACGTAATAATTAAATCATCGTAACTTCATCAAAAAAATGGCCAAAGTACACCAAAATCTAATCAGCTCTGGAGAGTAGTACAACGAAGCTAAATATGAAGTTTGGTGACCATAGCTCAAATACCTTTCCCTGTAGACTGTTAACAAGGTTTATTACGTAACGCTCGTAAGTTCAAAAGTAGGCCAACGTACACCAATATCAAATCAAGTGAGGAGAGTGATATAGACATACCAAATGTCAAGTTTGGTGATGATAAGTCATAAACTGTTCCCAGGAGACAGATGAACACAATTACGTAATAATTAAATCATCGTAACTTCATCAAAAGTAGGCCAAAGTACACCAAAATCTAATCAGCTCGGGAGAGTAGTACAACGAAGCTAAATATGAAGTTTGGTGACCATAGGTCGAATACTTTTCCCTGTAGAGTGTTAACAAGGTTTATTACGTAACGCTCGTAAGTTCAAAAGTAGGCCAAAGTACACCAATATCAAATCACGTGAGGAGAGTGATATAGACATACCAAATGTCAAGTTTCGTGATGATAAGTCATAAACTGTTCCCAGAAGACAGATAAACGCAATTACGTAATAATATTTTTTTTAAAACACATCGTAACTTCATCAAAAGTAGGCCAAAGTACACCAATATCAAATCACGTGAGGAGAGTGATAGACATACCAAATGTCAAGTTTCGTGATGATAAGTCATAAACTGTTCCCAGAAGACAGATAAACGCAATTACGTAATAATATTTTTTTTAAAACACATCGTAACTTCATCAAAAGTAGGCCAAAGTACACCAAAATCTAATCAGGTCTGCAGAGTAGTACATCGAAGCTACATATGAAGTTTGGCGACAATCGGCCAAATACTTCTCCCTAAAGTGCGGTAACAAGATATTTGTACCGAAGGTCATACGTTCGTCAAAAGTAGGCCAAAGTACAAAAAAAAATTTTTGAGACATACGATTGTCCTCAAACTAAACGTATTTAATTTTCAAAGCAATAGCTCTCATGGTGTTCAATTTATAAGCTTTTAAGCATGTGGACGCGGACATACAGACATACGGACAGCACTAAAGCTAGAAATCTCCCCTGGACTTCGTCCGGGGAGCTACATGCTACACTCCCATTCACATATTGTTGTATCGCCAGACAAGTTGACTTACTTGAGAAGTTGTCAGGTAAATGAATCACTGAATTTGACAGCGACAAAGGCACCAACAAGTAGGTGAGCAAAACTATATTACAAGAAAACACTTAACTATATTGTATTTTCACGATTCATAGAATATATCTGTGTAGAATTCCATCCACAAACATTATAAAAAAGTACTATATAAAAATATAAATACAATATACACAATAAACAAAGCATTTATGCTGTATTTTATTTTTCATTCAAAAAGAACACATGAACACTAGGGTATCCAGAAATTTGGCTTTATCATCGTAAAGCTTAACACATTTTGGTTTCTATTGGTTTGGTGGCCAATAACAACAGGGCAAAATTTCAGATTTTTTTGACTTTTATTATATTTTTTTTTATTGAAACATAGAAAATGCATTCCAATCAAATTACATTTTTAACATCATTAAAATCCATAACTTCATACATGAACTATAGGAATTAGACTTCAATTACTACATTGTATTACTATTTTGGAAAAATTTCAGATTGCTACTTTGATGTCTTCAAATTTTGAGGTCGATTTGCAAATATAGAAAGTTTATTAATATTACCATCCCAATTAACTAAAATGTCCCTGTGAGATGTGCACTACGTCACAACCCGGAAGCACGTCAGTACATATGTTACAGCTGACAGGATGCACGCTATTTCAGCAAGCTGTCAAATTGTGAAAAAATATCTAGCTACATCGTTTCACTTCGGGAGATTTGTAGCTAATAACTATTATAACACATTTTTAAAATGTCTACTAGTATAGAGAAATGAGGGCATTGATGATGTCCAGGTGACAGAGATGCAGGTTCGTGCAGTGATCATATCCAAGAGTTCTCAGAAGCTATTACAATGCTGGTCATGGCCCATGCATATTTGAGTCAATCTAGGAAAGAACTACTACCGTATTCCCGCGCATTAAAGCCCATGGGCTTATAACCGAAAAACAGCACTTTTTGGACCTTTTAAAAATGGAAAAAGTTCCCACTTACAAGCCCAGGGGCGTATATTCGCATACTACGCCCACCCCCTATTTGGCGATGAATAAGCATTGGATTTTGACTATATAGAGCCACCAAGTTTCTTAACCATGGGTTCTTGCGTGTTACTGTACGGTACTAGTCTTTCAACGCTGGCATGATGAGTGTACTGACTTTTGATGTTTTCCTTTGATCATCAATGGTTTATTAGTTTCCTCTTTTCTAGCAATGCTGTCTTCATATTCGCCATTGTCACAAGAATTTTCATAGCATGGTAACATCGCACAAACCTATTTTAATAAATATTTGAACTCCGAAAAGTTCGCCATTATAAATCATACTCACGCACTGGAGATATACCGAAAGCATTTAACAGTTGATGTCCGAGTCCGCTATATTGATTTCTAATGCATTAAAAAACGAGGTTGCGTTGTGGAAAGCTCCTAGAGAATCACGTTTCGTTTGCAACAAAAACTATGCCGGTAAAGTGGTTTGAAAAAATATATTATTTGTTAATTCTCACTTTGGGTGTATTCTAGATGCAGATTAACACAAATATATATCTTCAAACATTGATTCAAGCTCCCGCCGAAGGTTTATATCGATGTTCATTCTGAACCATTGATGGAAAATAGTGAAACGTGTCGGAGCTTCTAATATCGCCCAAAGCATGATCATGGTATGACCGTATGTGTATGCATACGAGCACAGGATTTCTTTAGGTGTGTTACGTTGTTTTCACGTGTCTTTGGTCACTCATCTGGGTTCAGGGTGCACGTAACTATCAATTTTCATTGATTTTTTTGGCGGGGAAAAATATTTTTATTCTCACTTATTGGCCCATGGGCTTATATTCAAACATTAAGCCCATCTTCGATGTTAAGCCCATGGGCTTTTATGCGCGGGAATACGGTAAGCACTGGGCTATCCCTTGGCAAAATTTTGTATGTGGGACAGGCCAGAAGGCTTGGAATTATTCCCCGGTTTGCCAAAGAAGTTGAAAGAACGTGATGAGGCACGTCTCAAGCTCAGACGACGCAATAACTTCTGTTCTAGCTTTCATAGGTAGGCATCCATTGCATTTTGAAGATGTAGTCTGTTTTTGTTAATAGTATGTTTTTTCCCAATTTCCTCTAGTAAAACGGAGGAACGTTTTCAGGAGGTTCCGTGGCAGATAGGACGGGTACTTATTTGTGGCACAGCATAACTAAGAACTTAAAATATATACTAATGATATATATTTGCATAAAAATTAGGGCTTATAGAAGAACGTCTTATATCGTACACAGAGTAGCTGCGGCAGCATCACAGAAAAATATTAGACATCCTTGGGTGGCAAAGGTGCTATAACATCAAATTCACATAATATATATTTCCAAATAGTAATGAAGTCTATTTATTTTAATTAAGAGGGAGGCCTTAAAGAAACTTTACAGAAGTGAGACACAGAAGCAATTAGCACAACAAAACTGGCTGCAATGACGGAAGTTAGGGAAGATTGGAGACTTCATCATAGACTAAACTGACTATCTTCAATACAGCCTTTTCAGAATCCTTGTATTTGTGTTACTTCTAGAGCAACAGTGTGACATATGAAAGGTGTGTTTATAATACTGGCCACCAAATAAAGTCATTTTCAATACCTAATACAGTACAAGCTTGTTTAACCGAATATCAAATATCTGAATTTTCCCATCAACCGGACGTTATGCTATAGTTGCAATTTTTTCTGGACGTATACATATACAGGAGATCGAGCATGGACTCAAACTATTGTCTTTTACTTATTTACGGGAGCGGACAAAGATGTCCGGAACACAATGCACCCGGCATTAGCCTTTGTCAAAAAGGCGCTCTGTCCCATTTGTTGAGCACACACCACAATAGCACTGGTTGATCATTGCTTTGTTCTGGTCAGTAACGAACAAAATCATGGTGTGTTTTGATTACAGTCATCGCAAAATATAGCTTGTTACTTGCACAAAAGAAATCTGCAAATAATGTTCCATTGAATTCTGGGCTAGCGTTATGGTTCGTTCTTTCGCCATGGGCGAATTTTTGGAAGAAATGGCTAGGATATTTTGATAAAATACTAAAAACCTTCGCCAATGGTAGCGAATGAAAAAAATATCAGTGGCTAAACGATTCAATTAGATTGGCCCCATTTTCATCTATCAATGAGCACGACATACAATATTTTGAGGAATAATTATATTTGCTTACGTCTAGTTCCGCTATCTATAACGCAGTCGGCAAACGAGTACAAAACCGAATATGCCGAAATGTGGTGCGGTGCATTACTTTGGTAACAGTAGAAGCCACAGTGGTTTACTGATTCGAATGCGCCACTCGGCTGTTGTCTGCTGATTCCGTGATTGACAGGTTAGGCAATATGGCGGATATAAAACAATTCGATGAGTTTTCTTGCTAATTTTCAATAATTACGTCGTTATTTATAGGCAGTGATGTAAATAGGTCCGCGTCCTGCGTCCCTGACGCATTAAAAACTCTAGGGACGCATCATGATTTCACCACGGCGTCCCCGTGGACGCATGTCAATTTAAAATCATAAAACCATTACAATAAGCTCATATTTCAACTTTTCCCCCACGAATCGGGTGACGGCCATGTTTGTTGTTTACGAAATGAACGGCAGCGCCTGAGTGAAATTAGCCTTGATAAATGCTGCGTGCAGCTACGATTCAGCAACACGGCACCTTATTTTACTATTTTACTATGCAGTAAAAACCACTCGACAAATGCTAACTTCCCGCAACTAGATTTGAAAATGTGCTGGCAAATAGGTTTCTCGCAAAATGTAAATTGCCGGCGCCGTGAATTAATTGATCAATCGAATAGCGGCGCACATGTCAGGTGAATTTATGCATAATGAAAGACGAATTTGTAATATTTTTGTTGGAAAATGTTATATTATTCGTCGCCTAATGTTTGTCTGATAGTATAATGCATGCCGGAACGCAAATAAGGCATTTGGCAAACTGCACAACAGTGGACATCGGATATGTATTAATTACTTACAAAACGATTGATGACTTTGCGGGATAATGAGTCTAGTTGTTAAAAGTCCACGCCAATGAAGAAATCATAGTTTGAACACGTTTTTGGTCCGTAATATTGTAAGTAAAAAATATATTAGTATGAAATATGGTTGGTTCATGTTGTGTTTCTTGAGTATCTTCAATAAAAGGTAGCTACAATTAAAATTACTACTGATATTACGACATTTAAAATCGCTTGCGAAGCTGTCAAATGAATCAGCAATTACTCAACATGGTCAAAATCGAATGTGATGCTGTATGTGTCTTTATTTATAATGGTGAAAATAAGGAACTAGACCGTCTTCTGAATGAGTACTATAAATATGAAAAAGTTCTGATGAAAAACAGTCTAGCTAGG
Source organism: Streblospio benedicti (assembly GCA_019095985.1). Lineage (NCBI taxonomy): Eukaryota > Metazoa > Annelida > Polychaeta > Spionida > Spionidae > Streblospio > Streblospio benedicti. The sequence goes on along the minus strand of CM032662.1, from coordinate 34,975,840 downwards.
GGAATCCTCTCCCTTTTTGAAAAAGCTGGTAGAATCTCTGTATACATTTGTAAAATGAATAGATTTGATAAGCTATTATATCATTTGGGACTCATAAAATTTTCCTGGGACCCATCTAAATTGAAGTTGCGAGTCCAAGGGACTCACCCTATTCATAACCTATTTACATCGCTGTATAGGTGTCAGTGTTTTATAATTAGTGATAAATCCTCTTTGTGCGGGAATGGGGCATTAGTACTATTGTCCATGCCGGACTTTATGCCGGATGTGCTGTGATCGGGTTTTTCACTACTATTATGTCAGACAATTGATCATACATACAGGCACCGTTTGAATTGATTATTGGCGTTCATCTCTTTGATTTCCACAAATTCCAGGTAATTTATCGTGTACATTTCCCGCCCACGCCCCACACCCCCACTCATTTTTGTAATGTTTTCAGAACTTCTCTTTCACTAAAAATAGTAAAATGGATAAGAAAACAAAGAAAAGAACTATAACGATTATTTAAAGTGTGATACTAATACTAGTAATAGTGTAATCGATCAAGATGTTACTGGCAATGATCAAGAAATGATCAGCTGTTGGAGAAAGGCGCACTGCAGAGGGTCACTAAAGATGCATAGGTACATACTCACTACTATAATACATTAAAAATTCTAAAATGCTACGCAAGTGAAAATGTAATAAAAAGACATACCAATACAACTATTGAAAAACACACAAAAGTAAGAAAAGAGCTCCTAGTTTTACATTTTCATAGTCTTAAAATATCTGGTGATCAGTGACAAGTGCCCGGGGTCAAGTGCTAAACTTCATTTTTAGGACTGTGCTGTTTAACATATTTATTACTTGTGCTGTTTCAAACTAGTGTATTTCCCGAAAATACATTCATTGTGTGTCATTATACACAGAAAAATATCTTTATAATTATGTAAAATGGCTACTATTAGCTATGGAAAAATTAAATTGGCTAAAAATAATTATTATATCCAATGTTGCTAAAGGTTGCTAAGAAAAAAATGGATTGGCTAAAATGGTAACTAAAATGATTTCCGATTGGCTAAAGTTTTTCAAAATCCTTTAGCCATTTTGGCTAAGAAAGGTTCAACCTTAGTGCGAGCCCAGAAATTATCATTATATATGCAAAAATATTGGTGTATGACAGAGGACAATCACGCAGATTTGACGAGTACTAACGTCGGATTATTAACCACAATAACCACGCCATTGATTAGTACACAACGAACCGAAGTATGTTATAGCTAATATTATCACAAAATATAGCTCTGTTCAATGCACAGGCTATAAAATGAGGTTCTATCAAATTGTCTTTGTAGGAATATTGTTTTACGATATACATCAACCCAAAGTGATAGGAGTCGTTCTACAAGGTATTTCGTGAAAATCTCCTATTATCGTCCACAGTCACTTATAGTCATATACATACGATGATACGTGGGCTTATACATTCGCTCACCCCTTCCCCTCAGTCATCCGGATATATCAATTTTCCGAATGTCCTTCCAGCTTCCCAACGTGTCTGGTTAAACGAGGTTGTACTGTACATCTAATATTTAAAAAATGATTCACCACCTGTTTTGATAGAAGATTATTTGTCCAGTTGAGGCCAGGAATTTCTCACACTCAGCCGTGATTCCAGGAGGGTGTGGACGTTTCCATCGCTTAGTCATCTTCCCATTGGCAAATACATACATTTCCAGTGTGTCGCTAAACAAATATAAAACAAACATTAAGGGACCACGTACTTCATTTGACTCCGGGCGTAACTTTAACTTTTAAACATGGGTGCCTGCTTGGCATCTCTATGTCCAGATAAAACATCTCAATATTCAAGCAAAATATCATATTAATTAAAAAATAGGGACTTGTTTCCTGTGGGCCAGCAATTTCACGGTGATATTTTTGTTAAATGATATGCTTTCATTTGTCAAGTCTTACTAAGCCTTGTAAATCCAAAAATGTATACATTTAATTAGGTACTGGCTGGGGAGCTGACGTCGGCTAACATATATAAATAAGATCCTCCAGTTAACATTATATAACTCTATATGAGCAAATTTGATTAACACTATGTAAAATTATCTAAATAAATGATAAAAACCAAGTCCCTATGGTAGGAACAAGTAATTCTATTAGATACCTCTCTACTCGACTAAGGAGCCAGGAGTTATTTTCAAAAGCAATATGGTAGCGAGATTCTGAGGAAACATCAGCAGGCAGTGTGAAGTTGGAGAGGCGATGCAGGGATGTAGGTGGATTGCTGGCTATGAAAAGCATTAGACATATGTTACATAGTCATGTTTCTTTCCACTAAATTAGCAATCATACAATAATAGCTGAATTAACACCGTATATTGGAATATATGCCCATCTTTATTGCAAGGAAAACAAATATCACGAAACCAAAACGCAAAATAGCCGTGGGTATGTAAAATATGATAGGTGATGTGATTGATTGGATTTTTCAGGGAAATCAAAATAAATGCCCGTCCCTCTTGTCAAACGCGACTCAGAATACCTAGTAATCATGACTATGACACTGATGCTATGGGAATAGGGTTGGAAATCGCTTTTAGCATTGCTACAAGCATGACACCGCCACAAATCTTACTGCATCCTCGTGCACTAAAGTCCACTGGGCCTAACATCGGAGATGGGCTTATCTATCGAATATAAGCCCTTGGGCTAATAAACGAGAACCTCTTTCATTTTCAAATGGATCAGAAAGTGCCATTTTTTGGTTAATATCCATGGGGCCGTCAAGTTCATGCATCGGTGACAGTAATGAAAGAGATAATACAGATTCATTCACGTTTTCAAAGTGTTCATTTGTGGGCGATACTATGAGTACGAACAGTTTTCCATTTATTTGGAAGTATACACATTAAGCAAATCATATTTATCAATCTACATGACTATCCAATATTTTACAAGATGTACTGTACCTAGAAAAGTATATTTTGCATGAAATTTTATGTTGTACTAGAAAGTAAAGAAGAGGAACATCTTGACCTTGTGGTCTGTAGTTGTTTTGACTGAAGGTTCGTTATATTTAGAAGCTTCTTATTTAATCAGAGCTAGTAAACTAGTGTAGATTATGAACGTTTATTTATATTTATGTACTCTGTATTACATAATATATGTCTTTAACACATATCTAGTAAAGGAACAAAGCCTTCAAAATCGGATTCCGAAGAATGGAAAACGTGCTGTTTTTTGTACATAAGCCCAGATGGTTTAATGCGCAAGTGCTTTGAAAAATCTTAGAAAAAATCTTAATGTGGGGCACGCACAGACCTAGGGCTGCTTATTTAGGCCCCTATATTGCGCTCCCCATTGTGTTGCTTGCATACTGTGAACATTAGATTGCCAACCCTACTTCCTGTCCAACTAACATCTAAAGAAAAATTAAGACCTATTCCATCTTATCCCAGTACAGAAAGTACTGGTTCCTTAATCATAAAACGCCCATAGTAAACAAGAAAAATCCTAACCAGGTGTGCGCTTAACTCAGTAGTGTTGTGTTTGTTACCTACTTCATACTCTGCAATCATTTTTGTTACAGAAAGTGTTTAGATGAAATACAAACCTCCTAAGGGCACCACTACATGATCTGAGCCTGAATCACTTTCAGAACTTGTATCATCATCGTGTGGCAAACGTTTTTCTGTAGGGATTACTTTCTTTTCCACCTAGTAAAAAAGTAAGTAAAATCAGATCTAATACAAACTGAATCATGCACTTGATAAAAACATGCTAATAATTTTGTATTTCATAGATTTCCACTGGTCTATGTTATTTGATCACACTGTTATGTATTTCATTTCAGCATTATACACATTGTCTATATGCTATTTCTCCAAATGTTAACATTTGTAAGTCCTTTTGTGATGCTAGATAGGCACACGTCAAACTCTTTAAACCACCCTAGAGCTACCTGAATGTCAAGCTACCAACTACTACCACTACTACCACAACTAATACTACTTCTTCCGAAGGTTTATTTTCTAAGTGCTGCGGATGCCCCAGTGACTGGAGTAGGCAGCAGGCATCTGCGTCTCAAACCAGTCTCTATCTAACGGGTCTGTATTAAGGAGGTTACAGTCCTTCAAGTCGCACTTCACACATTCCAACCAAGTCTTCCTCTGTCTGCCCTGTACCAGACGACTAGGAATCTCCATGTCCATGAGAGAATTGACAAATTGAAACATCATGAGAGCAGTTCGGAAGACACCTCCAAAATCCCTGACCCTAACATTTTGTGGAGCGTAGCAGAGAGTTTTCATCAGGTTTCAGTCTGCAAATACAACGTATCGTAGATCTTTGAAGGTCTGCAGCAGATGGTGCCAAGGTTTCACTACCATGAAACAAGGCAGAAAGGACACAGGCTGAGAGCATTCTCCCACAAGTTTTATAAGATACATGTTAGGATGTTGGATGCAAGTACTTCCCAAAATGCCTGGATCAGATAGGTATTCAAATGTGCCTCTTCTAGCAGCTCTTATGATATTGGAAGAATAGAAGTTTCAAAATGTCATTCTTTTACAGAAACTCATAAGTTCTACTAAAACAGTCATTAATAAAAATCAGCAAAATTCCAGATGTAAAAATCTGACAACCCTGAAGTTGTTCTGTTGAGGAGCCTCAAAATCCATGAGAAGAAGAAAGGCAGCATTGATAAGCAAGTCAGGTATTGCCATATAGTATAGTGCACATATTGACTGTCTAGGGATCTCTTATGTAACACTGGTATGCATACTTGAATCTATGCATTTTAGAGGAACAAGAATAATATTCCAATTTATTTTTATCATAAAATTATCATTATTGACACTTATCAACATTTTCCAGTACATAGCAACAAAAATATTACCCCATCTATCAAAGGCTCCTTTCTTGCTTTAGTTCTAGCTAAATCCTTATTCTTTTTTTCAGCCGAGTTGGAGCTTGTACCAAATCTGGAAAAAAAAAGTGTGACCCTCAGAAGCACAATGTTCAAATCGAGACATACCGGTAATAAGCATGGCAGCAGTTATAGAATATTTTTCAAGCCCTTATTTTTTTCACATAATGTCAGCTTGGAAAAATGACCAGTCACTTACATTTCTTTACTTTTTTCATTATTCTCTCTTGGTGTACCTAAGCCAGTCTTTTTCTCTAGAAGAGCTTTGGATGGTAATAATTTTTTGCGTTGATGGGGTTTTCCTTCTTTGGCCAATTTATCCAAATCACTGGCTATGTTATCAGATGGTAGAGAGCCTTAAAATAGAGACATAGAGTAATAAGAGATATTAAGCAAGTGAAGCAAACATAGTCTTGTAACTATGACAATACAGAATACTCTACTGATTCCAATTGTAGTTTAAATGACAATATACAAGCAAATGACAATAACATGCCCTCTTCCTAACTTCCAAGCAAATTCAATAATATAAACAAAACAATAAATACTAAACATAATTATTGAGGTGACTACAAACAATGTATGACTATACAAACAACTATATAAGAACGTATTTAAAAAATTTCATTATATTTGTGAAATTTTTTTACTGGTTGAGTCATTTTTAAATGTTAAATTAAGGTACAAGTAAACAGATTATGAAAACAGTAATGTTTTTCAATAACATCTATATACAACATTGCATACTTTTTCTTTTATACTGATCACGCGCTGCAACAAGAGCATCTTGTACATTGACTGACAACTCCATTGGATCAGATTTTGATGTTTCCTGTTT
>CM032662.1:34945968-34969975 GCA_019095985.1 Streblospio benedicti | reverse complement strand
GGGGGCAGATCTAGCCACCCACATCTACAAATCTGTAGAGTCTATATAGCAGAGATCACTATTTCTACCTTTATCTCCAGCACACACCCAAGGCAGAAGTTGATATTTGTATATCATATGGCATGGATAGATCTAGTTTTATGCTGTCATCAAAAAAGTCATATATTATAGTCTAAATGGGGAACTTTTACTCTGGTGCCCCTGGTTCTGCCACTATGAGCACTGCGGCTCCATGTTGGACCCCAACGAGACACTTAAATGAAGTTCATTACACTTTGAAATTAAAATTTAACAAGATATTGTTTTCTAGGTTACACTTAACTTTATTTCCTGCTGTAATAAGAGAAATAAAGGTAAATAATTAATTTTGCCCTCGGAATACTGATTTGGACCCCTAAAATACAGATTTGGGTCATCTAGAGTACAGAAATCCACGAGAGGGGTTGGCAGCCCTGGGTTAGTCACCAATAAGCCTTCATACTGATACATTATAAATTCATTATGATTTTAACAAGTTTAGCAAATTTACATATACAAATTTAACAGTAAAGAATTAACAGCATAGCGCTACAGTAATGAAACAAATTTCAAGACAAGACAAAGAATTTAAGTCCAAAATACGAAGACTTCCTTATTCCTTGAAGCAGTCGTCAGTTGTATGGTTTTGATCAATGTCGAGGGAGTCACAACATTTGCAAGAAGATGAATTTAAACTGTATGTTATTGAATTATTAAAATGCAATGTTCATGTAATAGTTGACCTTTTAGGAAAGTGTTCGTATACAGTGATGCCTTGAAATTAGAAGCAGAACTGGACGGTAACTATGGCCGCCCTATTGGAATGTGTAGAAGTGGTATGGCTTACAAGAAGTGTATCAAGGAGAAGCACTATGTAATTTTATACCGACTTTCAGACCACCAAAAGGTAAGTGTATATATGAGTTTAGAATTCAATTTTTCAATGTTTTAAGAGACAATTTTTTTTAATGCTGGCTAGGTACAATTTGAACGAGTAATATGCTACACATAGTATAGTTTATTTTTGTGCTTACAGATGCTATCCCTCTGCCCTCCTAGAGGATGGACGGATGACTGCCTTTCTATATGCCAGCATCCAACCACACTCAACATTGCTATATGTGAAAGGTGGACTAAATCATTTGATGTCTTTGCCAAAGATGGTAATTAACAGCTTTTGAATGTAATGTGGTAGAAGAGTCATATATTTTTGCTAATTGTGGTCTTGAAATTTTCAAAGGCTCAACTTTTTTGTATCATTGGCTTTGACAAAAAAATGTATTTACAATGTAGTTGGATAGTAAATTGATCTTTGCTTGTGACCAAATGGATGGGCCATGGATCAAAGTCCAACATTTGTTAATTTTGATGTATTATATAATTTTTAAACGAATTTACAGAAGTGTATCATTTGAATAATCAAATGCATGTTCTATTTCAGGTACTCACCTGATGCATACTCGATTAGCTTATAGACCAGCTCCAATTCGTGCCATTGTGTCATCACGATCGCATCTAATCTTGTTACATCATGACTACCGTTCCATACATGTGCAGAGGTAGAGCACTGATGATTAATTTTCTTTGAAGATTCAAATGTGTTTTTAACTTGTGTTGGTTCACAAAGTTTTGCTGAATTATTTTATTTACATATACTACGTTTAGTGTGTAATGTAGACGTAATCTTAATTTTCTGAGGAATAACGATTGTTGTGTGATGGCAACCAAATTCATTACAAGACTTCTGTAAAGATTGCTTTTAATAATTAAGTTAAGTATGTTACACTTCTATTAATGAAAGTACTGTAAAACTCCTACCATACGGCCTCTGCCTTAAGCGGCCAAACCCCTTATATGCCCACAACTCCTGTGCATTAACAGCCTCTCTATATAAATCCATCCTTCTAAATGGCCAACCCCCTAACGCGACCAGCGAACGGACAATAATCACATTATTATCGGTCTTTGTTTACATAAGCGGCCATGTTAAAATTTTGCGGCCGCTACGGGAATAGCCGAGCGGCGCCTGACTTTACCGAGGCCGGTTCTCGTTTAGACGTGATGACATAACGAGATCTCGTTGCTAAGCAACATGTACAAGATGGAGGAAGGCGTGCATAAAACCATCCGATTTAATGAATTTTATCATCGTTCTTCATGTTCCGCAAACATTAAAGATAGTAGAAAGGCTTTCTAATATCTTTAATGTTTGCGGAACATGAAGAACGATGATAAAATTCATTAAATCGGATGGTTTTATGCACGCCTTGTAAAGACAGAAAAATCTTGTTATTCTTTATGTCGGGAGACTACTCCTCTTAAGTGGCCAACCCCCTTATGTGGCGAAATGTATTCAGCAGACTTGGTGGCCTTATAGAGGAGTTTTACTGTACATCCAAACTAACTGCTATTGTAAATCGTTTTTGATATTTTTTAATTTGATTTTTTTTAATTCTTCAATTCTTAATTATGCAATCTTCAGGTGGAGTTCTGGTGAAGAAGTGTCCGCATTTTCTGAGAAAGAACTAGAGCTGGATGGCCAGATAGTGCGGGTTTATATTGGGGAAGGCAATTTTCTACATCTCTGGATCTCTGATGGAGACAATGAGGAAATTGTCACTTACAGAATGTAGTATATTTATTTTCCAATGGTTGACAAATTTAAGCTTTAACATGCAGAAGGCCTGTTCCATGACGTGCGCTATACCCTATTACATGACATCTTGTGGGATAATAAAAGGAAAAGAGTGGTAAGGGTTTTAGATTGTCATCTATGTTAAGTGCATGTTAAAATTTAAAACAAACTAAGTCCCGATTGAATGAACTCAGCCCCTCAGTAAGACAGGTTTTTTTCTAAGCTCTCACATCCAACTTGCTAGGCTGAACCTGACCTAGTTGATGAATTCTGTGAGAGCCTTCTTTTAAAATTACTATCTGCTGACGATTGATATATAAAAAGATGACACCCCACGAGTATTTTGAACACAGCATTCTCAAAAGCTATGTCTCACTATTTGATAATCAACCAAAGTCATTATTGTAATTCTAATCCTCCCTTGGCCTATATTTATCCTTGATGAACATGCCACCCTGTATTTATCTCAACAACTGATAACGGAATTTTGTGTTACGCTTTTGTTTATTATATTTTAGTCTTTTTTTTAATTCACATAATTGTGTATATATATAGCTGTTTTAATCACCAGTATGAAGATGAGATATGTTAATTGCAGTTTATTCCACAATTGGCAGATACACACATACACAAAAGATAACTAACAAAGAAGTTATGATTTATAAACACCAATATATGAATATGATCTACAGTATTTACATGTATAGGTTACAATTATGCATTTACAAAAATATTTTTAAATGCGATGATCTTACTATACTAAATTACTTATTTGAAATGTGTTTATTGTGGGCATATTGAATGTGCACAATGCACAAAAAAAAATTGGGAAGAAAATATACAATTTTTTAATTATCTCTTGTATTGTAAAGCTTTAATATTTGTAACCACAAACAGTCTGTTGAATATTCACCTAAAAAAACTACATATACAGAGAATTTATTGACTATTTCTGGTGATAAGAGGCTATGTATATTGACTGGTATGATTATGCAGGTGGCTTGTACAAGCCTGGTACTATGTTTTTGATGTGCATCAAATCAAGTATAAGCAGAAATATTATCAAACTTAGAATTAGCCTAAAACAAGGGAGGGTGTGATTACCAAATGAAATATAATGTTATCTAAATTTCAGTGGTACAAACAACTTCAGAAAATAAATGTTTATGATAAAGGTAATTCGAGTGCAATACATAAATGTGATTTATGTCTACATTGTATCTTTGTGTTTGTGCTGTTTATTGAATGATTCTTCACTTTGAAATAGAGTGCAGAAATTATTTCATTTACAGTGAGTTGCTTGTAATGCATACTTTCGGACACTTCATTTACAAGACTTTTCTTCATAAATCTTTGTGATATAGTAATTTTTTATTCTGTTGTGAAAGATAATCATGGTTATGAATATTTGTTGTTTTATATGATGAAAAATGGGCAAATGTGTTATTTATTTATGAAATCATTTGAAAATTGTGTTTAACAATTTGTGATTAAAATGCTTCAGTATTATATTTACAGTATTATGTATTACTCTCTGCTATCTGTAGCTTTGCTAGAGATGAAGGGTGATGTTTTCATCTTGCCATTTGTATTTGGATAGTACTATATCAATTTAGAAAAAAAAATCTTTGTTTTCCTATAAATGACCTTGGACATTTTTGGTATTTGTACAACTTTAGTTATAATTCAACAATTTCATGTCAGTATCACCTATCGTGTTTTACAGGTGAATACTGTCAATACTAGAGGTTGGACGGTTTATGGTTTGGTTTGCTTCGGCTTAGGTTTTACATAATAATGGACCTCCGATGATTGATGGGGTGTTTCATCTACAACTAGCCAACTTACATTATGCATACATGTTTTACATGTATCTAATGCACAATGTGTGCTTAGCGCATGTTTTCCATAGAACACAAATAATTAGACATTTCCATACCATGGGACAAATTTTATAAACTATGAAATACCAGTGTGGGAAATGGCTGCCTGCCCTGTGGCAGAGGCTGGCAAGTTTACTATTGAGCTAAGTTCAGACTTACCTGCCCGGTTGTCTTGCAGCTTTATGACCCTGTATTTTCTAACACAATTTTGTCATAACATCAAATTTAATCTCAAAGTGCGCCAAAAGGCTCCTTTTTAAGATATATATGAACAAGATTTCTGAGGTGGAATGACCCCGAAGCCCCCCTAGATATTGAGTAGCACTCTTTGCCAGGGCTGGTAAGATTTCACTAGGGCCTGTAATTTTTTCAACTTGACAGCCGTGGTGTCTAGTACCTATTTTGGAGAAGTTTCCCACACTGGAAATACCACAAAATATCTTATATCGTTGAATTTTACTGTCACCTCAATGCATGTCACATGATCACCTCTGAGCTTTACACACAGAAAAAACAAACACATATTCATTGTAATTAGAGAGGTATTTAAAAAATTCCCATAAAGTCAAGACGTTCAATGGCAGGGTGAAGCATTAAAGTGCATTCTGACTGGTATACATGAGCCGGTAAATGACATTGATGCCAAAGATGTGTTGATTAACCGACCATTCATTTTGTAACCGACTCGGCCAAAACATACCCGATATTAGTTATTTAACTTACTGTCCGACCTCTAGTCAATATACAATAGATTGTTACACAAATTTATAAACGTATGTAAAATAGACTATATAGATTTGTAGGAGATGTGAACACAAGAGAATTATAAATACATGTATAAAGGGTGGCGGACACATATCATTCCAATCTTAATGTTATTTTTTGTAGAGGCTATAATATGTTATTTGAATCAAGTGCTTTGAATTGAGTTTACCCGGTAAGTATTCTTTGCAACAGCTAAAATTTGTGTTGCAATCCAATTAGTTACATTAGATTTATTACTTTTAATTATTTTGATAGTGAACTGTTTGTATTATGTTTGTTACATTAAGCTTATAGTGTATGGATTTGCTGTAGTTACAATAAATATGTGTTAAACTATCTTATGTTCTAGATTTTATAGCTGGAGAGTGTTTTGTAAGTTTGAAATATTCAAGTTACTGTAGTCAATCAAAAACAATGTTCTTTGTATATGGCTAGTTAGACATAGGCATGACAATCTAATAATGCATATTGTTAGTTAGAAATAGGCATTGCAATCTAATAATGATGTCAGGTGAAAAAAACCTAGGTTGGAAATAAAACTGATATGTTCACACTGTGATTTGAAAAGATTTGCAGGTTATCCAGGGTCTAGGATAAGTAGAAAAGAAAATTATTACCCAGTAAGTAATTTTACAACCTATGCTTTGATGAAGTGAAGTGTATTACCGGTAGGTTAGATAGTTTGATGCCAAACGATATAGGTTTGGTTTGGTTGAGGTTCGATCTTCAATGCAGGAGCATGGTGTACAACTACTGGCGCACTTGATTGACATCGAAGTCCCAAGTAGTAGGGCTGCACAATGAGGCCTATATATACAATGCATATTAAGCGAGATAGCTTGCACCAGATTTTAACAAGCATTGCGATATACCAAAAGTTGCGGAATTTAATCTAGTTTAAAGCGCTGCCTGATGCCACCAAAATCTTTGGTATGTATTACATGTATTACACAGCAACATTGCTTAGAAATAAAATACGTAAAGTGTTCACGATAAAGTAGTAGCAATTTTGGATTTGAAGGTCAAGATAAGGTCAAATGATTAAAATGATGCTGAAAATGGAATCAGGGACATTAAACCCTAAAGCCAAGGTATTACAAATTGATGTAGGTTTAAAAGTAAAATATGTAAACTACACATGGTAAGCATCTAGATAGCAAAGAATTACCTTATAATGAATGCTAAGAAATCATAATCCGGGATGATATTCAGTACATTTTACATTTCACATTTTAACTCATTTAATATTACTTCAGCAGACTCAATACCGGGTATTTCTGAAGGGAAAATATGTGATGAAATGAACATGATGAAATCATGGAGTATTTCGCAATAGAAACAAATTACAATCAAGAAGCGTTGGAGTATTCATAGGGTCAATATGAAATAGTAACTTTTCACTTTATGCATTGAATAAACTTTGAGGTATCCATCACAAATCTGTAATAATCAGCCAGGATTTAATGTATTCCTCACTTGAAAAGTGGCAACAAATTTTAGCAGTCGCTGAACTTTTAAGTTAAGACCACCCTAAATCTGTCACAGTGTGAGGCAAGTCCTTGTATTAAAAGGTAGTTACTGCTTCTTCAAATGCCTTGTTTTCATATCCATTATATGGGGGTGGGTTGCTGATAGAGCTGTTGCTCGAATCTATGTCCGCTTCATGATCTTCAACAGCTTCCAGTTCATGGCGAGACAGGTGGTAGATTATTCCCGATCCAAACGAGTCTCCCTCAACATTGATTGCTGTACGGAACCGATCTCTGAATATTTCAAAATACACAACTGTCCTCTTTAGAATGAATCATTTCTTAGTTTTATGATTAGAAGAAAAGTGTTATTTTCACCGGCTTGAGATTATATTACAATAGGCGTCTGAAAATGTACACCTAATAATTTAACAATCTTTGGTTGCCAAGAAAAAAAAAGATTCTCAATATCTGGTAAAAATAACATTTTATGAATTGAAAACATAACATATATGGTATTCTGCAGAATTGAAATATTAGTATAAGATAAGTATTTGTTCTGTGAATACTCACAAGAGCCAATCGATGGCAATGATCTTTGCAACAGAGTCACTCGGCAGTCCTAGGGCTGTTAGCACGATGACCATGGTCACTATACCAGCCTGGGGCACGCTGGCTGCCCCAATTGATGCAAACGTTGCTGTAATACTGCACATGGAAAGATTTTTATTGCAGTAAAATTAATGTGCACCTCTTAAAATCAGAACTACCAGTACAAGTGCACTTTCAAACCATAACACAGTATGTTGTTTGTATTTGCTTTGAATCCCATTGCAATATTGAATGTCACTGATATGCAAACAAAACTTGGTGCTACATTCATTGTGTGAATCGTGAGGACAGCACCCTTACCTTGCTGCAACAATTTGTGCAAAGTTCAATGGAATGCCTTCTAATTGGGCAATAAAGATGGCTGCAACAGCCTCATAAAGAGCAGTGCCATCCATGTTGATAGTTGCTCCCACGGGAAGCACAAACCTATCATGAACAAAAGACTTCAATGGCAGAACAGCTAAATGTGTGACTAGCATATAAGGCGGATATATGACTCAGTGGTCAAATTATACATGTGTAATATACCTAGCCGAAGCAAAGATTATTTGGAGATTAGAAGGCAGTATCCTTTACCTAGTCACCCTCCTGTCAATGCCGTTATTCACCTCCAGGCATCTGTAGGTTACTGGGAGTGTAGCCGAGCTAAATCACAAAGCAATGTCACAAATTGAAGACTAACCATCAAATAGATAAAAAAAAAGGGTGAAATGCTATCTAAAGCTATCATGCTATCAAAATATCCGTATATGAAGAATCCATCTTCATATATGGTAGAGAACACTGTACCTGGATGCAGTGCCAAAAGCTGTGACCATGGCCTGTGATAAGCCCAACAAAAACTTGTATGGATTCTTTCTAACACAGATAAGGTAGATCAGTGGTAAGATGAGAAAGCCGTGTATGAAGAGCCCTGCAAGCACTGTGGCCATGTAGAGTGCAAGAGCCTCCAGCTCGGCTAGCGGATCCTCCATGCCGAGTATCTCAGAGGATACCAAAAAGAAAATTCCAACAGGGGAATACCTGTAAAATGGTGATTTTTAATTATATTTCTTGTATTGACAAGTAATGTATATTTCGATGGTGTACTGGTCTGTGGCAAGTTGGTCTACCAGAAGTCTGTCTGTAATGTGTCAATAATTGATACTGCCGGACTCTTTAGAAATAACATGCTATTCTCACCAGATGATGAGCACCACAAGTCTCATTGTAGCCTCAGATAACGCCTCACAGAAATTGGCGAGGGGTTTGCCAAGTTCTCCCATGCGACTGATGATGATTCCCATAGCAACGGAATACACAACTAGACCCAAAACGTTCATGCCATCCTCCTTCTGAACCTTGAAATTGTACACTGCAAATACATGGACAACCCTTGTAATTCATTTCTAGTACTATATATACACCGCCTGGGATATATGCTAGAATATGATTGGATACAATCATGGAATGTTCCCTGCTAGTGGATGCTTCTCACCTGTATTGTTGTTGACCGTGATGATGGTGTCATTTTCGTCCATATCAGTAATCTGGCTTGTTTTCGTCTGCCGAAAACATGCCTCCACAATATTGTCTGGCAACATGTTCCTAACACGTGATCAGTATAGCATTATAGTGGATGTAGTAATATTATATTAAAGATGAGAATTTCTCACATCACGACTTCAAACCAAAGTACGTTTATGACATAATGACTAAAGTATATATGAATACGTATGTGCGATCTTGAGATCTTTATTGCTTATATAATGTATACCTTATGAGGTCCAAGAAGGAGTCTGCGATGTTAACTGGAGCTGGTTTGTCTTCATCCTTGCCTTCATCCAGGCCCTGGGACCTATCACCAGGTCGTATGGTCACCACCTATGTACACGGTAGGCCTACCCCATAAGTGACAAACTACATTACACCTTAGAAGCAAGTCTACATGTCAAAGAGAGCTTGAGCTAGATAGTATCGATAGGCCCGGCCTTACCGATTGGAGGAGAAGGTGTCAGCGTGTTCATTTGAACCCCTTTTATTGCTATATATGTCCTGAAGAGAATAGATATGAAATTTTGGAGAAAACCTGTTAACGGTACTCATTGGACAATTGTCTGCGAGCAGTAAAACCGATCCCCTTGTCCCAAAAGTTGAGCACTGATATGCACATTTCCAATAGCGTAAAAAGCATTGGCAATCTAGGGGGTATGAACTTTTATTTTCCCCAAAATTAATGTCTTGCGGGGTTTGTAAGTTTGTTTGTGCATTTGCACTTACGGATCCGATTGAATTTGAGTTCTCATATAACTAAATGACACCCCCCCCCCCCCCCAATACACACACATTTTTGAGACACTTAATAATTCAGTGGAGTGTTGTAAAAACATACACTCTTCTCTTGAGTGTCGCATTAATAGTAGTATGCACATTTTAAACAGCTTCAGGTTAGCTCTCAAAACATTGTTTCAAAGAGTAAGTTTCAACAAAGATGGTGGATGAAAAGTTGAATATATCAAACATACTGTATCGATTATGTGTGATAGAATGATGTAACCCGCGTGTTATAACTTTATGTTACTTGCAATATGTAAGTGTCGCACATAGCAAATAAATTATTACTGATGCATTTGTTAGTGTAGATTTTGCTCACTCAGGTAAAATGTTTGACAGAATTGTCCATAATTGTATTTCTATTTCAAATACCGAACATATATTAAATACAGAAAAGACGATTTGAGGGTGGTTACTTTCCACAGCGTAACCGCTGTCATTTCTCACCAGTATGATGCCCAGCACCACTGCGATGAAGGTCGTTGCCATGTAGTACACGATGGTCCTCAGACCCATCTTGCCCGAGGCCTTGGCGTCCAGTTGAGCTAACCCGGAGATGAGACTCGATACGATGAGCGGTATGATCACCATCTTGAGCATGCGCATCAGCACTTCACCAGGGAAGCGGAAGTACATGAGGATGCGGTCATCCTAGGAGGGTCAGAATTAATGTCTGTAGGCTGAGATCAATGTGCACATGTGCACATGTCCTGCCTGACCATCTATAACAGAATAGCATAGGTAGCACACACAGTAGAACCTCCACTTAAGACCACTTCTCCATAGCGTCCACCTCTATAATAAGACTTTTTATCAGTGTCCAGCTCAGAGTGCCCAAGACTTCACAAAGAGACCACGGCAAAAATCTCAAATTATAGACCACCAGAGGCCAATCAACTGTCACTGTGTGTTATTAACTGATAGTTTCAATTGTGAGAGGCAATGCTATATTTTATGATCACTGGTGCATTTACTAACCATCGAAAGACGTAAACTGGCCAGCGTCTTTTATGAATGTAATGCTCTTTTCCCCCTTTCAAATCAGCTTGTGGGCCTTTTGTTAATTAGAAAAATGGAATAATTGATACACGAATAGGCCATACTATCAAATGACCATATACCATTTCTATCCCCCCCCCCCCCGACTCCTTCCCACTCGCCACTATGACAAAAATACCACTAATATTTTACACACTCTTAATCAGGATCCATCTGAAGTCACTACCTTCTCATTGTATCACTTCTGTTCCGTGAAGGTGGTTTTCATAGAGATATCTCCTCACCTGTCCAAAGTCGTCATCATACACTCTGATGAGCACGCCAGTGGCGATGCCGCACAGCAAGCTCGTGATGAGCAGGATGAGCAGCAGGTTCTCCTTCAGCCATGCCAGACAGCAGCCTCCGCGGGCCTTGGGTGCAGCTGCAGCCTCATCAGTTGACATGCTGCGTATAGGTCGGAAGGGATACTATCACATACACCCCACACGTTTATCTGCAACTCTGACTATAAGTCAAACGTATGGCTATTTAGAGCAATATATCATTGTCTACTTCATGAGGGTACGCGGCAAGCCCAAACCCCGTATACATTCTTCGTAAATTATCATTGTTTGGCGCTTGCAGGGTGTGTGTCTATGTGCTTATCTCTATAAGATATATTAAGAGATATAACAGCATTTGAGACTGTTGTAGTTTGATAAACTTGGTGGTTAATTTCTTGAAATCAACATTTATGTGCCTAATAAAAGCATGCCGGTACTTGTAATATCACCGATGAAATGTTTACAGCTGCCATTGTAATTCAAAGAAGGAGTTCAAGTAAATGTGAATTTGTTTAAAATTTATGTTTGCAGACAATCTTCTGCAAAAAATCGTATTTCTGAGGAGAACGTTAGGTGGAGAACCCACAATCACGGATGGCCGCCGTACGGCAAATCTACGGCGATCATAAACTCACCGATCATAAACCCACGTATTATATATGACGTGCAGCTGCCATACGGCTCTGGAATTAGCACACCTGATTTCTTTAAAATAATCGTGATTTGCCACAAGGCTATGTTTAATACCAATACACCAGTATGGCTTTTGCGCATTGCCCAATAATAAAAAGTCATTAAAGTGATCAACACGACGGCATACGGCGTCGTACGACGATCGTGTAACCCCCCCCCCACACACACACACCACCACCACCACCACCAGGGTGATCGAGAAATCTGCCGCTGACATACTACCGTATACGTCAGAATTTCATTGTGGGTTTATTACGCTAATTTACACGCCGTACGTCACTGTGGGTTTTGGCCCTTGTAGCTTTTAAATTCTACCGTGTATTTTAATGTACTGGTAAAACAGTTTACCATTTTATTAGTATAATCCTTTCTGAGTCCTAGAGGTTAAAAGTTATAGCGATCTATTAATATGAATGACTATATTACAACGTCCATGTACATGAAGTATATTTTAAACAATAGTGATGGCAAAGCAAGGTGCGCCTACATAAGGGACCATTCAGTATTTATGACAGGGTGGGATAGGAGGATTTTCCAAAAATCATGTGAAAAAATTTATAGCCTCCCCCCTAAAATCTCTGTGAAAAAATTGGTAACCCCCTCAATTTCATGTGATGACCCCCCCCCCAACAGTTAACGCAGTCATAGTCAATTGAATCAAATCCTATTTGATAGATATCCATTAAAAACAGTAAATTTTCGTACTGAATCTCTCAAAAATAGGTGTAAATTTTCTGTGAAAAAATTGTTAGTCCCCTCCCCTCTAAAGTGTGAAAAAATTGATAGCCCCCCTCCAAACATTGTGACAAAAGTTCATGGCCCGCCCTAAAATCCTCCAACGACACCCTGTCGTAAATAGTGAATGGTCCCTAATTAATAAAGTGTCCATTGAAAGAACACTTTAAAAATTCTCGTCTTTAAAAATCTCATTTGCAATCTGTACATCAATATTCAAATCATTAAAAAGACAAATCTTACCTTTGAAATGATGTTATCCTCTTTGAGGCGAAATGCGCATTACCAGGAGTACATGTATGAATATATTCAGTCCCCACTTGATTTTGATGGCTGGCTATGGATCCGCATAAATATATCGTTTTGTGACAACTTCTCGGGCTATAAATTTTATGCGATTATTCCAGTGCACTTACCTAAGTGTTTCAACTTTTTATTAGTGAATTTATCTCAAAATTTATTGGATGGGCCCTTGAGTCTTATACACTTACCTCTGAGTTTATGAGAAGCTGTGTACACAATGATCGTAGCTGCATATAATTATATGCGTCTTATATGGAATTGTTTGATAATTGTCAACAGAGTATTGGCATGCGCGCTCGACGATTGAATTATTGCATATAGATATGTGGAGCTCACCAGCGGCACTTGTACCATTGTAGGTTTTCTTCAGCAGGTAGAGTTCATGGCTTCCACGATTGGTGTGTCCAAATATTATATATAATATATGCAATGGCGCAAACAATGTTCGAAGTCATGAGCTCTTAAACATACCACAGTAGGCTACAAGTACCCATGGTCCCAACTAGAGTGCATTAAGCTGTTATGTGTGGTTGATTGCAAGAGTTATTCTATTAAACTTTGAAATCCTATTAGAGTAGCTAAAATACTTTATCTTATAATACATGATTAAATTAGATGGGATGTGAGATTATTTTTAACGTGAACCGTAGTAATTTTATGATAATATAAACGCAACTCTTGAAAAGCCAATGGATTACCATGTGCCTATGATCAGGGGGGTATATAGCCTTGATGAAAATCAATTAAAATCACCAACATTCTTTTCCTAAATCACCAGTCACCAAATGACACCAATACATTTCATTTTCTTTCACCAATCACAAACAAACTGTAATTGAAAAGGTTTCATCACATTTCACACACTTTAATACAGGCAATTCACAATTCACGCTCAAGATTTTGGGCAAATCCCCATTCACAGCCTTTGTAATGAGCAGATCACCAGTCACCAATAATAGGTTCCATCACATTTCACGCACGTAAATACAGGCAATTCACGATTCACGCTCAAGATTTTGGGCAAATCACCAATCACATTTTTGCTATATGACCCTCCTCTATGATTGAAGACACTAGTCCCAGCAAGAAACATACCTAATCCAGCTATTTGCGGTCTATCAAGCTGTTTGCGTTGTGCATCTCTTCACGGGTATGAATTTTGCTTCAATGAAATAATGTTTAAGCACTTGGAAAAAAAACCCCGATAATAATCCTGTTTAATCAATGCATTCCGCAGGGTTTATCCTTGCTACGCTACAATTTAATTTATTTTATTCATTCTCAAAACAATGCAGTATACAGCTGATATGTACACCATTTTCTCAAACGTAGCCTAACTTGCCAGAGAACTAGCAGGAAGTGTAGATTTTATGTATGTGCTATTTCTATGTTAATTTCAAAGACATGCAAGAAATTAATTTCGCTGATTATAACTATGCACAGCATACATGTTAAGTAAATGTTAATGGTTTAGTTTGAAATAAATATTAGAATTTGACACTGACAGGTCCATGCGACGCGGCTGGGGCACATGCCTGAAATTCTGGATCTGCAAATGCTAGTGTTCGGGGGGGGCTAAAGAACATTGTTGTTTCATTCTATATGAGTGGTCAATTTGAGCTCAGAGGCCCATGGTGTGTGGATGTTTTATTTATTTGTGGGCGAGTCATAGCACTATCACGGGTACCTCCTGCATCACATTCCGAGACAGACCTAAAAATGAATGTATGGTAGTTAGTCACTATGATTTATCTCCTCAGTGAATGGTGTGATTCATAGCTACAGCATCTCCCAATTTCATAAAATGGTACACCTTTTTTGTCATTTTCCTATCATACACACCAGAATCCGTAAGGGCACGCTCTTACTAGTTTCTTCATACGCGGACATGCACCGGCACTCCTCGGGTATAGACAATATTATGTGCCAACCATTTCGGTGCTCTGTTTTACATACGTACGTGTTTTTGTATGTTTTTTTTTCATTATCAGATTTTCTGATCGCCCTAGGCCCTGTAGGTGAGGACATGTATGTAGTGGACGTGGGGTTCCAACTCTGTAACTTGAAAGTACACATCGCAATTAACTCTTGATTTGTAGTACCTACAAAAAGAACATTTGGTATGTAAAAGTTTTTCATATCAGGATGTTAAAAATGCACGTTCAACACGATGATCTACGTAAACGTCATGATCAAAGAGGCAAAAAGTGTGATAATATGAAGTAGGTGGTGATAAGGTTTTTGTGCACTAAAACAACCAACAAGTGGATCATTTCATACACATTCGTGCGATTTTAGCCTTGGTAACATGGCCATATAGAGGGAAAGTCTTGACGTGACGCACCTGTTATAGTACCGTAAAATCGTCATCTATTGGCACTATGTCCCTTAAGTACTGGTACCAATTATTAAAATCAGATGCTTTAGTATAAATTGTAGTGGTCACTCTTTGCATGTGTAGGTGTAAGAATTTTGTGCTTGTGCGTGACTGTGTCTCATGTCTGACGTTAACGTGACATTGAATATCAGTTATCTCCAAAGAGGCTATAAATAAATCCGTATCGGCATATTCAGTTGCACACCAAAAGAGATGCCGATGTATCCATGTCTTTGATATCTCCCATTACAGTAGCCGTCCGGCATGATGTAATGTTAAAGAATAAAATGGTACTCTTAACGAGGTATACCATGACCACACAGAACGGGGATAGGGGTACGTTTAAGGAATCTGAGCGGTTTTGTATATGAGGGATCGATAGCGGACATGTACCAAACAAGCCCTATGATGAAATCAATCATTTTGAAGGGGAAAAGTGGTAATGATGGGGCGGGTGGGGTTGGGGGCACCACCGAGCCCCAGTGACTACTCTTATATCATACAATCTAATATGATATCAATTCAAAGGTTATTATAGCAAAGCAAATATGTATAGTCTGAAAGAGATTCCTGGAGGCTGACTGTATATGTCAAATATAACTGTCCTGATGAACATAAAATTGAATTGCTATTTTCAAACAAGAACATGAATACCGCCATGTCAGTTTTCTATTTAATTGTTCTCAATGTATTAAATCATATACAATAGACAGAAATTCAGTTGCAAATAGTTACGGTTGGTTTGTGGGAATCTTATTTCAGCGTGTCTCTGAAAAAAGTACTTGTGCGTAAGCGCCTCAGTGCACTGCTAAGAAAAATGAACAAGGATAAGTTTATTTCGGACATACACCCATATTATCATTTAATAGCGAATTATTTACATATACACAGTAATGAAATGTTGTATTAAGTATGTTAGCTAAGGCAGATTAATTAAATAATTGCTTCTCCCAATGTAAAAACAATGGTGATTGGAACTAAAAATAGAAAGAGTTTAAAATACCGCAGATAGGAGTATTAGCACGTTGGATTTTCTCAGCCAAACATAAAAACCAATCAACGTTATTCACAAGCAATTGTGAAACACTACACCTCTCTCGCATGCCCAGCAAATATCTAAAAACATTGTTACAAACAACTTTGGCAATATAGATAGTACTCTTATTAAAAGAAGGCCACATCGAACTATAATATAAAGTGGTGCAAAACATTGAAATAATAGAAATTTGAATTGGATGTCATTCGTATACCATCTAAATTTTCTTATTAAAATGTGAAAAACGTGTTACAAAACGTGGTATAAAACGGCTGGAGTCAAATGTACTTTTGGAAGCAGACTTATTATTCATCATTCAGTTCTACATGTAGCCGCCACTGTAGAGACTTAAGAATTTAAATGTCTGAATGGCAAACATGGTCACAGTCTGTGAAAACACGACGAGAGCTCGTGTTTAGCTTTGCGGCGACACTGTGAGACGAACTTAAAAATGTAGAATAAAAATCCGGGTCATGCTATTGCAAATAAACCTAATTTTTTATGAATAGCAAGTAATGAATGGAATGTTGCCCTTCTAATGAATACCATTAGCATATTCATGTTCTATTTTGGTTTGCTATTGGCTGACCTAAATACCAAAAATACTTTGATAGTAAAAGATCCTATTTGATTGGCTCACGGTGTAATGAATGTGCTGTTGATGATAGTATTTCATCCTTTATACGATAGAGTTTTGGTAAACAGTGCGGTTTAGGTGCATCCAGATTGCAGACGAAACTATAAAGTCAACTATATCATTTTAAGTCTAATCATGACATAGAGCAGACCGCACACATGGATAAAGGCTGAGTGACTTACACAGACTACTTTTCCTGACTAGTTTCACCACTGTCACTTTTGACAGATCACTTCTTGTTTCTGTGTTGGATGTATCTCTCAAAGAGTGTCATTTGGAAGCCGGATTGCAAAAGCAGTTGTGATTTACAATGCATTAACGCACTTTTTACATGTAGGATAGACCCTAGCGTGTAGTTGTGTAGAATTTCATCGCTTCTAGTTTAGGATATCGTTTGGAAAATGTCGTTTTTGCCGAGTGGGAATATTTTTCGGGAGCTGCAAGTCGTGCATGACACCGGTTATTTCTCGGCGCAACCATCTTTGGAAGATCACTGGCAACAGGTAATGACGATTATATATTTTGTTTTCAATTACCAAGCCACACACACGTGCACTGCATTAATAAGCACATGAAGAATCATCGCAAAACAACACGTCCAGAACAGCTGCTATTGCGAACCACAGGATGCGAGGTTGACACTGTCATACATCATGACATGCAGCCTAACTTTGGCCGTCAGCCATGTCTCGTATTATACACATTGTGCATGGTGTACGATAGTTAATTAGATGGTACCGGACAACTGATGACTTACTCTTGATGCGCGCACACCCATCAATGTCAGAAAACAGTGGCTCTCTGCCAGAAAAATCGTCTGCTGTATTTTTCCTCTACACGGGCTAATGCAAGCAATTATTATTGTGATATGTTTTATGAAAACAAGGTGTGAAATTGTTATTATTACTTTGCATTTTGTGTTGCATTGAACGTTTGTTCATTGTAATTTATCTAAAAAGGCTAAAGATATTTTATGATTTAAATTGTTCATTTATAGTTTTTATTTGCTTTAGCATCATTTGTGGTGCTAGCAATCAGGATTGTGGAGAATTACATTTAACATGATAGAACCATATACATGTAGTTTTGCTTGAAATACGGAAATTCGTGTGTATGTAATACCATAAACCTTGCAATTGTATATATAAGAAGAAATATTCTCTGTTTTTATGTAATGCATGATTCAACTGCAATATTTCATTCCAAGTGATATGATATTCTATATTGTCATGCATTTAATCTAAATAAACTAAAAAAGCAAAATGTTCATATTATTTTAAAATCTAACTTAATTTGGACATACATGTAAATGGAGATATGTCCTATGAACATTATTTTGCATTGTGATGGTGTGCATGATTATCAGATTTCCTGTTATGCACTTTCAAATGATTATGAAAATAAAAATGTATGGGAATATAAAATGTGTGAACTGAACTTGACAACTAGCTTCAATCTTTAGACAGATTGTATCCCATGCATTATGATCTTAGAGTAAGACATTTCTAAAAAGTAAGTAGTTAATAAATTTCACTGAAGATATGTCCACATATGCTAGAAATAGAAACTTAAGTAGCCACTCGAAGCTGCTCAAATATCATTTTCAATCTCCACCTATGACTCAAAATTTGAAATCTAATCAGTGAGTGTCCGATTACGTCTAATTGATAGGCTTTTGTGTTGAACAATGTGAAAGATACTGCATATGTCAGATTGCTAGCATTTGTTACTCAGACGCATCTATGTTACTTCTGCTGTGGTTGCATTTGAATGTATTATTATTGTATAGATTTTAATTATCCAAACCCACCTTTTGTTGCATAACTTTCTTTAACCAAAACGGATTTCTATTAAAGTAACACCATTTGGTGCAGAATTGACAAGGGTAAATGAAATATATGACAAAATAACTCAAATCGTTGTACACATTGCAAGAGACTGAAGTGTTAGTGTAATTTCAGTAAACTTTACAGAGTACAGTACTTAAATATGTCATAGTGTTACGTCAAACGTATCTTACGGACATATCTTCCTTATGTAATATTTTCTAGAGGGGTTTAAGTGCATAGTATCATATGTCATCTATGTTTTGACCCAAAGGGTACAATAGGTTCACATGTTCTTGAAAACCGCTATTTTCATGAAAATATTAAAGAGACAGACTATAGACTATGTTTAAACATTCTACTAACTACACATACATGTGTGGTTCCTTGATGTAACATATCACTATGCTCAGCATTGTTTCTTGCATCTCAAAGTTTAATATAAAGTGTTATGTGTTTATGGTCTGATCTAAAAGTAAGCAACATTACAGATCATAGTTCAGCAAATCCGCCTTGAAATGTAGGGATGAATAGTCTGTTTATCACAATCACATTCTTGTCTTCGTTAAAGCCTTGAATTCTTCTTGACTTGTGATATTGGGGAATCTGGATTTAGATAGATTCAGATTGTAATCAATGATATTCAGTAAAAGATCAACGTTTCAAGAAATGTCTTATTTGATTAAAACCTTTTTGATGGCCAAGAAATTCATATAAAATCTCTTCACATGCAACATTTTTAAGACATAATGACATTGTTAAGTATTTCAGTCATTTGATCCTTCATTATGTAAAGCAAGCCCATAGATGTGTATATCAGATATTTGTTTTATATACATTTTTGCACACTGCAAAATAGATAACATTATAATATCGCTATCATTATGAAACATTAGATTCATCCTACTCCTACATAAAAGCCCCTATATATTGGCACATAAAAGTTACTGTTATAATCATTTTAAAACTTTAATATGCAATCAAAAAACATGTACATGTTGTATGTATGTTTCAGATTATTTTTTAGTTTATTGCTGATTTGATTCAACACATTAGAACAATGTAATAACTACACTTATAATGTAATCATACATCTGTTAAGCAGGTGAACATTTCAGGTTGCCATTTCAAATGATGACATTCTCCAAAATTATTGTTAAGTTGAAATATTAAAATAAGAGGATGGAATTAGATACATAATGGCATAATATAAGCTCTTGTTTCGCATCCACGTTAAAATCACAAAACATATTTTGTTTCAGCAAATTGCTTACCTAGAAGAATGTAATGTCATAAAAAATATTATAATTTCAAGTCATTTAGTTTTGTGCACTTAAATTTGTAATAACTTTAAAAAACATACAACAATATGAAAACATATCCAGTAGAAGGTATCACAGTGTCCTGTATTTCTTCACCGATATCTGCTGGATTTTGTTGATTGCATTGAATAATTTCATATATTATTTGTTTTCCATTAATTCTATGGATAAGAATTTAAGATAGAATTTAAAATAAACAGGTTCTACAGTAGTTAACATTTGAAACCACGCACACGCACACATATATATAGAGATAGTTTAGCAATGTACAATGCCTAGTTGGAAGAAACCCAGCAAGTATGATTTTGGCAATAGAAATGTTGCCATGTTGGAAAAGGTTTGTTTTTTTGTAAAGAGTGCACCTGGGTTATGGCCTTGTGGTTTGTACCGGTAGTTTTTTTTATTGAACAGGAATGTGACTGAACTAAATTTGGGATTATATACTTTGAAAAGGCACAGCCATGTGATCTATGAGATTGTATTGTATTGTATTATATGATATACATGTATATACAAGTATGATAGTATGTAGTACCGTACAACATCTGTGTGAAACCAATTCCAATGGCTATATCAATGATTCAATAATGTCTGGAATGTATTTAAGCTTTGTATGTACCTGTGATTGCATGTGTATTGAAACAAAAGCTCAGTTTAATTTAGATATTAACTTGGAGAATTCATTTGTATAATATGGAGCATAGAGTTTCTAGCCATGATAAAATAATAATCAACATTGTGACTGAAACAGTATACATGCAATTAAATAGCTGGTACTATGACTGTCCTGCATATACTATAATCCTTATTAAAATGGTTTAAGTTCTTGAATGTAATACTCAATGTTTAAAAGACATCTTCTGTAATATTTGAACCACAGCCATCATACATAAATCAAGCCTCATGAAATAATGATATGAATGAATCAGTGTATGATTGGCAAGTGCCTTATCAGCAATGACTACAATATGTGAACTAGATGTTATTTGCTATTTCGAGATATTTCTTCTTACCTTTATCAGAAGAATTTCTGGATTTCAGAATCATAATAGGGAAAAAAATAAGTTCCTTCGAAAAGTCGCTCTGAAGAGATTCACAGCAAGCATTCTAGTAATTTACTCTGTTTCTCAGATTCCTTTTTTTCACCTTGTGTTCTTTTGAAGAAATCTTCCACATATATAGTAAAATCTTATCTTGTATCTTGGTTTATTTTACACACATTTTTTGACCATGTATATACACAATATCTAATGCATACTGTTTTTACAGCATAAAGTATTCAAATAGTTTTAATGTTTCCATAAATGGTTAATGGAATTTATCAAACCCTTATATTCCAGGTGTCATAATGTCCTTTCTTAAATCCATTATATTACAACTTAAGCATTTAAGGGCATGATGTCCGCATGGCATTCCCACGCTTCATTATGGCCTCTAATAATAGGGACAAAAGTATGTCAACATTTGGCATATTTACGAAATTTGCAGTTCTAAATATATGGCCTAAATAAAACCATGCTGAGCTTTTGATATTAACAGTTTAACTCATTTAATAGTCAGACAATTGATATAATAGAGAAGATATGATGCTGTGAAAGGAATATGAAAATGGTTATTATAAAATTTACACTACAGATCATTTGAATGTCAACTCTGCAACATCTTAGTGGACCTGATAAGTTAATGTACATTTTTCACCAGGAAACAAAAATCTTTTTAAAACTCACATTGACAGTTTCGCCAACTACTGTTGGCATCATCGAAATGACGATCTGTAAATGTCAGATGGTCAGTCCTGTGATTCCCACTGAGAATCGAGTTGTAATCCAGTGAGAGTTGGTGGCCCCATCATCATTCATGACCGGCCTGTACATTCGGATATGCACCACATCCTTAATGGTTCATGTCTTATAATCATTCTCCCTATTGATCACGCTTGCTCCTTCCCAGTCTTCACTTATATGTGTTGGATATTGTTGAATGTGTCAAATAATTTTATATATTATTTGTTTTCCATAAATTCTATTGATAATAATTTAAAATAGAAGTTAGGATAAACATTCATGGTCCTTTTTTAGTGTAGAAATCTATGTGATCCATTTTTTTTTATTTGTTTTCCCACAAACTGTGGGGTTCCTGGAACATTATGGCTCCATGACTCCTGGCTGCAGCATGCTCAGTCTACCACTATCTGGCATTGATTTTAACTTATGACTGTAATAAAATATTATCATTGATTTGCATAGTTTCGACATTGCTGTAGATGACACAAGCCAATATTGTAAACATAATATAACTGTTATTCTATTTTAAGAATATATTCATTTGCCCCAGTTTCAGAAGCAAATGTATCCTCATACAATGTTACTTTCAATTGTCCAGACATTTGTCCTTGTCATACTTTTATGTCATTGTACATTTTCCTGCATACCTTTGACAAAAATCATCCCATCATTGTATAAATTTTGTATACATTTCTAAATGTGTGATAGCACATATCATGTATATATAGCTATATATAACGTCTGTGGTGATAGGTTATAAAAATAACTGAAGGATTCTTTAACGGTATGGTTTATCATTCAAGGATCATGGATTTGGAGTTTACTTTCATCATCATTGTTAATAAAATGAAAATCAAGAAAGGTTTCATAATCTTCATATTCGTCTATTTAGGGGTTATGATTTATTTAACAAATAATTGAAAGCAAACCCTCATTTGAACAGCCCATTTTATACAGAACATTTCTGAAGACCTGAGTAAATCAGAGAGTCAGGAATATTTTAGGTTTGGTCATGAAACGGATGTTCTTTATATTAAAATGTCTGTTGATTTTGCTTGTGATGCAAGTCTCAATCCCATACTATTCTGCTTAAAAACAGACTAGTTACCCCAAGGGAGATATTGTAACAATGGAAATATTTACAGTCTAAAAGAGATTTCCGTAGATCGATGGTGCATAATCTTATAATATTGTAATCGTTAATGATGCCAATATATTATTCAACTGTATGAAATTTCCTTAGAAAACAATAATGAAGATGGTCATCAGTTTCTAATAAGTGTTTTATTTTAGTTCATTTATTCGATCGATTAGTTGTATAACCAAATAGTTGATATTTTATGTCATAGAAATGATAGTTAACATTGTTCTTAGTATCTCATCCATACATTTTGCTCTGTCCATTCTGTCCTCGAAAGTCTTGAATTGTAACAGTACAATGTATAAATGTATATGTAGATGTGCTATGTATAACTTTGAATCAAACAAAAGAAGATGGTTAACTTCCGATCTAGTTCTGCATGTCCTTTCTTGGTTCACATATAATGCTACTATTAGTAGGTATCTGTATTAACCAATGTGTGTGATTTTAGGTCCAAATTTACTCTGATCATAAAGAAATGCAATTATTGAAGACATTTGGAGCCATGAAAATGTCAACTTAACCTCTAAAGAGACTGGGCCAGACAAATTAGAACCTATGATGTTCACTAGAATATATTTCTTATTTAGTAAGAGTAATATAAAGATATTCATATCTTATTTGTATTTGCAGATATAATTGTTGATGTGCTTCAATATTTACAAGGTCGCAAAAAGACCAATTTAATGTATGACCTTTAATTTCTCAAACCGTTTTTTGGGGCAAACGTATGACCTATGTATACTGAATAGTAAATAGAAGTTACTAATTTGCAACCATCTTTGAATGAGCAGTCTTCAAATAAGACTTCGAGTTGCTAGTATTACATATGAGGTATGTTACATGCATAAAGAAGGTGTCATTGGTTAATTAGAACTTTTTATCAACTCATATTGAAGGTCACTTTATATGTATACAAGTAGTTTGGACATATCTAATGTAGTAATAGTCAGAGACAGCGGTTCGTCCGTGTAACCTTTTAAAAGCCAGATGCTTGGGATGATGGTATCATTCTGGTCTTTTACAACTTTGGGGGGTCGTGAGTTCGAAATCAGTCAGGGGGCACGATGTAGTCAAATAGGAAGCTGTGTCTTCAGCTATATCAATACAGTGGTAGGAGCTTGCTTGCCAGCACA
>CM032662.1:34923064-34945868 GCA_019095985.1 Streblospio benedicti | reverse complement strand
CCCTTACCTTTATCAGAAGAATTTCTGGATTTCAGAATCATAATAGGGAAAAAAATAGTTTCCTTCGAAAAGTCGCTCTGAAGAGATTCACAGCAAGCATTCTAGTAATTTACTCTGTTTCTCAGATTCCTTTTTTTCACCTTTGTGTTCTTTTGAAGAAATCTTCCACATATATATAGTAAATCTTATCTTGTATCTTGGTTTATTTTACACACACATTTTTTTGACCATGTATATACACAATATCTAATGCATACTGTTTTTTACAGCATAAAGTATTCAAATAGTTTTAATGTTTCCATAAATGGTTAATGGAATTTATCAAACCCTTATATTCCAGGTGTCATAAATGTCCTTTCTTAAATCCATTATATTACAACTTAAGCATTTAAAGGGCATGATGTCCGCATGGCATTCCCACGCTTCATTATGGCCTCTAATAATAGGGACAAAAGTATGTCAACATTTGGCATATTTACGAAATTTGCAGTTCTAAATATATGGCCTAAATAAAACCATGCTGAGCTTTTGATATTAACAGTTTAACTCATTTAATAGTCAGACAATTGATATAATAGAGAAGATATGATGCTGTGAAAGGAATATGAAAATGGTTATTATAAAATTTACACTACAGATCATTTGAATGTCAACTCTGCAACATCTTAGTGGACCTGATAAATTAATGTACATTTTTCACCAGGAAACAAAAATCTTTTTTAAAACTCACACATTGACAGTTTCGCCAACTACTGTTGGCATCATCGGAATGACGATCTGTAAATGTCAGATGGTCAGTCCTGTGATTCCCACTGAGAATCGAGTTGTAATCCAGTGAGAGTTGGTGGCCCCATCATCATGACCGGCCTGTACATTCGGATATGCACCACATCCTTAATGGTTCATGTCTTATAATCATTCTCCCTATTGATCACACTTGCTCCTTCCCAGTCTTCACTTATACACTACTGACTGCGAAGAGAGGACCCCGAAATTTCCGTAAATTCGCCTTCTTAAAATTCCATTCGGATCTATTTGGTATTTTCCTTTTTCTACTATAAATTCGGCTATCAAAAATTGATCAAGTGACAAATTCGGAAAATACGGTCTCTACCTTTGAAATTCGAATAGTTCTGCTTCCACTTCTCAAAATTCTCTTAATTCGGTAAATTCGAAATCGAGCGTAACATGCATGCATTGCATGTAACAGAGTTTGTTTTATTACGGATTTTTCGCGAATAATGCGAAGAAAACACAAATACACAACTGGTTTACTTAATAAATAATTGTTTTTATGACTTACGTACATCCAAGGTCTCATTGGAAGACAGCATTTCATGGCACCATTCTACTCTCTTCCCTTTGTTGGCATCTCTGATCATTTGACAATATTTCGGTGTTTTGCATGTTCAACCCAATTTTCTTCACACACGAGATGCTGAGTAGGAAATATTAAATTTTTCTTTTATCCTCCTTGATAACACACTAGAGCTGATATCTTGAGTCTCCTTCATATATTTTTCAATAAAAATCATATGTTCTTCTTCATCTCCGAATTTGCTTTTCTTCTGTGGTTTTGGCAAGTCTTTTATGATTTCTCCTGTTTTCTTATATTTTGAAACAATATTTCTAATAGTACTAAGAGGAATTTTCAGTCCCCATTCTTAAGAAATTGATGCAGAAATTCTTTTTTTCCCATAGCCTCTTTTATGCAATTGGATGATTTTATGTTTCACGTACGTTTTAATTGCCATCATTGGTGAAATACATTAAATGATGATATGATGATCCTTATTCAATGTTGTTTTGGTGTGAGCGGGTGATGCAACCTATTATCCCTTTATATGGTTTTATGCGAATTTTGCAAAGAACCCGAAAATTTTCACGCAATTAAAGTATTGATCATAGACGTTATTCTCAAAATTCTCTTTTTTCGCCAATATTTGCGAATTAAACGAATTAGAACATAGGCCAACATGCTGATTTCTATTTTTAGCACAATTTACGCATATTTTGCGAATTGTGCGAAGTATCCAGTTCGTTCTATACGTTTTATACCTTTATTTCTCAAAATTCCCGAATTTCTAGCAGGGTGAGTAAAGTGCAAATTGGGCATTCGCATTTTGCTAATTAATTCTGTTCCATTCGCTTATTCATTTTTAATTCTTTATATTCGGGGAAATTCGGGGTCCTCTCTTCGCAGTCAGCACTGTATGTGTTGGATATTGTTGAATGCGTCAAATAATTTTATATATTATTTGTTTTCCATAAATTCTATTGATAATAATTTAAAATAGAAGGGGTTAGGATAAACATTCATGGTCCTTTTAGTGTAGAAATCTATGTGATCCATTTTTCCCCACAAACTGTGGGGTTCCTGAACATTACCCCTCCATTCCACCGTCGCGACCAGTACCGAAACTAGATAGAGACTTGATGGTCGCCACCATGTCTCTACCATGTCTTTACCATGTCTCCATCTAGTCTCCAAGGTCGGGAGCTACTCGCTATCTAGTTTCTGAAAAAAGTCGCCGGCACACCGGCGACAGCTCGCGACTTTTTAGTTGCACAGACATGCAGCTCAACTAAAAAAGTCGCGGGTGTTTGGTTACGACTAAAAAAATCAATAAAAGATCGCCACCAAGTCGTAACCAACTCGAAACCTTGTATTTATCTACTCGAGACCATGTCCTTATCAAGTCTCTACCATGTCGTTATCAAGTCTCCCTGGTCGGGAGCAGATCGCCACTTCAACGTAGGTAACGAGTAGATAAAGATTAGATGGAGACTAGATAAAGACATGATGATGACTTGGTGGTGAGTTGGTGGCGATTAAATAAAAACCTGGTCAAGACCAGGTCTTAACCAGGTCTTTATAAGGTCGTAACCACATCGCCATGATGACGGACATGTCGCTACTAAGTCTCTACCTTGTCTCTACCTACTCTTTACCATGTCGAGATCTAGTTTTCACGGTTGCCGGGGATTTAGTCTCCACCAAGTCGCAACCTTTGGCGACGGTGGAATGGGACACCATTTTTTGGGGCCAAAAATCAGCATTTTGTCGTAACCTAGTCTCTGATACCCGCGACTTCTTCAGGTTGCGACTAGCTAGCGACGGTGGAATGGAGGGGTTATGACTCCATGACTCCTGGCTGCAGCATGCTCAGTCTACCACTATCTGGCATTGATTTTAACTTATGACTGTAATAAAATATTATCATTGATTTGCATAGTTTCGACATTGCTGTAGATTGACACAAGCCAATATTGTAAACATAATGTAACTGTTATTCTATTTTAAGAATATATTCATTTGCCCCAGTTTCAGAAGCAGCAATGTATCCTCATACAATGTTACTTTCAATTGTCCAGACATTTGTCCTTGTGATACTTTTATGTCATTGTACATTTCCTGCATACCTTTGACAAAATCATCCCATCATTGTATAAATTTTGTATACATTTCTAAATGTGTGATAGCACATATCATGTATATTTAGCTATATATAACGTCTGTGGTGATAGGTTATAAAAATAACTGAAGGATTCTTTAACGGTATGGTTTATCATTCAAGGATCATGGATTTGGAGTTTACTTTCATCATCATTGTTAATAAAATGAAAATCAAGAAAGGTTTCATAATCTTCATATTCGTCTATTTAGGGGTTATGATTTATTTAACAAATAATTGAAAGCAAACCCTCATTTGAACAGCCCATTTTATACAGAACATTTCTGAAGACCTGAGTAAATCAGAGAGTCAGGAATATTTTAGGTTTGGTCATGAAACGGATGTTCTTTATATTAAAATGTCTGTTGATTTTGCTTGTGATGCAAGTCTCAATCCCATACTATTCTGCTTAAAAACAGACTAGTTACCCCAAGGGAGATATTGTAACAATGGAAATATTTACAGTCTAAAAGAGATTTCCGTAGATCGATGGTGCATAATCTTATAATGCGAAATAGCGTAATTCTCGCATAAATAACACACTGATTCGCATTTTTCAAACACCTGTGGGTACAGATGATCGCACTTTATTAACCTAGTTCGAAAATTTTAATGAGCAGTGCGAATCAGCGTAATAATCCAACAAAAATGATCCTCGATTGAAACTAGATAATGCATCGTCGTCGCCATTTACTTACGAAGTAAAAAACGAGTCGAACAATGCAGACATATCATAAACGCACACACTGCCTTTAACAGCAGCTGTGAGCTGCTGGCTGGCTGCCAGTTATTTATAGTACAGGTGCTGCATTGAAGCGTGCTGCTTTTTGTGTCTGCCTGAGAATCAATATTGCTCATAAACAGTATTACGCAACATGATTAAGTAAACGGCGCCGGGAAATATTTGCTTTTGATTAGACAGATATCATAATAAAATGGAAAGTGTGAACCCTTGTATACTAGCAATCTGATACTAAGTCTTGTAAATATCAAAACAATAAATGTAGTATTGAAAATATCTATTGTGTTCAAAATCTTATAGAATGTTAAACAACAATATTATTGATACATTTGATATAAACACAAAACACTCAATATTTTTGTCAATTTAGAAGTTAGGTTGTTATAATTGAATTATATTTACATGTAAAAATATCCTTTTTGCACCCTTTTTGCACCCATGAAATAATCCCCAGAATGGCCCAAATGCTCTAAAAACAACTTCTAATTTTCAAAATTTTCTGGGGGGGCATGCCCCCAGACCCCCCTAGCATGGCGGGGACCGTTGGTCCCCGCTTTCCGGTGACACTGTACCCACTTTTTTCAAGTATATGAGAACAAAGTCTCACTTTTGTTTTTTTCTAAAATAGACTCTGATATTTACAAGGTCGCAAAGACCAATTTAATGTATGACCTTTAATTTCTCAAACCGTTTTTTGGGGCAAACGTATGACCTATGTATACTGAATAGTAAATAGAAGTTACTAATTTGCAACCATCTTTGAATGAGCAGTCTTCAAATAAGACTTCGAGTTGCTAGTATTACATATGAGGTATGTTACATGCATAAAGAAGGTGTCATTGGTTAATTAGAACTTTTTATCAACTCATATTGAAGGTCACTTTATATGTATACAAGTAGTTTGGACATATCTAATGTAGTAATAGTCAGAGACAGCGGTTCGTCCATGTAATCTTTTAAAAGCCAGATGCTTGGGATGATGGTATCATTCTGGTCTTACAACTTTGGGGTCGTGAGTTCGAGTCCAGTCAGGGCCACTTGATATAGTCAAATGGAAGCTGTGTCTTCAGCTATATCAATACAGTGGTAGGAGCTTGCTTGCCAGCACCGTGAGAGTAGAATTGAATGCACAAGCAAACTTGGGGAAAATATATGTATACAGTTGTTCATGGTATTTATATGATTCCACTGATTATACATGTATGAGGTTTATTTCTATCAACATCAAATCTTAGAAGCAGAAGCAGGTCTTGTGGTCTTGAATAAAGCCATTTTATCTCCACTCTAAGCATGGCTGGTACCATGTATCAGTTATGTAAGGTTTGATATGTCTTTAATAACTGCATGGATGTAATTACCCATATAATATAAGACTACAACAGCTGTGAAATTCACACTTTACAGGGCCCATCATAGTATTCTACATTTCACATTTCAAATGAAAGTGCGAATTTGGATGTAAGTAAAGTTTATTAAGATATTGTTGTAAATGTAACAAATATTTAGCTGTTGTCTATCTTCTTGGTAGTTTCCATCAAGGTAAATGCTTTACCTTGGTGTGCTATCTTCAGTCTATCTGAATAAACAGTTTAATGGAAAGATATTTGTGAAGAGAGACCCTCCAGTAAACAGGTAGAACAGGACCCATTTACTCTGTCCATACAGTGCTGCATCTCAAATTATGTTGATATTTTATCAATTAAGGTAATTTTCAGGGATAGTTTTCATTGCAAATTCAAATTCACTTGATGGTGCATATTATTGTTATATAGTAAAACAAATTTGCTTTTTTTAAAACACAATGTTATGTTCGCGTAACTTAAGTAGGAACTGATTGAAAAATTACAGTCATCAAATTCATAGTCATATTCTTTCAATCAAAATTATAAGTATTCTATCAACGAATTTACACAGAAATGTTATGTGTGTAAAAATAAGAATATCCAATTTATTTAAATGGATAGAAGAGTCGACTTGTGTTATATTTCGTGATTAACAGGTTAGTAGATGACAGACGTGCAGATAGAAAAGATACCCCGCAATTCTTCGAAAATGATAATGAAATGTCAATGTTTCTGTTCTTTATAACAATCTCAATAATTTGTAAATGCTTATAACAAAAAGTTAATGTTGGTATAGCATTGATATTGATGACATTTCTATTCTATGAATTTGATATTTTGTTAGAATTAAATGCGAGTTTTCAGCTATTGTGGTGAAAACTTGACAAAAATCAAACAAGTATTAAAATTCATCAACCAAAATCGGACTTGTCTTTAAGGATAGAATTATTAATATCTGGTTTCATAACATCCTCATTTCGAGATTTTAATTTGTTAACATTCACATAACATGAGGTTGAGCTAGAAAGATTAAAGACACAGCAGCATTTGAGTATCTAATAATTTACTCTATGAACCAGGACTTAATGAATATTTTATCCTTGTCTTCTCTTGGTGTGCATTTCATATGATGTTTGTTTTTGATACTGTCTTTGAATAGTGACAAAACTTTCATCCTATTCATTGACAATGCTCATAATCAATTAGGAGAGTGATCATCAATACTTAGGGTTAACTTTTTATCTGAATCATCTCAACAGAGAACCAGATGTGTGCTGTTAGGCTATTTATGAATGCGAACTATAGATAATATATAGACAGCATAAACTAGTCATAGTTCTTCGACACATACTTTCTTTTTGTTCTCCATAAGTCTACATAACTCAAGGCTGACTGATGAGAACTTGAGAAGTTGTGGAGTGATGTGACATATTATAAACTTGTCCTTGAATAGATTATATCCCGTGGTTTGAATTACATAACTTCTCATCCAATGACGTTTTTGAGATCAATGTGAAAACTTTGGTTGTGTTTTGGTATTTCAAAATACAGGATTCGATGTTATGATTTTTGTTATGAACTGCTGGAATGTTTTCCACACATAACTGTCTAGGTTGTTTCTTAAAGATAATGCTTAACCAAAATAATATTTGTTCTGTTAAGTCCAGTATAAATGAACAATACCTTTTCCATTGCAAATCTGAGAAAAACAATATATATATTCTCCACATCTAATATTTATCATACCTTTAAAAATGCCATGCCCTCTTGCTAACTAAAACATAAGGTCACGTGATGTTGCATAATTGAATGATTTTCGCCAGACGTACCGTGGATTTCTAACGGCAGACGTGACAATTAACATGTGAGAGATAGGTGACTTTTTACGTGCACCGTGCAAGTTACGTCTGACGAAAATCATTCAGTTGACATTTGTTGCCTTCACGTGTTTTGATGGGGTTATACCGGCTCTTATTGTTTAAAAGAATAGAACTTTCAGAATACACAGAACAAATCATATTGCTTCTATATAAGCATATTTGATTGGCCACTGAGCATAACCTTTAAGTTTAATGTAATACGTTATAAGTGAAAGTGTATATAATATACTTTATCATTTATAACTGTCAGTAAATCAATTTTTTGTGTTTTGAATTAGTCCCAATGCATTGTTTTTTGTTGTTTTTCCAGAAAATTGTAAATTTATGAGCAAGTAAGACTTATTTACAACTGTATAGATATATATATATATATATATATATATATGCAAATTAAAAAGTATATATATATATATATATATATATATATATATATATATATAACTATATATACTATATGCAAAATTAAAAAGTTATATATATATATATATAAATATATATGTATTTATATGTTTTATACATGTATAAATATATATATTTATATTTTTGAAAAAGACAAAACAACTGTACAACAAAGCACATACATGTACAGAAGTGTTTTATGAGACCTTGAAACTTAAAGGGCACTGCTTCTAAGTCTAAATTTTCATTGGAAATGAACTATACTTTAGTTATCTGGGTATGATGAATATACGGCTGAATAATCTGCACTAAAAGGACTAAGCAACTATTAATTTCAAAAAGCATGATATTATACCTTGTATAAATGGCATTCTTCACATTAGATGTAAGATGCTATTTGTACAGTGGATCATTTTGTAAAAACTCAGATTGTTTCTACATTATAAGTGAGAAGTTCAAGACAAATTGAAAGTCAAATTGGAAGTCAGGTGCCCATATTTTGATACTATATTTGTGACAAAATGATTCTTTAGCTACTTTGCACATTGTCAATGTGATGCTTCATTCTAATACATCTCCTTTCTGTTTCACTTTATGATGTTAATAGTTGGGCGTAGTAATTTTTAGAAAATTGATTTACTGATCAAATAAACAGTTGGCGTAATTCCCAGGGCATGTCGAAGCTTTTCAACATCAGATTTGATTTGCAAATGATTATGACTGTATGTGCATCAGTGCATCTGACTATCTACTATATACATGTGTATGTTGGTGTTTATGTTATGTACGAGCCCATTGTAGTTGTCATTGAAAGAAGCTCATTATACAAGATTGTTTTTTTCTGAGCTAAATTATGAGAGATGCATATAAGTTGGACGTGCAAAAATATGCCTTGAAAACTACGTAACAACTATGATATGCTGGTCTATTATTTCCAAATGTTCATGTGCTACATGACTCACTGTTATTGCACTATTTTTATCATTTGGTGTTTGTTCAATGGCTGATGACAAATACTTGCTGGTGTTTTATTGTATGCATTTCATTAGCAGATGATGCATGAATTATGAATAGTATCATATTTCTAACTTGTAATACATTTAATCCAAAGCCACATTCATTCAATATTTGAACAAATCCATGCCAGACAATTACGTACTGACGTATAATAAAACCAACTTATGATAAACAATATCTGAAGATGACGTTTTAAAAAAATTGTAAAAGATGTGCATGAGTGATATCTTAAAACTCGTCCGGTGTTCATGTTCCCATGCCACTATGACACAGCACAGCAGTGATGTGCTGTGTACAACTGGGAAGGGGAAATGCGCACTCATTTTCACAGCTGTATGTGTGTATAGACACAGCAGGGCAATGGCCTCCTTATGGGTCTAATGTGTGTGTGGACGTTTTTTATGTAGGTGTTTAGTCATTTTAATGTTAGGATATGAAAAGTTGCTACCACCAAATGGTTTTGGATGGTGTCGGGGATGGACCTGAGTAATTAAAGATTACGTATATTATTTCATTTACTTGCGTACATGTAGGTCACTTGTGTATTTCATCCCTTCTTATGATGATGGAGTTCTATTATTACGTAATCGTGTTGCATTCTTTTATCAAGTATCCAAATTATAAGTGACGATTAATACACATTGTTTGTATTGATAAGTCTCAGTTCGGTGATCTCTCATTCCCACACGTCCTTGTCTGTCTCTGTCTTATGGTCATTATGATTCAGCAACCTTGGAGAAGTCATGAAGCATTCGATGTCTTGTATGCACAATGATGCAGGAATCAAACCTGGATCTGACCACTCAGATGCCAGTAAGCTAGTTCCATTGACATGAACTGACAATCAAGTTTAGGCACTCAAATTATTTTGTTCATGTAATGAAGCATTATAACAAAAGACAGCACCTTGTTGTGCAGAAAGTGAATGTGTAATATACAGACCAGCTGTATTTATTTGCTTTTGAAACACTGTATCACTAAATAGAGACTACTAATACAATCCTGTGAGCAGAACACCCACAGCCTGTGTAATGTATATGTATGGTGTAACTGTTTGTTTTTGCATGTTAACTACATAAATATCAGCGTTGTACTGTGTAAACCTTTAAATTGACTCTGTTTTGTGTGAATAGACTTTCAATGTTCCAATTTGTTTCTATATGAAACGGAATAGGTAATTAGATTAATTGGGAAAGACTAACAGCTAAAATTGAAGATTAGAATTGGGCCATTAGAGGTCTATTGGAAATTTATTTTTAAAAATCTGTAACAACAACGAATTACAGTTTCACGATGATTAATAATTGAAATTCCAAACTGATTTTTCTGATTGATTGCAAAGTATACAATGCAATCATTATCATGAGTTATCATCCCAAGATTTGTGACCATTGGTTACAGCACTTATTGCTCAAAAGTCACTAGAATAATGAGCATTGCATTGAAATATGTCAAAGTGTTATGATTCGAAAAAACGCAAATTATAATTCTTTATTTTCATTGAACAGTACATGAACTTGTCAATATCTTCATAATAAAATTATTAAATTGTGTATATATAAGTACGAATAAAGCCCATCACTACAATGAAATACATAATACAACATTGGAGCAGAATGGCTGAAAACTTATTAACACTGATAAAAGTAATGAAAATGTAAGCTAGCTGTCTGTATTAATTTGCATTTGTATTTAAAAAAGACCAGAAATAGCTAGAATTGAATGAAGTTGTGGGATGTAACTGAAAAATAACCAGCTCCTATACATGTACAGGGTATGATGTGATAAGATTTCTCTAATTTATCAACATGGCCTCATCTTGTATTATATCACCATTCATAACTGCAACGTACTCATTATCATTGTGTTACATTTATGATGACCTTGGGGAGTACCGTGACATCCCCATGTACC
This sequence comes from Streblospio benedicti, assembly GCA_019095985.1. Classification (NCBI taxonomy): domain Eukaryota; kingdom Metazoa; phylum Annelida; class Polychaeta; order Spionida; family Spionidae; genus Streblospio; species Streblospio benedicti. Next base: position 34,935,118 of record CM032662.1, on the reverse strand, counting down.
TTTATTGTATCTGCATGATTAAATGGTCCGTTATTCATACAGGTTTTTAACTATTCAAAACAAATTTCTTGTGTACCAGTAGTTTGCATGCATGAGTTTATCAGTTTTCAAACTTTTCCATGGAAAGTAGCTCTTTTACAAGACAGTCTCCTCTAGCACTCACTTCTTACACTAGGGTGGGGTTAACTGGGTTAACTAGAAGAGGATATAAATAATAATTTGTATATGCAATCTGCAAAAGTTTATCTGTCATTGAGGATTTTTACATGTGAATATATCATTAAAGATAGACTAAAAGCAGGTAACCTGATAATGTGTTTTTTTAAAATTATGTTTGCTTTACAATAGGTGTACTTTATTTAGTTTCATCTGAGTAAAACAAATATACAAGACACAAAAACAATATAACATGAATGGAAAAACCTACTTCCAGCAATTACAGTATGGGCCCCGGCGCGCTTCTATTAGATAGATGCTGCATTATATGATGATATAACGCTTTAAATAGCTCAACAACATAATGTTGTGTTCTCAGACAAAAACAACATGACAAAGCATATAACATGCAATGATGTGATAAGTTAGTAGCCATGTGGATTATCACAGCTTTACATGACAGAGCTGACATTTAATGATGATAAAACACTTGATTTTGTTTGTCCTGGCCAATCATTATGCTTTGCTGTGCAGTGTGCACCATGCACTGGTGAGTTGATGTTTTGTAATTAATCATGCCTTTAGGCATTATTAAATGTTGTATGTCTGTTAGGTACTGAAGTAGTATCAGAATACTGATATATCACAAGATCAGAAAATGACTGGACTTATTAGGCACATTACAATAAATGTGACTGTCTGCCATATAACTATTCACACTTACCAGTCCCCATTTCTTGCCAATTATATGTTGTAATTTAGCAGCATTTGTCATGTTGCGTTCATATTCTTAATTATATATTTTTTATTTGATTGTTTCTGTAGAAGATTATTTCTATTTCACCAAAATACCAGGCCATAGATCAGGAGCATATTTTAGCCCTGAATGTAGGACACTATATAGATAATGAATGCCAATGAATGGAATGGTACATAGGTTGACGGCTGATCGTGTTTAATACTGTCCAGCACTCCCTGTAAAATGTTTACTATCAATCAACATTACATTTAATATGCCTGATAATAAAATATGAAACAAATGTGATGAATTGCATTTCTTTTAAGTTTTCTACTTTTTGGGGGGTTAGGGCTGCAATGTAGGATTATAACACTCTATCTGTGCATTCTGATTGGCTTAGAGCCAAATCAGCCAGTCACATATTTCTCCATAGAGACCGGACAATAGTGCCCTCTAAAAGTGGGTCCCACTTTCGGCCTCTATTCAAATAAGTAAATCAATGTATAATCATATTGGCCATCTGTACACTCATTAAATGTATGCCAATGCTGAAGAATTGTGTGTACGTTGGATTTTCTGCAAAATTTACTTGCATATAAAGACTAGATGGTTGAGCCAAGAAAAAAAATTGCTTACTGTTTACAACATGAAATAACAGAATGTTTTCGAAATTTTCTCAACAAAACTTCCCTGCCCGTAATACATACATATTTCTAAGTAAGACTGACGTGAAATAGTATCTCTGACGTTATTTCGAAACGTACATGGCGTTTGTTGTACTACGCACATATACGTAAGACATGGCGCCCTAAGTTAAAAAAAAAGATTCAATTTCATTTGTTGTGAAATATTGACATCTTTGAGTATTTATCGTGTTATAATGAATATATGTCATGCTTTGTCGGTCACAATGTATGAATGCATGCCCGAATGTGGTGAATATTGCCCGGACTTGCAAGGGCAATATTCAACCACATTCGGGCATGCATTCATACATGGTGACCTCCAAACGATAACATATTTCTTCAATCTTTTATGCCTCACAAGTCATAACAAAATCGACAAATTTGTTTGATTTTAATATTCCTGATTCAAATCAATTCTATAATTGCATAGTCAATAATAGCTACAATGTTATTGTTTTTAGCAAAGAGAAATTTGCACCATTAGCTTAATGCTTTGAGATGGCCTATGTATTGAGCAAAGCTAATGATTTTAATGGCCTTTAATTGTAGTAACTAAATCTTTAGCCTTAGCTATGAAAATTACATCTAAAGTAAGAAAGCAGGTTTGAACTAAATAGTCACAGAAAAAGTAGGGTTCGAGAAATAAGGATGTAGTGTGTATATGCATTCCTGGAAAAGATTGCATACATATGTCCTATGCATAGACATACCGGTACTTGTATGATTGAATACAAGACCTGTTAAGACTACATAGACAGTGATTTGTTAAATGTATAATTTATTATCAAAATAATAAAGAAGCAACGTTTAATTTAGCGAAATTCATGTTAATATTCAGCATGTGTTGTCCTTAAGAAACTTGGACTTAATGTTTATGGACTGGAGATATGGGTCTACTGCCCATAATGGCACGTACCATTAGATAGCTCATTTCAAAAGTGGATATTAGTATTCTCTAAATAATAAATTCATGTATTAATTAATATTGTAATAACTAAAGACCTACTGTATGAATGATGCATAAAAATGCTTAATTTAAAGTTTGAGTTAATTATTTAGCAACGAACTTTGTTCGTTGCTTCACGGTAATTTTATATATGTTTCTATTAGAAGTGATTTTCGAGATTTTAGTTTGTTGGTGGAAATCGTATTGAATTACACGTCAGACCCGAAAATTTGGCATTTCTTTAATTTTACAACATTTAATCTTTATCATCACTAAGCAATAAATATAGTAATGTCGTTGTTGTGATATATGTATTTTATTCTGCATTTGTTCGTGGCCAAATCTAACTTCATGGGAGAATTTAATTCGATGTTTGCATACTTTGAACGCTATAATTTCACTCGTAATAAAGCAACATACTGCGTTTTACCCGGAAATCAGTGTACACCAGCACGATAAAGTTCATCGACATAAAAAAATAAAAATATATTGTTACCTGTACCTGCCGGTTGCACTTAAAAGGTTCTATTATTCTAAGTATTGATGCTGATTCTTATTATCACACTTTGAGACCATAATATTCTACATATTTTAAGAAATCTATCGAATACTCCCCTGATCAAGACGACAATAATGCTCTTTATTATCGCCCTGTCAACTCTCTGCGTGTCGAAAGCTCTGTTACTAATCTGCAACAACAATGCGTGATTGATTAAGGCTGATTCTCTGAAAAAGCATACATATGCATAAATTATGATAATGAGCTTGTGTAGCGCTACTCTTAATCGCATCGCAGTATGATCGGTGTTGCCATGTTTCGTTGAGTAATAAGGCTAATCATTGATTACTTTTGTAATACGTCATCATTTCTCGTGTAAGCCCGATTTCGGTGACGAAAAGCACCTCGCTATGGCGGATGTTACAAATTTTCTTCGGTATATTTTACATTTTTCTTAAATTACATCGTTATTTAAACGTGTTAGTGTTTAATCGTGTCGGATAAATTTTATTCGTTCAATTAGGTAGCAATAGCATTCTTTTACAAGCCGTTTTTTCTGCGATAATCGTGTTTTTGCACATTTCTTGTGATGTGTCAAGTGAATCTTTAATGAAATTGTTAAATGTAATAAACTCGGCGAAGCCGAGATAGCGGTGCCGTAGGCGCCGCGTATGCGGTGCCGCAGGCGCCGCGGGGGGTGGGTGCGGGAGGGGGGACACCCCCCTTCTGCGCGTGGGGGGGGGATCTCCCCCCGAAATTTTTTGAAAATTTGATGCATTTTTCTGCAATCTAGACTAGAGCTACTATTTGGCAAAGACAGATATCTACATAGTGTTTCGCGATATTCATTCAAATATTACCTATCTATGCCATAAGATAATACTTATTATATATCTGGATTGTACATCATATAATGGAATCATAATATTAATGAATGTGTGATATCTGTATCCTTTTAATGCCACAATTAAATAGAAAATATTAGAATTCTGGTATGAAAAGCTTTAGCACGTGCGTTGAAATATTAGACCCACAAAAGAAGTGGTGTATCCAAAACTTGACTGAAACCCCCCCTCGCTCGAAATGGAATATCGGTGACAAAATATACATCATCCCTTACTTATATTTTCGTAAGATAAATATTACTTATGAGTCATAAATATTATATGATCTATGGTGAACGTAGATCAGTAGGATTATGGATATATTTGTCTAGAAATTTGGTTATGGCTTATGAAGTTTCTTTCACCTTATGGAAAATGTCCTCTACATATTATTCTAAGAAATTGAGTCTTAATTAAGGGAACTGAGGGCGGGAATAAACGTTCGTTGCTAAATTTCGAGGACGTGGAGGCCACTATCTAGTTAATTTCTCAATGATAATGGATAAAAGTTCCAATGTCTGTGTATGATTTATCATCAGTCTGCAGGCTTTTACCTGGAAAAATTTGCCAAGTAGATTTACCATGCAATTAAAATCAATTACTTGGCCATGTTTGATGTGGCTGAACCTAAAAGTTTGTTATGTTTTCATTGGCTGAGGCGTGAATAGCTTCCCACAAAAATCAGGATCTTGGTATGAGGGGTTATTTTCTTGCATTATAATCAAATCTACTAAATTTATATCCATGGTATTAATTAATCCTTACAGGTTTATTTTTATTGAAAGTAATCATTGTTTATGCATGTATTTGTAGCTAACTAAAATGCAATTAAGTTATTCTTTGTTTCTGAATATTACATAAATATCATGCTAATATGATTTTTTATTTTCTTTCAGGTAAATATCTGATTTATTTTCATGGAAATGCATATTGTAAGTAATACGTTTTATCATGTTTATCAGCATGTAAATTATTGTAGTGCAACTTTATGTATCAGATAATATTATTTGGGAATTTAATAAAAAATCTATACACATTTGTTCAAATATGTAAATATTGAATAGGATTTCATGGAACCAAATGATTTCTGTAGAATGACTAAATATGGCTCATAATGTAATTGAATTTGATCATCTTTAAATGATTAAAATAGAAAGATATGATGATAGTTCTGAGAGTCTTGAAAGCAGTCTTAGTTACCAAAATTCCAAAACGCATTTCTTAACTGTACCATTCAGCTTGCAACTAAACCAAGTTCTATATTGTAAAAATGAATTCATTAGATATGTAAAAACTAAAAACTATTGCCTGGTTCTTCATGAATAGATCAGAAATATTTTCACTACCAAAAGTTGTTTGCTTATTAAAGAAGTGACAGAATAGTAGAACAAATAGCCAAGAAAAATACTTCTACTAACTTCCATTTATATAATAAATATGATGATCAAAGCCAAAGGACTTTCTTTAATAATTGATAACATCACTTCTGTCTGGGACAAGTCATGCTTGCACAATTATCTTTTTAAACCGGTAGAAACAAAAACTTGGAATTTGAGCACCCCTAAGACAGTTTTCGTGCAAGAGCAAAGTTTTGAACAAATTACATGTAGGCTCGATCTAGGTATGCTTCAAAACCGAAAATGCATTATTAATGCATTGAGGTGACTTGATTTTATATTCTCTTAAATGATGATTTTGAAGGCTGGAAATAACATATCATCAGTGTGTTGATATGCAGACTGTAATCGCGAGACGACCCGTGAAATATGAGTCAGTAGGCCAGGGTCAAGGTTATCATCTGTCTGGTTGTGTTTTTGCTGGTTAGCTTCTGTTTTCTTCCCTCGTCTTTTGTAAGTTTCTTTTGATGACAACATTATTTAGCTATGAAAAGCAAAGTAAAAGCAAATGTTAAATGAACATTAGTGTATTCAGGGCTGAACAGTATAACCTCCTAATAAGACCACCTCTGTAATTGAACCATTTTTCATGATCTCATGCCAGATGAAGAGATCACTGCAAACCTCCATAAGGAGGCCACCTCTCCATTGTGACCACTTGAGGACACCCCATACATAGCATTTATAAGGAAGCTACACTGTACTTACTGCTCAAGTAGAAACAAAATGTAACAGTCATATATCTCCTGCTGTCAATTTTGAAACATGGAATGATGAAAAGACATGAGAACTGTTGACTGTGTGGTACCATCAAGACCAAATAGGGAATTGAAATGTAAGAAATCAGAGCATTGTTCAGGTGGTAGATGGCTTCATAGGGCATTTAAAACTAGATTGAATCTCCAAGATGGTTGGGGGTTCAAGACCCTATTTTTACATAAGATAACATTTTCACAAATAATGCTCCTATTTAAAGTCCTTGTACATTGAAAGGCAGAATGAATAAACCCTGACTGTGATATCCCTAGCTCATATCAGACTATCATTCAAAGTTACCATCCACCCCACCCCCTTTTCCACCAAAATACTTCATTTTCAAAACCTGGATCTACCAGTGACTATGTCTGGCTCTTTCATGTGGTACTTGCATGGAAATGCATCACTCATATGATATTCTAAACTAGTGCACTTGTACTACAGTTTGAAAGGTCATGGTCAAGGCTATGGAGGTCAACTTTGTTTTGTCAATACAGGAAATGTTGTGAATGCCAGTTGCATCTGCTAGGCAAGTCTTGATCATCCAGGTTGTCATTGCTACGACAAACTCCTCAGTATTTTTCTTAACTTTGCTATTGAAGGCTACTGCTAAGATGTCTTCAATATGGGAAGAATCCTCTATTTGGATTAACTTAAGCATGTTATAAGGCGGATCATTGTTGGTCTGCAAAATGTTTACAAACATGTCTAGATTTGTAGAGTAAACAGAAAAGCAGATGTGATAGTAGCAGCCACTACTCATGGTGATCAAGTGTCTAGCCAGAATCAGATTACTATTAGGTATCATTGTGTTCATGTGGCCATTTAATGCAGATGGGAGAAGTGTCAAAGTCATGCTCCAACTCAAACCCATCATTATTAATGTCACATTGACCTAATTAGAGCTGTGGTTGACCACTCACCACTGGTATCTTGGACCACCAGCATACCAACTGCTCCAGATAACCTTTCATCATTGTCCATCAAACGGTCTTATGCCTGACTCCAGCTGAGGCAAATCTCTGCTATTAACAGACACATCGCAATTGGGTCACTATTCTTTGACCCCAGGCAAAAATGTTGTTTCTGTTGCTAATCTACCAAAATAGGGATCCATTTAGATTTTATCTTTGTCAATATTAGATGTGATTTTTTGTATAATTTTGAATAGCTGTTCAATATCCACAATTTATTTATGTTCAGTAAACAGTTCATGTAAATAGCTGACCATGGTGCAGACATGTTAACTCAATCTGTTAATGAAACTTTCTCAGACAAACTGTTCTGTTTTAGTACAAAAAGAAACAAGAATCACATTGTGATAAGGTATTTAGTTCAAATCTTTGGTGTATGTAGGTCACTATCTGGTGAGTTCAGTAGGTTATACCTGAAGTAGCATAACAGAGATACAGGTGGATTCTACTCAATATGGAAAAAAGCTATTATGGGAGGCATGCTTCTTAAATGAATGCTTGCCCATAACATTAACCATTAACAACATGTAACCTGTTAAATGTCCACAACAGAAGGAGTAATATGTTTTGCTTTTTAAATGACATTATGTTCGTGATTACTACAGTGGAATTCATGTCCCAGAGGCTTTTTCTGTAATGAATACTTGTGTAATATTAGAACATAAGTAAATGTGTGTACATATATCACACTTTTGGTCATTTGTTGGTAATATAAACTGACATTAATTCTAACAAATGTGATGATTGAAAAATAATAGCTGCAATAGAGGCAATTATTGTACTCATATTTTAAACCATGCCTAATTATTCTAATGGATACCTCTGGGTGTTGACATTTTATACATCTAATAATATATTCATTAATTAAATATTGTACATGTATGCAACATTTATGTAATCTGCAATTGCTTAATGAATCACACAGAATTTTGAGTTTACATGATGAGACAGAGTCTTTTTATTCTAGCACAGTTCCACCAAAGCCATTTTCTTACCAGGATACGATGAGTTAAACATAGATATTTCTCTGCAAATTTAAGCACAAAAATGTCTGCTAACTGTGAAGTTAGCTAAAATGTAAGTCATGACAAACCACACAACAAACATGGCTTCCCTGTTGTGTTTGTCAAAGGGTGTCTGCATTTGAAGGTTCAAATTCTGCCTTATTAAAATGAGAGTACATGTATCTCTTTACAGAGTAGGACTTATTTTTTGTTTGTGTTGTGTCAATAGACAAAGTTAACTCCAGAATTGCAGGCTATGGGCATTGCTTCATCTTTATTTCGTTTAAGGTGATCGATGCCGTTTTCGAAAAAAATTTAAAGCTAGATAATGAAATGTATAAATAGTGCAGAGTGCAAATGATTATTGACAAAATCTGAATTTTGAAATTGCATCTATTTGTTTATTTGATATGATTCTTAGAGTTCTGGTAAAATACATCCTTATATCTGACGCTTATATACACAGTAGATAGCTGTGATTCAAACCCCTTAACATTCGTGGAAGTTGGTTACAAAATCCAACTAATCAAAAGCCCCACTGCCGAAACGTTCAGCGCCCGTAAGCTCAATAATAATAACACAATATTGATTTTTTGTATTGGTGTAAAGCATTGCTTTAATTTTCACAATAATCCGTCGGTTTCTCCTAGAGGTTGATATGATCCATGGACTGGTAAAGGCAGTGTAAATCATAAAGCCGTGAAAGCAATGACGTGTGAAATATAGAATTATCTTCAATGAGTTGAATATGTGAGAGAAGCTGATCGCGCATCAGAGCCTAGCTGAGCCAATCAGCCTCAAGTGTTGCCATATAGAGTGCGAGAAGATATTATGTACGATATCGACTTGCAGTTTTTATACACGAATCAAAGTATTGTTCTCTCTATTAGATAGTGATTTACTTAATAAACTGTTGATTGTCATCATCATATATGAAGTCCTGTTTCAAACTATTTTTAGACCAGTATCCTGTACATGACCAAAGGCATTCATGTCATGTCAATCACGATGCTTGATTCACACCATCAAAATGTATTGGGTGTATCATGCAATAGGAGTCAGGTTAGTCATGATAATATAGCAGCCAAGCCCTATTACATGGCATGACAATATCTAGCACAAAATGGATCTATTATTCAATCGAGATTTCACTTTGGCATGTTGGACACCATAAACAACATCCGAACATTCCTTCGTCCCTTAGTTATTAAACAATTGACAATTCTATTAAGTGTTATTTAGAAACATTGGTTAAGGACTGTGAAGGGACGCAAATAACGCAAATAAGTGAAAATTAAATGTGGTAAAAATTATTGAAAAATTTAAGGAGCTAGATTAGTATATCTAATATCACACAGAATTAAGTAAAATAATTAGATGATTTATATGATGTAGGACCAGATATTTGTCGAAGCTCAAAGTTTATGAAAAATACATTCAGCCTATTTTAGGGGTATATTTAAGAAAATGATCTTAACAGTTTATCACTTACACTAGGTCATAGGTCAATACTACCAAGCGTTCTTAGAAACATGTTAGGAAGAAATCATTGTCTACTGATTCTAGAAAGGCTGATATGAGTGTACGGATTTTAGATATGTATTCAGTGGATGAAGGTGATTCACTCCATTAACACTGAACATGTAATTGTTGAACCTATGTACATGTATATAATAATAACTGCAGTGTATATGATTGAATCATATTCTGTCTAATATAGGGCAGTTTGACATGTGCACAGCAAGGTACATTATAAATGTTGTTCTGGTACCATCCAGTTGTGGTGTAAATGTGTTAATTTACAAGAGTATATGTAATTATCATTGATACAATGTGTATGATAACTAATGATTTAATGATAGTACTATGAGTACAAGAGGGCTTATCGCTATGATATACTAATTTTCACTTATTTCATTTTTACCTTTGAATTAAATTAGGCAGAAATCTATCAAGATAAATACATTAAACAAAATGTTCTTAGGTAAAAAAGAAATAAGTGAAAATTAATATATCATAATTTTATCTCAAAAACTGAGCTTCCTTATGCTAGAGTTATTCCCTTGAAAAAGAATCCATTGAATAGTGTGAGAACTAATCTAATTTTAACTGATCACTTGTGTGTAGGAAAATATTGGATCTCTAATTAGAATGCCTAACTGGCAATTATCTGTAACGTTCAAGATTTTATTGTCTATGGATTAAATGTCTTGATATTTATGCTTTCATTCTGCACATAAGAATTTGCAGATTTACATTTTTTGTATCCATGAAAACTAAGTAACAAGATAAAGGAACATTTCTTGTTTGTCTGCTTCATTTTGCATTCTGTTTCATGTAATAATTTCAAAGACTGATATGTACATTGGCTTACGAAATAGTTACTTCATTTCGAAACTGCTCTAAGAAAAGTGGCTTCTATAGTCCTTCAATGGGCAGCATCATTATAATATGAGAAGAATGCTAGTGGAGTAGGTGGACTAATCAAAATTGAAAGTCTATAATTGTGTTTCCTAATATCAAGTTTATTACATATTTGGTCGTCTAAAAGATTGACCTTGTGCAAAATGTTTACCAATTCACTTGCCTTGATGTATTTTATGGTCCATGACTTTGATGAAGGTGATGACTCACTTTCCACCTAAACGTTTCACCATATGAAAATCATGGCTATATAGTTAGACCTTTTATCATTCCATATTGTACAGTGAGAGATATTTGTGCAGCTGATATTATTCATGCACTATTGAAAATTATCATGTACATGTAGTAAATAGGTAATGGTCAGGAAGGTGAATGCTAATAACGAATGATTCGTACAATGCACTTTGGTAGCAAGTGTCATGCTTTTTAGGGAGACGAAATATAGCATAAGAAGTATGCCAATTCCAGGGTGGAAATGAATATGGACTGGACAATATACAATGACAATATAACTAAATAATACACCAATAGAGATATCGTGCACTAGGAGCATATATTTTGAACCTATCAATTAAGGCGAGTATAACGGTATCATAGCCAACATATTGAAAGGTGTATATGGCAGTCTGACCTTTACATTGTGGACCACAGTTTCGGAGATGTCTAAATTCTAAATTTAGTTTGATAGAAAATGTCCAATATGCAATAATTGTGAACTCTCCAATTTCGTTTGAGATAATGAGATGGTCAAAGAAGCTAAATGAGGACAGTTCGAATTCATGATCAGCCTGAGAAACCAAATTATGATTATGGAAAGTTTCGGTTTCCTCTGATGCACTTAATTGCCATACGTAGTAGCGAAGTCTATTGGATATGGGGCTGAAGATCGGGGAATTCTAATTTTCAAAGTCAAAGTTATCCTTGTTAAATCATCATCTTATTTAAGTGAAATGTATATATTGTTTATTGGAAGGAGAGGTTGTAAGATTTGTTATTGATGTCGTTTGTATGTCATTGGAATTTATTTAATGCATTGATTACAGTATTTGCAAATATGATGTCATATTTTGTTTAAAAATGAAGTTCTCAAAAATAGATGACCCCTTATCTTATTTTTGACGTCATACATGGCAGGGACACACTGGCATCATCTATGCGCACTTACCCACACATTGTAAATGATGACGCAGATCATGAAATTCTCTCATTGTGTATTAATCATTAATAAATGATGGTAATGTAGGTTGAGGTCTTTTATTAACAGTAGCAATTCATAATTGATCCACTCCCCTGTACTCTTTCATATATTTGTTTTATGTGCAACATTTGATTTTTACACAAATATTGCTTCTGCATTTTCTTGTGAACTTTTCACATGAATTCAAACCAAATTGTCATAACTCCATTTATAAAAAATATTTGTCTGCATATTTGAAAGTGTAAAATATGTATTGCTATTTCCTAGCTAGGGGCATTAAGAAGTTTAGTGATTTCCGAGAATGACACCAGTGTGACATCACTTCCTATTACAAATTGCATAAAGTATGTTTGACAACGTATTTGCTATTTGTGACTAACTATTTTCTTAT
>CM032662.1:34817393-34922964 GCA_019095985.1 Streblospio benedicti | reverse complement strand
CCCTTACCCACACATTGTAAATGATGACGCAGATCATGAAAATTCTCTCATTGTGTATTAATCATTAATAAATGATGGTAATGTAGGTTGAGGTCTTTTATTAACAGTAGCAATTCATAATTGATCCACTCCCTGTACTCTTTCATATATTTGTTTTTATGTGCAACATTTGATTTTTTTTACACAAATATTGCTTCTGCATTTTCTTGTGAACTTTTCACATGAATTCAAACCAAATTGTCATAACTCCATTTATAAAAAATATTTGTCTGCATATTTGAAAGTGTAAAATATGTATTGCTATTTCCTAGCTAGGGGCATTAAGAAGTTTAGTGATTTCCGAGAATGACACCAGTGTGACATCACTTCCTATTACAAATTGCATAAAGTATGTTTGACAACGTATTTGCTATTTGTGACTAACTATTTTCTTATATTTTAGGACTTCAGTTGTATTTGCTTATCAATCAAAGATTGAATATATTTGTTCTCAATACATGTGTATAGCATTAAATTGATAAAGTCATGTTTTCTAGTGTTTACATTGGTCATTATATTTCACAATGTTAGAAATCATTACTAGTACAGATTCATAACAAAGTGTGGTATTCATCAAATGATAAATTTTAGGTGCATTTGTTTTCTGTGTATCACCAAATCAGTGATGGAATCAGGGACTAATGACTGATATGCACAGTAGGTGTCTGAGCAGTTACCATTAATTATGTATAAGAATTCATAATTTTCAGATCCAACATTGCATAGTGGTGTAGTGCAAAGCATAAAATTGAAAGATGTTAGCTTTTATTCACATTCATTGCTTTCGCAGATGATAGTTTCAATTGTTTTGCAATAATATTGCTCAAAACCACAAATCCTAAAAGAAGAACTACAGTGTACTTAGAAGTAAAGAATGCTTATGAAGAGCTTGACATTACTTGAAATTAAGTATTATATGGAGAGACACACTCAAAAGTTGGAGGATTTACCATTTAATTACATCTCATAACGCAAGTACCAGCATGTATGACATAGTATCATGTAAGTAAGTCATGACCAGGCATTATCAATAAAATGTAGAATTAATGATTATGTGGCACGAATATTACAGTAAAATGACCTACACCCAGTATTATAATTAATTATACACCCCTCCATGTTTGTCTTGTCTGAAATCCTCACTTGTCATCATATGAGGGAAAATGGTAGCAAAATGGGATGTGTACTAAAAAAAATGTCTGTTGACCCGGAGCCAATAAAACAGCTAGCTCTAAAAAATAATATTAAGGTGTCAAGCTCATTATTATTGTGGTTTAATTTAACATGTTCAACAAATGTCATCTTTGCATTTAATGATATACATGTACCAGTAAGAAGAAAGAATAGCCACACCCATGAATATTTGGGAAAAGATCAACCTTATAAATATGAAGTATGATTTTCAAAATGTCAGGTGTACCTTTTAATACTCCTGTAATTATGTAGGTAAAGAAAAAAATTCAATGTTACTTACCTATTATGACTGATACATACAGCCTAGTGATTGTATCCAATCACATTGTTTTTCTTTCTCATATTGCCCCACCCAAAAGACATTATTGTGTAGAAACTATTATGTCAGTCATTGCACACAAAAAAATTACTAGTCATAGTTAATACTATAATCAAGAAGAATATGACTTATCATTTAGCTTATAGGAGCCTAGCTTATATCATTTGTTTGCATATATTATTTTCCACTTTTGTTTTAATTTTTTAGATTTTTTTTAGAGAAATGGCAATACATATTGCAATGAAATATTTAATTTAAAAAGAAATTGAGTTAATGAACGATATTTTAATGGATATATTTCGTACAGTAAGCACATCTTCAGAAAACGACAAAATTATGTGTAATGTGGTAGTACATATAATACTACTATATACATGTTATATTTCAAGCACAATAAAGGTGATTTATAGTCAGCGAAAACAATGTAAAACAATGTTATAGAGAAATATTAAATTGTTTTCATTTAGTATATAATAAAAACAGATGTTGAAGGCAGGCAAATAAAATAATGTTTCTTAAGAATTTCTTGTACTTGCCCATTCTACTTTTTATACTTTTATTTAGTATACCATGTAATTTAAAAATGCAAACTTAAATGATACATATCCATTTTCTGGATAAGAATATTATAAGAGCCGTGTAGTCGAAATGAAATATAACTTTTACAGTTTCTTTACTTTACATATGTATTTCGATAACGTAATTCTATGCTATGGCGGAAATTAAAGCATCTAACTTTCGCAGTTTATGATGGAGCAGTGAGATATTTATCTTTCTGCCAATATGTCAGACTAGTGTCAAACGCACAATGGGTGTTGCATGTTTGTTTCCCTATTATTCATATACATGCAGAGGAAGTAATATATTAGAGGTAATTCTGTTCATATTCTAAGCGTATGTCAATTTGCTGATCAGACAAAGATTTGAACAACATAGACTTCCAAGTTAACTGTCTCTATCAGCACAAATCCCATATAAAGACAAATGTAACCACATGTCATGAATTCATTACTATATTGCAATCATCTATGTTGTACATTTCTATGAAATTGCAAAGTGACCAAAAGCCGGCTGATACAGATTTAAAATCTGAAGGTCATGTATCTAATTGCAAGCTACATGTATATATGAGCAAACTAATTTTTGCTTTGTCCTTAAATTTATTGTATATGTCATTCCCACGCACATTTTCAAACTGACACTTGTACATTTTACTGATGTGTCAGTTTGAAAACGTGTGTCGGAATGATGGATCACGCATCTAAATAATCATCATATATTAGTAGTCTGGTCTAAAGGTGCAGGAGAAGCGTAGAAATCAGAAAACGCTATACCATAAGTATAACGTTATACTACTGGGGTATATAGTTTTATATATCCATTGAAGTTGAGAAATCACAGCTGCTTTACAGTACAGAGTATTATGGATAAAACCTTGAGCAGAGACTGTCGAAAGTCCTGTAGAAAGTGCTATGTCATACATGTAGACATGTATGAGGTTGGAATGTTCAATTGACAAATTGTGACTGTTGTGGTAATAAAAAACATTCTGTAGATTGCTGTTTGACATTTGCAATATGTTAGTATGAAAACCATGCTACTTGTTGAGATCAATGAGTATTTCATCATCCATGTGTTCAGGAAAATATGTATTGCAAAGATTCTAAGACACACTATTGCAATAGACATGATAGAAGTAGCACATGCATGTCCCACTCATCAATCATTGGTGAAATATGAGTTTGTAGCATTGACAGGTTCTCTGGGTATACAGCTGGATACTTGATGGTTATGTCATTCCATTCATGCTCTGCCCTCTAGACTTCTTCATATTATGTACCTTGTTTTGTCCTTCTATTCTGTTAATCATAGTGCATGAATTATCACAATTCTCTCTGTACTGTAGGTGTAGGATTAATTAATAAGGATGGACACAAATAGTTTTTTGTCTAATTACTTTTATAATGATGACTGTCAGAATAAACGTATCTTCAGGCGAGTTAAGAAGAAAGCCGTAACATCCAGAAGCAACAGAACCTTTTTTCGTTTGTAGCAGTCGTCTTATTAAATGAGAAGAAATGGGAAAGAAACGTAAGGAATCGTAGTGTAATTCTTCATATTTCGCTTCTGTGTCCTTCTGACAGGATCAGTACTGTAGTATATTTAATTATTATTTTTATAATTATCTCCAATGTCTGTATCATGATACATAGGCCTACATATGAAATAAAAATTCTATTCTTGAACATATAAGGCAGTGATTGATCAAACCAAATAAACCAGTATTGTCATTCTAAAAGCTGTACAATCCCCACCCCCCAAATGACTAAGTCATTCACCCAACAGGCCTGGATAAATGGTTATGTCAATCACAGTGGAAACCTGAGCATAGCCCAGTGACAAGGTTGTCACATGGCAGGCAGTGGCATGAGGAGAATGTGCGTGTTATGTGATTGCTATGGCAGTTATGTCCATAGGTTATATGCAATGGTTTTGTATGATGTCTTTATTCATGACCTGCTTGTCCTAAGTAGTGACAGGGTAAGTAACCATGTTCTTTTCTCCTATATTGCAAGAAATCAAGATTCTGATTGGCTAAGCACATTGCAATAGATTCTGGATGCCCTTGTTTAGGGTTTTTATTCTAATTATTAATGTATTGTAGGAACATTGTCCATAATGTCACTTCATATATGACAGCTGTACATAGTTCCTAATAGACACATGCATATGTTTTTGGGCTCGGATATTTAACTCATCCACCTCCAGAGATACTGTCATAAATGTAATCATGAAGCATTACTCTAACTTAGTTCTCTATATACAGAAGATGTTGCCAATTGTCCATTTTGCACGAGTTTAACTCGGACATTGAGTTTTTATTTATGGTGTTGATTTTTTACTGCATGATCTGTATGCTTGAACATGCTAATTATGTTGCTAATAAACATGATATCATGAATTCATCATACATGATCTATAATTCAAAAGCTGATGCCAATGGCCTATCAAGGCCTGTGAGTATGTGTTTAGTCACTTTTAAGTGTCCTTGATTTGAGTCCAATCAGTTGACAGGTCGAAGGTTTTTGGCTACATGTATATAATTTACAATTGTGTCAATTTGTAATGTATATGTATGTGATATTGGTGTCCTTGCTCTTCATGATTGAATTCAAAATGAAATATTTTTCTAGCCAGTATGGTTCAAATGTATGATTATATATTCAACTAAACTAAAAGGAACTCTATTTGAGACTTAAAAAATACAGAGAATAATATTTTTTTCATGAGCATATCATTCTCATACATTGTTCAAAGCTCTATAGTAACAGTATTTTTCCAGCCAAAGCAAAATCATTTCATAATGTTTCTTCTGGGGTTGTCAGATTGTATAAGTTTGTAAGGCATAATTCGGTCAATGACAATCATCTGTGTAGTGGTAATGAGTAGTTTATTGTCGTGAACATTATTGCACTTTATATGTGTTAATATAGAATGTGTCCTCATTACACAGATCAGGTGTGTTGTTATTATCACTAGATAATAGATGTTATCTGTGACCATACTTCCAGAATATTATGAGATGCTAGAGAATTACAGGTACAGTTAAATTATGGCTGGTGGTCCAAGTAACCTCTCCCTTAAATCAGGAGCTATGTTAGGCAAATGAAAGTTCATGGGAGTGAATCTAGGCAGCGAATACCAAAATGGTTGCCACAGTATGCTACATGTATGTTGGTAATTTTATATATTTTAAAATGTGTGACCAAATACCAATTTCAAATAGTTATGCTGTGAACAAATTATTTGCCATTTTACTTTATACATGTATTTATTCCCTTTCATGTACTGTTACTTTTTTTCTAATATATTCGCTTTTTATTCGCATTTATTTTCGTGTATCTACTTTATGTGTTTTTGATCTTGTAAAGTGTATGAAGGATGTGTGTGAAGTCACGTAAAATATCATAAAATCAAATATATTCTTGAATTCATTCATTTTTTATAGTTTTGAATAATATTGTTGCATGCTTATACACACTCCTCACTTTCGATTAAATCATCTCGCGGAGAAACATCATGCAAAATTACTTTTTATATCGCTGTTGCTAAAGATATGCACTAAGTATCACGGGAAATATCAGAAGACATCTCTATATCTTCTAATTGATAATGACATATTCATGCACAGTATTCTTCTGTGTAATTTGAGGATTTTTGTGAATGGGATCTGCTGACTCTTTGGATTGTTTATAACTATTGTACCAACAGGATCTCTGTGTCTTTGGTGGTTATTCATTATTAGGGAAGATAATTGTTTTCTCTGGATTTGCAAAGGGTATTGTTATTTGGTCTGATGGAGTACATTGTTGATCTTGTTCAATACAGATCTCAATGTGTCCTCCAGAGTCCCAGAGAGTCATGTTGTTTGAGTATGGCAAATATGTGAAACTGGTGGCTGATAATGATAGAAAAATGGGAAACAGGATCACTCATATTGTTTTGTTGCCTCGTGTTTGACTGTTTCAACATATTTCACTGACCACGTCTTTGTATAGTTTTATGTATCTACATCTGTATTTATATCTGTACATGTATATACAACTAACCAAATAACAGAATCATGTTTGTATTTTTGAAAGCTAACAGTGACCACCTACAGAAATCATTATCAAATTAAAGAAGGTATTGAATGCAAACTGTCTTGTAATTGACACTGAATAGATTGCATTGATTTGGACCTGTACTGAACGTTTTGCTTTGAATTTACTCTTATATGTTGAATTGTGAACCAAAGCATGTGAAGTTCTTATCTATGTGATTTGAATCCAGATATCACATGCTGACATGCCTATAGATACACTCAGACATAGATACATGTAAATAAACAGAGCAATGCACAGTGGTCTCTGGATGGTCCAGTACCTGGTTTGCTATGTTGGATGGAAGATTGCCATACTTAATGGCTAGCATTAGCTTTTTGCATGAAAATTACTGCCAGCTTATAAGTCTTTGTATCAAATTGACGAAATACCTTCCTTTGTAACTTGTGTACCGGTACTTAAAAAGAAAAAAAAATATATGCGTCCAGTGGCTCCATGCACTGCTGTAATTTTGTTTAGAAGAACCTAAAAGTTAACAATTGCAAATGCCTTACCTCTGTACATGGCCAAAGCAAGAGCAGAAGCAGGTCCATGTAGTACCTCAACTTGGACAGATTTATGATACACAGGTCCATACAGTTTGACACTTTGCCTACTAATGACCCTGCCTCAACAGGGGGCTGTTAGCTTATGTGCTGTTTGCCATATGCTTCACTGGTGCTTTATGGGAATTCAGTGGCTGTTGCTTTAAAAGGACACGCTGTTGGTGATGTTACATAGTTGAGATGCTAGGTCATTTTCTGTTTCTTACAGGTTCAAGGTTTTTCATAATATCATGCGTTGTAGGTATTTTGTATTTAATGAAATTCAGAGTTTTGCAGTCATTCCTGCAAGTGTTACACCTTCATTGTGCCATGTGTTGATCAGGCCTTAAGTGGCAAAAATAAAGTTTGTGCAGGTATTTTGAATAAAAAGTAAGAATTAAATGGTGAACCACATAGTAACTCACCAAGGTTGAAGTAGTGTTGTCACACGCAAGAGAAACATTGCCTTTAGGAGCATAATGCAAAATCAAAGTCATTGTAAAACATCATACAAGGTTCTTACAAATACAGATCATTACAGTTCGTGTCCGCATATTTATGACCTTCAACTCTTTTATGTATCATTAGACTATGTAACCAAAGGCTTGACTTGATGAAGAATGTGAAATCTTCTTCTAAGATGTGAACATTGAAACAGACATCATTGTCAGCCCATGGGGATTACAAGTACTCATTTTGTTTATGATCCTTTAGATTAAGTTTACCGTAGGTTGTGAGAATATTTTCTATTTCACTCGAAGATACGCCTTGGGTTTGTGCATGGTTTTTGATTGAAGACCATTTGTCTAATTTGAGCAACTATAGTCTGTACAGTGCTACTATTAAAAGAGAAATTAGTCATACAGGTGCGGCAGAGACGGCTAGAGACGGCTCCTTTGTAGACCACCTTCTCCAACACAGATTTGTGATAAATATGCAGCCATTTCTTTTTCTTGTATATTGCTTGTAGTCTCGATCAACCAGGCTAAGTATTGCATACTATGCAATAGATAAGTAATGTAGGTTATTTTATCATATTGTAAATACACATGTATACACATAAAACTTATTGCACTTTTCCAAAACGTACAAAAAAATGCTGCGACTGTCTTAGGCAATGCCTATTCATATTATTGTTTATATGATGCTGGTCTGGGTTTTGCCAATACGTAATAGATGTACACGGACACCCATTGTCTCTATTGATTGTGAAGCATGTTTTGTACAAGCCCCACCCAGAACTATAACTATTGATGTGCACATTCATAAGTATATATGTATTTAATCAGTTACTCAATTAATCACTCGGCATATCCAACTGCAATTGAAGAGACAATGATAACAATGAAATTCTAAAATCAATTTATACTTTGCGTAAGTCAGGTGATGCTATCATCTATCCTGATAACATTGATATATTTTTGTTAACAAAATGGGGATCAGATCAATTGGAATGCCAAAATTAGCATCTGATAAACTCAAATTTCAACATGCAATAGACAAAAGAGTTTTTTTAAGTATGTGCCAATTTTAAACTTTGACATACTGCAAAATGATTGAGACTCCTAGTTCTTTTTGCATGAGTAGCAAAGAATTTTCCTGGAGCTGTTGGCTTTTGATCTCCCTTTGTTGTATTTTGATTTATATAACTGCTTTCATATTTCACATAGTGCAACCATTTGCAATATGTTTGGTTTCTGGTCGGTATACAGAAGTACATGTATTGACAGTGATCTATCTTCCAAATATTTTAGGCGCAAGTGCCCTTTGGTCTGATGTCTGGAGGTGATTGGCCATCTATAGATTTATGATCAAAATGACATGCCAAATTATTTATTATGTTGCTGAGTACATGCTATTGAGATTTTTTTTATAATTATTATGTTACATGAAATGGTGAACTGTGGTCTTTAAGAGTCCTGTATATCCTGTATCTCATGCTGTACTGGGCATGTTTTATTAAGGCTGTATTGCTAATGCCAAGGCAATAAAAGCTAACTCTGATGATGAATTACAATATCTCATGGAAACTTACAGCTTTTAGTATCATCTACATCAGATTTGGGAATATTTTGTACCCGGTATGACCCAAATATCAGAATACTGCTTATTGTAATGCTTGCTTGGATCACATTAGAGCTGGTGTTTTAATAGTATATGCTACATAAAACAATTTCTATTTTAAAATATCAATTAACCTGTCCCATTTGAGAAATAACCATTGACTATCATAACCACAAGTCTAGGACGTAAACCACTTGGCTGCAAACTACTTCTGAATTGACCAGTAGAAAAGTAATTACCATAATACTTATCCATAAAAAGATACTGCAAAATAATTAGCCACTGTTCATTTAGAATTTAGATTCACTTCTTATTCAATTTAAAAAATAGCTAGCAAAATACCACATCAGCTTTGAAGCAGTATTCTGAGCATGTAAATCCTCCAGGCGTTTGTTTTCTTTGATTGGGCTATCAAATTTACACTGTGTGAGAGAGTGTATTGTGATTGCTCATGGATTTACACTCTGTAATCAGCGGTTTGCCAAAAATTACAAAATGCTCATGCTATGATGAGGATTGTCTGGTGGTACATATCATTACACTAGTACTTTTTAAATGATTGATGAGGTTTATGTTTCTAAAATTGCATTGTCTAGACTTGAAATAAAGAATGTACACATTGTAAATATCTGTAGATATCTGTTCAATCATTTTGTATCACAGTGTTATAATTAGTGGTAATATTTCAATGGTCACAAATTCTTAGTCGCAGTATTGTTACTGGATCATATACAAATGTAGCATAAACAAACAAAAATATAATTTGTATTAGTAATGAAATGTACCCAGTATCTAATCCTGCGCCCATGGGCCTAACATTGAAGATGGGCTTAATGTTCGAATATAAGCGAGAATAAAAATCATTTTTCCTTTGAAAAAAATTATAGGGTACGCATCAATTTCAAGTTGTTAAATAAGCAAATTCAGCATGTAAAAATTCTCTATTTCTCTTACAAAAATGTATACACACATATATGTTTGAGGTTTTCTTTGCACTTTACAAGGTCATTTGTAACAATATTTTAAGCAGTAACTGAGAATAATGTCTTAATGCCTACAGAGTTTCTCAAGCATTTCAAAATAGAATTCATTAGTAAATCAAGGAACAAAAAATGAAAGCAGTATCATTTTGACATTTTAATGTTGACACACACACACTCAAAAAATGAATTGCTATGAAATTGTGTCCAGTTTATTATTTGTAAGTGGGAAAACTATATTTAATGAAAACTTCCATTATTTGTAAGGTTTGAAGATGTTCTGAAACTAGAAAGGTGATAAATAATGGCAAAAACAAGTGATAAAAGTCAAGAAGAAAAAAAGGTTTGGTTTTGAGAATGGCCCAGTTTATGTTCAATCGAGAAAAAATGATATCATAAATAAGTGTAAATGGAAAATCTGTAGTTGTATATTAAATGTGAACATCACTGAAACATAATATATTGTTGTATTTGCTTCAAATGTTTAATATGTAATGTTATGTGTGACTATTTCAATGGAGCATTTTTGTTGGAGGGGCCAGCAGGTTTATGACATTTAACACAAGTACAACCTGGACATCAAATATAGAAATATCATATTTTCAGGCTGTTGAATCCTACGTTCAGATTAACAATGGAAGAGACCTTATGACAATCAATTAATCGTAAGATTTATTGAACAAGTGTACAACTAACTTGAAGAGAAGACCAAGGCCAAGTACTCAAAGTCATAAATCTTGGTTAGAAATGGCTCCATATGCTCCTGCCTCCTGTCTTTGATGGTCTAAGTGGTTTTGTGTAAAAAGCTGTATGGAGTGAGTAAGATGATAAAGTGTGAGATAATCGGTGGAGATGTGTGAAGTTTACTGCCAAACAGGCATGTAGCTGTCTTGTTTCACAGATGGATGTCATCTCACTTCAATTTTACTGGCCTTTGTTTGAAGATGACAATGGACAATGGTATTTTTTTTCTATTCTGCAATATTGATGATGTAAAATACAGGATTTAGTGATTATAAATGTATGGTGCATTTGTTCCCCAATTGCACTATTGTCATAAATCTAGCGGACATGCATGCTAGGGCATCTGAAAGTGTTATTGTGTATCTGTCAATGGGAGAGTGGTATGAGAGAATGAAAAAAACAAACAAAACAGCTTGACAAAGTGAGAATATGATTATATTCTTTGAACTATTGTAATATTTATTGATTGCTTTTAAGATGGGTTAGAAATGAAGATGGACAAAATAAGGTTTATATATGAAGACTCATTCCGTTTCAAGGAAAGCTGTTCGACTTTTTTGTATTTGTACTAATGTGCCCAGGACAGATTCTTCATCCTGGATGTATAAATGGTGGCATCTCTTTAGATATCTAAATATAGCGAACAATATGTGTTTAATGTAATATGTCGATTTTCATTGACAAATGAGTCGTTGGATGTGGGAGTGTAAATAGCAGGTCCAAGGTAAGAAATTATTCATCTTAATGTCTCGAGCTTGTGAATGTGTTTTTGTGCATCCAACAACAAAGAAGCTGAATGTCAGTATCAGTATGTTATTTGCAAGAGGTTGCTGAAGGATGTCCGTTTATGATTTGTCTTTTTAATTGACATTGATTAACAAACTCTGCAAGCGCCTCATTGGTAATTTCAATTCCATGTAATGAAGCATTTCATTTGCAATTCAAGGTAGAGTTACATGTAAGTAATATTAATAGTTAAAATGCTAGAAGGCTAATATCCATGTGTGCTCACCTGTGGTATTGGGACATGAAATTACTGTATAATGGATGATGTTGCAGTACATCTAATGACAATTGTTGTCTTCATAGAATATGTACATGCCATCAGATAGCTGTACAATTATCTACACAGTCATCTTACTATGAACATGAACTATTCAAACTTGTGATATTAGTACCCTTCACATTTAGATAGATATTTCATGACCTTTAAAAATTGAAGACCAACATGGCCTTGAAGCGAGATGTAGCTTCATAAAGTTTTTCATTTTCATTGTTTTATGTGACTTGATAACTGTTAATTGACCACATTATTTAAGACTTCTAAGATAAAGTCTAAAACTACTTTTGAAGTGAGTACCAGCAAATATATAAATGGCAATGTGACATTTGTTTATTAGTTGAAAAGGAGCAATTCTGTTTACTTCTGCGTTTACATTTGTAAAGATGCTGTATTAAACAATTATTACATATTACGTGGAATTATTTAAAAACAATTCACTCCATCTCTTTCAAGTAAGAAAAAGTAAGAGATTTTAAGCATAGGCCATCTATAAAGCCTAAAACCTTGTCCTTCAGTGTTTGATCCATACAACTTTTTTGCTTCCTGGTATATATGTGTCGTGACATTTTCTCTAAGGGTATCCTGTATTTACAAAAGAGTTGTAATGTTTTTTTCATTCCTATCTAGAACCAAATGTCAATATGTATTTATACATGCCTAATCTTTTATAGTCCGTCTTTTTATTATTTACACCATAAAAATAACAGTTTTCAAGAGCATTTGAACTTATATTCTGTGGGCTAAGACATAGCTTGCCACATGACCCCTTTATAAAATATTATATACCCGGTATATATATTAGGTAATTGAGACACATTAAAATAACATGAGTATTGATATACGAATAAATTCATAAAGTAATGCAGTCTGTAAATAGTATTGAGGAACAAGGGAAAAATTGGATTATTTCACTTTATATAAGTGATTCTGAGTTATTGTATCAAAAGTTCAAAGTACCACTCGGCAATTCTGAACCAGACAATGTCACTTTTATAGAAATCGGTTTTGGTTATTGGAAGCTATGTGACAAAAGGTGAGTTTGGTTGATTAAGGTACAATGTAAAAAAATTATAATATGTTCAACATGAATACAATATCCGTTTCCCAGTACCTTCTTTTGCAAGCGTTTATCTTCTTATGTTAACTTTACTATCTATTTATAGTCAATGAATATGATCAAAAATATGTGATGCATATGCATTTCTTATGATTTCAAGAATTTTGATAATTACATGTAGAGATTATAGGTGAGACCATGGCTTCCAATAGTGTGGATGTATGAGAGACAGTGAAGGTGAGGCTACGAGGAATGCTCACCCGTGCGGGCATTAGTGGTTGCAATGACCATTAGTGTTATTGTATTTTCATACAATTATGTAGAATATTGCAAAAGACAACTTTTGGCACAATTAGAAACCAGAAATATGAGTAAGCCAGAAACCATATTCATCTATTATGTAATTGGTTATCAACAGAGCAAGTGACCAGTCCAAGTGTCAAAGATAGAAACAGTTTTCACACAAGATAATTGGAAGCTGATCTGTCTGCTATGATAGCTTTGTAATAATTGGGCTTGTTTTCCAGACCTGTTATGATAATAGTACTTCAATTTCAAAGCGTGACTAAAACTTGAAATATAAATAATGATTAACTGCTTAAGAAAAGAAGGTCATTTATAGAGATATCAGTAACAAAGATTGAAGCAAAGAATTCATTGTTAAGAGTCTATTATTAAAAATGTACACTTTGTTACATGGATAAAAGTGAACTTGAAACTAGAGTGGAGATTGATAGACAATGTTATAATTTCATAACTACACCAGGTCAAGTTTGTTGTCTGATAATTAAACTTTGTTTCACTCTACCAATGTGATTGAGCACTGCAAATAAATCACACAGTGGTATTTGCATTTGTTTTCAACGCTTCAGTGTCAACTTGAGATTGAAATTTACTATATAAAGATATGGAAGATAGCTATTTGTTTTAAAATTCAGAAGCTTCAATTATGATTGTTGAGTCTAACATTCTGAGCTCATGTACAATCACTCGCAATGAATAATTACAGCCAAAATCAGTTGAAATTGACAGTTATATGCTGTTTGCTCTCCTTTCAGACCAGACTGAACAGCTGTAATCGCACAAAAATGTAATAAACAACAATTTCATCACAATATTATTGTTTCAGTCCTCAATTTGGCTGCAAGAATGAAAATTTACAGGAGCAAATATTGCATTTTTATGGCATCTGGTGTGAATGTTCAAAGTAAGCTATTAGAAATATACTTTTAAAGCATCAGTTTCCAGTCCAAATTCTTCTTTGAAATGATATAATTATAATATCATGCATAAGAATGTAAACTTATAGCATCCTGTGTTTCTTCATTCATGATTTGATACAGAATTTAATAGATACCTTATAATAGGAACCTGTTTTTGTCATGTTGGCGAGACTTTCGTTGTTGTCTCAACAACTTCATCAGACCGAACGGCAATCCTTAGATTGTCACGGGACCACCATGGTGGCGGCGATCACATGACACCAGTGACAGTAGCAAGTCGTAGCCGGTACGCGGTTCATCTCTGGGCCCGATGAAGTTGCTGAGACAACGAAAGTCTTGACAACATGACAGGTACAGGTTCCTATAGGTATCTATTGAATTCTGTATGAAATATTATGCATGATTGGAATCACTCCATTTTCACTTTCAACTTCCTTCACTTTTAATGGGTTAGATGAATAACCATTCTGCATATTACTCTGACAGTGAGTCAGTTTGATACAGGAGCCCACACAAGATACATGACAACAACACTTTTTTTTCACAAGTTTTTTGATTTTATGAAAGTGGTAGTAAAAAGAAAAGATAGGCATTAATGGGGGGGGTGAGTTGAAACTTTCAGCTGGGAAATACTTACACCATACAACAACAATCCACTTGTAAACAGTCATCCATCAAGGAGGTATATCATGGAGCAACAGTATCATGTATCGACTCCACTAATCTGTGTTTGTTGTGTTTGTCATGGCAACTGGTTGCTAAGCAGGTTGATTCTGATGGTTTTTACATGTATGTACAAATATGTTTGTTTTTCGATGTAAAATGGTTCCCTGTAACTCTGAAGGCTAGTAGCCGCTAGATAATGCTGGGGGAGATGTTGAGTGTATTTATCAAGATGCAGGGAGGGGAGGGGGCGCATCAGGCGAGTGAGCGGAAGTTCTAGATTTACTCATTGTGCGCTATTGTATGATGAAATATATTCCATATATAATAAGATATTATTAGATATTCATATGCATAAAAATCAACATTAACATTCAACTTAAACATTCAGGGAACGTCCTTAACAGTACCAGCTTATTATTATATTGACTTCTTTGTACAAGAAGTGTTTGTTAAATGGTGACTCACATGCATTATGGAAAAAAGTTGACCACACATTAATTAAAATTCTATTTGGAAGATAACATGCTGCATCTGTATCAGAAGGGCAATGGTCAAGGTATGGTAGCCCTTCAATCTATATGGTTTCTTGATAATTATCAAAATATCCTATTGTAAGAATCACAGACTTAATTTATCATCAAAAGTTTGTTGTTGGTTTCGGAAGAGGTGAGGGGGGGGGGGGGGGGGCATGACTTATCAAGATATCAGTGTTTTCATTGTGGGTGTCAACAAGTCATCATTGTATGAAACAGTTCAGAAGGTGAAGTTCCTGAACAACATCATGGTAGAAAGTGGTGAAAAGTGGAACAAATGCTACTATTGTGTCTATGAGGCAGTTATCATGAAGGACCTCTCCTACATAAGTGTTCACATGCATATGGTGAACACGGACTATGTATGCTGCACTAAATATAACATTTTACTGTTTTGAACATTGCTTATTTTTTATGTTATGATTTTGCACATTTATTATTGCTGATACTATATATCTCATGTTTCTTTGTTTTTTCCAGGTAAATTCAGCTTGTCTATTGATAGGAAGTAAATTGTAATGTAAGTACAACAAAAATAAGCCTTTTTTTGTCTTTGATGATTTTTTAAGAATATCCATAGTAGGTAAACTATTTGTTTAAAAATTGGCTGAACAAATTTTATATTTGAACAGGTATATAAAATGTAAGGAATATATACAATATATCAGTCTCGTTCTCCTTCTAGACTTTAAAACCGATGTGAGGTTTTCTAATGCAAAATTGGAATTATAATGTTAAAACGAATATCTACTTCAAATTAAATGTGTAGTTTTGTATCTTCAGCCATTTAAGCCTGAAAACTATAGTCAAAGGGTTTGTTAAATGTTTAATGTAATGAAGAATCCATGTGAGTGGATGTGGTCAGGTTTGAAGATGCTTTGAACTTGAAGCATAATAATTTTAAAAATACTCTTGAGATAATAGTTACGCCACTAAGTTTCTATACACTGTAGACAAGTTTCAATTATACTCAGATGTAGATGATTTTTAGGCAATCATTTATGTCATCCATTATTAAAACGTGTGTAATGATCGATCCACAACCTTTCAGGAGAAAATCATTAGCAGGAATTCATTTTTACTATCAATATACTCTCATGTAATTTCATCTTGGTGCTTCTAAGGCATATATCCAACTTGACAGGTTATTATGTGGATGTTATTAATTATGTGCTAAATTTGTCCTCTAGATTCTTAAAGGAAGTTTATTGTAAGTGTTTTGTTATGTAAAACTGATGTTATAGTTTTATGCATAAGCATTACTTGAACTTGCAAATGTTGAATCTTACATCATCAAAATGCTCTTAAATTATCTTATTTTTATTATGCAAAATCCATAACGTTTTTATGTAGTCTCATTATGCCATTTGATAAGATGCATGTATGACACTCATGCGAACATGTTGCTTTGCAATTTCCAGTGTGACAGACCATGCATTGTACATCTTAAGCATACATGTATACAATACATACATGTATACAATATTGATATTCTTTTTTTTAGTTAAATGACAGAGATACTAACTATAGGTAATACAAATTATTAGCCTATATTGGCAAGTGCAAAGACTGCATAGTCTGATAATTTTTATTATAATGTAAAACAATGTACATATATATTATTGGTGATCGCAAAATGTTCTGAGATTCTTGAATGTCATTTTGAGAAACATTGTTTATTTTGAATACAATCTGGTCTTACAGGCGATTATTGCTAACTTGCCAGACAAGCTCTGTGTGAATCCAATAATAATTTCCCTCGTGAACTTAAGATGGTAACTTATACATCACTTTTTACACTCCCAAAACATACAAACAGATCCTATTGATGGATTGATGGGTTAAATGGGTATAATTTAGATAGATAATTTTGTTGAGTAGAGTTCATAATTGAAGAATTTCTTTTAACTGTTATGTTTAAATTTCGTTTGCTATTATGTTTGATTAATGTCTCATAAGGAAGTAATTTGTAAGAGTTGAAAAGAAGTGATCAACTGTCTAAAGATTTACCTTATAGTTGCACACCCAAATTTGAACTAATATTAGTAATCTTTGAATGACAATGTAGTGATCAATAGTTTTGTGAATCAGAACTTGTTAATTAATTGTGCATAGAATCGATGCAAAATTTAACAAATATTCAATTGTCTTGTGTGTTAGATAAAAAAACATTTGCTAATAGACCACATAGAATGTAGAGCCTGCACTGCAGCAGAGGTGGGAACATAATACACACGCATAGTCGCATAGTCCGTTGCATTTATGTGCTGGCTGCAAGTTCATGGAGTAACATATTCTATTATGACTAAAATATAGTACTGAATATCAAAATAGAATATAGGACTGATACGCCATTTTTTTGCTGCACCTACATAAAAAATTTCAAATTCTGCTTGTTTTTTTATCATAATGAATATTTACATGAAAATAGCAATTTTCAGTCCTTGTCGTGGACAGTCAGACATTTTGAACAATTCTAAATTGGAAGTTCAAAAGGTCCCATGATTATAACAGCAAAGTGTACAGGTACTGACATACACATTACGGCATCACTTGAGTGATATCCATTTGTAGGCAAATTGAAATATTGCTGTTTTGATCATGGGACCTAATCCCCAAAGAAGGAATGTTTTAAAATGTCTGACTCTGTTTCTGGCAAAGACTGAAAACATGCCATTTTCAGGTATGTGTTCATTATGATGTAAACCAATCAGAATTAAAAACATTTCTATGTAGGTGCAGAACAAATTAAAGTATCAGTCCTATAATTTCAATTTTGATATTCAATACCAGTTTTAGTAGTATAATAATAAAAGTGTTATTCCATGAACTTTTGGGCAGCACATTAGCATTCTGAGCTATTAATCATTGCATCTGGTAGTGTTTGAGAATTTTATATTTATCATGAAATCAATTACAAAATTGAATACAATATTCAATGTTATCAATTTAGATATTTATTTCAAATGAGCAGTCATCTTTTTTCTATTTGTGTGTAAGGAACAGCTAGTGTATCATATGTTCTGGGAAAATCTAATTACATTGTAATTGATACTTGATATTCAAACTACAGCCCTGGTTTCATTATCTATAAGGTTGAATGTTTATTGCTTAATCAATTTTGCTCCAACAACACTTGTAGTACCTTTGCTGCTTTCATGTGGTAATAATACAATAGTGGGCCATGTACAAGTAGCAAGTTCATCTCTTTCTCATGTATTTTATAATGGACTTAAAAAAGACTACAACTATTGGAATGCTAAATGATTATTGGTACAATTTTGCAGTTTTTATTGGTGAAATGTGATACTAGTCTGTAAATTGTTACAGATGGTTTGAAAAATATACATATGATGCATGATATCAGTATTCTAATTTTCTCAAGAATCATGTTATTATACGCTGTCTAGGAACCCATTCCATCTAATTAATTGTCTTGAGTTCCTTTTACAAATCCAAATGGTGGTTGAATACATGTATTTTGTAGTCTTACGTTTAATATTACATTTGACATATGTCAACTGTAATTTTTCGATTGTCTAGAAATTGCTATTCAAATAGGTAATTGCTATGCTCGGATATTTTTGTGATTGATGTATTAGGTGTTCAAAGGCTTCTTTTTTTATATATTTTCAGCTTATATGGTAATAATAATGGTATGATATCATGGTAAACACTCTAGAATGATACAACTTCTACCAGACTACTGAACCTTTAAAGTCTGCAAAATTAATCTGTGGCATAGACTTGAATGTCAAGAAGTTTCACAAAACATAATTGGGCGTCAATGTATGAAATAGTGATTGATTGGTTTGGACGTGATGACTCATCATAAGTTCTGCAAAACCAGATGTAGAGCAAATGTAATGCATATAAATAAGTGCTTATAAAAAACATGGTCGAATACTGAAAGGTCTTTTAGACGTTATGCGCTTGCTATAGGTAATACGAATGACTTATTTTGAAGTAATTGCTCCAGGAATCTGTAAGACAATTTGTCTTACTGTCTTGTGCCATTAGCACATTTAGTTATTAATTAATTAATATGTTACATCTTTTCTACCATTGATGTATATATGTGTCAACCAGTTCGTATTTAACATTTGCACCACAAATACAAACTTCCCAAAATATGAATAGCATCAATGACAACAAATGTTATAGCTTGTGGCGTAAAACTATGATGAGTTGGTTTTCAGTATGATGTTGCTATGTTGAGCATCTGGTGGCTAGACACTGACCTTCCTGCACTTGAGCCTGCTTCCAAGATCAATGTCAAGGTGACACCAATTATAAGTACTCACCATTTTGATCGCTTACAATTTTTAGTTTGATTATATTTACTTTTATAAATGATAAAAGTATAATGACAGACTGAAACAAAAGTCTTTAAAACCTATAGAACTGTAAAGGTTTAATATAAGACGTACTAGTCCACATTACAGTTACCAGTTGGTTTGATACAGCCATCTTGCTAGGTTTATATTTTATGAGAAAAAGAATCAGATACTGATCAGATAGTGTGTTATACATGTGATCATAGTCATTAATAGTTTGTGGTCTAAATGAATCCAAATATTTTAATTCCTAATCTAAAGTATTATATTCATGATTGGATGATCAATCATTTAATTAGATATTCTCCTCATAATTATTTTTAGTTTTCATCATTTCATATTTTACAATTATGATTATTTGAATTAAGATAATTTTGCAAAATGATATACATGTACATGATGACTTCCACTAATGGAAACTGATATTTTGGTGATAATTTGTCAAACTGGTTCTGTTCTCTAATGCGTTCTTAAATTTTTTTGTATGGAATAAGAACTTACGATATAAAACAATGTGTCTATTTCTGTTCTCATAAAGATGTGATGTGCTCACATGATCTTTTCCATGATGTTATCATTGTAACTACTGGATCCTGGCACAAAGTTTCGACGAAATGTCATATCTATGCTATTAATCCAGAGACCTGCAGGAAGTTTTTTCTGTCAGTATATGATGATTATTACACGTCCATAAGTCTTGTTTTGTTATGGGTATGCTACTCAGTTAATTAGAACTTCTGACTTAGAAGATAGCTAGATATTTGCTAGTGAAATTATGTATTTTGGATCCTTGTCATATGCTGTTGACAGGGGTCAATTCAGCTGCTAGCCCGCTGGCCCGTGGCCAGTTAATAGAAATGGTCTCGAGCCAGATGACTCTGTCTTGAGCTGGCCCGTTTGGCCAGTAAAAAAAACATGAATATTGGTGCCCAAAAAATCACAGGGCTGTCAACACTCACGGTTTTTTGACAATGAAATCAGCATTACAGCCAGTTCTATGATTAGTTACTGTTTTTGCTTAATCCAAGGCAATAATTGAATATGCACACTTAGTTGTTTATTAAACCAAAAATCTTGAGAGACATTACTGACATGCCGTGGTTAGTGGCTGTCCACTGCTCTGCTCAAAAGCTTGGCAAACAAGGATATGGTCAAATAAAATTTCTCACTCTATGGCAAAGTTGATAGTTTTTTTGCAATCAAGTATATTGCAAAACAAACCATCACCATTAACTAGCTCGAATATAAAAGCGTTAAATATCAAAAAGTAACTCAATTTGAAACTCAAATTTCCTGATTTTATTGAACATTTTGACAAACCGGCAATTTGACAATGAAGAATACCATTACATTCCTTTGTACACTGTTTCCATTCACTCTAAACCAAACAAACTTAACAAGTGAAGAATAAGCTTGTTAATTAAGCTGCGTCTCTCCGTAATAGGAATGTGGTTTTATGTTCGGGCCAGTGAATGTTGGGTCGGAGTAGCTGCATTCAGTGTCAATTGGCCGGACTGTCTAGTTGAAATTTTTAACTTAAGTCGACCCCTGCGTTGAAATAAATCATTTTTTGGCAATTTAATATGGTTTATATTAATGTTTATTTGAATTTTGGTTGCTTTGATATAGAGCAGTGCTACTTTAGATGGTACATCTTTCTATCATCAGAGCAAACACTTGTCTCATCTATGGACTTCTTATCATGAAACTAACATTGGTTGGCGAATAACCTTGACATATAAATGGACCATTGTTTTGCAGAATTAAACTGTTCCATATCAAGGATCAAATGTCTTGTATTAATGATTTCCAACAGCCTGAGACAATTGATGTTGGGGTACAATGTGATTTCGCCTCCTATTCAGATCTGGTTAGCTTGGGTGTTGATCAAACTCATCCCAAACAGGTTGCACACTAGGGTCCTCATGGGTAGAAATTTGGGTACTCAAGTACTCGCCTCCCTGTACTCACCTCTTACTCAAATACTCGGTCATTAGTGAAGATCCATTATTACTGGTTCCAAGTAGTTGATGAATATTCATTAGACTTATTTGACCTAGTATATAGATAGATGGAATGGGAGTCCAGTCAGTCCACATAATGCTGTAGAAAGAATAACTGCAGTTACACCAGCAGGGATCGTGGAACCAGTGACCAGTGGATAAAGTTATATCACACATCATTAATTATATCATATTATTATAAGGAAATGGATAGCAATCAAATCTCATGAATGGTTGAAAATTTATACATACATGTAGTAGGCTGCTTTTACATTAAAAAAGATAAAAAAAAATAAAGTTGGCATATAGTTGAGAATATACATAATTCAGGTTCTTAGGCGTCTTTTTACCTATGTATTGTGATGTTGAATCTTCTAAACCAACATGAAAGATTTGAACCAGAAACCACTCTATTAAAAGTAATTACTTTTTCTGTTTTGTTAAGCGTTGCCATATTGTCTGTATCTTCAGCTGTTAGTTTTGAAGATCTTCACATTTTTAGATGACCATGATAATTTGATAGTAGATAGATTGAAATGTTTGCTATTGTCGTAAAAAAGTAATGAATATTTTAAGATTACGAGATATTGTATGTACAGCAGTTTTTTCAACATTATAAGCATCTTTATAACTATATTTGCTGTGTTAAAGATCCATTCCATCAAGCTTTCAGATATATACAACATGTTAAACAAAATTCTTTCATATGATAATAGCCTTCAATTTAGCATGTTTGTAAAATTCCCCAGACAGTAAAAAAAACTACCTATATAAGCTGGAAAAGTCAGTCAACTGAAGAAGACTGTATAATATGTACAGAATATCAGGAATCCAAGCTAGATGCTAGTGAATCAACTGAAGTAGCAATATCATCTGACATCTTCTGAGAAGTAAACTGGATTCTGAGCTTATCAGGCTTGTTATGATAATGTGTCTACAGTGCCAACCAGCTGGCATGGCATTGACTGTATGTGCATAGGACCAGAGCCTCACAAAACCCTCAAGGGAATAAGGGAACATTGATTACAAGTATTTGCAGATTTCAACATTTGTCAACACATCAACTGATTTGAATATTTTACAGTCGATTTAAATTTAAATAATACTTAGGAAACCATGATTTAAGATAATGTTAATTTCAAAGAGATTTATACATGTTTTATTAATTGTGATATATAGCCATCGTCAGCTGATTGCACTGTGTGGAACATAGAACCAATCTAACTTGCCAATCTGTGACTATAAAGTGAAAAATAAAATATGTTTAGTTTTTGTTTTTAGTTGTCCGGCATCACACATGACCATTGACATAATATTTTATAGATAATAAATATTTAGGTCATATGTAAACATGATGAATTGAATCCACAATTAAGGTGGATCTGCAGCAATTAGACCTGATAGAAGGCTAGAAGCACACCCGCTTAAATAGGTGGCTCAGAGCCTGGCTTCAGTGAGGAGTAGCCTTATCACAAACATGATTAGTGTCAGATAACTAGGGCAATGGGGGCATGATAGACAGATAGTGGAATGAGTGCCACTGCAAAATAGTCTGCTCATATTGTTGTGGGGTTAAGCTCAAACACTGGAAGGAGTACCAGGTACTAATGTGATGAAATAATTTTGGAGAATTACTAATGTGACTATTTTTAGATATAAAAAAATAAACATTACTTAAAATCCTAGTTTCTTCAAAAGAACCATTGCCAAGTAACATCATCATTAGTGTACAAAAAATCCCATACAATTTGCCTCATGTATTAGTCATGGTATAGACCTAAAGTTATTTCAATGAGCCAATTCAGCATCTGCTATTTCATATGATGATGTGATATGTATAGCTCTTCCACTGTTTATGTATGGTTGGGTTATCATATATAGGGGCATTTACCATATAGTAATCCTTTATCTAATAGTGAGCAGTTTTTCAATCTCAATCCAAGTATACATGTAGAGAACATAATTGTTGTGATGCTCTGCTGTGTTATCAGTGCCTCAGCTAGTGGTACAGTTGCCCATTAAGCACACAGCAGCCTACCATATAATAGTTACATTATATGCAGTTTGAGATGTACAAATGTTGGCAATTGGAAGGATCTTTACTGGTCTGGCTGTCATTCTTAATTGATTATTGTAAGTAGAGTATGTTATTTTTAACAATGTTTGTGTTTATGATATCTAAGTATTTGTCCTTGAATGTGTAATAATGGGTGTGATTTATGACAGTCTGGAGTATCTTGTCATAGATGTATCTGAAAAACACTGTCTCACATGTCATTAGAATACTGTTAGTTAATGGCTTGTTTAAGCAATTGGTATAGACACTATTGATGCTGGTAATAGAGACTATCTACATCACTTCATGGTCCATTCATGCAGAGCAGTTGAAGAGATACTAGTGATGGTTATTTGCTTGAGCTCACTAGGAGGTACCATTCCGATGATAGTGAAACAATGAAGACCTAATGATGATATATGTAGAAACCATATAGTCCACTGTGTCTTATCAGCATGAGGTGCAATAGTAGATCAAACCCTACAGGGTAGCCCATGGTGTAGATTTGATAGATTTAGGGATGACGTTTTTGTAAGTGATCCTTGCAAGATTATGGTGAAGTGCTGACTAACTGTTTAAAAAGCTGGTGACATACTCCCAACAACTATATTGACATGGGTTTCATATGTCTATTTCAAACACAGGCCTTTATTGTTAAAAATTTAAAGACAATACAAGCATTGTACAGTGGTTTTAGAAAATAGCCAAACCAGTGAGCGTAGAGTGCACTGGGAGGAAAAAAAGACTGGTTGCCCCATTGGCAGGCATGTTATTTTATGGCCATAGACACATCAACATTGTAACTATGGCTGTTATCACAGGCTGATAAGCCAACATGATAAACGGCTGATCCTCGAGTGTTTCTGCTCTCCTCAGCCTCCACATTCTCAGCATTTTCTCAGTATCTCAATCACAATTAAAAATGCTAGTATTCAATGAAGGCCATTTTTTATGAATTGATTGTCCCACATTTTTAAAGGGAATGTTTATCAGGGTGTATCAAGTGTGTTTTTGCATATGCCCTTAGTGAATCCAAGCTTAATAAATATAAGTGCTGTGCGCTTGTATGCGCAGATATGATAGTAAATTATGATAAATTTTATTTCAATTCGTATGATGTACAGTAGAACCGTTCTATTAAGATCACTTATTAGAGACTGATCACAAGTGAACCTTTCTATTAAGATCACTTATTAGGGACTGACCACAAGTGATCTCAGGCTCAATGTATTGCTGGTCTCTCTATGGAGGTTTATTTTGGTCCCTTTATAAGCTTGGGACTGCAAGAAACGGTCTTACTATGGAGGTTGTTTCAATAGAGAGATGGTCTTAATTGGATGTTGAACTGTAGATTATTACAGTTTAATTGTCTGCAATTAATCATAATTTGGGTCTGTAAAATTAGTTTTGGCATTGAAAGGATGTTTGTGGTAATAATTGTAGACATTTGAATCCATATTGTTCGCTGGTACACTACAAAATTTGTTGAGTTATTAATTAAATGTAAGATTGAAAATAGATACAATGAATTTGGCAGGTTTCTCGTATTGAAGATTGTCTTAGTCTTTATTAGATAAGTAATCCAATGATACAATGTGTTTTCTGGTCCATATCTAAAGTCACAAATTGTTAAACACTAACTACTGTGAATACCATAATGAATTAAAATTAACATTAGAAACAAAATTTGTTACCATATATCTTTTCCCCAAAAAGTTATACCTACATTTTGATTAGGTAATTAGATTTATTTCTATAATTTGAAAGCAGCAAATCTTTATTACAGTATATTTTCATTAATTTACCGTTTATTCTCATATGAATATTTGTGCATATGGTAATTTAGGTCTTTTAACTTTTATTTTTAACTGACATGTAACCAAACTTCAACTTTGGATGTAATTAAAGGATGCTGTCTTAATCTAATCAACCAGTACATTTGTCACCATATTAGCTACTATTCGAAGATTTGTTTGTTTATCTAAAATGGAATAATAATTATTGTTCTGGACCTTGGTCATAATTGTTGTCCATGAAATATGATCAATAATCAACAGAACACATTTAAATCTCCTCAGGCTATGATCATATTATTCATATTCATTTGCGCACTTAGAACAAATGAATTATATGAGGTGCAAATGAGGCTTTTAATGATTTGGCGTACAAGAAATGTCAGTTACATCTATGGTAACTATTTGTGTGGAAATATTAAGTTATCAAGCTGTACAGCTTATAATCTTATATAAATCACAAATTACTATAAATCATGCAAAAACAAGCTTGTGACAATAGCCACCATCAAAATCTCAACATATGGTCCATCAGTAGACCCCTGGTCCTGGATCTCTATTCTCTTCACAGTCTATTATATGACAATTTCTGACGGTAATAAAGCATTGTGTACATAGTACTACTATTACTACGATGACATATATTTTCACGGACATATTATTATATACAAATCATGGTCATCATATGGTGCCTGGAGCCACCATGTAAGTCTCTTGAACTAGTATGAAGATTGGTGCATTTGCAGCACAGTGGTCACCTTGGGAACTAAGTTAATACTTTGATGAAAAAGGATAGAAATTGTGCAATAGTTCAGAATACAGATATATAAAATCTAAAATAGTATTATTGCTTATGATCAATGCAAATATTAAGGTGAACATCACTTGGAAAAATGTCTAGCATTTATTTCACAAAGATATTCAGAAATGTAGCAGAAAGGAGACAGCATTACAATTGCCTGTGGCTATGATGCCATTATTGTTTGGGCACTGCTGCAATTAATGTTCGTATCTGTCAAAGCTAATTGAATATTGTCAGTGAAGAATAGATTATCTTATAGAAGTTTTTGTAACTTTTAAGTGTATTTGCCAAATTACTAGAAGTACATGTAGAATATTTAAGCCTACCTTACACAAGTCAATTCTACCTATGTACGCTGGTGAATAAATTTTGGTTAAACTTTGTAATTAATAGTTAGATTGCGTTAGTCAATTCGCATATATATATATATATATATAAGTAACAGTTTGTTTGGCTTTGTAACTCAACGTAACATACATTTTTTTCCACATTAAATGCCGTCTTAATATGCCCAAGCTCCAATTCGTGTTAATATGTTATACTTATTTGCTTATGTGTAAAGCGGGTTTTAGATATTAAAGTCAGTTTTATGCCATTTTTTAAATGAATACTAATTGATGGGTACCATATTGAAATTTTTGTATGATCTTTAAGATCGGTCATTCGCGGATAACCTTTAACATTTACATATGAAGTTCAGACTTTCGACGAGTAATTGCAGAATATTTGTCCTAGGGGGTATATTAGATGCTAGTATTCAGAAATATCGCCAGCTTATCCCTTTGTTATCACCTAGCGCCAAACACTCCATTCAGGAGGTGACAATAGTGTCTCTTGTCTATTGTTAAACAAGGGCAAGATTACTCAGGGGCACTTTTCAACCCTACTTTACACATTTCATTCACTTCTTCCATACAGTTACAGGCAATAATTACTTACCTTCTCTATAGGTGGACTAAGGGTACATCTAGGAATCCTGTCTAAGATCTTTGTCATTCTATGCAAATCAGTGTTAATTAATAATCATATTAACATGTAGCATTTTTTACTGGGAAACAACCTTTATCTGTTATTTTATAACTGTAAGTCAGATATCTAATATAACAAGTTTGTTGTCTTCAACCATTGAAGTGCATGTTTGAGCCATGTTTTTTAACGTGATTTTGATTTCCACTAAAATTGACATTAGTTTGATAATTTTTAGTTGAATGGACTATGCATGTTTTTGTTACGAAGTTATAGTATAAATAGAACTCTTTAGAACATCAAGCGTGATATAATTTTTTTTTTATTTCACATAGTTTGTTAAGTTTGACAAATACAAAACTATCTCCAAGAGGGATTTTAACATTCTCAATGACGATCATGAAATGATACGTTACAGCAGAGTGTAATTAATTTGTCTATTGGTTTAATGTTGGAGAATGTCCTACATGACTGGCAATCTTTCTTTCAGACTAATGCTCAGAAAGTCAGAATACAAGGCACGAGCTTTCAAGTACCTTATATGTAACCTTGGTGTATCCACGCATGCTATTTAGTTTAAGAAAAAATCACTGTTACTTCAAATACCTGGTGTGTAATTGTGTTGGATTCCCAGGGAAGGCAAAGAATTTATGTTAGATAATTTGTAAATTTACAATTTATTTGTAACGAAGTAACTTACAATAGCTTGTAATGTTCCTTTATTTGTGAGTTGGGAGAACTTCACATCTGGAAGCAGGTCATTTATTACTGCCATGTAAATTGTTGAGAACGTGGAAAATCTGAAGAAATTTAAATGTTTTGATTTTGCAATATTACATTGCTTAATTAACTAGATCAAAAGTGCTCAGAGAGCACAGCGTCGTTAGCGCA
This sequence comes from Streblospio benedicti, assembly GCA_019095985.1. Classification (NCBI taxonomy): domain Eukaryota; kingdom Metazoa; phylum Annelida; class Polychaeta; order Spionida; family Spionidae; genus Streblospio; species Streblospio benedicti. The sequence goes on along the minus strand of CM032662.1, from coordinate 34,895,046 downwards.
CCATTGACCCATGGGCAATAAAGATGTTTGCTTTCCAATAAAAGCAGAAAAAGTCTTACTTGATGCGTGACTCATCCTACATCTATGTTATTGGCATTGGACTGCAGGCGCTTTCTAAACATGGCTAAAGTAAATATCTATTGCCCATGAGTCGACATTACTATGGTAACGCTGTGCTCGCTGAACACTTTTATTCCAAAATAACCACTATGCCAATTCGATGGTCATCTTTTGAAACTATAGTGGAAAAATAGAAAGAAAAATAATTAAAATGACCCTCTAAAAGGTAAACTGTAATTGGCAAAGTGCCACAATTGAATACATGTACAGTTAATATTCAGTAGCCATGTAAGCATTGTACAAAGTTTGAATGCTTTCGCACAAGCATCAACAAAACTATTGCAGAAAATGTTGAAAATGGACCCAAATAGGCACTATGGAAAGCACACTTTAACTGGCAAAGTGCCCAAAATCAAATCACTTCGGTGTCGCCTCATACCAAATGGTTGTGTAAAGTTTGAACAAAATAGGGAGAAGCGTAAAAGCTCTAGCTTGTCCGGAGACAAACATACATACATACATGCATAGTTACAAACGAACAAAACACAAGGCTCTCGCTTCAGCTGCTGAAGCGACGCAATTATGCTCTAAACGTAAGAAATTCGGTGCTGTGTCATCCAAACCTTTACAAACCTTTGTTAGAATGCATAAGAATGGTTCATATCAAAAGAGTTGCTGTAATGCTGCATAGACAATTCATCATTTGAAAGATTACACGTTATCTGATTGTTATTTTAACAAATGGATGAATCAAGACCAGTGATTTTCCTCTGGTGAATAGAAAAGTCTGTGGGAGCATCCAGTGTGTGAGAAACATGGTAAACCAATGAAAGGATTTACTACTGTGAAAAATTTATGAATGAGAAAGTCAGCTTTAGACTTGTTACATTTCTCTAGTCATAAATATAAAGACATAGCAGTTGTTAGGAATCATGGGTTGGAATTGGAGCCTAGAATTGGAATTGTAGAACATGTTTGAGCTCTAAACAGGGTTGAAATCAAACAGCATTATCAATGTATATTATTTATGATCCAAACCAGAAAACATTTTTATGAATTCTTGAGGCTTGTAAACTATTTGTGGTGAAGGGTTTCTACTCTATTATATCAATTAGGCACTTAAGGTTCAAGTGCATAGTTTTGTTTATGAATCCCATATATTTTAATGAATTCTTTCTCAGTTCACTGTCTCATAAATTTAATGATTGGATGGTTAAGTTTTAGATATTTGAAGATATGTTTTAAGTATTTATTTAGTACAAGTATGGCAATTTATTTTTTCTCAATTTTAACATTTGTCTCATTTTTAGTTTTAATTAAAATGTTTATGGCAAATCCGTAAGTGGGCAACATCTAGTGCCACAGAGCACAGAATACTCTCATGAATGCCAAGCAAAAAAAGGTGTGAATAACCTGGTGTAAACTGTAAATGCAATGGATGATTCAGTTGGAGGATGATTATAAACTGTTGTTTACATTTATAGCATTTTTATTTCTGAAACTGAACTCATTAAACAGGAATGAGAGTTGTATCTAAATATGGACCAACTGCTAATTAAAATGCACACTGTGTCACTAAGAGATCATTTGCATCTCATTACATGGGATTAGTACTCGTTCCAGTTCATGCTCCATGACATGGTGATTTACTAATGAACGAATACTTAATATGGGAAAACTAGATTTCGAAAAGAATTTGAAAATATTTTTGATAGAAATGATTGAAGACACAGATGAAGGAAAAATGTAGTTTATGTTAAATGCTGGAATGGATTCAATTAACAGATGCATAACAAATTGATTATTAATTTCCATGCCTGGTATACTTGGAAGAATTTAAAATCTTAAAATTGAAAACATACATAATTAGCAATTTGATTCATTAGATTTTTAACTGGTACCATTTTAATTGATGGAGATACAATGTAGAGACTAAAGAGCTTATAAATTAGAAGGGGGACAAACCTATTTGGTGCATTTCTATTCCTTAAGTTGGAATGTAGATAAAAATTATCATTGATAATTTACATGAAAGTTAATGAATACATGTAGTGCTTGCTGAACGAGGTTTTGTTTCCCTCTATTCATGTTTAATACTTTAAAGTATTTAAAGATTACAGGAATATATATTTACGTGATAAAGATAAAGATAAAGATTACAATCATGCATGGTTTCCTTTATTTATTTTGCTTGTTCTGAGGCTGTTCTTACAGACTCAGACATATAAAGTTAAGCGAGGGGCACATTCCACCGCAAGGTGGGTCTACAGCCAGTCTACGACCAAAAACACATAGAAAACGTGAGGATCCGTGCATATGCAGTGCGGCAAACGTCCGTTTTTTTTTCAAGGCAGTACAGTGGGATCAGAAGAAGTTTGGCTTGCCAAACTTCTTCTACCACCACCCTACGTCATGGTCTGACCGTAAGGAGGCAGTGCGGAGAACTTACGCTAATCATCGTATAATCACTGATGATTTAGACGCATGGTGTCGCAGGGTCAGGGTTAGGTAGAAAAGTGTTACTCGTCAGCAAGATGAGTAATCCTCAAAAATCTACTCGTCCTGCAATAAAATATACTCGTCCTCCTGGCACGAAACTCAACTCTATATTTGTATGCCAAATTGACCAGAATTGCTGCTCGTCAAAAGGACGAGTTGCTAAAACATTCTACTCGTCCTCCACAAGGTTTTATGAGCGACGAGTGGCTAATCCTGACCCTGGTGTCGGCACAAATACAGCACTGGCGCCGTGCGTTCTCTGTACCATCCACATAAGAATGCCGCACTTCAGTAAGCACATGGTGCATATAACATAAGCTGTACGCGAGTACAACGCACGTTTGATGCATGTTGAACTCATGGTCACCTCAATAAAAAAATCCCAGTGCCAACGCACCCATAATGTACAGAGCCCGTGAGTATGTGCCAGCAACTGTACATTTGTCCATGCCTGCGGAAAACGCCGTTGACGCGGCAGACCTCCAGACGCCTTGCGTCAATAAAGACTAAATCATATGAATTTTATATGACATTTTCAATAGATGCAAAGTAAGACAAGGTCATCTCCCATATAACACAATCTGTTATACAATGTGATTTCTACACTATTCATAATAGACATGTAAGTTGTAAAATGGTTATTGTATTTAGTGTTGGCAGCTATATGGGTTTAGGTTTGGTGATAGTGTGTGGATTGTCATAAGATTGTCATAAGATAAATATTATGTCTACTATATCTCAATCCACATATTGGTAGCCCTCATGAAATTTAAGAGGCGTGTTGAGAGCAAAAAGGGCGCTTTTTATGGATGTAACTTTTAAGCACCATTCCTCACTTACTCTTCTACTCACTCATCACTTATCCACTTTTTCATCCAGCTACATTTACTGATCTTGCAACATGAATAAAAGAAATTGTCTGGTCCATTATTTGTTTGCATTTTACTGTTATTACTTTCTTCTCAAACATAATTGAAAACTTGGAAGTTTTCATTGTAAACAAGTCGTGAGAAGTTACTGATGAGAATATACTCAAGCATATCACATAAAATGATTAAAAACATAATGAGTTAAAACCTAAAATGCAAAGACTATATGCTAAATTTGTCATCATAATTATGGCAATAGAATTTATTGCTTGGGCATGAAGTACCAAATAATTATTGTATATAATATTGTAATTCATCACTGCTTTCACAAAACAGAAAAATATTTACACTGTCTACTTTGAATAGAAATTCAAATGGGGTAAATTTTATATATTACAGCAGTCAATTATGCTATAGTTGCAGAACGCTTGTGATATATGTCACCTTTAAGCTATTGTATAGAATTTCTCATGTTTGGAACTTCTGAACTAATAATTGTTTATTTGTTAAGACTGGGCTTGTATCATTATATATGTAATTATGTTTCAAGCTAGTAGTGGTTTTACACTTAATATGATAGATATAAAAGATCAGTTACAAAAGCTTGTGTGAATGCAGTTGCATACTTGTAATTTTCCATATTTGTATAACAATATTTCAAGGTTTTGGGAACTTAGAATTAAATTTTCCTAAAATATTTGGAGGATTCCACTTGTAAGTATTGAAGCATCTGATGTACTGAATGGTGTTCTATATATCTATGACCTAAAATAACGTTTATGAAGCTAATTAAGTGGTCGTACATGGCTTATTACATTCATCATTGCATTTAAATACATATCATGTATATATTAATGTTAAAAAGGCCTACATTTCATGTGACAAAGCAGTAACACCATGTTATAACAATTATCAAAGACGCATACCATCATGCTGTAAGATCTTTTGTTCCAAGTTAAAAACAAGCTTGTTAAAGGACTGTCTTGCAATGTTTTGTTATGAAGCAGGTATTTATTAGTGTTTTCAAGATAGTTTTATTTTCAGAAGAAATGTAAGTAAATGTATGTTTCTTAGTATATCCAAATACAAAGTACTTGTATAGGCTAGTGAATATAGAGGGCTATTCACACTTCTCATTCATTGTTTTAAATGCATCTTTCTGGTTTTCCAGGTAATATGGTTGCTTGCAAATGTGTTACGAAATTCTAGGTAGTAAGTACAAGATTACATTCCTGTTAAATTGGTGATAGTGTTAAGTTCAACCTGAATGCTTAATATAAAAAGATCAGGCTCTTTTCCAACAAAGTCATTTGTTTAAGAAACATACAAGGTATTATCTATCTAATACAATCTGACTGCGTATCACTACCATAATTATCCAAGGTAGAGCTCACACACTCTAGCATAAGATAGGGAGTTAATTTTTTTTGGGTGGGTGAGTAGATAGGGAAGATGACTCATGGTCAAAGGTTGTGGGTTTGATCAATGGTTGTTTCAGTGGGTGGTTGTGGAGCAATCTAATCCCTCAACCAATTTCAGGCTGATCAATTAGACCTAAAACACTCAATAGGTACTGGTCAGTTAGTTGAAAGTGTGTGTTAATAAAGTGAGAAAGGATAGTAGTAATGACTTGAATGCCAATGTTGTGGTGTAAATCGGTAGATCGTAAAGATTTTGCTGTGGCACGGATAGAACTGTCAAACAGTATATTTCTGTTACCATTTTGATGGAGAGGATAATTCCAAAGTTCATAATAAGATGGCACTCAGTTCAAGATCAATGTAAATAAGTTTACCAGTTATGTCAAAAGACAATGCCAACTTATGAAATAGTAATTCTATTAGAGACTTCTTGATTTTCATGTTGTACAGAAATGACAGTTCCTCACCAGAATGTATGGCACATTTTTAGACCCAATTTTATTGTGCTATATCAGGCCATACAAAGAATCTTTATTCCCCTCAGACAAGGATGGCTTTCACTAAAATTCTGTTTGGGCTGAGTTGCCCTGGCTTCATAAATATTTATAGACTGCAGGAAGTGCAGAAGAGAAAATATAAAGAAATATGTTGTTACATCATAGGACTTTATAATACAGGGAATGCCATATGCTGTACATATGTGATATAATGACTCCAAGGCAATAGTTACTATTGGTGTATTTGATTTATCATAACATGGAACATGTACATCTTGAGCTTGATTGGTAAATGACGTGTCTCCTGGTCACTATTGCAGACTGCACTGCCTCACCTCACCAAGCTTAATCAGTACAGGTTACTGCATGAGCAGATCCACTAAATAAAATAAAGAAGTCAGGCATAAAAAATACTTGTCTAGGATGCACTGACTGGCATCATGTGTCCAGTTATGAAGTATATAACCTGTAATCATCATGATCATCTACATGGAACTCTCCTTTTTTGTTATTGGTACATGTAACAGGGTAGCTTGTATAAGAAGGCATGTCAACATGGCAACTGCATATTCTAGTTGTTCCTTTTTTATGGTGTTTACTATTAGTCAACATGTCTTATTTTACTGGAATGTGATGAATGTGGTGATAAAAGTTTGTGACGTTTTGTATTGATACTTTTTTTCTTTTTTGATTTCATTCATTTAATGTAATGCATGATTGCTATAAAAAGAACAGAGCAAGGATGAAAGGTCAATTCTTTTAATGGGGGTCAATATAAATGTTATAGATCTCCATTCTTTTTACACACTTTGTAGTACACAGTAAATGCGCCCATATCTTCGAACATATATGTGTTGTAAAAATAAAAAGGAGAGTAAGTGCATATATGAACATTTTGCAAAGATTCAATCCTGCTTCAGACAGTCATGATATTATTTGCTTTCAGTAGTTTCTCTACTGTTCATTTAATAGTAGATTCTTTGAAGCATGTAATTAATGCAAACATATATCTATATCTGATTATCTGACATTTGCACTCACTCAAAACATTAGTATTTTTCGAAAACTGTCTTTATTCAATATGCTTTGCTCTTATAATTTGTTTTTAGGCCAACAACATGACTTCCAACTATTTTGTAAATGATTAAAAAGCATTTTATCAAACTGAATGTTAAAACAAATATTAGCTAAGTTCCATATGATCAAAATGAAGCATCTCCCCAAATCTCTTAAACACTTTTATGATTCCTCTTAGAAATTAATATTGAAGAGTTTGTTTGTATAGGAGATAAAAATGATGTATGGTGTACATATGTGTGTGTAATTTTTTTACAGATCATGGCATTGCCCTCTGACATAAACAGAAGCACATTGTGCACCACATGACCCTGACCTAGTTACAGCTGGGTTCCAACCAGGTCATTCACTGTATGATACAAGTAATCAAGACCACCCTGTATTTTTTGCTTTGGGTTTGCTCGTGTATGCTAATTTTTGGTGGCTTTTTTAGGAATGGTGTCCTGGTATAAAGTTTTTTGGACAAGAAACAGCTATTATTTTATTGACCAAAATAGACCGTCATAAGTAAAATATTGAAACAATTTGGTAGAATATGTATATTTATGAATGAATGTTCCAAGTGGCCGCAAGGCACAACAACCTTATCTCAGAACCTTATACTTATATTTATGCTATATAATATAATAATGAAAATTACCACTTTGAAATCAAGTGTAAAAAACAAAAGATGAACTTATGATAAACTATAGAAATTAACTAGCTTACTGGTCCTGTTCCTGGTCAAGTGTTTTGACTAATCAGTGTAATTGGCTGCTATGCTGTATTGTAGTGGCCATGGTAACACATTCCGTGAACAATATTTAGAAAACAGCATGTTTCAACAATGTTTTGCTTGTGTGGAATGTGTCAATAGCTGTGTATGTTGATAGCATTTTTGTAGTAACCTGTAAGCGCTTGGAACATTTTATGTATCAATACTGCCTCTTCCAAATGTGAATTTGTCATGAATTTCATATCAAGTAAAAGCAGAAGTCCAGGCAAACTTTTTTATTTACACAATTCATAACACATTTGAACCACATAGCAATCTAATTAACAAATTTATAGCTTGAAGCACTAATTTAGGGTTTCAGAAGTAACAATTTGATAGAATATTTTTCTGTGCAGTATCTTCTGGACTGAATTGGTGCACAAACATTAGACTACATGAGTCTATTGGTGAAGTAAATATTTGCCATGCCATTGTGCAAGTGTGATTGCTCCAATTACCTCCTGCCATGACATGCCATATACTAGATCCACATATAGTATTTAATGGGAGATATTTTAATATATATATATGGTATGTCTCCATCGATCGCTCGTATGAAACCCATGAAATCCGTTAAGTGCGCCCCCCCCTTTATATATTTGACATGCTTATAGGGTAGCCTGAGGTCACATTGAGTTAAACTATCAGACTTGTGTTTGAACAAATTTACTTACTTACATTGACCACTACCCTTTAGAACTGTTCCATGTTACCTGTCTATCTGAGTGTAGCAAGGGGAAAAGGCCTCCTGCTTCTTCAATGGTGATTAATGTAATTGTTTATACAGATTAAAATGCAAGAGTATGCATCCTGTCAAATTGTCGTTCACATGCAGAAACAGAATCTATTTCACATTTGGTACTTGAAGCGATGACCTTGTGAATGGTAGACCAAAATGGTGACATTATTCTTTCACAGATAAGTATGGGAAACTTGTGTAAAGAGAGACAACTCAACAGACATTTGACACTTTAGTCTGTCCAGTGCATAAGGAAACTATAAAATTATAGTTGCCTTGATGCATGTACATGTATAGATTATAGATAAGTTATTTTATGTCTGATGCATCTATCACGACAGGTCTTTCTAATTGTAATGGGTAAGTGATTGTTTAGACATTCTGTTCCCAACTTTATTGCATTGTTTGTATAATTCACATTCTTCCTTCTGGTTTCTAGATTTTTACATGCTCTCTAATGTATTCCAGCCCATTGTGTTTATATTTCGGAACAAAAAAATCCAACACAGCTTAGTGCAAAATATGTTACTTAAAATTGCCATTCGTACGTGTTGTCTGTCACGTTAAAAAATGTCTGCACTGCTAATCAGTTGTATTAGCGAAATTCAATTGAATGTATGTTAGCAAACTTTTGAAGCGTTGTAATGTTAAGCACAAATATGCTAAATAAAATGAGTATTTAGTATTATTGAAATATGATATATACTACTTTTCTTTCATGTTCAAAATTGCCAGGTGAATGAAAAGCGAGATGGGGATTCTGACAAATTGAGCATCATCTTGGTATCTTGCATTTTTTTTACCAACAAGACAAATGGAAAAGAATTCACCAGTGTTTTTGTCCGCTGCTTTTCTTAGCTGCCAGACGGTGAGCAGCCGATTGAAGATTCAAGGTTGTTTCATTTGTACATGTTTTATGATGAATTGAACATCAAGTTGTTACCAGCAGGGACGTTCTGGGACCACAATTCATCATCCTCACATGATTACCACAATGTAACAATCAAAATGTCTTCTGGTTCATGTTTCATGGTACATCTTGTCTTTGCTCAATTTGTGCTTGAAGATAAATCAATGTGATGTCTATTTTCTTATGTTGACAGGGCAATTATCTGATATCCTCATTGGTTTGGTAAGGTCTGGGTCATTATCACTTGTAAAAGGTGAATTGGTTATGTCTGCATAGCGGAGTTCTGAGATTCTCTAACTATAAAGATATATGGATTGCTTAATTACTAGTAAAAATATACATAAGTACATGTATACATAGAAATCTTAATGACACACTCCACTAAGCTGTTGATTAGCCATTAGATGATGAGACTTTAATGTTCCATGTAATTGCTAAGAAACAAGCAAAAAGCTTAAACATAGAAACTCTGCTCAATTGTCTCCTTACAGAAGTCAATGTTGCGAAGCTGCTAGATTGATGTTGAAGTGCAGTTAGTGCACTTGAGTTGATGCTTACCTAAAGTTTTCATTAACTTATAGCAAGAATTTGCAAGAATGGATCATTTTTTAATGTATGACAAACCATAGACATGCCATAGAAGCTATCAAAAAGTTATCCGGCTCTATCTCCACCTTGCAGTTAGTATACTCCTGATAGGCATGTTGTGATGACTTACTTGCGTCCTGGATCTTGCCAACTGTCCTGGAAACAGAGCCAAATGCTGGGACAGTTGGAAAGATTTTGCCTACTTTATACCAAGTCATGAAGTAGATCTCACATTTCTTTTTGCATTTGAAGTTAAATATACTGCATGGCATTGATATTTACTTTTTATAGCACCATTGTATTTCTTAGGCATATTTCCTGTATTCCCATTTAAGGATTGTCACCCTCACCAATTCTGAACCAAACAATGTGACTTTTTATAGAAATCCATTTTGATTGAAGAAAGTTATGGGACAAAAGATGAGTGCCGTTGAATGAAGTACGAAGTATAGTGTATCGGGTCTTATAATTTATAGTGCTTTTTATTTTTATTTTTAGCAATTGTTACTATACTCTTGTAATTACTTTTTAGGGGCTACTTTAGTCAATTCTTATTTCTAAAATCTACATTCTTGTTTCAGACAAAAAATACGTTGAATTATTAAAATAACAGTGCCTCTTCACCATATTGTAAGTTAGTTGAAATCTAAAGCATATAAGTACTGTGTGTCAAAAGAAGGTTGATAGAAAAAGGACAATCTGAAACAGCATCAGTTTTCATTAACATGTGTTAAGCGCTGAGTCACAGATTACTTAAGTAATCTGTGGCTGAGTGATTAAGCTTAGAGCAATGGATGGGTTCATTTCCTGTGCTATGATAGATGCTGACCCACCTACATTATTACTGGCTGGAATGTCCAGGCTTTCTAGCTCATGTTAAAGTAGGTCATGTTGACCCGGTTTAGATACAAGCCTGTGATAGGAAGGAAGATGTAGGTCATATGTTAACTGCATTGTATATATAGAGGTTTATATATTTATCACTAGCAGCATTGAAAAATCAGAGGGGCTCTGTTGACTACACATATTTTATTTTACTATTTTTGTTATCAGGACTTTAGTTCTTAAAGTTGTACATTATCATGAAATAGAAACTCGAAGATAGTAAGCGTGAAAATCGGTTCACTTAATCCTTTTAACGTTCATGCTCCTCTATTTATGCACCTCTATTTATACACAAATATATACAGAACCTTACACTATCCAAACACGTTTGCCTCTAATGCTAATTGTTTATGTCAGGTGGATCTCACAGGAATGGATTCTTGTAACCACCACACCAATCTGGGACACTAAATCTGGTTAAGGTTGCTTACCGGTTAGTCACTTCAGTGACCTATGAAGATCACCACAGGCATTCTTTTGACCTATAAACAAAGTGACCTCAGTGGTTTTCTGCACCATAGATACAAACTGAACTTGTACCATACTAGTTTGTGTTGACAGGTTTATATCATTGATCGGTAACTACTGTTGATATTATTTGATACCTTGTTTAGATTTGACTTTAGAAAGATAAGTACCTCATGATCATCAGAAAAATTATGTTGGGCATTAGTGCAAGTATGTTTTGCTCATGTGTGTGAGTTCTAAAAAGAACATACATGTATCACAGCATTCCATGTAGAACAGAAACATGGCTATGTATGTTTATTATGAGGGTCAATACACTTATTAGACACTTGTGTGTTTGGTACCTAGAAATTCCTCATCCATTGTAAAAGAATGAATACATTTTTTATTTAAAAGAAGCATATGTATTATAAGTCTTATTACTATGTAGAAGTGTGTTGTACAGTCTATACTTTATGCATAATGTAAATAAAACTGCTTATTTTCAATCACAATTCACTGTTATCTTGCTCTAGTGACTCAACATTTACAGCAGGTCATTGGTATCCTTGTCACCCTATATCTTCCTCAGCTTAACACATCGCAACTGTAAGGCAGAAGTGCTTATCACTCATATTAGAGTTCTTTATTTCACATCTTGGTGCCACAGAGAGCAGTGTGGAAACTGTTACAGATAAATTTGCTTAATACACTCACCACCCGACCCAGTAAAGTAAAAGATTTATGATCTTTATACTATGTTTAATTACCTGTGATGATTCAATCAAACTTAATCATTATCATTACGGATCATTATATTGTTACACTTGTTTACTTTTTCACTAATTCCAAATATTAAAAACAATCTGTTGATTGATAAGTAACATCCCAGAACACATTGCATGCATGCTGACAATCAGAAATTAAATAGAGGATGTTACTGGTGATCACCTACTACATCATGCAATGACAAATTCATTAGAATTGTGTTGTCCATATGACTGATAAACCAAATTAAAATATGAATGAATTTGATAAGTGTCGGAGAGTGGCCATTGGTATTACAAATGTAATTGTGTTTGTGTCCATGGGCTGCACACAGGCCTGTTTGTTGTTTCCATGTGTAACCAAATCATCTCAGATTAGGTGTCTTGTCTCTAGCATGTCTAGTGGGTGGCATCTTTTCGTTGGAGAGAGTTTCTATGTAGATAGCATCTTGATACTTCTTCAAATACTCATGCTGTCAGTGCTTCCTGAATAACATGTTGTGACCTGGCGCATGAATTTGTTGTAGATGCTTTGTGCACCATATTCACGGTGGCCTAGCAGATACCCTTCCGCCAGTTTTAGGATACCATTGTGCCAGTTGATTTTAGTCAGAAAATCAAGAAGATGAGATAATTTTTGCTTCTCTTGTCCAGATTACTTCATCTCTTATATTCCTCTTTATTTTAGTTTAAACTTGATACATTTGCAATCATGTATGGATGGTCATTTTGTTAAAGGATTATTTGTGAATGGCATAAAAGAGACATTTTAAAATTCATACCATTAACGCCAGTTCAGCATTTAACGCATACCAATACGCCAGTTCAGGATACCATGTTCACCAGTTAAAATCATAGGTGATTAATATGTGTAGACACCGAAATGATTTGATTTTTGGCACCCTGCCTATTAAAGTGTGCTTTCCATGAGACCACTTATGGTCCATTTTTGACACTTTGTGCAATATCTTTAATACAGCTTGAAATAAACCATTCAAACTCGGTCCAATGTTAACATACCTAGAGACTACCATGTGTATCCAATTTTGGCAATTTGATATAGTATACTGCTTACATAACTAGTGACCATCATAAGTGTCCAATTTTTGCACTTTGCCAACTTAAAGTATGCTTCCCGAAGACCATTTTTAGTCAATTTTGTCATTTTACACAGTAGTTTCAATACAGCTTGAAACATGGCCTCCGTATTTGATACAATGTTTATGTTAGTGGTGACCATCACCTACCTGTGTCTCCCCAGTTTTTATTATCAAAATAAATTATACAATTTTTTCATTCTTAGCTATTTCTGAACGCACAAATTGATAAGCAATCATTGAATCTTCAAACATAAGCATGTTCTGAGTTAATAGAGGATTCTGTTAAGTTGTTAAATGGGTAGTTTGGCACGGATATTAAGGCAACCTTCAACAGGTTACCCTTTGATTTTCTTCAATAATACTGGCGTTCATGGTATCCTCAACTGGCAACACTGGTATCAATATGGGTACCTCATTTAAATCTTAAATTGTAACCTTAATATTTGATTTTTAATGGAAATGCTTTTTCTGTGTGCTCTATGAATGTTTATTCAACATAAATCAATACATATAGTTGACTTAACACACAAGGATATTCCTACATTTATATAATACTGTGATTGTTGTAAAATGTTGCCTCCAAATCAACTGGCACAATGGTATCCTAAAACTGGCGGAAGGGTATCTGCTAGGCCACCGTGATATTTCCCCAGTCTATGAATATACTTCTCATCCATTCATTGAAAACCATATGATATGCCATATGATATGAAAGCCAATGTCTTAGCAATGAAAGAAGTTATATTGTCATTTCCATTATCCTAAGAATGTATGACATGCAAATGTACTGCTGGAAGATTTATATTGTATACCCTCAGAGAGATAAGAAGGAGAAAGCCATCCACACATGATCTGCTAATGATGTTTATCCCCATGTTGGACTGGACATGTGTTTGTTGATGTTGGAGTGATTAACCATGTAACCAAATAACCACTGATTATGTGCTATCCCCCATCAGTTAGTCGGACATCAGTTTCCATTATCATCGGTTAGGGGGCAGGATTCTCCAATGTGTGGTATATGAACTGGTAAGATAAGCACTCCCCCGTGGAAAATCATGCACCACATAATCCATTTGCAATGGATGGAGCAGAAGGCATTTTTTATGGGAAGAAGAATGCAAGAAAAATGAAGTCAAGGGAGGTGTAAGATTAATGAATTACTGTGAAGGATATGTGTGTCATTTTGAGGTATCATCCATCATTACAAACATTTAGATGTATGGCAAGTGTTACCTGCTGCAAGATAACCTGTTAGTAGCCTTGCGATTAAATACAAGATGTGTGTGACTTTTTTCCTCTTGCTTAGATTGTGTGTTGACATACATGTATATACACATGTCCTATGTCTATGCATCAATTAATGTTTCTATTTTAATGAACTTCTATACTTGGTAGATCTCTTAATACCGATAAGGATTTCAGAGCATCATAACATAAGTCATAAGAAATTGGTAGTCAGCTGATATTGTCCTTGACACATAAATTTTCCTACCCATCGTTTTAATTAAATGCAAATCAAATGGAGTGAAAGAATGTTGCAATGTGTACAGGATCCATGAAGCATGGGTGGCAGCATATGCGGGTAACCTTCATATTCTCATCATCAGATGCTGTCCTCCTTCTTGTTCAAGGTGTGCTAGCTTTCTGCACCTGGTCTGTAAAGGCGCAGAAATATACATGTGAACAAGATGCTGAAAAAAAAACGTTCATAAATCTGCACTCAACTTATCCTCCTTAATTCTAACTAGTGTTTGGTTCGAATAGGTGGAACACTTCAGTTTATGCAATCTAATCCACAGCGGTGGAGATCAAAGCAACAGTTGTACACACATCAGGTGTACATATCAGGTGTACACTCTGTATGTTATCAGGGCTGTTCAAGTCATTAGTACCCCACAAGGCTAAATCTACTACATACTCACTACTTGGGTCTACGTTAACAAGCAAAGATATCTAGACATTCAATGAATGTGTTTGTATTGTTGTGTGTGCGCTTGATTTGAATTGATTTTGTGCATATCTATCCTTTGGTTGTTTGTGCAGCATGTTGTACTCTATAGAGAACTTTTTTTGTGATGTGTACGTGCAGTGTTTGGATCAGTTCCTTTCATGATTTAAATTCCTTTTTCTGAGTAACAGTCCATAGATTTATGTGACAAATTTATTTTGCATGATTTTGTGAGAAGTTGTTTGCCCTAATGTTTGACTGTCCTTGGACATCTATTTGAAAGTGTGATATGGTACAACACTTAGTGTGATTATACAAATAAAGTGAACTGATTGAATAAGGTTTCTTAAATGGTAGAGCATTAAATCATGCTATACTATGCATAAATACAGAAGAGATGAAAGTCTTGTACTACTGTTACACAATTGTATCATGAGAAAAGCTAACGAGAAGCACTGAGGGGGAAAAAGAGGTAAACAAATAGAGATGACCTTGCAGATGCAGAACACTAGAGCATTGACATTGCATCCTAGTTGAATGCTACAAGATGGAAAGAACGAACACAGAAAAAAACACATTAACATCATTTGTGTAGCCCGTAAATTAGCCTTGTGGAAAATAATAGGTGGATGTAATCATGAAGACTTGTATGATCACACAAGGCTTTCGCATTCCTCCTTATGGGTGCACATGTCAATATTGTGTGTCAGAACTCAGCATAGTTTGAGCTATTTTCATGAACACTGATGTTACTGGGTAATAATTATTGAACCTAGTATGATAACGAATAAAACATCACAGAAGGATTCTTTCCTTTGCTTCTTGCCATAGCATATATATTTCATGCACTTATGTAGTAAGGTCAATGTTCTTTAGTCTTGTGACCTTTTAGCATGTGAATGAACCTGACCTCTGGAAAAAGACCTTGATGTTTACAAATAATCTTCTCAAGTCCTAGTAATGACCTTGAGAGTAAAAAACACGACAACTAAGGAGTGACCTTGAAAGTGTTAATTTATGCATAATTAGACTGATGGTACAATCTGTATTTGTGGGGGGTCATTGGCTTTCAGAAAGTTAATGATTAATTGCATGGTATGAACATAGGAGAGAACTTAGGATAATTTGGGGTGTTACAATTGTAATCTATCTCACTTCGTAGTGAGTGTTTGCCTGTGTGGGAACGTTGAATGTGTTTTAGATGTGTTATTATTTTTATATTTCATACAACTGATTCTTTTTATTGCATAATAATCTTATCCAGCTTACATTTAAGATACAGAGAAAGCAAAGAGGATCTTCTTGTATGAATATAAAGTTGAAACTACAAAAACGCATTTTTCCGTCAATTTTCATAAGAACTTGAGTTTGACACCTGTATATCAGTGATATTAAACAACCTATTTAAATTTTTTGTCTTGAAACATTTTTCAAAGAAAGAAACATTAAAGACAATTGGAATTAGAACATTAATGTTCACAAACATCATAATAGTTCTGAAATAAAGATAACATTCAAAATCAGAATACAAACAAGATTTAATGTTGAAATGAACTACAACAATGGAAACTATGAAAATAACTCTATCAAAAGCTTCATATGCTTTTCCCATCACTTTGTGATTAAAATCGTAATGTTTTTTTTATATCTCCAACAGGGGTTAAAAGTAGCAAGGTAAAGTGTTATATTTGTGCTGATAAGTGTGTAATTTCATGGTATTTCTGGCTTCCTTTTAACCCTTGCGGTTTTTTATCATCTGTTTCAGTTGTGAAGTGTGTGTTCAATGTAATTTGGGAAGATGTTTGGATGGTATTTTGAATATGCTATGTGTCATAAAAACATGCGTAATGAATCAGAAATAAATTTTCTTCTTGTTATACATCTTTCAGAATAGTGGGAGCGATTTATACATAAAATAAGCATGGTAATATCATGATACATTTTCTTTGGAGATGTATGAAGCCTACAGGAATTCTCATTACTTATCCTGTCGAATAAGATTTTTTTCTCTGACCTTTATCTTTAAACTTTTTCCATTTTATACATAAACTTAAAAATCAATAATATACTTACATACTTTTTATAATGTGTCCATAAAAGATCCTTGAAAATCTTCAAGAAAATATTTTTTGAAAGGCTTTTGGGCTACTTTCATCAATGACCTACTAGGGAGGCATTCTTCTGATATGACATTTTAAGTGTTAATAAGTGTTTCAAAGTTGTTTTATGAAATGAAAAATCTAAATTCCTAAAGTATTATCATGAACATACGAAGATTGATGATCCTAGCTCAATTGGAATCATGAGTCCAATCGTACTGCTTCACATGGAGCAGTTCTCGATCAGTACTGAATAGAACCTCTGTTGAGTTATCGTCTTACAATTGCATAGAGTATCTTATTTTCAAGACCTTGTTAATTGAATTATGAGCCCGAAATATATGAGGATACTGTTGAGTGAATTCTTCTCTGACTTTACTAATTGAAACCAAGCATTTAAGATCTTCCTGGAGACATCCTATATCTTCATGAGACACTAATACAGAGATTTATCATCTGTTTCAGGACTGTCCTGCGATAAAGCCCATTACTGCGATATTAGTGGACCATGACAGAATATATCTATAACTTAACCAATTGTGTGTTTCAGAATTGCTTGGAGATGGAGCGCTACCTCAAGTCAGAGCCGCGGCTCACATCATACCGCAAGCTGGACAACGACCTGGACAACCCCTGGGACAAGTTCCAGCTAGACGAGTCCTCTTCTTGCTCCCTCTCCTCCTCCGGCTCCAGCTCA
Organism: Streblospio benedicti; assembly: GCA_019095985.1. Lineage (NCBI taxonomy): Eukaryota > Metazoa > Annelida > Polychaeta > Spionida > Spionidae > Streblospio > Streblospio benedicti. The sequence goes on along the minus strand of CM032662.1, from coordinate 34,877,686 downwards.
TGCAACTCCAGCCCAACGTCCACATTCCGCCTCAAACACCGGGGACTTAACGGAAATTTCCGGGACCGTGATGGAAATTTCCACCATGAGGGATTTTTCATTAAAAAAGCCGCTGAAGTGGTGGACCCAGACTGCAAGGCTGTTGAGAATTTAGCACGGCTACATTTAGAGGATCGAGGATACACGGCTGCGGTTACCACGGTAAACCACAATAACAATAACAAATCGGACTCTGTTTCGCTGCATAGTTTTGCCAGCTACAGCTCGGCTTCGAGTACGGATTCCACGCTCAGCGACCTTGTTTCTCCTATGGTGGATGGCACTTTTATGCTGCGGCTGGCACCAACGCCAACATCAGCAGGAGGGGAGGATCATGGTAGCAGTAGCACGTCACCCGGGTCGCCGCCTGCGTATTTTGGCAGGTCACGAGCAGGCTCAAGTCCACCCAAGTCACCGAGCAAGCGGTCAGGGGAAGATTCAAGCCCTGACAGTAAACGTAGAATACACAGGTGTCCGTACGACAGCTGCAAGAAGGTGTATACGAAATCTTCACACTTGAAAGCACATCTTAGAACGCACACCGGTAAGTTGATTACATTTTTATTTCCAATTTAAACATCTAGTTTGTGCGGAACTTTGGAATATGGAACAATTACTTTAGTAACTTTATTATTTAGGCCAGAGATCGAAAAAAAGATTTTTATTTGGGTATGAAGTAGTTGTATCTATACCATTCTTACATTATGTTTATTGAAAGTAGTCAAAACTAATCTTTTACATGATACATATGTAAGTGTTGAAATATTAGATACTCACAGCACCAGACAATTATTCGCAGTGAATGATATTTTAAGAAGAAAATAGTGCCACAAAGACATTCAAAGAGCAAAAAATAGAATTAAGATAAAATTCATTTTGAAAGGTTATATTAATATGAAAGATATTTCCTTTTTGTGAACAAATCAACTGAATTAGAAGCCAAAGAAATGTGTAGTTTACATCGTTTGCAATGACATATTTGATGAATTGAAGAAATTGATCCAAATCTTTTCCCAGTTTAAAGTAGAAAAATGTAGAAATGTAAAATTCTTATCAAGAAGTTATTGAAACAACATCTGTCTGGGATAAACCATATGGTAATATTATTATAACAAAACTAAGAGTATTTCAGTTGCGGTAGGTATATCCTCAATGCGAATTATTAGATCATGTTGCAAAGTAACGATGCAATTTAAAATGTATAAATTGAACATAATCAAGACATATTTTAGGGAATCACAAACTTTTTGCTCATTAGATTTTCAATGTTTTAGAGAAAAGTTAATTACAATTATTTTTTTAATAACATTTCTGATTGATCCATATAGTAAAGCTGCCCTCTTACATTAACAATATCTTAATGACTGCACCTGGTAAGAGATGAAGTTTTTTTTCTGGGAACTGCATGACAGATTTTGCATGGCATTAATCAAAGCCAAGACACATTTGCCAATACAAGATGGAGATGTGTGCCAGTTGAACCCTTGTATCAATAACCGTATGGCATATTGATGAGTGTTAATGACATTAGGCCATGGTATGTTAAATTCATGATGGACAATTTTTGAACCTGGCCTAGTCTACTGGATAAGTTCTCAAATTTGTCACCAAAGATAATGGACTCTAATCCCAATTAAGAACTGTTTTGCAGGGTCTGTGGGTTAAATCTGTAATGGTCAATTGAGTGAATGAGAATATACTAATGTGCAAGATGTCAAAATAGTTGACATGGAGCCCTGAAAACTCCTTAGAGAGTTCTATTTGAAGCATTCATTTGGAGGTTACTATTGAAAGAAATGCTATTTTACATTGACAAATAAGTATGGTGATTATAAACACAACTTCTGTATGGTAGGCCTCATAATATAGATATTTGGCATGGTCTTGCTGTAATGATAGATGTTTGATGGATGTTTTATTTGGATTCATTAGGTTGTATGCCCTACACTGTAGACATTAGTCAGGGCTGACATTACACATCTCAATGCTAGACATTGGCCGCAACATCATGAGATGAGGAGGGGGATGTATAGTACTATACCATATATGTATACATTACCGTATATAATAGATTGTTATATATGATAATGTGTATAATGATATAATGCTTGTAAATGATAGTACATACATCTTCACCCTCCCCCTGTCATGATCCTGGGGGCCATGGCCATAGAAAAACTAATATGTGTATATAAGCAGTTGCTTAAGGCCCAAACCCCTCATATTATGTCTTGTTTATGTGTAGAAAATTTAAGGAAAAGGAATTATTATGAATGATTCTTTATTATGATAATGACTATGATAAATGAATACGAAAGATTGTCATAAAGTATAGAAAATATTGGTGTGAGGACGCACACAAGTAGTATAGAGAGAACTCTATATAGTTATAGACACTATAAGCCGATAGTGGCTGCCTCCATTGACATTGTCTTTTTATTACGCTCATGTATAATAGAGAAAAAAATGAAACACAAGTTGAAGAATAAGTATAGAGCTATATAACATCTGTCTGTCACACTTTCATAGCTGTTATAATGATGGCTGATGTAAGTCCACGTGTGCAGGTTCACTTCACTGTACATGATTCGTGATTTTAATAAAATGTTAGCACTATGGGAATACCAGCAGAGGAACATAGGCTGCAAAATCCAGCCTCGTAAGTTCATATTCAGTATCATTTTTTTGTACAATGATGCTTGCACGGCACACGGACAGATGTTTGGTTTGTGTCTTCTAAAATAGTTATTTGATGACAATTCAAATGTCGGATCACAGATAAGGTGTTTGATAGCAGTCTTATGAAAGCTGGGCTCCGTATATCGTGTGTTTCTTTGAAAACAAATAAAATGATGGTGTCAACTACGCAGATATTTTGCCATCCAGGGAATAAACAACCAATGTTTAAAAATGTTTTCACTCAAAAATGTTGTAAGTAAACATTTATTATGCATGAAATCGGATTCAGTAGTAAATTAGATGTATGAAGAATTACGCAGTGTTATAAGCTCCACAACCTTAAATATTGAACTATTCCCGTTTTGATAAACGTACATTCGCAGACAGACCACCGGATTTCAAATGCCAACGTTCAGTGGGATAATGACAGCTAGTATCCACATTAAACTGTTTTATTTGCATAATTACTTCCCCATATGCAACCACCTCGTTTATCAACGTACGTCTGACGTAGTTATCTGTACGTAATTCGTTCAAAACCACGGGGTCATCCAGTGCGTTTTGCTGAAAATCGTGCTGAAAATCGTGCTGAATTCTGAGTTGAGTTCATAGCCTACAGACTTCGTGCGTATAGTCTTAACCAACCCAATCGGGGCTTGGGTATTATTGCGTCGCTTCAGCAGCTGAGGCGCCAAGTAATACTTTTTTTCTGCTTTGATTGCAAAGCAAACATCTTTATTGCCCATGGGTCAATTTGCACTAGCAATGCTGTGCTCTCTGAGCACTTTTGATATAGTTGGAAAGTGTACTTACTTTGATACATGTATATTTATAATTTATATACACTGTACATGTTGAAGCGATACTGAATGTATCAACTTTTAAAACGAATCTCAAGTATAGTGAAAATAATGTAAAATTTATAAGTATTCATGAAAGCTTGAAATTCATGTGTATTAATTAGTTTTATGCATAGTAATATTGTATGTATTAAGTAAGTGGCAGTCAGTTGCATATTACGACACCTATTATGTGAAAATGTCTTTCTTACCACTGAATTTAAAATCCAAACGCAATATATATTTTTATTTTTATCAAAAAAATGCTTTTTGATCTCTTAAGAGACCTTCACAATTTCAATTAGAATTTGAATCCAAAACAAAATGCAGAAATTACTTTTATTACCACTATTCTAAGGCACTGACACCAATTAGACATAATAGATATCCTATCATTTGAAATTAATTGAAGTCTACAAAATTTAAGTTAAACAGAAGTGTAAAAGCTTTGAAATACATATGTTTATGGTGATGACGAAATATCTAGCCAGAAGTCCAACAAGAAAGTATTGACCAAAGCATTAAGAAAAAAATATGTCAAAAGCGTGCACATTGAATTCAATTTTGCATTATCCAACACTTTCAGTTTTCCAAATGACCTAGATAAATGAAGGGAAAGTGTAAACAAAGTGGCTCAGGGCACGGCGATCTCCTGTTGAGTGGCACGAGCACCTGACAGATTAAGAGGATTACGATGCAATGGATAGGATGCCTGACTAACACACATATGATCATGATCATGATCATGAGTTCGATTCCACAGCCTTCCAAAGCTTTACTTGCTTACCAGATTATTTCACAAAATGGTTATTTGCTCTATTTGCCTCAGTGTTAATGTTCTAACTGTAGTTAAAACAATTTTAGTCATCATATACTAGTATCATCAAGTTCTACTAAAACCTATTTGTTTATATATATTTATCTTCAATACATGTAAAATAGCTAAATTCCTACTGGTGCTAAATTTGGATGTAAGCCTAACGCGATCTATTATAAACATACAGATCTACTTTTCTGACATAGAATTTTCATTTGCATTAGCTAGCTGGTAAGGTACCACTGTAGATGGGGCCTAGTGCATGAACCTAACATCGATTATCTACTGATTGACTGTCATTGTTAGCCACTCAAAACACTTTTGCTGTACGTTTTAAACCTAAAGTGTTTAGGTGACGTTTTTCAACAGCATCATCAAACACATTATGTTTATATTTCATTAAGAAGCTATCTCAAAGTTTCCATCCATAACAACTCAAGAGCTGCGCTTTATTTAGAAGAATAAGTTATTTTATTCATTCTTTAAATATAGAAGTCAACTTGAATCTAAACAGTGTTACTTGAATAATAGAATTAAAGTCTGATAACAGTTTTTGTTTTTCAAATATGTATGTAAAAACTGCAAGGAATGTTTAGGTTATGGTACGAGAAGTTCTAAATATGATCTTGATTTTATCAATTGTTACTGTGTCAAGTTCATAAAATCGAATGACAAACGTAATTGTTACACTATATGGTCATGTATTTATTGGCAATAGCACAGGATATGTTTAGGATAGTCTTAATCGCTAACTATCTTAACAAACATCTGTATGGAAAGACATGATTTTCAAAAATTAATAATATAATTGTTCTTATCTATGTATGAATGTGTACACAGACCCATCCCAGTTATCATTTTCAATTCATTTGGAATCAGTTTAAAGTGGTTGTTGTTATACAACATAATCTCCACATATTTTCATACAATCCTTCAGTGATCACCACATAAATGATAGGGATGGGCCATAATACATAGTGAGGTAATATACATGTATGTTTATTTCTGTTTTTATATAATATTAGATCAAGATATAGAACATTTTAGCACTGAAATACTTCAAATTTTGATAACATTTGAAGGATGATAATTGAAAATAAGAAACACTCATGATAAACAAAATGATTGGGCCTTCTTGACAGGAAATATAAAAACAACTAGATCCTGGTTTTGGATTGCAAGTACAGTTTGGTAACACATAAAGTTTCTTTTCTACCATTTCTAGTATATATTGGCAGAATTTTGTTTAATAGATCATGCTCAGACATTTATATAAATCTGAAGTATTTCTTGTACTTTCCCAGGCTATCTATATTGTTAGGTTTTTACATCCATATGCATTCATTTCTATTTTAGACATGCTTGACTTTCATGATGCAGTGGAGCGTGGGAGGGTTCCTGGGCCTCTTTTCTGGCTAAATGTTTCATTGTTTTGACCATTTCAAGGGCCAGGTGGGTTGCATAGCACATGTTAGGGCGCGTGTGTTCTGCGTGTATTTGGACTCGTTGGATCCTGGTTGTGGGAAATCATGTCATTCTGGCACTGTAATGTCGCTGGATCTATTGAAGATAGATGCAATGAATGAGTAAATATCAATCCAGGCTCGTCATATGGGAATAGTATAGAGATGAAGCAAAATTTATGAAGTTTACCTCAGTGTATGCTTGGTGACGTAAAGGAATATGGTTAAGCACCATTCATTTAGTTCAAAATTGCTACTTTATGAATTGAAATCAGCAAATGATAAGATTAAGATTACCGAAATGACTGTCTGGAGGTAAACTATTTCTAAGTGTTTGCAAAGTGATAAACTAGAAATTATGATATATATAAATATGTAAATTAAATGGAGACAGTCTGCTGGAAAAGACTGTTGTAAGTGTCTTTGGTTTATGTATAACGTTCAAGTTTATATGAATATTCAAAATAGGACTAAAGAGAAGTTATTACCAATTTTGTAGCCTTCAGTAATTTTATTACTCTAGCATTTAAGTTTTAAATTGTATTCAAGGATTATGTATTAGTAATTATTATTTTTTGAATAGTACAATTTAAATTTGCCAATTGATACATTAGATAATTTCAGATACTGTTATCAAATACAAACTTATCTCTATAGAGCATTGTAAAAATTTGAAAGATGTCTGAAAATACTATCTGCATTATGATTATTTGCCAGAATTGATTTGAAAATATTTATGTTGAAAGTCTGATTGGGAATTTTCATGCAAATTTCTTTCAAAAGTGAGGAGTTATCTCAGCATTTCTAATAGTACTAAATATTTACTTGCTCTCCTGAGCTCTTACATAATAAATGATTTGTGTGCCATCATCGGATCTGTTCTATTTCATCTAAATATTTACCTTGTTGAGAAGTCCACCTGGATGAATAAAGAAGCCATCCCTGTGTTGTGTGTTCAGTCATGGGCCTTCAGATTAAACTGTCACATACAAACACATAGTAAATGGATACTTTTGTCAACATGGGTACAAAATATTAGTATAAGGAAATGAGCAATTTCTTGGGTCATCATTCCTGGAACTAAAGTGTTAAAAATCAAGCTTTGACAGGACTCGATTTGGACTTTTGGTCTTCATATTAGGAAGGTTTTGTGGAATTGTTTACCAAACAGCCTTTTCTTGATTTTCAATGTACATGACTGTTTATAGCTTGATAGCTTCTTTACTAATGTGGCAAATAAATACTTATTGAATCATAATCTTTATACGAATCCGTCAGCTTTAAACAAATCAAACCTTCGAAGAGAATACACCGGAAATATAAATTCCCACACACTTACATGTATTGTGGAAGACTTGTCAAAAGAAAAAACGAAAGATAATCATGCCGAAATTGTCCATTACTTACGGTCGTTTATGTTATACTATGTAGACCTGTGAATGGTCAGAATGAGACATGCTTTCATTCTTTCTGTCAATACAACTTTTCAGTCCATGTAATTAGTTATGTAAAAAGACTGGTGGACTCCATATGTTCACCGTATTTATTTTGACTAGAGGGTAGCAGGATTTTATTATGAATGGCCACCTTGTCAAGTGTTCTTTTGATGGTTTTGTCTATTTTGTCAAAGAGAAAGGATACAAATGAATATCAATGTTAATATTTACATTTCTAATAATCGATTAGGTTGCACAAATGTAGATACAATGGGACAGTTTTATCAGACAATAAGACAGCAAAACATATATAGAATAGGTCCAAAGAAACATTTAGAAAGTTATGAACTTGAATTAGAGGTCTACATGTATTTGCATCATCACAGGATGTTTTAGCAGTTCAAGATTGGTTAATATATCATAGTTGGTTATATTCAAACAAATACACATGAAAGTTTTAGGTTATTATTAACTTAGATTATAGGAATTTAGGTTTTAAGCAATGGCATATTTAAGATTATAAATAATTAGGCTATGATAGTTGAAAAATTAATGAATTATAAGGTAACAAGATTTATCCTTATTAAACCTGGTGCTTCGAGGTTTGCTAATAATGTTATCCAATCCAATCAAATTAAATCACACATAAAACATGTCCATAACAAATAAAAACATATATACAGTATTAACATGCAGTTATAATAATTGTCACATTTAAATACACTTGAAATATATATTTTAAAAAGTATATTTAAAATCATCTACCAAAATTTAAAAGCCAACTCCAGCCATTTCTTATTAAAACTTATTATTTCTTATTAAACTTACTCCTATAAATATGAAAGTCACTAATAAAACATCAGGCCATTCTAACTTGACAGTAACCTGTTTCTAAAATTAACAATATTTTTACGAAATAAAACATTAAAACTGTCTATACCATAAAAGTTCAGTAACTGGGAATTGCTTTGTATCTTATTTACAGACATGAAATTTGAAATATATCATTATATGACACTTTTAGTTTAAGACCATAATTGGCTACAGTACATATTAGAACAGAATGACTTAAATAACTAGAGTTTACTTCCACAGAACTATGCCTGAATTTATTGATCAAACTATTATTACCTCTGCAATAAATTGTAGGAATTGACCATGAGATTGGAGTGTCAATCGCAAAATTGAGCATCAGACGTCAGCATGCAAAATTTTGCGATTGACACGACAATCGAGTGGTCAATCACCATTCTATCATGACTAAAATCCATTTTATTTTAAAATAAATCATATTATAACATTCTCATTGCAAGTCAATTTTGCCAAAAAAGAGCGTGCGGAGACCACTACTACGGCGCTAGTCTAAACTTTTGCTCTCCACTACACGGGACACGCCTTGCGACGTCAGCGGCTGTATTAATAAAGTGAGGAGTTTAGACTAGCGCTGTAGTAGTGGTCTCCGCGCGCTCTGGAGCATTCATTCCATCGCATAATTGAGCATGCTGATTGACCAATCAGCGTGGGTTATTGGCGGAGATTTTTGTACAGAATGATAGAATGTAGGAATTGACTACGAGATTGGAGTGTCAATGGAAAAATTGAGCATGCTGACGTCTGATTTACCCGAACGAAGTGAGGGTAAATCAGATGTCAGCATGCTCAATTTTCCGATTGACACGACAATCGAGTGGTCAAGTACCATTCTATCATGACTAAAATCCACACTAAACGAGTGTCTGATTCGTTTTTATTTTAAAATAAATCATATTATAACGTTCTCATTACAAGTCAATTTGTCAACCAGCGTGCTCAATTATACGATTGACTGCACGCGCGGAGACCACTACTACGGCACTAGTCTAAACTTTTGCTCTCCTCTACACGGGACACGCCTTACGACGTCAGCTGCTGTATTGATAATGTGATGAGTTTAGACTAGTGCCGTAGTAGTGCTCTCCACGCGTGCAGTCAATCTTATAATTGAGAACGCTGGTTGACCAATCAGCGTTGGTTATTGGCGGTGATTTTTGCACGGAATGATAGAATGCTGTCATCTGTCTTAACATCTCTGTCATCTCTAAAATTGCCGCATATATATGCCTAGATATTTATGTTCCCAAACCGAGTTTAAAGATTTCTTTTGTTGGTACATAGTTGGTACATTGTGCTTTGGTAAGGAACGAGGCAAAATTGCCATACAAACAGATTATTTTGAATTGTAGACAATTTCATTTTTACTACCATACTTATACAATGTAGTAATTAACATTTGAAGTGCATATGGTGATGGTGCCATAAGGACACAGTCATGCACATAAAAAAGATGGTTTGTACAAACATCATTTATGTAACAATCAACCCCAGAGGATAGTAAAATAGAACTGAGGCCATTCATAAAAACATTAAAATATAGTGGGGATAGTATACTACCCTGACGGACACCGTTGCTACTTCTGAATGACATACACAGTTTGTTACACCATTTTACAAAAGATATTTGTGATGTATACCAATAAATAAACAGTCTTACAATAATAGAAGGAATGCCACTATTAAGCAGTTTCATAAAAAGATGCCAAAAGTTTATAGCTCTATCAAGCGTTTAACGTTTTATGAAAATTAGTGTGGAACTACCATACATATTTAGTGCACAGCAATGTACAAGCAGCCTGTGGTTTCCAGGAATCAGACCAATGACACTGGTCACTATTTGACAAAAAGCTTTACCACATGTCAATGATAACACCTTCATTCATGTAGAGCATAGTGTTTTTTTTTCCTACTTTATGTGAAGCAATCAATGTACATGGAATATAGCCAGCCTATGGACTCTGCATACTGTAATAGTGAATGGTCATCTTCTTGATGGTGACTTACTGGAGATGTTATAAATGTCTGTAAATATTAATCGCCTATATATTGGGTTTAAAGCATTACAAAATGTTATAATTCCGAATAAGTTAAGAATAAAAAGACACCAAAAATGAATTGATTTATTTTTGTAATATAGGTTACAATTTCTTTTGTAAGTGTTCTGATACATGTTGTAAGATGCTATTGAGATGCCAGTATTGTACATTTTCTATAGTCTTTTTTTCCATATGAAAAACCATCTTCCTGCTTACCAGTCATGTCCTTTATTATATATTCAATGCATTTCTTTCAGCTTTTAGAATTTCCTCTCCCATTTATGTATAGCGCTGGCTACATTGCTTAATAGCTGTACATTTATTATCCCACTATAAGTCCAGAAATGTTGAATAGTATTGCAAAAAAGAACTTAACATAAATTGCAATTGTGTCACATTGATTATAAGTGTTTGGCATTAGAATAATCGTCAAAATAATATGTTCAAGTCACAAGTCCTTTTAGTGACCTTACCTTGACCATGACATTGTGATGCTTTCTTATAGGACTAATAAAGTTTAAATTGCTCTCTTATCTTAATTCTATATGGCAGATAATACAGTTCCTTGAATAGGTCAAAGTGAAAAGGGTAATTTGGCCCGAGATATGTCAAAATTATAATAGATTTTTTCTTCTTGTAAATATTCACATTACTTTCGACTGAACACAGTGTGGCATACTATCTTAAATTCATAAAACTGTCCTAGTGCATGTGAACTCAAATTAGTTTATGAATCCCATATGAATAAACAAGTGCAATTTTGTTTTGTATGAAAATGTTTCATCATTTAGTTAAAAAGTACATACATTTACCATTTTTGAAATGTAACTTTTTAACCATATACAATGTACATATAATGTCAAAAAGTACTTACATTTACCATTTTTGTAATATAATTTTTTAACCACATACATGTACATATATTGTCAAAAAGTATATACATTTAACATTTTTGTGATGTATTTTTTTAACCGTATACACATAATGTCTTCAGGTAGTGTAGAAGAAAAAAATCCACGATTTATAAATAATACATTTGATAAGTATACACGTGTCAATAAACATGATATGTACTACAATAATAGGAAATGCTGAAACTTTAACATGGAGTTTAATTTATCTGTATTAAAGATGATGATATGTAAGCATTAATTATTGAGCGGAGAAAAGTTTAAAAGGAACATGTGATTATGAAATGGGATGTAAATGTCATTTCAAGCCTCTTATGATAAAGGCTAAAAAGGAACACATGACACATGACAGAAAATTTGCCATAATGCTACATGCATTTGGAGTATATTGATAAGAATGCGTTTGTTAAAAATGGATGTCAGGAAGTAAAAACATGCTTCTGGGGTAAATGCAAGGTAGGATCAGAAGTGTGCATGCTGTCGCACCAGTCTTCGTCACGTGAAATTCAACTTTATCTTTAAATAATGAATAAAGTGTCAATGGGAAACATAAAAACTCAGTAAGTTTGTGACATGAAAATAGTTGATGACTGTGCATACATGTATGCTTGACTGAGGCCATGAGATGTTTTATCTAGATAACCTAGATTTTGTTGAGGTTGCAACTACGAGATACATCAAATGCAAAGGCAATTTTTTGTTAAGTGCCAGACATTTGGTGAGCGGTCTCTGCATACATCAATTTCAAGCCTTTCAGAGCATAGACCATGTATAGACAAGGTTTTATATCGTTGAAAATAAGAAGAGCGGTTACACACCTGTAAGCTAGAAGGACAATCTATGTACATGTACATGGATTTATATAAAGCGTGGATAATGCATCATAATATCTTCTTTGCCCTCAAATAAAGACAAATAATAAAACCAAGGCTCAAGATGATGCTACCATTGTAAAACTCTCTAGCACAAAACCTATAATGCACCTTCACTACCATTGGTTAATTGTGTTGTGACATGACTACCTTCAGTTGTTTATCTGCTATATTTGATACTTTACCTTTATAAAGGCCTGATATACCACACACAGAGCAGAAAGCCATAAGTCACATTCTTTATTGGAAAGTGGCAGAAAGTTATCTCATCTCCAGTTTGGTATTGAATTACATAGGGTCAAAATCTTTATTATTGTTGTCTTTGTGTAGTATGTTTTATATGTTTTTAAATAACAATTTTCTAAAAAATTGATATTTTATTTTCTTCCACATGTTCTGTTTTAGACCGAACAATTTATTTTCATATGTATTTCTTCACTTCAATTTAATTCTTAAACATTCACTGGCCGAAACTGTTCTGAATAAATAGCCCATGGACCTAATATTGAAGATCGGCTTATTGTTTGAATAAGAGCCCATGGGGCCTTAAATGAGAATAATAATCATTTTCACTTTAAAATATTGACAGTTACATCTACCCTGAATCCCCACGAGTGATCAAAGATGTGTGAAAATAAAGAATTAACTCAATAAATCCTGTACTCACATGTGTATGCATACCATGAACATGCTTTGGGCTATATTAGAAGGTCTGACAGATTCCTCCTTTTCCTATCAATGATTTAGAATGAACACCATTCAAACCTTAGATGAGAGTTTGAACCAATGATAGAAGACATATCTGTGTTAATCGGCAGCCACAATACATCCAATGTGACTTCGTTGTAGTGCATTATGAAATGGAAACAGACTTGCACTTTGATAATTGTGTTGCTTCAACAGCTGAAGCGAAAGCGTTGAGTTCACTTCGTTTCTAACTATGTATGTATCTACGCATGTATGTAAGTGTCCGGACAAGCTAGAGCTTTTACCAATTATTACACCAATGATTACAATTTCTGGTAAAAGGTAAGCTTTGTGTAAGCTGTCAAATGTCAATACATTAATCATTGCCCACGTGGGCAGTAGATATACCTTATGTGTGTCCGCACACAGGAGTCAATGGTTAAGAAATATCAATTATGACATTATGTTTTGTATTTCCGCTATTAGTCAGTCCATAAAACTAATTAAAGATAACTATTTGAAAAGTCAACAATTCTTATGTCATGTAAAATAATTACTAGTTTTAAAAAATGGAATGCCGATATTTGTGTATGTTTCAAACTTATCCAGATCTTGGATGAAATAAAAAAAAGGTGATATGATGTCAGGCATCATTTGCACAATGATATAATCATTTGGTTATATTGTACTGTAATCAAATGTGACTGTGAACATAGTTGTAAATTGTGGTATTAAAGCATGCAAGACATGTACACTTATTTGCTCAAACCTGACCACAATTATTCTTCAGGATGGTAGCAGTCAAATAACTGAAGAGACATCCTCTTTATGCCTTATTTGTTAACATGTACAATGTGGACCACATTCAGTAGTTGCCAGCCATTTTACCCCAAACTATACCATATTTCATGGGTTTGTTTGTACACTGGGCAATTTCTGTAATTGGCTGGTATGGAACACATAACTGTTGTAACCAAACAGCCTTCGGTTAAAAGATCCATCTCCAACATCTTGTACTTGAAACATTAATGCCTATAATGTATTGAAATGTTTCACATTATGTTCAGATGAACCTATTAGATAATTTACTTGTTATTGTGGTTGCTATTCTGATGTTGTTAATCTATGCATGGCTGATATAGAATGGAGTTCAAATCAGTTCACTAAATATCAAGAATGTGATTTTCCTTTTCACTTACAGGCATGATAACATAAAAACCCAAATGCTTGAGAAAGTGAATCATAAATAAATTGTAATAGACCCTTGTTCAGCAATTCTTTGTGAAATATAACCAAAATCACGGTACATGAATTCATATGAATAACAATCTTTGTATTTTTTAGGAAGTGTGATATTTTATCCAAAGACACAATATTTGATCAGCATTTTGTTATTGTTACACGTGCATCATCTTTGTGTAAATCTTGTTAAAGGTTGGAAGGATCCTGAATTTGATATCTGTGACATGTTTATGTCAAATCTGAGCTTGTGAACATCACGATTGAGTTACTCAGTAGATGTGTTGTCTCACGTTTGTTGACAAAGCGAACAGAAAGATTTAATTAACTCTGACGTTTAAGCATATGTTTTCAGTCAGTTACAAATCAAAATTGCTTTTCTGGTCCACATTCCTCATTTCAAAAGGCAATTGTCTAATTTTAAAAGTTTTCGTACATTCTTTGTGAAGTCAATACCTTTATAATTAAATTCTTACAAAGGCATGCCTGATATTACGTTTCTAGGTGGTAGTGCCTGTATGTATTGTGATAAAAGTAGTTATTATAGTTCAGTGTCAGGAGGATGAAATGGACACCATATTGACCTCAAGAGAAGCCCTCAGAGGGGTCAAGCAGCATACTGGGATTTCAGTCCCTATAATTACCAGTTGATAGGGGTGAAACAGTACATTATATGATCTTCCAGTTTCTAGATGCCAGCTATATATAATATATATAAATTCCTTCTTGCAAATGGTGGTAAAAAGTACTAAAATCGGGACAAATAGAAAGAAATGTATTGTTTTTGTCATCACCGACATTGGAGCTTGACATGAGACCTATTCTATTGCGGGTACCAAAACAGCATCTAATCAATTTTGCATCATGTCTGGCTGTACCATTTTGGTCATGTCATCCGTTGACACACATTAATGTACATGTAAAGTATATAGGGCAGAATTGTCTCTGTATCTATGGGAAGAAACGTTTTGTCCATTTGAGTGTACATGTACTTAGACGGCCAGACAACAGCTAAAAAGTGAAGCTCGTTTTCATGCAATGACATTATTTTCAGAAACACTTTAGACATGGAATTAGACCCAAAAATCTTTGACGTGTTTATTCTCAATAATGTAATTAATTTTAATGAACAGTATCGTATTACGTAAATTTTATATAAAATGAACAATTTTTTACTGTTGGATTGTTACTACGAAAAAAGTGTCCACATATTTGTCTTTTTCTATCATTTACTTTCTCTTGAAAATAGTCAGAAAATTATGGACCTTTGTCAATTCAATAATTTCTGTGTGCTGAATAGGAAAGTGTGATATGCTGATATTTAAAGATATTGCTCAGTCAAAATCATATTTGTTTTGTAAAATTCAGTATCAATAGACGATGCCTTATCCATTGCAAGTGTGATGAAAATAATATTCACATTCTCCGCGTTTAATACTATTTCCACCTTTAAAAATACCATGCCGTCTCGTCAAATAAAACACAAAGTCACATGATATTGCATAATCGAATGATTTTCGCCAGACGTGCCGTGCATTTCTAACGACAGATGTCTGATTTAACATGGGAGAGATAGGCAGCTTCTTACGTGCACCGTGCGAGTTACGTCTGACAAAAATCATTCTGTTGACATTTCTCGCGTTCACGTGTTTTGTTGAGTATATACCGGCCTCTTATTGCGTGGTATTTAAATTGTTTTACATACTTTGATATGATGTTTAAATGAAAGACACTTTCAGAATGCACAGAACACATCATAATGCTTCTTTACAAGCATACTTGTTTGACCACTCAGCATAACCTTTAATCTGTTTTAACCTAATATTTATGTAGCAAATTTCTCATACAATTCAGATGTCAGTGTAAAAGAGATTGGTTTGGACCCACGATGAAGCACATGCACCTAGTCGAAAAGCTAGCAATGTGCTCAGCTATTTAATTTATTCTCTTGACCTTTCCTCATCATTGTCTAAAACCGTCCTCTATGTGCAACAAAAATTCCACATTGCTCATCGATTCAAATGTTTCTGTGGCTTCTTATTATCAAACATAGTGCATTATAATGCTACTGTAAAGCTGCGGTGATGTATTTAATGTGTTAGATCAAACGGCTTGTTCTGATACTTATTGAAATCCGGTGTTATCTATGCATTTGACCCTTCATTTTTGTGTGAATATTCCACGTAATAGCCCACTCTGGTTGCACGTAATGGCCCAGCCTTTATCATATTATCCACATTAGTATGCAGCGCCCAAACCGCGGCTAATGCAAGTTGCTTAATGTTAAGTTGCATTTAAAGGCCACTATTTCGGTGGTAGTTGAGAGCGGTTTCGAATGATGCTCATAGAATGTCTATTATGATACGTTGAAAAACAATTGCATATAGCAGACAAATGTAATTATTGATTTTAGTAACTTCATATGCTCTCTATTTTTTAGGTGAGAAGCCATATAAGTGTACGTGGGAGGGCTGTGAGTGGCGATTCGCACGGTCAGATGAACTCACCAGACACTACAGAAAACACACAGGAGCCAAACCTTTCCAGTGCAAGGTTTGTATAGCTATATTTTTCTAGAATAACAGACAATTGTTGAACAGTGGACACACGTCGGTCATGGTTATACAGCATTTGTAGCTATCTAATTCAATTTGCTTTTTACCATATTCAGTTTGAATATCTTTATGTGTATGAATATTAGCCGTGTCAGAAAGTATATAAACTCTATCTGTGCATGAAACTGATGCTACACATAGGTCTACAGTTAATGCTATTATGGTCAATTTTAAGTGCTTTCTATCATAAGAGCATCATGCAATGTTAACCACAAGAGCTCTTATAATAATCCGTATTTGCTCAGGCAATCTATTGTTATTCTGCTGTACTGAATTATATGGCTGAAAAAGATAATATATGTTAAATGACTGTCTCTATGCACAAAATGTAATTACCTAATTATTACCGTAGGCGATTGTTTGAATATACATTTCATTCTCATCACCAATTTCAATTAGGTTTTGTGGCAACAAGTGCTTTTCTCATTTGGTTGCATTATGTGGACTGGACAGTTATTTGTAAAATTTATACTTTCCTCATTTGCTAGGATTTTGAAAATTCCAGTATGAAATCCTGAATCTTATGAGACAATAGCAAAATAACAAAGTCTGGCGTAAAGATGAGGAAGATGAATGCTGAACAGTTGATATAGAGCACTGAATGTATTGGAGTGTTTATAAAAACCAAAGCTAAGAATTAGCTTGTAACCTGAAATGTTGATTTATTCAGACAAGTCTATAATGTAACGAACATGAAAGGAAGTGGCGATTTCTTTGACATATCTATTAATTTGATTTTTATAAGTGTTTGGAGTCATACTATAAAGTATTTGTTTCAGTTCTGTGACAGATGCTTTTCGCGGTCTGACCACTTGGCTCTGCACATGAAGCGCCATCCGGAGGCAGGGCCAGGAACCATCATCGCAGCAGCTGCCCAATCACAATTTGCAATCCACAACAGTCCATGAGGAGCGCACCAAACCAGTTCAAACTGGATGAAGTTACTATTGGGAGAGTGATTATGATAGTCAGTTTTTTATATCAATTTTAGATAGACAATGTTAAAAACTATGTTATGATTGTGCGAGTCTTATTTGATTATGTTATTGCCAACTTGAATGATGTGACTTTTGTGAAGATCATGAAAAAAGTGAGTCTGATCATTTTTTTGAGAGTGAAACATCGTACATGAAAAGAAGCCATCCAATTGTTTGAAGTCAGTTGAGCCTATTTGTAGCCAATAGGAGTACAGATAGAATCACTAGCCAATCATATTTGTCATTCCATGGAGTGAGGATGTCAACTGTGCAAAAGTTATTATTTTTTCACTAATTATGCTTGGATGTGACAAAACTATATTTATGATTTTCTATAGAATTTTCATATGTTTAACAGACTCGCTCATATTAGTTAGGTCACAAGTTATCAAAGAAGCAAATTCGTCCAGCTACATACCCACCTTGGCCTTTGTGTACTGCCTTAAAATGCTGCTAACTTGAAACAGACTGTAGCAGTGATTTTAAATACACTTGAAGTTTGAAGAATTTTTGTGTAGAAAGACACTAGCAAGATAGGAGATTTGTTTTCGAAAATATGGATTATAAGAATTCAAGCACATTTTCAAGTTACTTTTCACATGATTCTACAGAAACTGTAGAATTAAAAGTGCTTTGGAATCAATCGGAAGGAGAAAGTGCTTAACAGACGTTCAACATTCCATTATGTATTTTAGATGGAAATTAAATAATGAAAACTGTAGATAGATGTTGAAATGGACTATAGATGAAATTAGTAAGGACTATGTGATTGTTATGAGTGAATGTATAATTGTATATATATCTAATTACTGAATGTGCTTATGAAGTAGATGCATTAGCTGTTATAGTTATTTAATTATTTGTGTTATGTACTCCGCATTTAAACTTTTCTGTGGTCAATAAAAAGGATTTTTGTTTTAAGCAATGAGAAGTAAAATGTAATGACATCAAATATAATATAAATGTGGTTCACATTTAGGTTAAATATGCCAAATGTTGTTGAAGTCATTAGAAGTTTGGTCCACAAAACAGTAGATATTTTGAATTATAGACTAAAACTGTCACAATTATAATAATATATTTTTCAAGAATGATTGATAAATTAAATAATTGCTATATTGTGAAACTATAGAGATGTGCAGACCAAAATCTATCTTCTTTTGTGCATGTTTCAATATTCAATGTACACGTATTTGTCTCTAAAAGAAGATTTGAGTTTATTATTAAGCCATGACAATAGATGACTCAATTAAGATTTGCTCTTGAATTCTTTAGATTTGTCAAGATTTGTGTTTGTAAGTAAATAGGTTCAGGGGCCAACAGTCCATCTGTGATGCTGTAAAGAAGCTTCAGACTACAATGCCTTTTAAATCCAAGTGTTTCTACTAAATATAATGTACAAATGTAAGCTACATTTCAGTCAGTAATGATCTTGAGGTTGTTTCTTTCCCCGCAAGATTGGTGCATGCATGCTATATTTTGCCATATTTGCATGCATTGCTTTACAGTTTTCTAAATTATATTCAGTTGAAAGCACACAAATGGCACAGAACCTCTCATTAAAATATAGTGAATTAAACATCAATATGTTTTTCACATTATGGGTGGAGCACAAAAAGGATGAGATACTTTGTTTAGGAGTTTCTAGCCTCTAGCTATCTCAAACATCAATGATGTGACCGTTGTGAAGGTTGTGACTTACAAACACGCCCTATTATTTCTTGCGAATTCCAGAAAACTGATACTGTTGAGTATAGTTTATGCATGCATCTGTAATCGCATTGATAATACCCCATTGTTGATTCAAGGTTGTCTCCTGGCTAAAGAATGATGTGAGATTTCATCCCTGAAAGTGCCATATTTCACATTTCACACGAATTTGGATGCTCGAATTCGATGCTCGTCTTGTAAAACTTTCTTCATGTATTTGCAAAAAGTGAGATGATTTTTGTTGTATTTTTATATGGATTATTATATTTCTGTGAAAATTTTAAAATATCATTTGCTGAAATGTAAAGATATAAAAAGAGTAAGAAATGGCTTGTAAAAAATGCTGACGGATATGTAGACGGACAAATAGTCACAAAAGAAAAACAATGATATTTAAAAAATCTCATTATTGTTTATTGTTTGTAAGGAACAACTTAGCATTTAGGTATTTTGAAGTTTATAAAGCAGTGTGCATTCCAACTTGGTCAGACAAATCCATTGTGGCAAAATCACTGTTTCACCATTATAAACCTTTTCATCAAAATTTAAGATTCGTACTTTAATGATTACTTTATTGTCTCTAAATATTACAAATACATCACAAAATGAAATGTAAGTTCATTATGATTTAATAATGATCTGGTGTGGAACCATGTGTCATGTACATTGTACCAAAGACTTAAAATGTGCATTTCAAAGCAATTACTGTAGCCATATTATTGTAGACATTTGTACAACTTTGTATTAGGTATTTGGTATAACAACGTTTAGTATGTTGGTGCTGTATCATATTTAGTATTATATGTATAAATTCCAATTGTAAATTTATGATTTTATTGCCGCCTTAATATATAATATTTAGAGAAATGTTATTATAGAAAATTTAGACTTGGGTAAATGCTTATTAAATGAAATTATTCTAATTAATTGTACAGATTGTTAAAAGTCAATAATACTCACTTAGAATATTTATGTTGTGGTATGTTGAAGTAGTTATACAACCCACATTATGATATAGTGATGAGTCAATACAGGATAACCTGTTGGTTAATTTTAGACTAGAACATGAGACAACTGCTAGCATACTCTATATAAACCCATAACCTGGCAACTGTGACGGATTGCAGTTTCACAGTGTGTCCCTGTGTATCCATCATTTAGCTACCATCATTACAGTGACACGTGTAGCCTATTGACAGGATCACTACATCTTTTCTGTTTTGATATGATCTTGAGCCACATTCCTCAAAATCTGTGGTGCCAGAGTGAGGTTATTGTCACCTCGCATGACTTCTGTAGATGAGCAAGTGGTGACCTCAATTCGTGCCTTGTGCTGAAACTCCTAGTGACCAAAACCCATACCATACTAGATCCATCACATTTCTAGCCATAATTTAATGACATATATTTGCATCACTGGCTAATGTCTTGTGTTTATGTAGGAGATGCTTTGCAATGGCTTGTTGTTCTAGTCAATAAGGTTCCTCTTCATGCTAGCCTGTATTATAAACTGATTTCTATTTTCTAATGAAACGTGTATATCTATTCCAATATAACATGTGTTTAGTGCAATTGTCACTAAATTTGCTTCTGTTAAGTTTTATATTCATAAGCTCATGCATAAAATCTTAAGATATACCTCTTGCCAAAAACTGGTATGTAGACAAATCTAATTGTAAATAGATTAGAATTCGTTATAACCTGCAGTTTTTATAACACAAAAGGTGATCATTATTGTTGTTTTTGGAACATTGTATTCTTATTATTGATACATGTCATTTGTCAAAGTGCATCTTGTAACTACCCATTGCCATTAGATTCAAATAGTGAAGATGATACAATTACAAGGTCTTAGTTTAAGGTGTAAGCTAAAAAATCAAACGTTCAAAAGTTGGCAATTTATCTAGAGAAGTTTTATAGGAAATTGCAAGATTTAAAAGATATTCATAAAGTAACCTAAAACACCAAATTTGATCACTAATTTGCATTGACAAAATAGACCCAAGTGGCTGTAGTTATGTGAGTTATAAGGTGGTGTAGAAAGTTAATGACAGAGTAAGTTATTTTTTAAATATATTGTTAAACAAATGTCTTTAAATTTTTTTTGCTGCACTTTAAAATGTTGGCATAGTACATGTATATGGAAATTTTTGTAATTCTCTGTTCTCCCTATATTAAGTCATTGTTATTTGATGTTTTGTTGTGAAAAGAAAAGAAAAGTTGTACAAATTCTGAAAAGTCCAATGTTTGATAACTGAAATGCAACATTTGAAAGTGTAGACTCATTAAAGGCAGTATTATGTTGAAAAAGGCGATATATATTTACCGAAGCCATTATTATATATTTTATATGTATTGCTTGTGATCTCTGTTTGAAATTGGTCATCTTTGTTGTTTACAATGCTTTTTGGTTTAAGTTTAATTCACATTTTGTCAAATTACCATTTACATGCTTACACATTTTGTTGCATTAATTTTTAACTATAACGTTTCATTTATCAAGTGATATATCTGTCTAAATATGAAAAATAGTGTAACTAAGGTTTATGAGTTTTTTTTATAAATTTTGTAATAATAACGAACAGATTTTGTCACAATCAAAAGTGCTCTACATCTGCTAAAATTATCATATGTTGAGCATTAAAAATTCTGATGAATTAATCCAGCAAAATTGTGGCTTGTGTGTAAAAAAATGGAGTTCATTTACAATCCTTAATTTGAAACAAACCTAGCTCTCGTGATCTATAATTATGCATATATGATAATGAAGCTATTGAATTTTGTGTATCAAGAAGTTCATTCTGAAGAGTGCTGTTCACTTCAAAGACGGTCCACGACCTATTTATTGCTGTTCAAATTTAAGTTTCATAAACTTCATGGAATTAATTCTCATCTATGTCATTACAAAATCAATTTTATAATGTTCAAGATTTAGTCTCATTTTTAACTAATACATGTTCTATCTTTATTTGAATGTTTATCTCATTTCACATTTCTTGCATATTTAGTCATTTTAAATCCATACAAAGCATTATTGTTAAGTGTGTGTACAATGTAAAATATGTGTAAAGCAAATGATTGACGTCTAATATTTTTAGACAACCTATTACTTTTCCTTAAGTTTGGAAATAAAATAAGTAATTGGTGACTTATTGTAAACATTTTGAAAGTTAATATTACAATGGTGTTGTAAGTACTAATTACGTAATGATAAAACCAGCTAAACTTGCAAGAAATGGGTTTGTTTTTTTTTAGAATACAGGAAGCTATTGTTTCTTAGCTCATATTTCTTTAGATGCAAGCATGTATGCAATTGATGATTTGTATATAAAAAGATATTTTCTCAATTATGGTCAATTTCATTGAAATTGCAAATGTGATGATTTCCTTCAATGGAATGTTAGATAATGTGCCTCATTGTTTATATTTATATACTATGCATGTTTTTCTGCTCTTTTTTATGTTGTGTATGTGATATGAAACAATATTTTTTCAATATGAAGGTGCAATTGGTGTGGTCAGGTTTGTTGCTACGAAGATTATTGTTTTGATATGTGCAATTATGAACAAATCACTCATTGAAATAATTATGAAATCCACAATATGTAGAATTGGAAAATATACATGTATATATTGAGAAAGTGTATGTTTGTTGATGAGTTCTGACTTAGTTGTATAGGTGGAAGCACCTAATGTTATTGTTGTCTGCAACATTTCTGTTGAGACTCTTGTTAACTATTTTGGCACAAATTAAGTGTTTTATTATGTGCTTTTTTCATGTTAATGTATATATAATAAAAAAAAACAATGGACTTATTTATATATTACGATTAAATTTAGTGCAAATTATTTTCATTGTGGTAAAATTGAAACGTCAATAGAATAAGGAAATCTGTATCCTTTATAATGTCAAATTCGAAATATTTGCAAATGTAATGATTTCTGTTCAATTTTAGCAATCTTTTTGGTTTAAGTAATTGTTGCATTCATGAAAGATATTGATGGATATCAGTTGGAAATAAATAATGATAAGTTATGTTTGAATTGTTTTTATTCGAGAGTTTTTGCCAGAAATCTTGAGTAGTTGTCATATACATCTATCACAATGTTAGATAACTCAATGGATTTGATGCAAGGGCTAAGTCTATGATATGATTTGATAATAAATAGTAAAGTATACAAAATGAATACTTATATTTAAGATTAATATTGTTTATTTCATTTTTTTAAATATAAAATGATTTCTCTTAGTTGATGCATTCCTATTTTATTAGAAAAACAATGTGATAAGAAATACAACATTCAAATGGTGACATTAAATTGCATAGTTATTACCCGTAGGCAGATTCAGGGGATGCATCTCCGCCTCCCTTTTTCGATCAACATATCTTACTTCACAAGGTTTTCGGCATGTTTGCTATCAACTGTGCGTACTAAATCCATGACATCCTTGAAGCAACCCCCCTTATCTGAAAAACTGAACCTGCCAGTGATGATCAATTAAAGAATTATGAATAAAGTAGAACGGTGGTGATAAAATGGAAGCTTAATTAACTGATTGGTTCTTCGACATGTGTTGGTCAATGCACTCAAATCAGCAACCTGATTGGATGATATGAGAATCAAATGAAAATACTTAATACACAAATTTCCTATGGACTGTACGAAGTATTAATATTTATGGAGCAAGAAATATAACGAACGTGTTAATACCACGAGTACAACGTAGCAGTTCCTACCCAGTGGTGAATCACAACGCAAACAAATATACATGTATTCTCAACTGGACGACTGGCCCGCTGTCTGCGGTAGTAGACCCGTTTAAACGTGATGTTTATGTAAATATATTTGTGGAGTGACCCACCCCAAGACCCGGGTGTAATGCCAGATAGCCCACTAGTACGAGTGCGTAGAGTATGAACTTTTCATTCTATCATACCGTGCAAAAATCAACGCCAATAACCCACGCTGATTGGTCAATCAGCGTGCTCAATTAAGCGATTGACTGAACGCGCGAGAGATTGACTGCACGCTACGAAACCACCAAAAAAGTCTAATCACTAACCTATAGTTGTTGTATTTATTATTTGTTGGTGTCAAAAATCAACAGCATATTGGTCTTTTATCATTCGCAAATGTTTTTACAGTGGATAATTTCTAAACTACGCTAAATTCAAAGGTTTTAACCGAATACCAGTCTCATTCTATCATGACTAAAATCCACACTAAATGAGTGCCTGATTCGTTTTTATTTTGAAATAAATCATATAATAACTGTCTCATTGCCATTTTGACCATGCGACTAGACTAGTACCGTCACATTTTTCTTAGCCTTTGTCAAGGCCAAGAATACCGTTTAAAAAGATTATTGAAACCTGTGATCATAGCACTCAGAAACAGCCGCAGTCTGAATGTCTCAGATTAGCGACATGGTATTTTGATATTCAGTCTATCAAAGTCAGTCTAAGATATGTACATGCACTTACAGTGAGTTGTATTCTCTGTGGGTGTTTTAATATGAAGGAAACTAAACATGTATATTTAAACTAAATAATAAATATCATAGCCTTTAGAAAGGCTACCTTTTCTGTATGTGTGGTTATGACGTACTGCCTACGCACCACTCGATCCGAACAGGCACCAAATTACCGACACGGATAGTCCACTGCTGAATTGGCTACAGTGGACGGTTGACCTGTGAGACGTCTGCTACTGCCTCCACAGTGCAGCCGCCACTTACTTTCAAAGTACTATCGCCACACCGGACACTCACTGATCCCCTCTAAATAAGCAGTACTGCTGGTTGTACCGTAAGCTTTAGGTATGTTTACCATATAGAGATTTAAATCCCAACACATATTGAAGTAATCTAGCTATGTTAATAGAAGCGTTTAATATGAACCTCTGAGATATGTACATGTACAGGACGTCTAGGTACTACGTAACTACATTTTTCCACCGCACGAAACACATTTAGCATAATATCATACGAAGTGAACGTACATGTATACGTGAATGTATGCTGCAACGAAAAAAGTAGAATCATTTTACCAAGTGCAACTGGTTTGAATTACGGATTGTTGTGATCATTGTCTACTAGTGACCACGGCGAAGAACTTGTGCTACTACAAATACTCCAACACTACAGACTATCATACATGAGGTAAACTCGTGAAGATCTGTAGTTGACGAAAGGTACAGCTAAAGAAAAACATAGAAAAATTTACTGACCGCCCAGAGAAGTCGTGACGGAAGTAGTCACATCCACCAGTATTTAGGCCCACGCTCGGAGCACAGTCAGTTTCGCCACCATGCACCAGGAGGTGCGTCGAATATTTTTCTGTTATAGCTGGTACTTCGGTCCTCTTATAGCGCCACTATATTATGTCGCATGGTTCGTGCACTGGGTGCTTAACATCAACCTGCTATGCTGCCTTTCGTGCTATTTTGTCTTCGCATGTGAGGACCACCAAGATACTACACCTTGGGTGAAGTACTCCGTGATCTTTCTCTTGTCATGGAACATCTGTTTCTGGTCAGTTGTACTGATGTTCCCGTATTTTATGCATAAAAGACAAATTGTTATATTTGTACTGCGAATGTATGCTGTAATTATGTACCTATTGAGTCTTTGCCTACTAGAAGGTGACATTTTGACAGAAGATTTCCTAGCTAAAGGGATGTTTGGCAAATTCAATATGTGTTTGTTGAGAGACCTGTTATTTGTTGGTGGGCTTCTCTATTGGTATTTTGAAGATTTTTCCAAACAATGGATATGTAAAACTAGTTTGGTTTTTAACTTGGTATTTTTGCGTGGTTTATGGTGTGTGGTAGATGTCTTAAATGAATACAAGCAAAGAGAAGCAATTGAACAAAGGTAAATGGTAAAATAATTGTTGCTATTGCCAGTGCTCAAGAATTGTAACAAACATGTCAATAAAATCTGAATCTGCGCACACGTATTGTTCTTGTATAAATATGGTAAACCTGTTATCTGCTCTTTGATTGTATGATTCACAACAGCAAATTATTCTATCAAATATAATTTTGTAATCAACTTTGAATTGCTATTTTATCATATACATTTGCCATTCTTTAATGTGCAAAAATTTGGACTTGCGTTCAGAAAATCTATTGTAATTGTTCAGGAGACATTGGAGATGCACATGCATTCTTATTAGATACAAAACTGCACCAAATAAATGAATTGTCCCAGCTTTCTTGTCTTATTGTAATTTATTGTTGGTACTGCACACATATAATGCAATAGTTTACACTATTTAAAAAAAAAAAAAATCTCTGTTCATGTTTTACATTATTCAATATATTTTTTTATTAAACTTTCATTTATATATATTACAATTAATGATTTTAATTCATATTACAATGAGATGATTTTTTTAATGTAATACAACTACATCCCCGCATATTTTTGTTAATCATCTAAAAACCTGGATCCACTCGGAGAATAGATTATATTAGAATGGGTGATGCAAATCAATTATCCATAGCATAACATTTAAACCATATTTGTAATGAATACTTTAAGTTCAAATGTAAAGCTAGATCACAAATTACTAGTTAAAAATACCCATACGGACACTGAATAAAAATTCCTTTAATTTGCAGAGTATAAAGAATGACACTTGCTTTTATAATATTTGATTATGAGTAACATTTCTAAAGCGAGCCGCCGAAAACACAATACACGGATATTTACAATATGTTTGTAATATACACAGTTGTAACTGCATATTACTGAAGAAAATTATAGTATTCATAAGTTTGTATATGCTTGGTCCTAATAGTTAAGAACTCTCTCTACACTATTCAAATGATTTAAGAGACAAATTCTGATTATTATTTGGAATAAACCCAATTCATGGGAACGTTTCCATAGAAGGCAAATCGTGAATTTGTAAAAGTGAAATGCGTGTGCCAATGACAAAGCAAACCTCACCATAGCACGCATATAGAGTTCAGTTAGACACGAGAGGAAAGTACTATAGCTGACAAAGAACAATAACAAAAGACGACAAAAATAAGTGAAGACAACTACTGACTGTCCTGGGTAACAGTGCTGTTAGCTGCACCCAATCAGGAAACTGTTGACTGTCCTGGATAACAACGGTGCTCTTAGCTGCATCCAATCAAAGACTGTTTGGATCCATTCACAGTTTTCTCAACAAGCAACATGTTGGGTGAGTGGCGGCCAGTATTCATTAGGGTAATGTTCGCTATCATGTGGTCGTTCAACTGGCTATTAATTGGCGATCAAGCACACTGCTATATATTCTACGTGCAGAACAATCGACGTGCCCCCTTGGCCCCCGAAGACTACGTCCATCAAGTTATACTCTCCCAAGTCACTGGAATATGGACTATGGGCTTGTTTTCAAACGCTGTGAATGACGCTGAATCGCTCGAAACTTTAATGAGGTGTTTCATAACACTCTCGCACTGTACTAGCAGGTGGATGGAAACGAGTAAAATTCTGACAAAAGAGCACATGGACAAAGGAATGTTCACTCACACCAATTTTTGGTTGTGTAGAGATTTACTCATGGCGTTTGTGGCCGCACGCTGGGCCTATGACGCGCTCACCTCATATTTCCCCCATAGTTGGAAATTGAAATTTATTTTCGTGATTAATCTATATGGACTGTTTTATTTTTAGCTTGCAAATGTACAAAGAGTAAATGGAGTTAGTACAAGGGCACGTAATGGAAACGTAATGGAAATTGCCATTAGTGCCACTGAAAATGTTTGTGCAATGTAAAGCCATTTGTTCCTACTTGAAGGCATATGTACGTTCAGGCTGATTTTAGAAGTTCAACCGTTTTTTATGATTAATGTACACGTTATCTTTTATTTGTATACGCACATGGAATTTTAATATAAGGTTTTACCAAGTCACTGCTATAGAATTGAAGTCCAACGTTTACCAAAAAAAACCCCACACTAATGAAAATTATGCATTGACGGACACGCATGTGTTTGTATAATCTTAACACTTTCGAACATACAATAAATACATGAAATAAAGCGTTCATAAAGTTTTAAAAAGTTTGCGCACAATTCAATATTGTTTTCATTCTAAATTAATCAAACAGGAATCCCAAGAAGATGAGAGAAGTGCACATTCTTTGAGGAATCACAATGTCCTCCGACCATGGAGTGATCCCGCTGAAAGGTTGAACGACATAGAAACTCGTTTCATCGTTTATTAGATTTCGTAGGTTTGGTCTATACCTTTATAATCTCGTGCTAGCTCATATATAGAATGATCGCAAATTTAAGCGGCACGTCTAATATTTCACTATTATATGTGCCGCTTAAATTCCAAACAAAACACCTAGAGAGACACATTCCTACTTTTCATATCACTTAAAATACCGATCACCATGACCAGTCACATTCATAAATAATTAAACAACACTGTGTATATTTAGGATACCAATACAATATTATATACCATTAAACATTTTGACAAACAAAATGCAACATTACGCTTTTGATATACAATATTATTAGGTTAAACTAGGTTGCGGAACCAGGTATAAGAGTTTAGGATATATCAAAATCTTTAAAATAATATATAATGTGAAGAACTAAGTGTCCTTTGTAACTGTTACATGAAATAACCCGTATACGTGTATTATAAAATGGTGTTGGCTATTTAGACCGTCTTGTACGAAACGTACAATTATTATTCTGTCATGTCTGACTATCTTCTAAAACAAAACAAGAACAAAAACAAAAACAACAACAAAAAAATAAAAACAAAACAAAAACAAAGCAACAACAACAGAACGTTAAAAATAGAAAGAACACCCCCTTTTACTTTTTTAACTCTTCCATTTCACGAATTACCACTTCTCCTAGTTCCAAACGTCGGTGTCTTTCAAAAGTGACTGACGGCATTTGCTGGACACCCCGAAGCTCTTTCAACAGATTCTGCATCTCCGCATTCACACGAGACATCCTCTTCACATCATTTGATCTGTCAACATCGAGTACCTTAACTTTGTACGTTGACTGTCTAAATTTTTCATTGACCGTGTCAACTGTTGTCTGCATTTGCTTCGCCGTCTCCCTCACACACTCTTCCAGCCTCCGATGGGCGTCTTTCCTCCACGCTTTCGCCTGAAGAATTACCTCTTCCGCCTCAGCATCCACCTTTCCTCTCATTCGTTTAACTGTTCTTTCAAAGTCAGCCATTTTAGAAAGATTCTCATCCAGGAACCTCTGATGTTCCTTGGCCAAAGCCTTCAAACTTTCTTTCACATTGTGCTTGATTATTGCTGTGCTGCTGTGGACATCTTCTATTTCATGTTTAAAATGAGCCCCATTGTCCATGCTTTCGACCAGACATCTGCTGCAAAGATACATCTTACAATCGGTGCAGTATTGCTCCGCAACCTTACCGTGAACATCACATATGCTATCCGTATTTTTGAGCCTAGGCTTCTGCACTTTCTCTAATGCGGCCAGGACAGTGTGGTTGGTCTGTAGTTTCTTTACGGCGGCAGCTGTCATGTTAAGCTGCTCTTTGCATAAAGGACACTCCATAAAGTACAGCGCCTTCTTGGTGTATTTCTTCATGCACGGCAAGCAGAACGTGTGGTCACAAGGCAGAATCTTTGGTACTCGGATCGTCTGGTCGAACATGTACATGCAAAGAGGACACGTGACGTCATCTGACAGAGCCATTGTCTTTTGAGGTGATGGAATCAAAGCCATGATGGCACAATCCGTGGTTTAGTCAGTATTCCTGCTAAAATGACTGGAAATGTCAAAGCTGGCACGTGCAATCTCAATTTTCAGTATTTATCATCCGTATCCTCAGCAAGATGTAAAGTATGTAAGATATACCCATTCATTCCATGTGATACAGCGAAGGACATATAATTTGTCTAATGCATTTTAAAGTCAAACAAGATGTTCCTGTACCAGACTAAGAATATTTTACATGTGCAATTTTTGTAGGAAGTCTAAACTACTGGCAAATGTTATAATATTCAAAAAAGTAATCCTGGTATTGTTATAATCACCGCCCATAGATATTCACATTCAAATTATTTCAGATTGAAATAAACCTATTGCAACAACCAACTGTGAGCATTTACTAGATATTTTATGCAGAGCTTAAGAATAATTTTTTATAATTCAAAACTCTTTGTTGAAATTTGAAACCCACTATTTACACATGTAGCGTATTGTTCATTGGTGCATTATTGGCAAATATTTGTGCACTCCTAAACAGATTTTTTATGAATGAACTAAATCACTGCGGGTACGGGTTTTCCCAAAGAAATCAATGTCATGATTCATTTTGCTAGTGTAAGTGTGTTGTTTCGTAAGGTCTCCAAGGGTGAGAACTGGCACGATCTTTCAGACACTTGATATAACATGTTTAAGATATGTAAAGCTTTCCCTCTCAACCCTATTTATAGCCTCCGCCTAGACTCTAACACCAGTTCTCCTGGACATAAGTCCAACACAATCCACTAGGGTAAAAGTACATAGATTTCTTTTTATTAAATAATCAAAATGTAAGGAAAAAAATCAGTACATATAAGACAAGAACACAATCCCATTCAAATGTAAAAATAAAACGTCTAGAACTTTACTTAAATGTCAACGACATTTATTTAATACAGCACGACCACAATAGTAAAATAATAAATATTAAACATTATGGCTTAAGCATTTCAGGTGCGCAACATTCAATGTGACATCTGTGGACACTACAATCTACTTCAATACAACTTTTATATATTCTCTTATATCCCCACAAACATAGGGAGATAAGGATCTAATGATTGGCAGAGTGGTAATGATTTTATTGTGGTCTTCCATCCCACCCTTTCCAAACCAACATGAGACAGCATATGAACAACAGACTGAGTATCAAGATCGTGCGCAATGTACTTGGAGGGCCTTAGAACCGCTCAACTTCTTTCTGTCTCAATTATAAGTATATAATCCTTGGTGTCAACTTTTTGCAAGACAATTGTAGTAATGGTCAACTTCCAATAAATGACGGGTATACCCTCAGCGACAGTTCTGTAGGAGGCCTTTCAATAGCAGACAAATTAAAATTTGCCATTATGATGCTATTTGCATATAACTGATATTACCTAGCCACTACAAGACGTTTGATGAATTTATGAAATGCCTATTTTACTTACATACAAATCTGTTACATGGTAAACATTTCTTATACATTAGAACCTCAAATGAAGATCACCTCTATAAAGAAACTGCCAACACAATACCTTGAAATCCAAAGCCTTTATAAAGAGACCACTGGAAATTTTCATACGGAAACCACCTCTTTCTCGAGACCCTTTATGGCCAGCCTTTAGGTATATAGATGAAGAAGTTTTATTCATACGGAATTTCATGGACAGTATTGGCCACAACCTCCAAGTATGGTCACTTCAGGTTCAGAAGGTACTAGACCTTTGGAAGTGGACGTTGTAATCCCTGCTTGGAGGCTGTATTGTCCACTAGGGTGTCGCCGTGAAGCAGGGACAACCGCACCTCTGCAGGAACATGGCATACCCGTCCCGGAAGCTCTTGTTGGTGACGGCGTATAGGATGGAGTTGAGGGTGGATGAGGCGTGCGCCAGCAGAATGGAAAGCGCATACGCCTCCAGCCGTATTACGTCATTCTGGAGCCACAGGGGAAGAGAAAAGACTTTACTTTCAAAATACTCTTTTTAATGCAGATGAGACATTCAAATTTGATTACATGCTAATTACGTAGGTATTGAGCACCAGGGTATATGAGCAGGGTCCAGCGGACACAGTATTTCATGCAATTGATTATTTTTCTTTCTTGATGGAAGCAAGAATGTCATGAAGGTGGTGAATACATAATGTAGTTGATGTGAAGAGCATGAGAGAACATCACCAATTCTACAATCTTACAACGTTTCCACTGATGGAAGCAAGAATGTCATGAAGGTGGTGAATACATAATGTAGTTGATGTGAAGAGCATGAGAGAACATCACCAATTCTACAATCTTACAACGTTTCCACTGCTACTATGAGACAACCCCGATAATGAGACCTCTTTTATAAAGCAACTAACTGTACAAAGTGACATGCTCTATAAGATAACCAGCACCAGTACCTTATCAATGAGACAGAGCAGGGCATACGGCGCCCAGCACACGCAGAACACAATGAAGATGATGAAGAGCGTCTTTGCCAGTTTCACGTCATTCTTCTTCGTCTGCGCACGCTTTGCCGCACGCTTCTTCTTTTTCAAGTCACTTCTACAACGTCACAGGAGGCGAAATGAACGAGGCTGGACACATGAAATCACCATGGGCCAAGATAGAGGGTAATACTTGATTATTCAGCAATAAGGTGGAAGTCACAATGCCAACCAACACTCAACTAGAACCAGATGCAGAAGAAGAATTAGGTTCGAACCAGAACTAGTATTAACTTACAACTAGAACTAAGTTAGAACTATATTTAATATAATAAGTTAGGACTAGAACTAACGTAGCACTAAAACTAAGTTAGAACTAGAAGTATAACTAGAACTTAGGTATAACTAGAACTATTAAGTTAGAACTTTAAGTAGGCCTATAACTAAGTTAGAACTAGAACTTAGTTAGAACTCGAAGTAGAACACTAGAACTAAGGTAAACCTAGAACTAGAGTTAGAACTAGAGTTAGAACAATGTGACACTCACAGCCCATTGTCTGGCACCTGCAGGGTGTTGGCGCCGCTAACGGTTCGTGCAGGAGGAGACGCCCGAGTGGTGACTGTGGCGACCGTCACGCTGTCGCCGATGTCATCGTCTATGTCGTCTATGGTGGGCTCGGGCTTCCCTGGAGGATTGACTAGTTGTGATGATGTATTCATTTGGCCATGGTAATTGTACTGATCTCATAATGTACACAAATGCATTGCTTTTAGAGTTATCATTCTCTTTATAAAACAATAATTATTATGATATTTGAATACTTTTAACTGAATGTAATCAGTAGATGAATATGTACACATTGAACTTATACATATTCAAGATAGACATTTTTAATCAATATTCAAGATAGATATCGAGTCGTTAAGATGGATGAGTGTTTTCAACATTTATTAGATGCATTTCAACGTGGTGTAATATAAAAAATTAACTCAACATCTAAAGCATAGGCAGAGGGCACAAGGGGCGCGCTCCCCGCCCCCCCCCTTTTCACCTTTTCACACCAAAATACTTCAAAATAACAAAGACTTGGATCTGCCATTGTAAAGTGAAGTGTTATTCGGGGTTTACTGTTATCAATCTAGGGCACATTAAGGCGAGAAACATAGTACTGTTACCACTGTTGTTGTTGTGCGCCGCCACTCTGATCTTGCTCTGCACCACCGCGACGTAGATGTTGATGTTGCAGAAGAGGACAGTGAACAGTGGCACCGTGACGAACATCATGATGAAGAACACCTAGAGGGGAGTGTGAAACATTGTTACAAATATCATAACGAATAACATCTGGAGGGAGTGTCAAACATCGTTGTATCCAATAAGTGAAATATGTGTACTAAGTGTAATAAGATATGCACTAGAACGGGGTTGTAGCTATCAGATGTAAGCGACTGGAGGCCGGTTATGAGATTTTTGGCTAAAATAAATACATTGAGGAAAGAGACTCCTGATTACCCATCTCTTTTGCTGAAGACAGTAAGACCTTCTTAACCACCTCTTAAAGTGACCCATGGAACTGAATTAGTTTTGTTGTACGTTTTGTTGTGGTCTCTTTGAAGTCTTCAAAGAACGTTATGATTAAAATACATTCATGGAAATGATGACAAGGTAATCTTATATTCTATGTCATATATCTATGACGAGCTGTAGTGACAATATGCTTTGCCCAATTCGAGCACGGCCTAGAATGTCACCATGCATAATGAATGGCAAGCGTGCGGGGAGAACCACCATTATTTTGGTCTTGGCTAATGTACCAAATGGGCAACGCTTTCATAAAATGCTTTGCCAGTGTGTTTGAATAAGAGTAGAAATATACCAAAAAACAAAAACAACATAAAACAACATAAAACAACATAAAAACAGCAGCAGCAGCAGCAGCAGCAGCAGCAGCAGCAGCAGCAGCAGCAGCAGCAGCAGCAGCAGCAGCAGCAGCAGCAGCAGCAGCACCCATCCCCTGTTTGACCATAAAATATAACCAAAGTAAATTGTGACCTGTCATAATTTACGTTACTGTAAATTGTCAGCCCCCCCCCCCAATGGTCTAGCTGCGGCGGCATGTATCATACGCCGAGGTACGTTGCAAATTGACTGAGTAAGGAGCAAGTTCGTGTCTCAGAAATGCCCATCAGCCGACGGTTCGGTACATGAACGTACCCAAAGTCCAACTTTGACAGGCCTGTGGTCATAATTTACAGTTGGTTACTTTTTACGGTCCACCCCCCCCCCACACACACACCCCGAAAAAACGCCCAAAACTAAAAGCAATGCGCTAATGGTGAAAATGTCCAAACCACTTTATGAATCTAGAAAGGGGGCCTTATTGTTCGATAACGATCTGCACCCCTGAATCTCCTAGCGGTGGCCGTAGGGACGTGCTCCTCATATTCACTAGCACATCCCCACAAAAAGTAAATTTAATGTTTGTTTCTTCTTAAAAAATAAATAATTTTAATGTTTTTTTGCTCGTGAACCTTTGCATGCATTTAAACTAACAAATTGAGTAGTTGCACCAGTTTCCCTAAAACCTGGATCTGCCAAGACATCACCAAGTATAGTATAGCTGTAGCCAATACAATGTTATAATCTTGACTCTATATCTAGAATTTCACATACTATATAGGAAATTAAGATGATAAAATTTTGTCTCCAGATCATAACATAAAGAGATCTCAATTCTCTATTTCTGCTGTAACGTTGCTAAAGATCCTAACTACAGATGTCAAGATACTATATATTTCAAAGCCTCGCTGTAATAACCGCGGCTAAGATTAATGAAACAGCATTCAAATACTTTGTTTCGTACTTATTTGCCAGAGTATATTTGACTTCAACAGATTCCTATACGGATACCGAGCCGTGTCATAAGTCTTAGCTAGGGACAAGGCTCAACTCTATCCACACCTTGCAGGGGAACCCCCCCTCTCACACACTTACCGTGTAGCTGTAGCTGGCCAGCCTGTCGTACGAGCACGCCATTGTCTTCATGTCGTACGTGTGGTCACCCCATTCCAGGAAGTTGGGCAAGTCGAGCGCCATCGCGCCCAGCCACAGACACGCACACATCACAGAAGTCCGCTTCCACGTGAAGATTCTCTGTCAATGTGGTAGATACGTTGGATGAAAAGATAATCTGGACTTTACTACATATTTGTCAAAAATTCAACAAATGAGCCAGGAAGATATAAAGATTATTCTTATGTAATTAGTAGTAGGCCACAGATTGTCAAAATATGAGGTTCTACTACATACAGTAGAACCTTCAATTAAGATCACCTCCGTAATGAGACCCTCTATTTAAAGAATAGCTTTTGCAGTCCCAAACCTTTATAGGATAGAGTGGCCACTGTTGACCTATAAGACCCTCTATAAAGACCAGTTGAGACCAGTCCCAGAGGTGGTATCCCACTCTCACCTGGTAGAGTGCGGGTCTGCACAGCAACACGTATCTGTTGATGCTGATGGCGGCGATGCTCCACAGCGAGCACACGCAGCTCACCAGACACACGGCACCAATGACATGGCACAGCGCCGCGCGCGCCAGGAACCACTCGTGCCCGATGAACACGCCCGCGATGCTGAATGGGTCCACGAAACCTAGATGGTGTTTTGTGATAGTCGATATAGATTATTGGTTTAATATCATTTGTGGGTAGGTGGGGGTCGTGTGAGGTGACAGTGACAGTTAGCAAGTAGCGGACCCATTCCTGTTCCTTCGCGCTGGTCATGCTCTATATAGCGTATGTCCTGTAATGATGCTAAGAAGTTATTCAATAAAGAAATGGCCACTTTAGAGGGGTGCTCACTTTGTAACTTAGTTTTCAATACAATTTTTACTGTTTAATTTTGTACTTGCAGATAATCATACTGTACTGCAGCCTGGAAACAACATTTAAGTTGCTTCTCACTTTTTCATGGGATTAAATAATGACATTGTCCTTTTTACACAGCACTGTACTTACGCAATAAAGATAAAAAGCAAAAGAAATGTCAAGATGAAGTCATCACCTTGACCTGTCAGAGAAGCGGCCATTATGAGCGCTAATGCATTCCGGTGAAAGAAGAACTCATCTTGTCGTCTATAGAATGTACTATTAGGACATTTTGCATTTCCGGATGATGGAACGAAATTATATCACTAATGAATCTTTATTACATCAAAAATGATTCCATGTGAGCTTCCAGAAAAAAAGCATCTCTTAAAACACGTGTTGACAAAGTGACCCTCTTTGTGGGTCAGTTCTTTCTGCATCGTTACTAATATGGACTCTATTAATTTACCATGTCAGAATCTATAAAAACGTGTGGTTCATTTGCTCAAAGCATCCTCTGGGAGAAGCGCTACTGTATTGCCTTTGTTTGTGATGGTAAGAATAGGTCATGATAGAAAGCTATAGTGTCCCGAAGCCAAGTCATAATAGATACACTAACAACCATAAATGTGCTGCTAATTAAAGCTGCGTTTCTCATGAAAATGATGCAATTTTATCACTGTAGATTGTTTTGCTATTTCTATAGGGCATGCAAGGTAGATGATGGAATGGCCACATCAAAGATTGGTGCATAGATATTTTTAAGAGAGCGAACCGATCGTATTCATACAATAAACCAGACACAATTTGGGTAACAAAGGGTAACAAAGCAAAGAAAAACTTGACTCAAAACATAGGAAAGCTTAACAGCTTACATGGGACGGCAGCATGAGTACGGCTGTGATAATGATCACCGGGCGTCAGTAAATTCGTGCTTGTTGCGCATTGTTTGACGTATAACTTGCATGCCTTATAAAAATGACAAAACAACGGGTGCACGTGATACATGTGCAGGGATGTGGTTTGGTTGTTTCATTGTTTGTTTGTATTTAGCTATTGTTGTTTTTCATTTATTTGTTTTATGTATGTACTTGTGGGTACGTGCACGTGCGTGTGTGTGTATACAGGTTATTGTACGAGAAGGTTCTAAGTGTACATTGAACATCCGCACAAAACATTGAAAAGTGCTGATATTATACAGTAGCACATAATTGAAGATAGTAACTTGTACATAATGTGCCCCTCGCTTGAGAGAGCTCACAATTTTTTTTAGGCTCTCTTGCCAAATGTCCCACTAATCTCCAAGCTCCCCCGGCATGTATTACGGCCCTGACGCTTTAGTCAAGCTTTGATACGCATAGGTGCCGCTTTGCACACCGCTTTGCATGTCGCTTTAAAGTGGCATCATTGCGAAAGTTACAATTTGCCTTTTTATTTGACATCTAACTCATCAACCACTTCAAAACTGAACTCAGAAATCACTCAACTTGAATTTGTAAATTTGACATGCTGCTGGCATAAACAAGAACATACTTATATAAAAAATTATGGTGCGATTAAAATATTCAAAATATATGGACCCATTTCCATACCGATTTGACAAAATGTGGACCCATTTCTATACCAGCAGGCTCCAATAGGTACCCCTTATAGGTGGCACGTCCCTACTAAACCGTACAGTAGGAGACCCCTTCACCCAGAGTCTAAAGTGCAACCTGCAGACCATCCGGTTCTGTGTACTAAGACGACATTGTTAATATGATCATCAGTTAATTCATATACCCACATGATTACTGAGAAGCACGTGGCTATTAATTTGTCCACGTGACTATACTAGTAATGATTGGCGCATTTCCTGGTGACAGTTTGTGTTACTCAAAGGTAATGCATATGGAGAACGATTAACTATAAGTGCTAATGAAGTAGGCCTTCGTATATTGTGAAAGTTTACACAGAGACACATTTTCTTGGTATTTACAATTGACATTAACTGTTTGTCACAATGCTATCCCGACAAATATGTATGATTGACGCCATATGAAACGCACGTGTGCGTACATTTTAAGATTGAAGGAAACTGTTTTACGTAGCACCTCTTCTGATTATGTACAAGTTACTATCTTCAATTATGTGCTACTTTACGGTATAATATCAGCACTTTTCAATGTTTTGTGCGGATGTTCAATGTACACTTAGAACCTTCTCGTACAATAACCTGTATACACACACACACGCACGCACACGTACTCACAAGTACATACATAAAACAAAAAAAAACAAAAAACAGCAACAGCTAAATACAAACAAACAATAAAACAAGCAAACCAAACCAACATCCCTGCACATGTATCACGTGCACCCGTTGTTTTGTTATTTTTATAAGGCATGCAATTTAGACGTAAAACAAATCGCAAAAAGCACGAATTTACTGATGCCCCGTGATCATTATTGCAGCATGATACATGAAAACTGGCAATATTTAACATGAATGTGACATGCTAAGTTTACTTAAAATATACACATACCGTGGACTACTTTTCCTGGCGACTCAGTTAGCAGCAGCAGCAGCAGCAGCAGCAGCAGCAGCAGCAGCAGCAGCACATGTTAATAGCAATTACACCCTTCAATACGCACCTGTGACACAGAGGTCGGCCACGGCCAGGTTGACGATGAACAGGTTGCCGGCCTTGCGCAACTTCTTGTCGCACAGCACGGCTCCGATCACCAACACGTTCCCCACGTTCCCTGCAGCATGGCGAGGCGGAGGCGGGGGTTAGAGGTGGGACCACACAGGCTCCATGTTGGAGCTGAATTTGTAGTTTGTTTTAAAAGGTAGCATGACCCTTTTCACACACCCCCCAGTCCCCCCCCTACTTTACTTTTCATATGTTACCGATAGTGAAAATTCGGGAATAAACAGTGTTGGGTGTCGTAGTGAGGATAAACATTTTTAATTCTTGTCATAGCTGTGACAATTTCGAAAGCAGTTTACTAAAGAGAGTGAAAACTTTAAAGAGAAAACTTTGGAAAAAGAAGCTTTGTATATAAATTGTAGCAACCAGTATGACCACATAACAGAGCCGATAAACTGTTCCAACGGGATAACAGTGTATACCCCATTGCCTAGGTCACAGTACACCGCAAGGGTTGTCTACAGCCAGTCTACGACTAAAAACGCACGAAGATCGTTAAGATCCGTGAGTGTTAAGTGCGATAAACGCAGCATTTTTAAGGCCGTAAAGTGGCTGTAGAAGAAGTTTGGCTTGCCAAACTTCAGCCAAACTTCTTCTGCGACCACCCTACGTCATGGTCTGACCGTAAGGAGGCAGTGCGGAGACCTTAATCGTCGTATAATCACAGAGGTTTTAGCCGCACGTTGTCGGCACAAATACACTACCTGTAGATTACCATGAACGTGCGAACACCGTGCTTCAGTAATCAGACCGTGCGTAGAACGTAAGTTATACGCAAGTACAACGCACGTTGGATGCATGTTGATCTCACGGCCACCTCAATAAAATCATTCCCTGTGCCGACGCACTCATAACGTACGGAGTCCGTTCTGAAGTGCCTACATCTGTACTTTTGTCAATGCATGCGGAAAACGGTGTAGACACCGCAGACCTCACTCCAGGTCAAATGTGCCCCTCGCTTAAGTTGAATGTACAATGGGTAAAAGCGGGGTAAAATACGTGCACGGTTTAGAGGACAGACTGTTAATGGAGTTGTGTGTTCTGCAAGTGAGTTTATGTCCACATGGGTTTACTAGTAGGCGTGCAAATGCATTTGCTGGTACAAATGACATTAGAGGGACCCAGAAGTTATATAAAAAACGAAGAAACACACACACACACACACACACACACACACACACACACACACACACACACACACACACACACACACACACACACACACACACACACACACACACACACACACACACACACACACACACACACACACACACACACACACACACACACACACACACACACACACACACACACACACACACACGCACACACGCACACACACACACACACACACACACACACACACGCACACACACGCGCACACACGCGCACACACGCACACACACGCACACACACACACACACACACAAAACCCACACCAAACCAATAACAAGTCGATACAGCAACTTTGAGAACATATATAAGTATCCACGGTGGTGGTAGTGGTGTACAATATGGAAATTCATTTTTTTAATCAAGGATAACACACAGTTCACACACTAAGCTTTCAATGGCATCCGCCATCTTGATCACAGTGGTTGACGTCATTCGTCGTCACTGGGACCTCGGGAGATTCCCGGGTTGCGCGCCCGGAATCCGGAAGAATAAGAAAGTAAAACAACACAACGTAACCAGAGATGAAAGATTGGCCATAACCTCGTTGAAATCAGATGAGAACATTGTGATTTTGCCGGCTGACAAGGGCCGCGTGACAGTTGTAATGAACAAAGTGGACTATACTCGAAAGTGCCGTGATCTATTGGTTGATGAACGCACATACAAGAAGTTGAATAGAGATCCAACCAGTAATTACAAGAAACAATTCGCAGATGCTCTACGGGATTTGAAAGAACGAGGTTCATTAGATGTGGCACTCCATCGGAAATTGTATCCAACCACAGATCAACCACCAAGATTCTACGGCTTACCGAAAGTTCACAAGACCAACATGCCCATGAGACCCATTGTTAGCTCTATAGGTACGATATCCTATGAATGTGCACGTTACCTGAGCACAGTACTTTCGCCATTGGTAGGGCAGAGTGTACATCATGTAAAGAACTCGAAAGAGTTTTCTGAAGAGATCAGGTCATATTCGTTGGATGAAGATGAAGAACTCAGATCATTTGATGTGAGTGCTCTTTTCACAAGTGTACCAGTGGAGAAAGCCTTAGAGGTAGTGAAGGAGAGATTAACATCTGATATCTCCTTGCCCAACCGCACCACCCTCAACCCCGACGAGATAACAAGATTACTAGGTTTGTGTCTAAGGTGCACTTACTTCACCTTCCAAGGAGAATTTTATCTCCAGATCCATGGTGCAGCGATGGGCTCCCCGTGTCTCCGATCATATGTAACCTATATATGGAGGAGTTTGAAAGGAAGACTCTAGCATCGGCCCTCCATCCACCACGATTGTGGAAGAGATATGTGGACGACACGGCTGTGATCCAGAAGAGAGAACATGCGACAGAGTTTCAACAACACCTGAACTCAGTGGATAAGTGTATCCAATGGACCACGGGGGGGGGGAGAGCATGGTGAATGCTGAGAGATCCCTTCCATTTCTTGACACTTTGATCCTAGTGAACAGTGATGGATCTCTTCGCACACGCATCTACAGAAAGGATACACATACAGACCAATATCTGAATTTCTGTAGCAACCACCCAATGGAACATAAAGCTGGAGTAGTCCGGACTTTAAACCACAGGGCCGAGAGTGTGGTTAGTGATGCCAGTGAGAAAGAATCTGAGAAGAAACATCTGGAGAAAGTGTTAGGGTTCAATGGATACCCCAAAAGTGTGATGATAAAGAGCAAGCCGAAGGGAAGACAGACTGCACAAGATACAGTGGTACAGGTGGATCGCCCCAAGAGACCTCCGGTAGTGATACCATACATTCAAGGAGTGTCTGAACACATGAGAAGGGTGATGCACCAATACAGTGTGCAGGTGTTCTTTAAACCTGTGAACACTCTTAGACAGCTACTGGTGAGACCCAAGGACCCCCTGGAGAAAGAACGTGTAATTGGACCTGTCTACCAGATTAAGTGCCAGGATTGTGAGGCCTCATACGTGGGAGAGACTGAACGTGCATTAAAAGCGAGGTTCCTAGAACACCGCAGACCCAGTTCAGCTGGATCAGAGGTGTCTCGCCACCTGCACACAGACAGTAAAGGACACAGTGTCTCGCTCGAAGGGACCAACATTTTATGTGTAGAACCTAAATATTTTGAACGTGGCGTGAAGGAGGCCATTAATATCAGGAAACTCAAGCCCTCACTAAATAGAGATGGGGGCAGGTACCAGCTTCCTTCCATCTGGAACAATGTCCTCACCCGAGAGGGAGAGGGGGGCGCGCAACCGGGAATCTCCCGAGGTCCCAGTGACGACGAATGACGTCAACCACTGTGATCAAGATGGCGGATGCCATTGAAAGCTTAGTGTGTGAACTGTGTGTTATCCTTGATTAAAAACTATTGTGATACTTATATATATTCCAGAATTAATGACATATTTGGGATAATGCCTGAATGCATATAATATAATCATTTGACAAGGTCCCTCATGAGGTTGGTAGCGACCTATCACCGAACTTCTCTTGTGTAAGTATACATACTAGGACAAATAAAATGGAATGAAATAAAATTAAAGAACATTACAAAGCGATAAATGGATTAGATATACATCATCAAAGTGCACCGATGAATACCCTGTGGCTTTAAATTACCCCGGTACGAGGAGGGACAAATTAAAATGAGTTTGCCCTTTGGACGAAAACACTATTTACATGTAAAATAGTATTTGACATGTCATAAGTATACAGTTTCAAACCTCCATGTAACCTTGCCAGAATTTACGCAACCTCCCTCCTAGGGCCATGTCACGTAAGTCAGTGCGGCACGGCCATTCATTCTCACTGGTTAGCGGCCACGTGGCATTGAGTTGAGTGAAGAGAGGCCACAAATGAGTTGTGTGAGTGTGATGATGAGAACACGTGGCCTTTGATGTGTGCCACATTAGTGCCCTACACGGGGTCTGCAAACATATACGATGGCACCTTGCCTGTTTTAATCATTTACAAAACATTTCAAGTGTTACGTCTTTAAAAATAGATATCATGTCCGCAAAGAACAAATGCTTGTCTCATGCCCATAAAAAAGGTGTTTCATGTGTTGTTACATTTACAAGTTAAATTTGCTAAAACAACGACCGTGTCTCTATGCCATCTGTGGATCATGCACATTACATGCACGACAATTATCATTTGGCGACTACAGGAAGCGGCGCAACGGTCGCCTATTTGAAAAACAATACAGCGGCCCTGATATTATGCAATTAGTGTTTTTAATTTGATGGTTTGGAATAATTCTAGACGAGTTTCTGCTTATTCCATTATACATCACTTCCGCCACCAGCGGACTGCACGTGGCTTCTAAAATACTCGCTGAGATGACAAAGCTCACATGAAAGTGTTGATATATTTAGGAAACTGTGTACCCCGCGACCTCTATGTCGCATGGATCTGCCAGACCATTTATGAATCATAACTATCACATACAAGATAGATCTTCGTAAGTTCGTGCTGCATAATACACCATAATATACCTTGCACCGATTTGCATGATAACGACTTGACGTCAAGAGGAGAAAACCTTGAATTACGTCTTTTGTTTTTTTCGAAATTGCATGGGCGTATTGCAACACTGTTTGATAGACCAATGGCAATGCCAACGCCGACACACTATTTACATGTAAAATAGTATTTGACATGTCATACCAAATGTGTCATACATTGTTGCACCTCGTCTTTGTTTGAGCACAACACGCTTGAAGGC
Source organism: Streblospio benedicti (assembly GCA_019095985.1). NCBI lineage: Eukaryota > Metazoa > Annelida > Polychaeta > Spionida > Spionidae > Streblospio > Streblospio benedicti. The sequence goes on along the minus strand of CM032662.1, from coordinate 34,833,854 downwards.
ATCATCGGTTATCAGAGTAGTGACAGAGAACCCTCAACGGCAGCATTGAAAGGTTGCTTTCCCTGCATAACTCACTCAAAAGTTTTCAAACAAAGACAACCAAATATACAAATTACAAACATCTATTTTTCACCTGGAATAAGGTCGTGACTGTATATTAATATGTAATGATTAATATGTAATATGAAGTTTATTGTGAACAAACTGTATACCTTATGACAACTTCATATTAACTAATATAAAAAGTACCTACATGGTAATTGACATCTTCTATTCTATTAATGGGATGCATCAATAACTTGAAATATTATTAAACTATTGTAAAAATTGATGTCTGTATTCCTGGTTTATTATGCAAGTGGTAATTAATTAGTGAGGCCTCAACTCGCCACCTGTAATGACTGTAGTCTGATCCCATTACTGATATATGTAATTTAGATTAATTCTGACTGTGCCCTATCTCTTATCCAGGTATTGTCCGCACCAGCAAATACAAAGCGAAACAAACAAAAACAACACCCTCCCTCCCCCCAATGCAGCAACCCCCCCCCTGAATACAAAAATAAACACAGACCAAACATATTGTGAAAAAATCTCACTGTGAGGCGTCCTTATTTGTGAGGTGTCCTAAAACCAATGGTTTACTCTATGTATGTATATATCGTATACTGCATATGATTAAACTAATGGTTTACTCGGGTTGAGGAATATAAAGCATCTGCATCACTCAATGAAATTGATTTTGTTAACAGAAATGGTATGCAATATATTATTCTCTTTATGAGCAAATAATTTCTTATCAGTAAGTAAGTAAATATTTCGAAGGGAGCTGCATGAATACGCAACACACGTATACACAAACATAAAAACGATTTTAACCATACTTATACTGCCCCCAACTTTTATGAAACCTGGATCTGCCAGTGTTTTCATACAACAGTCAATTATCTAATAACTATACGATAACATGATTTCGAGTGCGCTTCACAAGTTTTTATGATAATGTCAAGGAATTTATGAATTCATAGAATTTTTATGATGGTATATCAGCAAGAATTATTTTTTCTCAGCCTGCACCGTTTTTTGCAATGACATCAATGGTAGCAGGACTCTCAAGGTATGTTGAAAATTATGAAACATTATGACAAAGACTTTTCTTTCTCGTAACCAAGCTTTTTCGTTTTACCTTGCATACGTCAACGGTGCTAAAAAGTGACAAATCATCATGCTTCCGAACATGAAAGGTATTTCATAATGTTCCGCGATGAACGCACAAGTAACCTCCATCCGAGGATGATGCCAAGTGTTAAACTATGATTACACGTCCACCCTACTCCCATATAGATGTACTTATACTGCTGCTCCACTATTAGAATATGTATCGTGCATTATTATACCTATTGCGAACATTATATAACGTTTCCAACGAGGGCAGCCCTCATCACATCATGCACAACACTTCTGTTGTGACAAACCGCCCACGACCGTGTGACAGCAGTTTCAATAATTCATCATTTAATTCCCTTCTATCACACTCTCCTGCCATTCGGTGCTCTATTTGTGCGCTACTCTATTTTGTGCATGTAATTTTCATTTTTGTTCTGGAAATATGTCTGTTATTTAACGCAATTTTCAAAACGGGTTTCTTACGTGATCAGTTTGAACCAATGCAGCATCACCACGCCTTTTTATCTTGGGGTTTAACATATTATTAATAATACAAAAATTGTGACAGCATTTTTCAATTAACTAGTTATTAACTGGATGTTAAGTAGAGCCCTGGGCAGCCTGCGGGACCCGCTTCTGTACCCGCAAAATTGCGGACCGCATACTGACTTGTCACTTTTTACTGTAGGTGTGGTGTGGGTACGGGGTTTAATCTTTAAAAAATGCATCGCAGGGTCTTTGCGGGCTTAAAATTCTGAACAGAACCAGCAAGAAACCCTGCATGTTCTATGTGTTACAATTTTACCTGCACCTTTTTCAGCTTTACAGATTGTATTCATATTTTCATCTATTCTGTTAAAAAAAGGTGCAGTAAATGTACATCATTATATTAATGCTGCAAAAAGAATTTGATTTTCTTGATAGTCATAGTTTATCTATATATATTTTCAAGTTGCATTACTTAACAATTCACACAAGATCTTAAGCACACGTTTCCTAAAAATACAGAAACTCACTGAGAAGCATTCCTTGTTCCCTGTCATTGATTATGGGTGGAGCTCATTCATGTGGATGCCAATAGCTGTGTAATTGTGGTTAAAATGTGCTATGAATGTATATACTATACTTTTAAACATAAGGGACGGTGCAATATTTACCGGGCATGGGGGACCTGTGCATTTGGTAAGGGGACGAGTACTTTTTTCAAGGTGCAAAGTAGGGGGACCCGATGATTTTTCATTCTCATTGGGCATGGGACCTGTACTTTTTTCAGCTGATGAAATCCCACTTTGACGTGAACGAATCGGTACAATTATTCATGCAAATTGGTCAATGTTGCTCACTTGGTCATAGTTGGATGACATTGAATGTAGAAAAGATTAGTGTTGCAACAATGTACTAAGCTAAAGTAACTTATATGTGAATCTGCGATTCCTTATATGCACCACAACTATTTTCAACCAAGTAGAACATATTGAAGCTAACATAACTATCTTAGCACAATTTTACAAGAAGTCCTGTTCACTACCAGGAGTGCAAAACAACAAACACATGATAACCAATATGAGTTTAATTAACAAAATATAAGAAAATCATTTGGAGATTAAATTCCAAACATATCCATATACACTTGCATAGCAAAAACAGGTTAAAACATGAAATTAGGGTCATTATTGTAAAACTAGATTTGTTTGCGCCCACAAACTTAAGGGCCTGTCACACCAATAACGGACTGATACCGGACAGTTAACTGACTGTTTTTTGCAGAATTTTGCACTCCGTGGACAATACGTCCAATAAAATGACATTTTCATACCGGACGCTGCACGCGCATCTCGTCGGATGATGAACGTACGTTCGACGTATTGACGGAACTCATGAACCTTACCGTAATTTTACCGTATTGCATCACGCCCGCGTATCGGCCTTCCGACGTCTGTATAGCGTCCGCATTATCGGAAGAAAAACGTGGCACCGCTGCGAGGAAGGCCAGAATACCGTTGAATTCTAGTGAGATCAAGTCAAAACGCAAATGTACCATGTCTGCGTCCTAGCCAAGGGAATCAAGAAGAGGAAGAAATGTGAAAAATAGTGGAAGCCTCCGCTACCGAAGGAGTGGACTTGGTGAACACCCCACAACAGTCCCCGGCCAACATATCAATTGCCAGAACCGGCTCGTCAATTGCCACGCCAGCTGCCTGCTCCCATCCTGCACTCCTACAACCAGCCGTCCTAGTCACTCCTACAACCAGCCGTGACAAAACTCAGGAGTACTTTATTTTACAAAGTAACAATAGTTAGATCGAATGTATGCATGTACTCCCTGTATAAATTGATGTTTGGTTTTCAGTTACTAATGAAAAAAAATATGTTTGAATGGTGAACATTTGCTTTGTATTTTGGTCCCCCCAAAATACATGATTTGTTAACCATTTATTTTAACAGAAAAAAAATACTTTGGTCGTAATTAAATGATTTAATTTCATCTTTAGAATTTAAAATTTGGCCCTTTTCAGAAGTTTGAATACTCATCAATGAATTTTTAATGTACAGAAGACTGAGCAGCTTCGTCAATGCGCATGACTATTTTGTAACAATGTACACCTACTGGGCGGTTTAAAAAAGTTTTGAGCCCTCTTTCAGGATGAATGATAGGTATCATACATTTTAATTTGCGTGTTTGCTACAAGCAAACTCTGTCAAGAAACGGGCAAATCTAAGTATGTGCTTTAAAACAAAGTTACAGAACAATGCTGTTCCTTGTATCTAATCCAGAGGCTCAAAACTTTTAAGCACCCAGCAAAAGCCTATGGTCAAAATGCATTGACAGCGTTCAGTTGTGAATTTTTGATGTTCAATGTCGCTAGTTCAAATACACATTTAAGCCCAGATAATTACCATTTTATTCATACTTTTATAACATCAATGTCAACTTTATTACATTAGAATAGCATTGAGAACAATCCATACGACAGGTGCATGCATACACTCAGTCTAAAAAATGTCACTATAAAATATATAGTAATCCTGGGTGTTCTTGAGCTGGTTCCGCTTGACACAACAGGACGAGAGGTGAGCGTTGGGTCAATTTATAGTCCTGTCACGATGGTCATAGAATACCATGGTATTACGAGGTAAACCGACGAGCGTCCGTTGTAGTACGGTGAACATACGTTTAATGATGAGATCCGACAAGGATCCGCTAAACATTCGAGGAAGACACGCACGTCCTGTTTAGCCCGCTAAATTAACGTTATCGCTATGTTGACTGGTTGTCCGTTCTCAACACGTCCCCAGTCCGTGACGTACCCTCCCACTGAGCTTCCACGGAAGTTCGTGTATGTTCATCATATTTTTTCGGAAATTTAGAGGCCTGTCACACCAATACAACGGACTTATACGGACTGGGGACGGACAGATTTTGCCACTATCGACGCCGCCCGTCACTTCCGATATGCAGTAGCCCATATTACACCGTTGTTTATATGTCAATGTCCGTTATCATGCCGTTGAACCGATTTTCCGTCCCCAGTGTTTGGGGCTGCTCAAAAAATTGGGAACAGTTTTTCACTTAAAATTTCCGACGAATATACGATGAACATACGGTAGCTTCGGTGAAGTATCAGTGGAGGGTGCGCCGCGGACTGGGGACGTGTTGTGAACTGACAATCAGCCGACGTGTATGATAAAGTAGCGGGCTGCTTCGGCGGGCATTAATGCGTGTCTTCCTCTTATGTTTATCGGATTCTGTCGGATCATCACTTAAAGGATGTTCACCAGATACAACGGACGCTGACGTCGGATTTACCTCGTAATAAGCGTATCTATGACGTGCGAAAGGACAGTGTCAAGGGCTATAAATTGGCCTGCTGCTCACCTCTCGTCACTGTTAGTATGTCAAGCGGAGCCAGCTCAAGAACACCCAGGATTACTATATATTTTATAGTGACATTTTTAGACTGAGTGTATGGCATGCACCTGCTGTATTTGTTTCTCACGTTATTCTAATGTAATAAAATTGATATTGATGTTATAAAAATATGAATAAGGAGAATTATCTGACGTAAATGTGTATTTGAACTAGACATTGAACATCAACACTAACTGAGCGCTGTCAATGCATTTTGACCATAGGCCTTTGCTGGGTGGGTTAAAAAGTTGTGAGCTTCATTGATTAAATTAGGAACATGCATTGTTCTGTAACTTTTTGTTTTTAAAGCACATGCTTGGATTTATTGGCATTAAACTTGACAGAGTGTTGCTCAGCAAAACACACAAATTAAAATGTATGATACCTATGTTTTCATTCATCCTGAAAAAAAGGCTCAAAACTTTTCTAAACCGCCCAGTAGGTGTACATTGTTGCAAAGGCCTATATAGTCATGTCATAAAAATGCATTGACGAGTGTTCAGTCTTCTGTACGTTATAAAATGCATTGACCCGAGCGTTCAGTCTTCTGCGTTATAAAATGCATTGACCAGTATTCAAACTTCTGAAAAGGGCCAAATTATTTTAAAAAAGATGAAATTAAATCCTTTAATTAGGACCAAAGTATTTTTTTCTGTTAAAATGAAAATACAAAGCAAATGTTCACCATTCAAACATATTTTTATTTACTAGTAACTGAAACAGTGTAAACATCAATTTATACAGGGAGTACATGCATACATATCTGATCTAACAATTGTTACTTTGAAAAATAAAAGTACTCCTGAGTTTTTGTCCAGCTGGTCAGTGATCCATGTATCAATCTGTATGACTAGTTCCACGGGTGGTTAGAATTGGTGGGACGGGTGATCGTGCAGGTGGGAGCAGGCAGCTGGCGTGAGCACTTGTGAGCGCTGGTTCTGGCAGGGGATATGTTGGCCGGGACTGTTGTGGGGTGTTCACAAGTCACTCAGCCGGCAGCGGCTTCTTCCATTATTTTCCTCACATTCTCCTCTTCTTGATTCACTTGGCTAGGGGCGCAAGAGGTGGTACATTTGCGTTTTGACATGATCTCACTAGAATTCAACGGTATTGTGGCCTCCCTCGCCCGTGGTGCCACGTTTCATGTTCCGATATGCGGACGCTATACAGGCGCGGAAGGCCCGATCTGTGGGCGTGATGCAATACGGTAAAATTACGGTAAGGATTTCTGGACGAACTTCCGTCAATACGTCGAATGCGTTCACGTCCGACGAGATGCGGCGCGAAGCGTCCGTATGAAAATGTCATTTTTATTGGACCTATTGTCCGGGTGCAAAATTCTGCAAAAACAGTCAGTTAACTGTCCGGTATCAGTCCGTTATATTGGTGTGACAGGCCCTTTAAATTGTCAGCAAACAGCCTATGATAAGTAGGTCAACGATTGAACAAAAATGCAAATCAAAGTCCACAAAAAACATGCAGACGAAACTACCAAAAATTCAATAGCCACGAAATATTCTATTTTACAGTATATTTACATTTTTGTTGGACATTTATGTGAACAATTAATGCATGGTTATACTACTGAACAGGAATCCGTAAATAAAAGTTATATCGATAATTGCGTCACTTCATCTCAGCTGCTGAAGAAGCATTATGTTTCTAGTTAAGTTTGTAAACTAACTAACTATGTAACTATATATGTATGTCTCCTGACAAGCTAGAGCTTTAACTTCGTTACACCGGTTTTTGTTCAAACTTTACGAAACTATGAGGTATGAAGGCGACACCGAAGTGATTCGATTTGGGCGCTCTGCCAATTAAATTTTGCTTTTCTAGAAACGCTTTTATGACATTTTTAATGATATTGAATGCACTTAGCCAACAGAAAAAAATCAATATTCCAACCAAACAGCAAAATTGATTTATTGGATTTGAAAACTGGTAATGATTATTATCTGTTATTCAAATACTATTACATGGCAACAAACATATCTTTTTGCTGAATATATTGATTCTGATTCATTCTAAAATTTTTTCTCAAATTCATACATTTCTTGATTGTAAAAGTATACATTGTATCACTATATATATTAATTGCCCATGAGGTCTAAGTAGTTCTAGCTACGCAGTGTTTCTTTTGAACACTTTTTTGATCTAATTTGTGTTTAAACATCTTAGCAATCCTCATCGTAGAAACATTTACGTACTATAATATTAATATATGTTTTTTGACAAAAACATCGAAATGTACATTCAGTATACCTTCAGTTTTATATATGTTGGGATACTCAAAAATACACTTGTCATAAAAGTTGAAAACCCCCAAACTACAATTCCTTAAAACTTACTTTTCTGAGTTTAGGGCCCTGTTCAGGTTTAAAGATGGAGAGTCAATACTGAGATAACTAGATTCATTTTGTTTCTTGGTGAACCCCTGTTGCTTGTCATGTGGAAAATGTTGGTTACCCTATGGATTAAGAATTGATTGGCAATATTGTAGGGTGCTCAAAGATATGCATAAATGCAAATACAAATTAAATTATCAGACTTTGATAGAAGTTATTTTTTTTTAGCCAGTGGTCCAATGAATTACATTATTTGCTCGTTTCTATGCAATCAATCTGCAAACACACGTGACATTATCATTATGTCATGCTCAGTCTTATTTGTGCACACAATATAAATGCATCTAATGGGTCTGTAAACGGAGAAGGAACGTGACGGCGAAAAGATGAAATGGCATGAAGAAAATCACTTAAGCGACTCAAAGCTCACAAAAGTTCATTTGCGAATAAATCGAATAAACAAGGAATTATGGGGATTGAGACCCGATTATCCAGTTTAGACAAGTCATAATTATTTATTATTTAATTCTATGTTTGTAGATTATGTTTAATATTACTTCCAATTTGGAACGATATGTTGATTCATAATCGTTTATGCTTGTGATTTTTTTATGTAAATATGACATGACATAAGGATGATAGAAAACTGTTATTAACATGGTAAAACATGGTTTGTCACTTTTGACGGGGTTGCAATGGGGGTTTTTACTGTTTAATTTATTTATAATTTTTCTATCAAACGCGTGTTTATGATTGTAAAATTGGAAGTTATTAGGTGCAACATGTCAAGAAAATAGAAAAATAAAATTTATTAAGTGAAATTGTCAGAGGAGGTGGTTGCTGTTCATGTCCCTTTAAACTGCTTGTATGAACAATTTTAGTATAAAAGGTGTAAAACAAATTAAAAAATTACAAAATATAACCTGACTCGATCTTTTAATAAAAACATGATAATCCTGATAAATACTTGAACAGGTTATCAATTGGCAAAAATACGCATTTTCAGCAATTTTAACATGAAAATCATAAATGATTATTTCGATGTCAGTCAACAAACAGAAAATGGCGATAAAGAAATCGCAAAAATATGCATAGCAAAACAGGTTAAAACATGAAATTAGGGTCAGTATTATTGTAAAACTAGATTTGTTTGCGCCCACAAACTTAAATTGTCAGCAAACATCAATAGCCTATGATAAGTAGGTCAAGGATTGAACAAAATTGCAAATCAAAGTCACAAAATAATATGCACACGAAAACTGCAAAAGTCAATAGCCACGAAATATTCTATTTTTACAGTATATTTACATTTTGTTGGACATTTATGTAGACAATTAATGCATGGTTATACTACTGAACAGAAATCCGTAAATAAAAGTAATATCGATAATTGCGTCACTTCAGCTCAGCTGCTGAAGAAGCATTGTGTTTCGTTCGTTTGTAACTAACTAACTATGTAACTAACTAACTATGTCTGTCTCCTGACAAGCTAGAGCTTTAACCGTTACACCGATTTTGTTCAAACTTTACACGGCTATGAGGTATGAAGCGACACCGAAGTGATTCGATTTTGGGCGCTCTGCCAATTAAATTTTGCTTTCTAGAAGCGCTTTTATGACATTTTTAATGATATTCAATGCACTTAGCCAACAAGAAAAAATCAATATTCCAACCAAGCAGCAAAATTGATTTATTGGATTTGAAACTGATACTGATTATTATCTGTTATTCAATACTATTACATGGCAACAAAAATATCTTTTTGCTGGATATATTGATTCTGATTCATTCTGAAGTTTTCTCCTCAAATTCATAAATTTCTTGATTGTAAAGTATACATTATATCAGTATATATATATATATTAATTGCCCATGAGTCAAAGTAGTTCTAGCGACGCAATGTTCTTTGAACACTTTTAATCTAGTTTGTGTTTTAAACATCTTAGCAATCAATCCTCGTAGAAACATTTACGTACTATAATATTAATATATGTGTTTGACAAAAACATCGAAATGTACATTCAATATACCTTCAGTTTTATATATGTTGGGATACTCAAAATACATTGTGTCATAAAAGTTGAAAAAAAAACTACAATCCCTTAAAAACTTACTGAGTTTGGGTCTCTGTTTGGGTTAAAGGTGGAGAGTCATTAGTGAGATAACTAGATTTATTTTGTTTCTTGGTGAACCCCTGTTGCTGGTCATGTGGAAAATGTTGGGTACGCCACGGATTAAGAATTAAGCAGCAAAATTTAGTAATTGTAGGGTGTTCAAATATATGCATTAATACAGGCATACACACATACAAATTAAACTACCAGACTTCAATAGAAGTTAGTTTTTTAGCCAGTGGTCCGATGAATTATGTTATTTGTTCGTATCTATATAATCAATCAGTAAACACAAGGGACATTATGTCATGCTCAGTCTTATTTGTACACACAATATAAATGTATCTAATAGGTCTGTAAACGGAAAACAAACGTGACGGCGAAGAGGTGGCATGAAGAAAATCGCTCCAGCGACTCAAAGCTCACAAAAGTGCATTTGCGAATAAATGGAATAAACAAGGAATTATGTGGATTGATACCCGACTATCCAGTTTAGACACGTCATAATTATTTATCATTTAATTCTGTGTTTGTAGATTACGTTTAAAATTACGTACAATTTGAAATTGTATGTTGATTCATAATCATTTATGTTTGTGATTCTTTATATAAATGTGACATGACAAAAGGATGATAGAAAACTGTTATTAACATGGTAAACATGGTTTGTCACTTTTGGTGACACTTTTTGTATTGATGAATGATTTGTAAATAAAGGAGGTATCCACGTAAACCATCATTGTCAAATTCTTTGATAAACATCTAAGCACAATAGATCTCACAAAAATATGTTTTAATGGCGTACATGGTCTAGCAGTGTGTTTATACCGACTCCATTTGAATTCCTTTTGCGGATCTCAAACCTTAATGCAATTGTACCTTGCAGGTCAAGTTTATATTTATGGGAGGGGGCACAGACTTTTTTTATGAATAGAGGTCATGGGACACCAGTTTTTTTCATCACATCAGCAGGGGACAAGACCTTTTTTCAGACAAGTTTTTCGATATGCACCGGTCCCCACTGCCTGGTAAATATTGCACCATCCCTAACTGTAAATGCTTAGAAAATATGCGAGCTTTAGTATATGTGGGTGCGGGTGCGGTGGGAATGTGGGCTCCATTTTTGTTAAAAATGCATTTGCGGGCTTGGGTGCGGGTTTCACATTAAAAGGTTGGATTACTTCTGGGCTGTTACATAAAACGAGTGATTTCAGCGTTGATTTTTACACAATGGTGTCAGTAGAATAAATTAGAAACTATTCAACAATGTTTAATGTTTGACAGTGAGAGGTTTTCTAACACGCTTGTATTTTAAAACAAGGAGCAAATAAAAACACAAAGACAACCAAAAATATCTTCAACTCGATCGGGAACCTGACATGCATACTGACCACGAGTCTAAGACTATAACCACTGATATGCCCTGAACATGACTTACAGCTGAAAACATAAGGACAACGCATACATTATAACAATTCCTGACTAACTAATAATTATTTATTTAGTTGTAAAAATACAACCTAAAACCGTCACAAACTATATCAAAAGTGTTCAAAGACACGCCATCGCTAGAACGACATTGACTATGGGCTATGAAGATATGTACTGAAACAATGTATACTTTACAATTAAGAACTTTATGAATTTGAGGAGAAACCATCAGAATGAAATCACAGCATTCTTCAATTCCCAGTTGCGTGGGACGTGTTGTGCCGTAGAATTATCCATACCAAACAGTCCATTGACTACTTCCGGTCGCTCGCGGCATTGTAAACTAACACGACTTTAAATATTCTAAGGTAATTTTCAGCTATCACTTATCCTATGTCATTCATGTAAAGTACTTTCCTAATAGAATTTTGAGTGAGGATTACGAATCTGTAATCGGATTTTAGTTAGCATTGAAATTGACGAAGATATGGGCAGAATACCAGTCTTCATGAAAAAAATGCAGACGACCTGTGTAGGTTGTGAATGATACAAACGTTTGAACTTCACTATTATAAAGAATGCATGTCTCAAATAGCATTCCTAATAGTATTTTTAATAAGGATTATGAATATGTAATCGGATTTTAGTTAGCATAAAACTTGACGAAGTTATGAGCAAAAGCCGGTCTTGGTCAAATTTGCAGACAGCCAGTGAAAAAAAAGTTGACAACTTCACTATATTGAAGAATGCACGCTTCAAATAGATGTATTTACTTGATTTTCAACGTCTATCAGTGTAACAGCCATCAATGTTGTGTAAAATACACACTTTGAATGATATAGCATTAAATGCGATTTTAAATGGGCTTATAACATATACCGGAAGTACCCGTGGACTTTAGTGTCTCAAAAGTAAATAAAAAAGATGAGTGCGCAACTTTTCTGTGCAATTGGGAATTGAAGAATTACAGCAATGATCAATATTCAGCGAAGCATATTACATGTAAAAATAACATATAATTATCAGTAACAGTTTCAAACCTAAATAGTCAATATTGCTTAACGCAGTGCAGTCACTGCAATGATATACATGCATAATAAAAGCAAATAAATCTTTCATAATACACACACACACACACACACACACACACACACACACACACACACACACACACACACACACACACACACACACACACACACACACACACACACACACACACACACACACACACACACACACACACACACACACACACACACAAACGAACAAAACACAATAAGTCTTTCGCTTCAGCTGCTGAAGCGACACAAAAATGAAATTGCTCACTTTAAAACGTTGTTAATTATGAAGGGCTTGCATTTTGTAGTCACGTGTTATGCACATCAATGACGGATCGCATTCTTATAAAAGGCATTCATCTATTACTTACCAGGAAGTAAGCAACCTCTATCAGTGTCAAATGAAACATTTGGCCGTATTTGGATTGCCACTTCGGCTAGAAACTAGTTTTTTTTCTTCTACCTAGTTTGGTTGATAAATTCATTGTATTTTCAATTTCCCAGTCAAAATTACATCTGTAACTAATTAGCCAAATTATCAGGTCATAAAACCTTATCTTATGCGATCTCTTTAACCATGTGATACAATCTGTCAGGCTGACTTGGAGAACTCGTGTATACGAAAGCTTCTGATCAGAGTTTTGGATATAAATCATATTGTGAAGATATGTTAACTGGGTTAAAGCATGATGGGTGAATTCTGTCTTGAACTCTTGATATGTATTAAGCGGTTTTGTATTTTCAAAACCAATACAAGAAACCTTATAACTTTCGTCAAGTCAGTAACTTTCTTAAGTTATCAACTTGTCTAATCACAATTTCAAAATACCACATCAGGAATTGTTACTACTTTCAATTACTATGTTTTCCCCACATGTTCTATAATCACCAGGCAGTTGCGAATGTTCATCCCCAAATTTCTCATGTACTGTAAGATGCTAGAAATGCATGGATTAAAACAATATTCTACCTTTTAAAACAGGCAAGTGACGAGATAATATGCCAATTAAGAATCATTTCCATAACACGACTGATTATCCATCAACTATCAAGAATGTCCGACGTGAGATTCATTAGTTACGGACCAAGATACCAGAACAACTAGCATACGACGGATCCTGCGATGGGGTTTTAGCGTGTCTCAGCAGGACTGTTTTTGTCTAAGCATTCACAACAGGAAAATTATATTGAACAGATCCCTGTACTAGTTAGAACAAGCTCGTTATGAAATAGAAAAAAAACAAAAAAAACAAACAAAACAAAAACAAAAAACAATTTGTTGATACCCAAGTCTCAACTCTTACTGCATGAGTTAAAAAAATTATAGAAAGCACCTCATACAAAGTTTGAATATAATAAGAATAAGGATGATACCAAGATTTTAGCCTTACCTGCAAGGGTGGTGAGGATCAGGAATACTGTATAGCCAATAAGAAATGGCCAGCCGGCGTCAGTCTTAAGATCAATGATTTCTCTCTCTGTGAAGTTGCTCCAGTTCCCCGGCAGATACTCATCACTGACCAGGTATTCTTGGTCAACGTAAGATCCAGATGAATGATTGTACATCATTATATATGCAATTAATGCCAGAAAAAAATGTTACAGTTCATATATTAATCTTATAAGTATGTCAGTGTTTTAGTTTTGACACAAGCTATTCTAATATAAGTTTATTTTTAAACCAATCCCTATGTTTGTCAGCCAGTGTTGTAGAGTTGACACCAATTACAGACGAGCATGACTCCATGAGCGCTTGTCCATCAAAACATGCCACTGGATTGAGCTTATATAGACACGTGGCTGTGCTAAAGTCTACATGATGTGCGCTCCTCATCAGTGAGTGTTTTGTGTGGAGCTGAGCACCCATAATCAGACGACTCCACCCCGGGTGATCATGACGACGCTTGATCAAACACGTGCCAAGTGGCGATTAGTAAAAGATTAGTGGTAAGGCCAACTCTTTGAAAATAAAAACCAGTTGGATGTGGGATATGGGGAGGTGTACATCGGAACCTCCACATTGAGAACACCCCTGGTGTAAGAGCACTTCTCTCGGCAACAAACCGCCATGTTAGAGATTAACTTGAACTTCCATAAATAGGCCACTTGTGGCCAGTTATCTAGATGGTCTGATTGATGGAGTCTACTGTATAAGCCAATAAGAACAAGTGCATGGAGAACAGCGGTGCTAACCGGAGCTAATTGCTACTTGGAGAAAAAACCGTACACGTGCTTCATTTTTGATGTCATAATTATATAAAAGAGCCCTGGAACTCATCACTTTGTCACGGTACTTCATAATTTCATTTTCTTGGGGAAGAGATTTTGGATATGAGAGGTTTTGTCATGATTTCAGCACATATGGATAGGGATGTTTTGTGGACTTTCTTAAAATTATGTGAACTATTGACAAAGGTTAACATCATGATGAAACAAGACATAAGTCATTACTCGGGATCGAAAATGTGTCCCTTGAAAGTATAGAAAGGGGTAGAAACTCGGGAGTGGGGTCGCTAGTGTGGGTGGAAAGTTTCTAATGAATGAAAGAGACTTGATTCATCATATGGAGAGTGGGTGATTTCATTTCAAATCATGATTCTTATAATTCTATGATTGTGGCACAGTAGTAGATATTCAAAATTGTTAGATATATGGCTACAAATGGGGTGGGGTGGGGGTGGGGTGAGGGGGGGGGGGTCGCAAGGGGCTATGAAATCCCACATCTCTTATTTTTTGGGCCTTTTCTTCCCCCCTTCTCTAATTATTTGGCCTTTTCCCCACATCCCACTTTTGGGCTACGTCCTTTAAATCCCACTTGTTATTTGTTTTTACCTCTTTTCTCACATCCCTATGTTTGCCTTTATCCAACTTCCATATAATCCTTGCAATCATGTACTGAACTATTTTTGAGGAAACTACAGGCAGAAATCAACTCAGCAAAGGTCTCGCTTAGTTACGCCCTCACGTTTGTCTATATCTTAAGCTTGACACATTGAGTTTATTTAAACTAATTCTTCAGTGTCCTACCCTTCAACACAAATAATGATTATTCAACCCAGTCCATGTTGAGCAAGGCTGACCCAAAGCTAATAAAGATACTGTATGTGTGTGCGTCAATTTTTATAGAACAAAGGACACTTTCCCCGTGTTTGCCCCTACCCTCTCTGGATCTGCCAATGAGCATGGACACACACGGTAATAACATAATGGAGTATATAGAGTTTAATTACTACCATGAAAGGTATTAATTTCCGCCACCTCATTGAGCGTCAAGATTACAGTGAAGCGAGCGGCCTTGGCACCCAGTGAGAATGGCGCCTTTGCTCTGAAAGGTTCGTCTCAATGGTTCCTGCACCTTCAAAAGCAGACACCCAGGTCAACGTCAACGTATAACGGCGAGAGCATCCTGCTCTCTTTAGTCTCAGTTTCGTGAGTTTTGTTTCATAGTTGATAGTATCCAGTAGAACTCCTGTTTTAGACCACGCTGGGGAGGCTCTTGATGGGGGTTTAAATTGGATTATATGATATGGCCCATTTATGAGCATGTGCCACTGTGCCATTGTGTATTCACAATGCAACCAATGTACATATTTGTTATACTGGAAATAGTTTGCTTTTTTGAACACGGTGAAGTATACTAGGCAACAGTACAATCTGATTATGTGCATAATAAATATGTACAAAATAGATACATTGAAATGTGTTTGATACGGGTGTAGTCTCAAGGTTGTAGCATGAACATTGCAGTGTTGTAAATAATAGCATCCAGCAGACATGGGATCTACCCTTTTTTTAGTAAAAAGAACGTTTTATGCCGAATGCAACAGGTAGACAGACACATTTATAATTATTTTTCATGTAAATTATTTGGTTATCATGACCGAGAATTATCCGATAACCCGAGAGGGTTATCACCCCTGTTCGAACAAGGGTGATACTATGGTTATCATGCTTGTAGTCAGCCAGACTACTTTTTCACATTTTTAAAAACAGTGGTGTTAGAAAAGAATGATAAATACAAATCATATACAATATAGTTTGTTGTATATTAAACATCGATTATTTTATCAGGATTCGTTCTGGTGGCGCATCGGCCTCGTCCTTTGGGCTTGCTAAAGTGGACTAACTTCACGGGCACTAATGCATCGCAGAGGGTAGAAGCTAACTCAGACTAATGAGTGGCCATTCTTTCCCCCTTAGTATAGTTCTAGTAGGTAAACAATGAAGGGGAAAAGAATGACCACTCACTAGTCTCAGTTGGCTTCTACCCTCTGCGACTAACTTCAATGATATATATTACAAAATGTAAACTTCCAAGAGATACACCAAATAGTACGTAATAGGGATCGAGGCTGCCCCAGGAAAGCATCATCTTAGTTGTCACGGCGCACGAAACTGAATTGGCGGAAGACTGTCCTGCTGACTGTCAC
>CM032662.1:34778861-34817293 GCA_019095985.1 Streblospio benedicti | reverse complement strand
TCGTTCTGGTGGCGCATCGGCCTCGTCCTTTGGGCTTGCTAAAGTGGACTAACTTCACGGGCACTAATGCATCGCAGAGGGTAGAAGCTAACTCAGACTAATGAGTGGCCATTCTTTCCCCCTTAGTATAGTTCTAGTAGGTAAACAATGAAGGGGAAAAGAATGACCACTCACTAGTCTCAGTTGGCTTCTACCCTCTGCGACTAACTTCAATGATATATATTACAAAATGTAAACTTCCAAGAGATACACCAAATAGTACGTAATAGGGATCGAGGCTGATTCCAGGAAAGTATCATCTTGGTTGTCACGGCGCACGAAACTGAATTGGCGGAAGACTGTCCTGCTGACTGTCACGAAGTTGCCGACTGGGAGAGTCGATGCATCACGCGAGCCTCCAGTCCCAAACAAGCACTGTCTTCATCCATTGTAGTCGAGGTGAAATAATATTTTATAATAGAGTGTTTGTAATGCGCCACTATTGACTAAGTGATCCATTTGGCTAAAAAAAACACTAAATACAAATAATAGCGATCGCACATGTTTTTGTTTGTAAACAAACTTACTAAGGGTATTGCTCTTTGGTTCAGTATAGTAGGCCTACCTAAAACAGTCGGTTTTCTTGCCGGGGTAGGGGGGGGGTGGGGGGTGTTAAGCTGAGTATACTTTGGCATTTGTAAAGTACATATTCTGAAAGGGCATGCGATTTTGATCATGCAGACCCATTTTGGCATGATTTTGATGTAGTTTGATTTGCATGAAACGTGTCTGAAGGCGTCATCTGACACCTGGTGGCCGATTTTGGCACTTGCTGAAGCACATGGATATATCATTCTATCATTCCGTGCAAAAATCACCGCCAATAACCCACGCTTATTGGGCAATCAGCGTGCTCAATTATGCGATTGACTGAACGCTGCAGAGACCACTACTATGGCACTAGTCTTAACTCGTCACATTTTCAATACAGCCGCTGACGTCGCATGGTCAAAAGTTTAGACTAGTGCCGTAGTAGTGGTCTCCGCGCGTGTAGTCAATCGTATAATTGAGCACACTGGTTGACAAATTGACTTGCACTGAGAACGTTATGGTATGATTTATTTTAAAATAAAACCGAATCAGACACTCATTTAGTGTGGATTTTAGTCATGATAGAATGGTATTTGACCACTCGATTGTCGTGTAAATGGGAAAGTTGAGCAAGCTGACATCTGATTTACCCTCACTTCGTTCCGGTAAATCAGACGTCAGCATGCTCAATTTTCCTATTGACACTCCAATCTCGCGGTCAATTCCTACAATTTTTTACGGAAAACCAATTAAAAAAATTTCCACATCTGAGAAGTTGATAATTTTTGAATATATGCTAGAATGTATGGTGAGGAATCAGAAGGTCATATGCTAGATGGGTGGTCAAACTTGTATCTCCGGCTCAGTGGGGGCTGAAGAATGAGTGGTTTGTGAATTTTGGCAAGGGTAATTTTTGTCTGACATGGAATGATACATTTTAAACGAATCCTTATCTGCTGCTCTTCAAAATGCTGTACATATTGTCTATGTTAGCTGAAAGAGAAGCAGAGTAACACAAATGCCAATTTGGAGTGTACTTGTGAAGAGGGACCTTATTGTGGTTTCGAATTATTTTTAGGACTTAAGGGTCTAGTCCTAAAAATGATAGCGGTCGCACGTGTTTTTGTTTGTAAACAGACTTACTGAGGGTTCAGTTTAGTACCTAAAACAGTCGGGTTTCTTGCCGTGGCGGGTAGTTGAGTATACTATGGCATTTGTAAAGTACATATTCTGAAAGGGCATGCGCTTTTGATCGTGCAAACCCATTTTGGCATGATTTTGATGTAGTTTGATTTGAATGAAATGAACGTGTCTGAGGGCCTCCTACACATGGGGCCGATTTTGGCACTTTCTGAAGCACATAGATATATCAATTTTTTACGGGAAATCAATTAAAAAAAATCCACACCTGAGAAGTTGATAATTTTTCCAGTGTTTTATACACTGGCTTATACCCAATTAATTGCATCCGTCCTTCCGTCCGTCCTTCCTTCCGTCCTTCCTTCCGTCCTTCCATCCGTCCGTCCGTCCGTCCATCCGTCCGGTTCGTTACCCCTCTACAGGTTGCATCATTTGAGCTAGGATGCTCAAATTTGGCATGTCAGTTGCAAATCGTGACCACAAGATCCCTATTTCACATGGGCCCAAACGGTCCATATTTGGGCCCATTTGGGCCCATTATTAGGTCCATTTTACTAGTATTCAATACGCTTTAGCCAGCATGGAAAAAATCAATATCATAAGGCAGCAACTTTAGTCTAGCCTGGTGCTGTTAGCTGCTGAAATATGAATATTGATTTTTTGCCAACAAACTCAGCACCCAGTGTTTTCCAGGCAAACACTGGTGCCCTCACTGGGGGCGCTTTTCATTGGATATATGCTAGAATGAAAAAGCGCCCCCAGTGAGGGCAAACCAGTGTTTTATACCTGAAAACACTGAATGCCACTGTCTATATATTGGCAAAAATCAATATTCATATTAACAGCACCGGGCTAGACTAATGTTGCTGCCTTTTATGATATTGATTTTTCCATATGCTGGCTCAAGTGTATTGAATACTAGTAAAATGGACTCAATTTGGGCCCAAAATGGACCGTTTGGGCCATTCAACCGACATGCCAAATTTGAGCATCCTAGCTCAAACGATGTGGCCTGTAGAGGGGTAAATCTAACCGGATGGACGGAAGGATTGATGGTACAAGCCAGTATATAAACACTGGAATATATTGTGAGGAATCAGAAGGTCATATGCTAGATGGGTGGTCAAACTTGTATTTCCGGCTCAGTGGGGGCTGAAGAGTGAGTGGTTTGTGAATTCTGGCAAGGGTATTTTTTGTCTGATTTCTGCTTATAATGGCAACAGAAAGCTGCTATGTCCAATATCACATTGGAATAATACATTTTAAATGAATCCATATCTGCTGCTCTTCAAAACACTATTGTATACTGTCTATGTTAGCTGAAAGAGAAGCAGAGTAACGAAAATGCCAATGTGGAGTGCATTTGTGAAGAACGACCTGATTGTGGTTTCTAATTATTTTTAGGACTAGACCCATAAATGCATGCCCAGTCGGAGAGGGTGAATCAGAATGAGGTAGCCTTGTTCAACCAGACTCTGTATTGCATTGGTGAGCGCACGCCACCACAGGGTCTGGATGATCGAGACTAAGAATGAGGTGGAGTATGGATCTACGTGTGGACACGCGAAACGTTGCACATACGTTGTACGTGTTTTAAACACAATTACGTGCTACGCTAAACGTATGAAGCAGACCATTAAAATGAGAAACAAAGGTGCTCACAATAAGATTAGAGTCTACAAATAATGGCATATATGTCTAAAAATATTCGTAGTCACAAAGACAACGGGTGGATGCGACGTGGTAAGCTCTTTTTATTGTACAAAAGGCAATTTACAGAATAAAACTTTCATTATGCGGGTGTGGTTCCACTTTCTGTCCATTTTCATATAGAGATCTAGTGTGTGTGTATGGGTAGGGTGGGGATTTGTGTTATGTATTTCATGGTGGTAAACAATAAAATAGACGTGTTCATCGAGTTTAAAAATTTGTTGCCCATGAATTAGTGCCGTGAAACATTGATGGTATATATATAAATTGTTATATATACCATCAATGTTGATGGCAATGAAATTTATCAATTCGTTTTAGTAACTAATTGATAATCTTCTAAATCGGCTATTAAATATAATAATTCATCGTAGACATCACATTAGAGGAAGCCACAAATTGATCGACGACAAATAAGCCAGTGGGCCCTGTTGCATAAAGATCACACGATAACGATGGTATTTATTTGTACGATCATCCTGTACGACACGATCGACGATAACGTACAGTTTAAACTGTTGCATAAAGCAAATCGGCAAATCAGTACCCATCGTCTCGCTGAACTCAAGCATGTTATGTTTATTGACATTGTAGCATGAAACCATATTCGTTGACCTCTCTCATGCTTACTGAATTGTTCATTACGAGCTCGCGCAACCATCACTTTCGCATGTACGCGGGTGCAGCTACAGTGGAACCTCTTGGTGTTGACCCCTACATTATTCTCATTGTACATGAATATTAGGCTGCTCATCCAGATGTTCGATTTAAATTCAACACAAAATAAAGTTCCCTGTGAACAGTAATGTTAAAGGTCCATCGTCACGATTTAGAGGCAAGAACATTTCTCTCCAAATCGTACGCGGTTCATCGGATGAATAACGACGCTGTCGTTCTCTTAAATTTATTTATGCAACACCACAGACGAGAAAAAGTACTATTATCGTGTGTATTTCTACAATAAAGACGGATAACACCTGTATGCAACAGGCCCCACATTACATCAAGCCATTATACTATTGTAAATAATTCGTAATCGCAGTGCAGACGAGAACATTTGTAGCATAGATTGTAGATTGTATTATCGTTATACTGGGTATATTTATTGTACATTGTAAACAAAAGGAGGGCGTGATGTGCTGGTAAGAATAAACCAGCAATAGATTTTTAAGGGTACTGTGAACTCTTTAAGGGAAAAATATTCTATTTTCATCTTTTTAATATTTATTATACTTTAAACTATGAAGAACAACATGTTTTGAAATGAACCTTTCATCTTCAATAGTTTTCCCATTACAACGCATTTTGTAAAGACCAAGCTGGAGTGTAAAACAATGACTCATTCTTTGCATGCTTGTAAGGTTATATGGGCTAAAAATTAAATTTTCACATTTTCAATGTTTTGTATGCTATAAATGATAAAGAACATCTTTTTAAAATGAACCTTTTATCATCAATAGTTTTTCTTATATGATACATTTTATAGACAGCAACTACTATCAATATATATTGATAGGCCATGTTTAAAGCCCATTTTCTCAAAACTAAGTTTGCATAGTGGATGAATTTTTCTTTTTATATTTCTCCTTAACCATGAAATCAAATTTTCACAAACGTGTATATATTTGAAGATATCTGCATTCTGAAGAAAACCTTACTAGGGATTTTTTTTATTTATTTTTTATTTCATTGATGAATTATGAACGTTTTTGTATTGATTTGCAAGAAAATTCGGAAAATACGTGGTTTTAAAACTTAAAATGCATGTAAAATGATAAATAGGAATAATATAAAAAATTTGAGGCAAGGTTTTCTAGATATACAAATTTTGTAACTGAATAGTGATTTTGGTCATTTCGATGTTTTACTATCAGTTATATGCTTCGCAGGCAAAGTTGTCATTTTTCATTAATTGCTTTATAATTTTTTTTCCATCAATCTATGCAATTCAAAACATGTTGCGTCATTAGATTAGATAATTATCTATAAAATAAGGTGTAATTCGTAAGAATTGAAGCAATAATGAGTGAGAATTTAATAAAATCCTAAGAAAAGAGTTCACAGTCCCCTTAACAACTTAAACACTAAACGCATGTGCATAATACAGCCATATATAAATCCTTCATGGATCTCTACATATTATAAAAGGTATTCATCTTTAGCTAATACAATTCTGGATGAAATATAATGTACGTGTAAATCATTAAATCATTAAATACAATTAGTGAATTGTGGTATTTACATATTTAAAAATTAATCTGAGTATAGTGCTCACATTGGACACATGTAGCGCTTGTATACCGAATCGTGACTCAAATACATTTTGCAGTAATATAAGACAAACACATTCAATCTACCACCATTCATGGTATTTACATATAATGTTGATATTATTTTACAATTGAATATCAAAAACAAACTTCACAATTCAAATCATCTTACATTCCTCGATGGATGAACTTAACAAGAATGTATAGGAACATGTATCTTAATCAAGTCCGCCTCTGGTGTTAAGAGCACGCTGCCAGGACAGCATCTCGTTCTTTTTTAAAAAGTCATACATTATGTAATCACAATGTAATAGTTTGATTAGATTGTAATAGTATAACATATTTTTTTAAAATAACACGTGCACTTTCAGTGCGCGGCATGGCTGTTTTTTGCTTGATGTGCAGAGATTCGGAGGTTAAAGATTCAATCAGTCCTACTAAGATTTCCAAACAGTGTAAGCATCAATATGTGTATACAACAATATATTTAGATTATTGTTTCTTTTAATTTATTGCAAATGTTTTTAAAGAAGAAATATATTTTAACCTGCATCGTGAAATGAAGAAAGTCAATATAAATGAAATAACTTTGAACGTATCATTTGTTTGAATTACATTTTTGCATAATCCATGGCCACTTGTACTGGGGTTGGTGTAAAATATCGAACCCATGGCGCCCGTCACTTTTTTGCCATGCCAGTCATTTGGTTGACCACCATTCTCTAATCAACACATGCCACTGAGAAAATGGTGGACGCCAACGTCCAGCATTTTAAACCTACCATATTACAAGTGCTCCTGGCATGATCAAGAAAGTACTTCAGCAAGTAATGAATTTGGTATGTACATTTCCAGCAATTCCAGTTGAAGATGTCCACAGGCTTAAGTACAAACCGGAAAAATTCAGCAAGTCACCGGGAAAGCATTGTCAAAATAAACCAATAAGCCAGGACTTTGAAGCACTATACGCGAATAAACAGTTCTTCATGAGGAATGAGTTGCTCCAAGTCCTACGCAGACGGCTGAGGCGTACAATCAACGTACAAGAAGTAGACAGTGAAGAGAACCTCAAAGTAAGCAACTCAGCTAAATGTAAAAAGCTAGACGGGCAAAGACGCGTGATCGACGTCGAAAATTTGTTTTCAGATGGACCAGGACTCGGAAATGTGCCGGTAATCAAGAAAAGACGGCACCGCCATTCGGTAAACATTCAAAAAATATTTTCTGAAGAAACTGCAGCGAAGAATGAGGCAGCACAGCTGAACAAATCTACGAAAATAAACTCTGAAGAACCGCTTGGTAAAACAAAAACGTGCAGCGCAGAAGAAGTACCGGTGGGCGACGAGGTAGCGGAGGTTCCGCAGCCGGCGTCCCGGGTAGTTCCCCTCTACATCAACAAGGACGCGGTGCCACTGCAGGAAACAGCGAAGTGGCGTCAGAGGCGTGACCACACCAGGCTGGCGGACATGTTTGATCAGGAGACTGAACTGAGAAAACCACAATCGCAGCCTCTTGCACCAATTGCTGGGCGTCAATTGGACAGTAGGTCACTTTCTGTAATTGTTGAAAGTAGCTTTGCATGACCTGCTCACGTGTATGTATGGTTACATAGTCTAGATCAGCCAGACCCTCACATCGCTAGCTGAATGGCCTGATGGAGACTGATGATTATAAGGAGTTTGAACTTGCGTTTTGAGTAGTTTCAATTTGCGCGTGCATTTATTGTATTAAAACTGTCCACATTTTCTTCTGCAGCTTTTCCATTTGGTGTAATCTGCTAAAAGTACACCACGAATGTGCAAGTAACCTACGATTTCGGCTTTGGCATATATATATATATATATATATATATATATATATATATATATATATATATATATATATATATATATATATATATATATATATATATATATATATATATATATATATATATATATATATATATATATATATATATATATATATATATATATATATATATATATATATATATATATATATATATATATATATATATATATATATATATATATATATATATATATATATATATATATATATATATATAATATATCCAATTGATTGCATCCGTTTAAGCCAAGGATATTTTTAAATGTGTTAATATACGTAATATTCGATCAGGTGAAAATTTCTATGTGTTTTCATCACCATCAATCCTTGCCGCTATCAATTCACTAAAAGCAAAGTCAACAGAAATCTCACGTTAGTTTTTTTTTGCATTCAGATTAACAAATAATAAATATGGTCTGTTTAACAATAGGAGGTGTATAAGAAACAAAACCATTACTTTTGGTTATGATCGTTGCAAACGCATACTCCAGACGTCTCATATTCTCTCGTTCATGGGTTCTCAACACATTCAAAATCATTCATTTACATTATAAGATATCACACAAAGCTATATTTGTTTTCTCTAGATGAACATAAAAGCAAATGTCGACCACAAAGACCACCTCGACCAAAGAAAAATTATGGTAAGCCTCACAGTTCATCACCACAATTTAAAATATTTTGAAAACAGATATATCTAAATCAGTTGAAAAAGTCACGTAAAACCAGTACATCATCAGAAACTAGATATAGCAATGGCAGTAACAAGCCAATTTAGCTCTTAGTTACCTATGGCTTTGATATTAAATAAATGATGAGTAGATAATCTGTGTATTAGTATCACAATGTTCTTTTGTAATTTGAATATGAAATATTGCAGGATTACGTAAACAAATAAACAAAGTATCACCATCTTCGAAGGAAGAGAACAATGTCCCTTCTAATTCTGAAAAGGAAGTGGACACCGTGACAGTAGGTAAGTGTGAACCTATGAAAAACAATCCCAACTAATAATTGCCTTCCTCACATATATGAAATGAAAATGAACTTCCATACATGATATATAAAGAATCGATACTAGTTTATGTTACTCAAATTGAGCGGTGGCACAAAACTCAAAGTGATTCCCCTGCAATTTCCACTAGATGGTTTTGTCTTTGTTGAATGTTTGAAATTAGAACTAGAACACATCTATATATCTATATGTATGCATCCATATAGTTTAGTGAGTCTTTGGCTCAATGACCGGGCTTGATAATATAAATGCTTACCTACGGTAGTTCAAGTGTTGACTTTTAGGGTTCATACGGATCTGGGGAAAGCTAGGATTTTTTTTCAAGGTGAGGTAAATGTCAGGGAAGTTTACAAAATGCCAGTTTCGAAACTTAGAAAATATAAAGGAAATTTCTGACTAAGTTAGGGAGGGCCAACACTGTCCCATATCAAACACAGAAAACGAAGAACGCAGATTCAGGAAAATATGGCGGCGTACTGCAAGGTCTGTGCGGGTGACCGCCCGAGTGACGAGTTTCAATGGAAATAGATGATGCGAAATATACAGATGTCATAGTGGCTGTAGTGGTGGTGGAGGCCTACATTCTATTTTTTTGATTTAAAATTAAACCACTATAAGATCACAAAAGTCATACTAGCTGACTTGATTTGTATTGTATCTAACCAAAGTCAGGGGAAATGCTTTCATGTACGGGAAAAGTCAGGAAAATATGTAAAATATGTCAGAAATTTTGTCCGCAAAAAATGTGTATGAACCCTGCATTCTGTATGCATGGTTTACATGTTGGAGACAATAGGCAACAACTTGTTGTCTCATTAATATAGCTGTTTTTTTACCTGAAAGTGCTTTAAAATGTTCTTTCAAACGGCCACGTAAACCGTATGAATATAATATTAAATGAACATTGACTAAAGTACGTTTGTGCATAGGGCACATTAAGTAGTCATGTCTACTGCTAGTGTACGACCAAAATCTTCTACAGACCGCAACGATCAGTCACAACCTCCAAGCAGGATCACTTCTGGTCGGAATTCGTCAGTCTCGCTGAAAGAGGACGTTATGATTGCCTGCTTGGAGGTTGGATCAGTGAGTGTCCCGTGCGGCAAACGGAGCCTTTTTGAAGGCAGTACGGTGGCCGCAGGAGAAGTTTGACATGCCAAACTTGTTCTGCGACCAATGTCAGCTGTCGTCTGATCGCAAGTAGGCAGTGCGGTGACCTTACGTCAAGTGTGCAATAGTTACAAAAGATTTTACCGCATGTTGTTGGTACAGACGCGGTACTGGCGCAATGCGTTCTCTGTTCATGAACGAACGAATGCCGCACTCGAGAAATCACACCATGTGTAGAACGTAAGTTGTACGTGAGTATAACGCAAGTTCTATGGACGTTGATCTCACGGTCACCTCAATGAAATAATCCTCTCTGCCGACGCACTCATAAGACACGGAGCCCATGCTGTATGTGTGTCCCTAACGCGAAGGGCACATTTGACCTTGCGGGCGTGTTTGCCGCAAAATGTGTTGAGGTCTGCGGTGTCTACGACGTTTCCTGCATGGATTGACAAAAGTACAATCGTGCGCACACCAGCACGGGCTTTCGCACATTCATGGTACAGATAACGCACTGGGCCAGAGTACTGTATCCGTGCCCCTCGCTTAAAATTTTCTCTTTCGTCTAGCATTTGTGCTGCATACTGACCAATAGCATCTTTACTATTGTAAAACTTCAAACACAAATGCACATGCGTCTAAAACAACATATCTAAGAGGGATAAATTGTACTGTAATATAAACACTCATATCAGCACTATATAATTACAGTTGCCAATAGAAAGCCCTCCAGCCCCATGTCCAACGGTGATTCAGAAACTGACTCTCTTGAATCAAATTGGTCAGTGGAGTCATTAAAATCATCCACGTTCAAGAATAGGCCATTAGCTGCAAGAGGAACTAGAACAAAGCCCTACTGTGTACCTCCATTATTGTTGCCTGCTAGCTTTTTAAAGGACGATGAATCAAAGAGCAAGAGTGACCACTGTATAGATATCAAACTATCCAGTCCACGGCCAAGAAAAAAGATTTCCCACCCTCTGGTTCCTTCTCTAGTATTTCCTGATGGGTTTTTAGACGACGACATCAAACCAGACAGTGTCAATGTAAATAGAGATGTGGCAAACAAAAAGGATTCATGGCAGGATATATCACTAAGAAGCTCCGATGAAGAACCCGACGGAAACACAAACATTGATAGTAAGGCTGAAATTTCACAGGAATCCCTCCACAGTGTTGAAGACAATGCTGATAGGGAGTCCATAGACTCACTATTCGACTACATTATTAGGCCAAGGAAAGCTAGATTTTTCTCAAATGATGAGATAGTTGGAGAAACAGTAAACCAATGTAATGTTAACTCTGAAGAAAGCCAATCATCAAACTGTCGACCGCATATTCATTCTCCAGACGATTTTGATTTTGACATAAACGTTAACTCAAGCGACAGCGGCCCACCATCTCATAATACATCAAAGCGCAATTTATTCAACATGTCTCCTCTAGAGGGTTGGCAAATGACACGACTAGAGTTCCACAAGGCATTGATGCCAGTCTCAGATGAAGATGAAGGTTGTCTTTCTTCAAAGCCCCTCATTAACAAACATGTCGAATTGAAGGAAGAACGAAAAATCAACAGAAATGCCACCATTCACTCAAAGGATGATAACACTCCAACTAAAACAACCACAAATATGTCCCCTGTGGTCTGTGTACAATCAGTGTCACAAAATCTTGAGATGTCAAAGAAAACACAAAAAACTGAAATATCAAAGAAGGAAATATTGAATAAACAGTACAAGAAAATTCTTGTTAAATCAGTATCAGTCAAGTCTCCTGAGTTTGATGAGCCTGAGACCTGCAGGTCACCATGTCAAAGTGAATCTCAAGAGACATGCGCTTCAAATGACGAACCCTGTGAGCCCCTGTCCACCAACAAGTCTGCAATGGACTTGACCGCCAAACAGAAGGTAATGTATTTACATTGTAAATGGTAAAAAATAATATATTTGAAACAAGAGTATATAACAAATGTTTTAATCTCCACACTATGTCAGAACGATTCTACTTCATTCGTGAAGATTTACGCAAATTTCTTGTTTCCTGACTAGTATACAAACTATATGCCATAAACCAATACGCTTTTGTAATGCTATTCAGGTGACACACATACCGCCCAGGCACCCAGGGCCCTCCCAAAGATTAAAGCAAATGAAAATGAAAGTGAGAGAATGGGAGGAAATAGATATAATGGACGACCCCCCAAGACGCAGCTGGCGACATATGCCGGGAAACTGGTACTACGGTTCTAGCAACAATAACTGTTACAATAATGACTATGGCACATCAGAGGTTGATCACACCCAATCACTGGCAACAAAATACTATCACAGGTACAGCAGCAAAAGGTATTTTAGTCAAAGATCTCACAAGGAGCTAGAGCGACGTAGTGAAGATTATGAGAGTGACGATCAAGAGTATTACACAGGTGACTACTTCCGTGATGAGTCCGATTCGGATACGAAGCATACTTCAGCTGTTGACTTCTTTGACGACGATGACAGCGTGGGTTTCAATAGAAATATTAGACTAGCTGTTTGCGATAATGATGACGATGAAGGCACTGTGCCGTATGCATTGAAGAAAAAGCAGGTGATTCAAAAAGAGCTGCCCCGTTGGCTGGATAATGAGCCAAATGGTCGCCTCACAGATGCAGATATGGAGAAAGAAGGGCAGCAATTCAATGCATTCTGCTATAAAAACTTTGCCCGCGTACGTGGTGATAGCGGGGTGTTGACGAGTAAGGGTTGCCTACGTGAAGTGAAAGAAGATTCAAAGACCAATATTAAAAAGCGTGTGACTTTTCAACTTGACGACCATATTCAGTCTGTGAACAATACGACTACAAATGGAGGTCAGAACACTGGGTCCACTCTGAGTGGGTTTATGGAGGATGGCAAGGGGTTTCAGATCAAGCAAGATGACGGCCACTTTGTTAACCCCCCTAAGAGGTCGTGGATTTAATACTCAATCACATTGAGGATATTTTGCAGCTTTTTGTATAGAGCTGGGCTGATGTATTCTATGTTATAATGGTATCACCAAGCACAAAAGAAAGTTGATAAGTTGTAATAGATAGAACATGTGATGAATTCCCACAAAGCTCTTCTTCAGGCCATTTTGGCCAAGATATATTATGGCTGTTTTCAAATTAGTATAATTATATTTATATAAGCCATGGTTTTGTTGTGATGTTGCATTTAAACAATATGATAAAACTGTCAATGTTCCAAATCATTTACTGTAACTTCTTAACAATTAGGATTGAATAAAATGACAATTATGTGAGCTGTCTATTGTTTTTGACTACTACATCTTAATACTGATGAAGTAACGTCGCACTATCGTTTACCTATTGTCAGCATAATCTGGGAATCATCCATTTCTATTGTCACAGGCTATAAATTTCAATTCCAATATTCATATTCATGGCATGCTTTAAAATTGTGTTATGAATATATAGAGCAAAAGTAAAACAGATAGTTCAACCTGCTTATTTTGATTTTCATTCATGTGAATGCTTATAAAACCTTAAACTACCTAGTCTAAACATGCTTATTTCACTGACAGAATAAAATGATTTAGCCCGCGGAGCTGAGCCACGGACAATTGTAAAAGCACAATTTAGCCTACACAATGCAAACACTTGACAAATACGCTACATCATGCAAACCACAAAACCTATGAATGAAATCTTGCAAACATATGACAGAATAAAGAACCCCACGACTTCAAAATCACATCGGATTGGTACGTCTTTATCAATTTCATGTAATTAGGGCTGGTCATGTCTAGAAATGAAGTGATAAATAATGACTGGACATACATGTACTTATCAAAATCGATGTTATAGCGTTCATTATTATAAAACAAGCTAAGAAGTATTGTGATCATAATTCATAGACACTATATTGAATATTTTGGAATAAAACTGACAGCGTCATTGAGATGTCATCAAATGATGGCTCGTCCTCCAAATCATCACCATATTATTTATCATTAATAAACTATACATCCTACGCTGAAGTTTGATATTTCAGATCATTGAAGCTGCATCAGAACCCCCCCCCGCGCCAGTAGTTCTTGTTAATTGGCACAGCGTCTGGTTGCAAATTTTGGTTGTTTTGATTAAATTTCCCAAGTAATTCTTATTTATACTGTTCTTTAAATAGTCGAACAATACTGTACTCAATGTCAGCCTGGTGCGTAGCTCCGTGGATGTCGACACCAGTTATTGCATCGAGGTACGGCAAATATATTACCTATGTAAGACAATTACTCTAGTGGAAAAACCATTACAGTAGATAGACACAAACCAATTTATATGGAAATCCTTACACAACCAGCTTGTCTAGGTCACACAAATAGAGTGGTACGCCCCACTTTTGAAGAAAATGGTATAGTAGTCAACCATGTTTATATTATATCATTTGAATACGTGAATCCTGCAAACATAAAAAACAAAGAAAAAAACCTAGGGAACAAAGTCTTATAATCACACTTTGATATTTTTTTTTGAAAACTGCTGCATTTAATTTTCCTTCACAAAATCTAATTCCACATACAATTTGTATCAACTTCCACGCACATAGAGAACATTGCAAAACAGATATACAAAAGATACACCGTGCAACGATTATAAAGTTGGCAATTAGTTGTTCCACGATTGTGTAACATCAATTTGCATGATGACGGTCTGTATTGCTTTTATTTTTTAATCTGTTTTGTACATGAATACACAACAACCTTATCTAGATGATAAATGAGCATAGATTTTTTACTGGAATGAATTTTTCACAAAATTAAGCCTGCCATTGTATCAACTATCATCATGTATGCTGTTGTAATTCAGTAGGGTTAACAAATCAAGTGTTACGCAATCCCAGCCAGATTGACGTGGTCACAGAAAAAGGAAGTAAAAAGAAATAG
The DNA here is from genome assembly GCA_019095985.1 of Streblospio benedicti. Taxonomy (NCBI): domain Eukaryota; kingdom Metazoa; phylum Annelida; class Polychaeta; order Spionida; family Spionidae; genus Streblospio; species Streblospio benedicti. The sequence goes on along the minus strand of CM032662.1, from coordinate 34,802,695 downwards.
CACGTTCCAGTAAATTTGTGTGCGCAGAAGTAAGCCTTGTTATGGATTGTGTTTGATATTTTTATGTTTCTAAATTTAACCTTTCCTATCATTATAATGCTTCACCGAAACCCACGACTTTGCGAGCATAAAATGAAAAAAAAGGAAAGCAAACTTGACAATCCATGAATAGGGGTCTCGGCATTTACAGTAGAATCTCATCGGTGTGTCATCAGTGGGAGTAGAAACACGTGCCCCAGTTATATATTAGTTTGGTGCGCCCATTAGTTATACATAATCAGTACAATTTATATTGCAACAATACGCAACAATTTCATTTCTATTGTGCGATAATTTAAAAATGCACTTTCCAAATATCACATCCCTGTATGACATATGCCAAAACATCCAAATATCACACGCCTGTATGACATATATCAAAACAATTAATTAATCCAAGGGGAAATTGTTGATAGACGTCTCCCGGCAAGCGCTCTTTTCCAGTGTATTTCAGGGAGCTCTACGCTCACATAAAATGTGACACATAAATGATATAGGCATATCTTAATGGCATATTATTTTAACATTAAAGTCGACATGACAATCCACTACCATACTAGTACATTATGTATTACACAAACAGTACAAGCAAGCACCACAACTGGGGGTTGCTGGGAGGCGTCTCATCAGCACTTTCTGCCCATATGTCACACAGGCTGGACGAATACACCCAACGTTTAAATAGGATATTACTTAGAAGTATCCAGAATCATATTTTGTAAAAAAAAATCTATATTCAACAGAAGTGACGTTTTATAAAAACATATCAATTAAATATATAGTGCATGTAGGGTAATTATGTAAAAGAGGATATACATTAATTAATCCATTCATTGTTCATAGTAGTAAGATACATCGTTGAGAAATACAGGTCTGAAGGAACACGACATTGTTGTGAATCATAACCTATTTTGCTTTCAGGATTCGTGTAGAATTATGAACTTGTGACAACTACTTGTATATTGTTTGAAAACAAAACTGTCATTTTTTTATAGAAATTGCAGGATTTTGCCTCGACTTACATTTGGTGTGAGGACGCAAGTGCCCATCGGATAAACTATTGCAAACCAAGACCATTTTACAGCCATACGCATTATAACGCTATTTCAACATCCATTATCAATAACATTGCACACAAAAAATGTGGAAACTCACCTGGAATATGTCTTCAATGGAAATACATGACACTATAAGTTTATGTATTCTATTCTTAAATGTGACAATGCCAAGACTATTCTTTATGTGACTTCATTCTATGAGTTAAAAGGTGTTATGAATACGTTTGTTGATGAACTAAATGTATTGCATTCTTTGTGGACCACATGTGCAGGACACACCAACCATACCAAGCCCGATGTACATTGTATTCTCATTTCCAAACAAAAAAACAACCCGTTTGGGTCCAAGTAAACATTCACATAAGTAGCTGGTTAGAAACTCATATTTCAGCCTAATACTTTCAGTATCAAGTACCAACTTCTCAAAATGTGCATTGTATTCGGGATAGAAATAGTCCTGAGTCACTGAAGACAATATAATACAAGTACTTTTATGGATATAATAGCATGATACCCCAATATTAAAGAATAAGATGTATTATTCATATGACACATTCTGTGATCTCTGCCCTCTTTTGTAATGTGTTTTCAGAAAACAGCCTGATGTAAAGATGACTTATTTTCTAACACGGTTTGTTCTAGACGTCATTGTAAATGGATGTCTCTGTGCATTTGGGTTGATCGGTAACTCACTAGCTCTCATGGTTCTGGTTACAGGGAGAAAGCAAACATCATTCACGTGGCTCTTAGCATCTCTAGCTGTAGCTGACTGTCTATACCTGATCTACATAGTCCTCATTGATATAACCCCAGGTATTCTGCTTTGGCTTCACTACAGGAAAGCATACGAACACTATTCCGATTATTTCAAGTACATATGGCCGCTTGGTAGTATGGTTCAAACTGTGGGCATCTGGCACATCATGGTTATCAGCTTTGACAGATATATTGCAATTTGCTATCCATTCAAATCAATCACGTGGTGCACTGTGTCTCGAGCAAAGCAAACAATTCTTGCTATTGTCCTTACAGCGGTGATCTTTAATTGTCCCAGGTTTTTTCATGACATCTCAATCGGAAATACGGAACAGGAGTATTACGCTCCTTCCTGTGTTACGACTGATAGTGTGTGCAATCTCAAAGCGTACCGTTCTGCACCTGCTACTTCTACTGCTTCTGCTATTGTTTCTGCTGCCGTTGCTACTTCTGGTGTCCCCGATCCACATGGTTATCTAAACGTTTCTGCCACAACAAAGTCTCGGAATTATCGTTCAATACAAACCAATGAACCACTCCCTAAAAAATCTCCCTGTTTGAAATCGATTGGAAAAGAAAAGTCTCATGCCATGTATGATGAATGCGACCCGTACCATACACCACCCCATAGGTCTTCAGAGGTGAAATCGATTGAAAAAGTAAAACGGTATGACTCAGCAGGTCGCATAGAATCTTACTTGAGTACTACTCGTACTTATGTAACAGGACAATATATTGATGAATATGGAAAATATGTAACAAGACCATATATTGATAAACATGGTTTAACACATATACCGAAGCACTATGAAGTGCCTACAGAGTGGCCACGTATAATGGCCAATGGACCAAGTTCTACTCATCGTCGTATCCCATTTGTGTCTGCAGTACAAAAGGCGTTTGCTAGTAGCAGTGTCAACCATAATGATAAAGACATCTATCCTACGACCAAACTAGATTTTGCATCGCAGAAAGAGTTTGTAGAGAACACGGACTTTGTAGAGTACACCGATTATACGTTTTTCTATCAGTATGTTTATTATATAGGGTTAAGTTCGCTGTTAATATATGTTATTCCTTTTGTGGCACTGTCCATTCTAAATGTACTATTGCTGAAGGCTATCAGAAAATCAGCCAGACACCACATGCAGTTGACTCATGCAAGTCAAGAGGAGAAGGAAAGACTTTCTACTACGGTCAACATAGTTGCAGTCGTCACAATGTTTTTGCTTTGCCAAACTCCCATATTTGTCCAACTAGTCATCACCTTACCAGTGCTAGAGGTGGACACACCCACAACTTTATTATTACAATCAATCAGCTTATCGTTCACCACACTAAATTCAGCTTGTAATTTTACGATATATGTTCTATTCTACAAGCAATTTAGGAAACGTCTAGTTGCATTATTCTCGGACAAAGAGGACGCATTATCTAGATCTAGTGCCAGCACTTTTGCCTAAATTACTGCACTGTCAAATGTCTATTTGACCATGCTATATGTATACGTCGTAATGTTTTCTTATATTTACACATCTCATTGTCATACCTAACCATGGTAAGCCGAGCCACGGAACTATCTTCTAATTAAAATGTAGGATGCATGGCATCATAGCGCAATGGGTCAAATGAGCATGACATTATTGCGCCTATTACATGGAGCCTCAACTGTCTCAGACCCCAGTCTATTGTGCCATTTATATTTATCAACGATGCCAGAAAACTGATTTCACGACCCCACCTTTAGTTGGGTGCTGTCTCATGGTGTTGGCCAAATCGCTTTATGCTCGGTATTGATCTAGCACAATGTTGTGAGCATTTGTGGGGAGGGGGAGGAGGGGGAGGAGGGGGGGGGGGCAACAAAATAGAGGACATTGTTCCACTATTGCGGAGTGTAACAAAATTTACATCATCCCCTAGATTTTCTAATGTGTTTTGTGAGCATAAGTTTAGTCAATAACAAAGACAAAAGTATGTAAATATCAAATTGTATTGCAAACAGGGATTATTATATAAACAGCCAAGCTAATCGTAGCGGTACATTCAGATTTATTTGTATGGCATATAATACGCTACTGTCTCAACATATGTAATCAAAAATTATTATAGATGTTTGAAATGTATTCTTCATCATGTTGTACATTGATGTTTGCTCTACTGTAACCCACTCTGAGTATCAGATGTCAAATTGACCATTGAAATGTTTCACCAGAGATTGGATTATCATAATTTATTCATTTGTGTGACCTAATTCTTAATTTAACCTTTATATCGTGATTTTTTAATCGTAGACTATTCGAACCAGCAGGATAGATACATATACTTATATTTGTGTTTTATAAGCATAGAAAATTGCAAACTGACAGTCTGTAAATCTTTAGCAATGCTTGTATTGATCACTTGATCTCATTCACCTCCTGGGATTGACAGCCTGTGATTGATAAGAATTTTTAATGAGAATAGTTATGTCAGAGGTCTCTTCTGGACATCTGATCAAATTGATGTAACCCTTTATATCGTGTAAAACACACGAATTCTCAATCTAAGCACGGTTACACAAATCTCATGTAGAATGTATATGCTCCATGTACCAAGTCATTTCATCATGCACTAATTAGGTAGTGTATTATATACACACGAATATTACATCCATGAGTTACATGATTCGGTGCCACACTATCATGCTCTTACCAATGTACGTGGACACTGGACTTGGTACACACAACTATTTGTATGTCAAGTATCTAACTTTTATATATATACGTCTATATGTAACCGCAATTTTCACATAGCCTATGCTAGCTCTAGATGTTCCAAAAGACTTGGGATCATCTGGAATAACGGTCTGTGACCATTCTGATGGACTGGATGAAAAAGCTGACTCATGGGATCATTCGGAAATAGCACACCACAATGAAGGAACATTTTTATGAACATCGTCAGCAATGCCACATTTAAGCAGAAAGACCTTATGACGATCACGTTAACTCCCCAGACGACCCTGAAAAGCAAAAATAAATGATCCAAATCCTCAACTCAATAATCCAAGACCGGATCCCACAAGCAGAAAAAAAAATCAAAATTACTTCTCCAGAGAAGTGATAACTATTTTTGGGCCAGGACCAAACAGACATGTGTCATTACTTCAGATTGTAAAGGTAGTGGCAGCGCGCACGGCATGACAACCATACAATGCTCACAAAGATGCAGACGAGGCCACAGCTAGCTATGCAAAAAACACCCAGAATCAGCCCGAAGTGCCCCATTCCCAACAAAACCAGCTGGATCACCCCAAATTTGAGGCCAGAACACTCACGATCCATCTCGAAATATCACAAAGCTTCCGCGTCTACTTGTGCATCTGGAGATAGCATCGGCTATGTGAAATTGGGTGATAAGTGTGTACTATCTAACCTATATATGTTTGACATTGGATGTGTCCACAGCATAGGTGTGTGAGTGCACTAAGAACGCAGAGTTAAGTATACATTTAAACTGTGTTGTGCTACTGATATGTGTTCATCAACAAATGGTAATTCAAACAAATTTATGAAACCGTTCAAAATTCTGTTATTAGGATTGTTTAGGTGATGTTGAAACCAATAAAGTCATTGTCAGAACGCCATTCCTCGTTTTCCGAGTTAATATATGGTATACCCGATAAATATTTGTCTTATTGTTGCCTCAAACGGTCCGTGCTAACTTCCGGTCATTTTTGTGTATTTTGGCAATTAGTATTTCATAAACGAGCTTGGTTAAACATGTATCTCAACTAAAATAAATATACGTTTCTTTAATAGTGCAACTCCCCCTTGGATACCTATATTTCACTAGATTTCCCAATATACCTATGGTGTCAAACCTTCATGGGAGTGTACCACCACATGTAAGCATAAATCACTTGAGGCCAGTGCTTTGGGTGATCATAATAGAGAGGTTATAGACAGCTGACCAGAGACTACCGTGTCAATGCTGGAACTAGTGTGGTCCATTTATTGCAGCCGTCAGGCGTAGGTTGTCACCCATTAGCCTTGGTCCATTAATTACCCAATGGCAAGCCTATTTGGTAAGTTAAGGGAAATTTAACACCAATGAAATCGATTTCCTGTATATATGTTCTATATCCTGTCCATTTAAACTGATTTCCTTCTAGGCGCATTAAGACCGTAATTTGACATTAGCCTCACAGCTTGTGTCATGCGGCTAGATAAGTACTGAACAAATACTTTAATGATATCCTTGTTGTTTTGATGGCTGTATCGTGTCCCACCACCGCTATGTGTTTTATATTGCCCGCTATGACTAGAGTGATCTAGTGTTGTCGTCCGCACCTTCATAGTATAGGGAACTATTCTAATTGGGGTTAAATTATTCAAGAAGCATAAAATTCTAAAATTAGAAGATATTTATAAATTCAAGATCTGTTCTACTGTATTTAAAATAACAATAGGTGATTTGCCAAATCTATCTTGGACAAACCTATATAAAGGTACTGATGTTCATTCTTATAATGCACGAAACAAAAGTGATTTCAGAGTTACATGTAAAATTAAAACTAATTATTCTAAAAGTACTTTTCAATATGCTTGTGCTAATTTATGGAAAACATTACCTACTGATGTTAAAATAGCTAAAACTTATTTCACTTATAAAAAACTATTTAAGGATTACTGTACAGGAAAATATAACTTATAAATAATCAAAATGTCACTTTCTTCATGTTTGTATTTTACACAAGTCATAGGACTAATGTGAATTGTTGTTTCTATTACTGGTTTAATCAATTTATGAAGCAAATCCTATTATAATTTTATAGTCATAAAAGTATTATTATATACACATGGGGAGGAACTTGATAAGTAATCCACTTCTTTCCTCACCAGCCATTTATATTACTACGTATATATGTGATTTTAAATGTTTTTGTTTTTATGATTATTGTAAATTACCTGAATTTTATATTATTAATATCTTTTGTACATATGGCAAAATAAATAAATAAATAAATAAATAAATAAATAAATAAATGAATGAATGAATGAATGAATGAATGAATGAATAAATAAATAAATAAATAAATAAATAAATAAATGTCTGAAATTACAGCTCTACTTTCACCGACCCTACAGTTTAATCCTGATATACACAGATTAGGATTCAGAAAACTTAAATCATGTTTATTTTAGCCAACTATTTTTTGCCAACCGTTTACCAGTCTACCAGTCATATACATAGCGCTATAGATGAGATGCTCAAGCATTTATATGTCCGTCGGGGGTGAGGGTGGGTGAACAGAACAGTCCTAAATTCAGTTGAAGAGTCACTTTTTGGGGACATCATTAAAATGGATGATCGTAGAGGCATGTAAATGAATATGGATTACAATAATATCCGAATATTGGCACACGATTTCCAGAATATGCATCACAGTTGGTATGTAGATTGCACCATTAAAATAAATCAATGTTATAGATAATTGATGCCCCTGATACTTTCCCCAACGTGTAGCTCATTAAACACACAACATATACAAACACATATGTATCTGTCTGCTGTATAAACTTGCACTTGAACAGTCGTCCGGGTGTAAAAAACTGACCCGTGGAATAAAACCTTATTTGTGTAATGCACTATTATCATAATCAAACTTCTTAAGAGTGTTTTTTTTTTCAATTAAGAGAAGTGCATCAGTGTGCGGCCAAGGACAGCTACACCACATTAGTACTGATCAGAAGAATTCATCAACCCCAAGAGGCAAAAAAGGATTTTTTAATCAATAATTACGCATTCTCCTCCAAGATCTTACTGGGTAATACCTTCGAGGCAAGGCTTTTATACCTTTTCAGAACAAAAAAATGCTTTCCTTTACATTACGTAATATTGAGCGCATTTTAACATCAAACGGAATGGTTATACTGTGATTGTGTAATAACAGTTAGTCAAGTGTTTTGTGCCTTTATATTCTTCTAAAAATATATGTAATTATGATGGTCTAGCTTATTTACACTATAAACCCAAATGTAAAGTATGGGCGTGAAAAAAAACACACCCAGAACATTAACATGTCCTTGTTGGTAACCCGAGTGAGCGTGATGATAGTCAAACATCACTTGACAGCGTATAATTTACAACCCGGCCTATTGTGCCATTTACCAATGTAAACAGGATACTGTGATAGGACTCTACATGAGTTAAAAGTGGCACGACGGCAAGGCCGCTTGTTTTGTTTTAGCAATTTGATTTAAGCGCCCAACCTTTTTGGTTTCTATTGCAACCTCATACGGAAATACGAATTATTCTTAAAGGAATCCCACTTAAAAGCATCAGAGTAAAACAATTGGTCGGCGGATCTATCTAGACACAAAGTGGGTGTCGTCTGCAACAACAAAAAACAACAAAAAACAAAAACAACCCCAAGCACAAACACACACACACACACACACACACACACACACACACACACACACACACACACACACACACACACACACACACACACACACACACACACACACACACACACACACACACACACACACACACAAAAAAAAAAAAAAGAAGAAAAATCCCCCTTGAGCGTGTACATTTTATGCATAGCACATCACGACGACTACAGACACATTTTACACTGAGTTTAGGCTCTGCACATTTCCAGTCCACAAACAGGATAGATTGTGCTTTGTTTGTTAATTCGTCTGCGCCTGTAGATGTTCAATGAGGTGAATATTTGCTGACACCAGACAGTATCTTAATTTAGAAAGGTCTGTGTGAATACGAACAGGCGTTGCTATAGGGGTTTGTAATGTCTGGCGACCCAGTCAAAATGGAACATTTAGTCTTTGGGGAGAATGTTTCAGTTCCATCTACCTCTTACAAACAATTATTTAATATTTTTGGCCATGTCTTGGACGGAGTGCGGGCGGGATTTGGATTCGTAAACGTAAAGCACCTGCTTCTAAAAAGTCTTGGGTCTGCTGAACTTAATGTAATTTCAAAACGTAAAAAAATGTTGCTAGAATGAAACAAAAGCTCTATAACCATTTTTGCATTTTTTTCTAATTTACCTGTTAAAATGGACCCGTTGTTATAACATATAAAGCCAGTATAATTCAATAAGCAGTCACTGCACCCATCTTTCTTTTTTAATCTAATGGTCAGCTGCTGCATGCATCATTCTTCACACAAGGGCAGAAGCATTATGCATGTACTCAAACTAATACGTTTTGCGAAGCCACACATTCTTTTTGTGTGTGCACAATCGAAGTGCCACTCAAGGCAAAGGGTGAAAGTCCCCTGATACCTATTAGTAAATTTTCTTTCTTAAGCTTTCGTGAATGTGTTTATCAACCATTTATACCTTATATTTTTACCTTATTTTTTACCTTATATTTTTACACAATATAGTTTATTTAATTCAGCATGAGTATCAAGATAGGCCTTTATTATATCTCCAATGTTTTAGATTAAAATGTTTGGAACTACATTATCGAAACCAAAGTTCACGATCATATTCCTTTACCTAGTCCACTATACTTCAAGACCCAGGGGAAGTGAATGGCATGCACAGTTTACACACTCCCTTTCCAGTTCCACTCCATCTTCCCTGCCACCCACCATATCCCCTAAAAACCCAACAACATAAAACTACTCAAACACAAACCAAAATCCAACAACACCCCCCAAAAAACCCACCCACACAAAAAAAAAAACCCCAAAACAAAACAAACACACAAAAAGGCAATGATCAAACAAAATACACACACAAAACACACACACACACACACACACACACACACACACACACACACACACACACACACACACACACACACACACACACACACACACACACACACACACACACACACACACACACACACACACACACACACACACACACACACACACACACACACACACACACACACACACATGCGCACGCACGCACGCACACACAAAATTATATTTTCATGGGGGTTTTGTTTTCTACCCGATCGTTAATGCACCCTTTATTCATAAAATCCACTGGCATTGCATATCCTTTTTCAAAAAAAAAAAAAAAAAAACTGAACCTGCCAACTGTCACAACTTTCACTCTCACTATTTCTAAAAATAGATATGAACCAACTGTCACTATCGCTGTTATTCATAACCAACAAGAAAAAAACGAATAAATAATAAATATGTTTACATCAGTACACAAACTGTTCAAACAACCTGATCAGATTATGCCATCACATGGAAACATAATCCTTTGCAGGTCAGTCACACTACCGTGCCGGACCAAACTAACTTGTCTTGTAATAGTTAGGGTCAAGAGTGAACAATAATTTTTAACTAGAGCACCAGTCGCTAAAATCGGCCAATCACATAAACCGTTTTTTTTTCTTCTCTTCTGACTTGAAATATAGCTTGACATCCCAACATTATCTACCCTGATATAGTGATACATTGATACCACCAATTAATGCTTTTTAAAATTACCTTTTACTTCATAAAATGTGACATTTTTGTATTTTAATGTCACCTAAACAATAAACTCGCGGATTGTGTGCACGGCCGAACAGTGCGATTGATGCTCTAGCTAAATAGCAGTCATTTTCTTCCTACAATTTTTTCTTTAAGCATATGTAAAGTTGGTACATGTGACAGGAAAACAAAACAAACAATCCATGTATATCGTTTTTGCTATTCTGCTTTATTGATAGCGATCAGTACTATTCAAACAACATACGCATGGTTACAGGAAATATAGCAACATGAACACAATACAACCTTGATATCTGTGTAAAATGACAACTGACTGTGATGTTTATTCTACTCTATTACCAATATTTAGCTCACATTATAGCATTTTTATCGTACCGTCTACACGTAAGCTAGTTTGTAAACAAGTGAAACACCCACTTTACAATATTCAATATAAGTGTTGAACTATGTCATTGAAATAGCAATATTAATTGTTCATGTATACTTGGCTAAACCGCACTTGTCCACAAACTCCAATCACAGTGGATGGAATGGCCCATAGCACCCCATTGTATAAGTAGTTCTCCATGGCAGAGAGTAAAAACACAAACATTGAACGCACAATTTGCGTTAATCAACATAAATTCAATATTTTTACAGATAGGTAAGTACATATATGAATTTTCAAAATTGTCATGTCAACAGCAATGTTCTTGGAACATTGTTTTCCAGAATTTAGATAGATACAATGGTAATGGACGGAATGTACTCTGGCATATATTGTGTCATTAAAATAATACTGCATTATAAACATATTATGATTTTGTATCTATCATAATGTTATTTTATCATTATATAAAGATGACACCCCTTTTTATAGAAATTGAATGTGTGCATGTATCTAGTATGAGACATGACAAATGTCTAAAACATGTAAAAAGCTCAATTAAGCAAATCATTTTTTTTACTTTACCTCAACAGTGAGTATACAAATTTAGAAGTTATCTACATCTTTCACCCAAATGAAATATTACAGGTGGTCAATGGATCGATCCATAGAGGAGTGCAATAGAACCTCTAACTAGGACCACCTCTGTATTGAGACCACCTGTATAAGATCATTATTTGCTTTGCCTATGCAAAGAGGCTTACATAAACTTACATAAAGAGACCACCTACCTCTCTGTAGAGACCGCTTGAAACTAGTACAACGAGTAGTTATAATAGAGGTTCTGTCGTATACATGTGCACAAGGGAGAATTGAGAAAGAATATGCCACCGTTAGTAATCTATCATACGACTAATGCTGCTTTAAGCAGCTGCTAACCTTCTAAATAAGTTCAAAACATAATGAAAATTTAATGAAGACCACATGCCTGCAATATGCGTCTATAAACGTGTATTTTGTCAATATGACCCCTGATATTAATAAACAGCTGGATTGACCAAATTCAGGAAACTGCTTTTAGCAGAATCAAACACAGGTTTTGTCTGCTGTTGTATGCCCTAGCCGGAAATACCAACAACAATACAATCATAATTTGAAGTGAACATAGACACCAGATATTAGACCTAGATATTAGACCTAGCAATGTTTAAACTGCATTATCATCGGACAACTGTAAATAGATTTGTTATGAGACATATGAAAAGAGATTATCTAAACACAAAAGCTATTTTGAGTGATATTAACAACTGTATCAAACTTGTGAATAGGCAAAGTAAACTAATAGCTACAACAGAATGTTTATGTATAAAGTACTCGTAGTGGAACAGTAAATAAGTGTTAAACGCACAACAGAGCAGTCCAGATCAAATGACATGAAATACAAAATATGTATCTAACGTATCATTCCTAAATTTCTCACTCTGTTTCCTAAATACACTATCATAACATAGAATCATATAGTTCATAATCTTTTGTAGATACAGTTCCACAGGATACGGGCTATAAGATAATAGCTTTTGTTCGACTACATTGTTGGAAACAAACAAGACTTAAAAGCAACAACTCATGGCATGAGCGTGCAGTAAATAACAAGATCACTGCTGAATAGAAAAGGAAAGATAATTCTACATTCGTTTCTGTTATTGATAAGAATTCTGCATATCATACTATCCCACAAATGCACACCAATCCCGTAACACAGTATTAATAACAGAATGGTTCTATATTAGGATGACAATTATTTGTCAGAGTGAAAAGAAGATTCCATGCTAATCACTAGATATGAGAACTAACGGTATCGCTAATTATCGATGCAATATATTGCTCCATATATTCCGATGCTGTTGGACAGCAATCAGCCTGTTTTCAAATAAATAAGTCTTACACAATAAAAAGCTATGACTAGATCACCGGACACATCGTTGTATGCCTTTACATAATTAAATGAAACAACCATCAATCTGACCACACACTACACACATTACCTATATGGTCCCATGAAACAGTTGGTCAGAATTACACCAAACACGTCTATGTTCACATTAAAAGCTTCAAATGACGGCCCTTTGAGAAGAAAGCACCCCGCTTCAGGCGACATTTGTGCTCACGTGCACGCAATGTTCACCACGAAACCTCTTAGTATAGAAGGACTTTTACCACGTAATAAGCTTCTCCTGCCACAAGGGTGACAGACGATTTTCTTTTCGAGCAGGGAGAGGGGAAAACGATAACCAACCCGTTGCGTAAAATGTGAATACTCCCATAATAAGAACACGCGTCCCAATCATATTGCAGGTAGTGTGGATCTTGTAGGCTGTCGCATGTAGCGTGAATGTGAATATAGGCTAAGAACTGTTTTAGTCCATTTAGATATGGTACAATTCAAAACGACTCTCCATCCACACGAGCATATATATCATATGTAATCATTCAGTATGATCGGATTGGGCAGGTTTATACTCCAATGCACGAAAGAGGAGTAAGTACAAAACATGCCTTCAAGGCCTCCAAACCATATCTTAAAGGACAGACGATCATGTCTTCGTTTACCAATCCACCAATGTGAAGACAGCCTTTTGGAGATCCAATGACATTGCCTCATACTAAACACAAATGGTAAAACCTCAATTTCAAAAAAAAAAAAAAAAATACCAGTAGGCCTATGCAATTAAAATGTGAAACGTTTACTCTACCATAGTGTGCTTGCTTATTACAGACCAATCATTGAATATTACACACATACAAACATCCGATCCTATCTCAGTCACAAATTGAATCAGCAAATCGCATCATGAGGTGTACACCCGGCATTATATGCAGTGTCATAAATCTTGCAACACAGATGTCAATATAATATTATTAACTGCATTTACTCAAGCACACCATAATGTCACCCACGTCATAGCATACCACAGACATCATTTCCTACACATATTCAATACAAATTACAATTTCCAATGTTTTCACCGAACATTGAAACTATCATCACACTTCTTTTGAGATCACCATATGCTCCAAATGTCTCTTCACAACTCTCCAGTAAAAAAAATACAACTGAACCGCGAATAAGTTTTGATCCAAGCTTGGGTGCTACTGTCCAAAAATCTACTGCTATTGAAAACTGAGATCTTCAGAATAAGACATGGTGCCATACATATCATACACACTATAATCAACTTTATCACACGACCGATGAGCAACTATTCTGTTTATTTCTGACGGAAAATTTTAAAAGCGGCTGCAGTGCCGGTCTGTCTTCCATGAGGTCCGGGGAACGAGTTTCACCGACGGTGGCATTGCAGAATGACTGGGAACCTTTCCCCTTCGGTTTCTTGCCTCTTCTGCCCGTGGTAGGGCTCATGGTCCCAGGGCTGTAGTGGATCATCTTCAAGAACTCTTCTCTGAACTGTAAAAATTATAAAGTTTGATTTCTTTAATAGATAAGGAGCATTAAACTATTGACGTTTACAATGCACAACATGGTTGTAGGCTGATTGTGATCACCATGAAGTGGCCTATGTTTGCGAATAGAACAAGTTCACATACTCCATTGAGTTTACATATACATATTCACAGGGTTATGTCCATTCTGTGTCATAGTATATTGACCTTCTTAACTCGACCTTCTTAATTCCCAGGACACCATACAGTAGGCAGCAGTCCGCATGCATGGTGCCCACCATTCACATAAGCGTGGGTCTCAAAAGTGTTCTCCCCACCTGAAATAGATACCTTAACCAACTGGTATAGACAGGCCCTAGATACAGTACTGTGCCTCTGTGCAGTGTGAACGGACTATTACCGTAGACTGACGAGGCGTACCTGTTTGTTGAGGCCGAAGTAGATGACGGGGTTCCAGCAGGTGCTCGTCTTGGCGAACAGCGAGGGCGCCACGGCCACGTGCACGGGGAACGGGTTGTACTTGATGATGGCCACGCACAGACACACCTATAGCAGCAAAGGCAAGATTGTGATAGGGGCGAGGGTGGATCTCACACTATATGATATCAGGCCATGCCGTATGCGCCTCTATGTTCTTCCCAAGTGTGGCCTGAAAAGTAGCCAATCAGCACAAAATGCCATCACTACATTATTGTAATTTGTTGAGACATTTGAGCTGTCAACATCATCTAATGCATTGTTTATATTTTGACTTAATTGGGAAAAATTCAAGGGCTCAATAGCAAATTTTGAGCAATGAAGTGAGCCTTTGATATTCAGGGTGGTGGATCAAATCGTGGAGTGGGGGTGGGGCTGGGGATAGGCGGATCAATACCTCTGGACCTGAGACCACACCTTTTCAACAGTTTCCGGGTTGGCTGAGGGTGAACGGATGGTGAAGCTGTTGCTGCTAACTTCTACTATTTGTAACATGTTGTTGACTTTGTCATAGGCTTATCCAGGTTTTTGAAAAGGGAGGGGTGGGGCGCGCTTAAAATAAAGGGGGGGGGGGCGCACTTTGGGATTTCATGAAAAACCCTATGAAAATGAAGTATTTTGGTGGGAAAGGGGGGTGGGTGGCGCCCCCGCGCCCTCACTGGATCTGCCTATGCTTTGTTAACACATGCATTCACTGAATTCTGCTAAGACTTGCCTTATCGGTGTGTTAAACAGTCGCACAGGGGAGTGACGAACTGGGCATGACATTTTAAAGACCATGTGCGATAGTGGGCAGCATGTTATGTTGCTAAATATCATACTGTTAAGCCCGGGTGTGTAAAGAGACTCAAATGTGAAATGTGTCATCACAAAGGACTATAGTCGGGTGCGCTAAAGCTTGAAGATATGAAGCGTACGATAATTATTATTTACACTAGATGTTCTAGGGCATGTTATGAAATATTAGCTTAACATTACCTCTAGAATGGCTATTATTTTGATACACAGAAAGAGTCAGTTGATAGTAAGGTAGCCATTACAGTACTCACGTACTCTAGGCCAATATTCTTACACCCAAGTCCACTAAATACTATGTTTTTCGCGTATAAAATGACACACATCTATTAAAACAACACAAACAAATGCGTTTGTCAACGTGACCCGTAAGAGGCGGAATTGGAACAAAATTATAATTATATACTGTAATAGAAGCCAAATTACATTGTAAATAGAACCTATTGGTGTGACATTGGAACCGAGATAACGCACACTTAACTGTAGACCCCCCAAAATTCATGGAAACCAAATTTTACCGCAGAAGTAAATGAAATGAATCGCACGAGTATTATGTTTGATCATAGGTATATATGCAGGCCTAAAACCCTCAAAAAGGTTACAATTTTAAGATTCCAAATACTAAAGTTTGTGTAGATTGAATGGTATAACAATTGACAAGAGGTTAGACAACTAAATAGGACAAACATTGCGGAAAAAACTCAAGTGCAGTGCTTGAACCTCATCGTTAAGTAACAAGAGTGGCTGAACTTCCTTGTGAACACATTAACACCCGAGCCGCATTTGGAATAGCAGCTGGAGGATAAAGTAAGTGGGCACAGTATGTAGTGCCTTAGTTGTGGTTCTACACTGGCTAGCGTTTGTCCTCTCAGCTACACAGATCCAAAAAATCAAAAAAAAAAAAAAAAAAAAAATCAGGCGTTTGGGTGGGTGGGTGGGGTACATGTCCACCATCGATGGTGCGTACTAAACCCATATTAGCCCTTAAGTGCACCCCCGCGTTCCCCAAAACATGGTTCTGGCAGTGAAGTAGGACGTGGCGTCAAATTGTTCACTTACAAAAAGATCTAATATAATTCAAGAGGTACATATTCCAAGTCAGAATTATCAAATAATGAGACTAAATGCATGCTTTTATATCCCCAGCAAAGTAGTTAAAAGATTTTCTCTACTGCTTCTTTTGACCATTTGAATTATCGCAAACCAGGCGCACTAAAGGCAAACCATAGGGCACATTCAATCACTGAATTCCATTAATCGGTGTCATTCTATCAGACGGGTCCATTATTTGAGGCTGTACACTATCAGGTTGATACATCTGTGTTCAATGGAGTGCACACATTAATTAAACTGATCACCTACCTAAGTGAAAGTCTTCCGAAGCTAAAAAAAAGGACGGCCAGAAAGACACGCAATCAGCTAATGGTCATGTACTAGACACATGTCCACTAAAAACAGAGATAAATGCACCTAACAAATTATAAGTCGAAAACTCGGCGTTCGTGATAGGTTCTTCCGCCATTGCTTTGCCAATTTATTCAGGTGTTAATGCGGTGATGCTGAAAACACAGGTACAATCAACACCACGTGGCATCATCTGCGTCTCTGCTATAATGAATGTCCTTGCAGAATGCTACCTAAACGAAGAACTACTTACTTAGAAACGGGTGTGTTGAAACGTCGACTCCCGTACCATATAGTACCAAGACAAGAAAAGATTAGAAACCACAAACATTCACATACATTAAATCTATTTTCAATTGGTAAAATAGTATCTATTTAAATCAATGACTCACTATTGCGTACGGCGTCCACGAGAGCATGAGGCAGACGACAATGGCCACGGACTGGCGCAGCACCGTGCTCTCCGCCTTGGCCGCCGAGGTGGCCACCCCGGGCTGCGAGCTGGACGCCACCTGCGGGCCGAGGAAACCAGTGAGTATGGGGAGTCGTCTATCAAGGTTTGGAATAATTATAATGAAGTTTAATATTGTTTTCAGTGGATGTTAATGTTAGTGGGAAAGTGTGTTAAGCTTTGAGATGCTGCAATGGGCTTGCTGCCAGACGACGTGATGTATTTGTATCGCGAAGATGGCCATAGTTGTGAGTGAAAGATTGATGCAGTTTGCAACAATTAACATTACCCAGTGAGTTAGGGGTAATCAGACACAAAGTAACACCACATGATCAAAAGGGCATAAGAAATTTTCGTTTAAAAAAAAATTAGATGTATTCATAGCATTGGACTTATGACTGCATGATTGGTAAATTACTATATCTTATAGTCTCTGGTGAAATATAAACCCACTACTATTATATGAGTTTCTTCCCATTTAAAATCAACATGCCTTCACTATTCCAATGATAGATTGTGGTAAACGGATCCTACGTCTTTGGGAGTGATGTTTCCCCACATTGACCAGCGTCTTGACCAATGAGCAGCAAGCTGCACGTTTTCTGTTGCACGTTTGGACGCACAACATGCTTTTATGAAATACTGGCTCTGCACCAGAACGCACTCGATTAAATACTATTCAAGACCAATGTGAATCTGCTAAGAGCTTCTACATTTGGGACACATATAACACGTGATGACTGCAGAGTCTTAAGTCTCTAAGATGTTACACGTACACCACACAAACCCTTCTCCACTTATTCATTTCCTTTGGAGAGTTGGCTACCTTAGGTAATGCCGTGTGCTACGGTGGTGTGTTTTTGCGCACTCCGGACAAGCAGTTGCACTTAGTGAGAGTGTCCAGACACCTGCAGTTGGCCACTGTCACCGTGGGAGCATCATCATGCGAGTTGTGGACATGGGAACGTAATGGATTGTAATGGATTAGCCTTGATGACAGGTGACTGGCAGATACTTCCCATTTTCACCGCCACTGAACCCCTTCCGATGACACTAATGTAAATACAGATTAAACATTGAACACCTACAAATAACGGCTCCATTTTATTTGAAAGTGCATGCATGATAAAAATATGTGGAGATCTGTTCACAGTGCGATGCCTACAGGTTTTGCTTGCTCTTGACCTTCCATTCCAACTCCATAATTACATCAGGAGTTGTGGACCAGTGAATGAAACCTGAATGGTAAACCAATCAACACAGATAATGGTGGCCAAATGAGGTCTTTGTAGTCACACATTTAGCATATAAGGACAGACTCGCGAGTATTTACCATCTACATACTTGTGACGATTATCAAAGACAGTCCTATTGCAGGCTGTCATCTGACCCATTTAAGTCTTGTCAGCTACAATCAATAATGGAACTTTGAAAATGGTGCACAGAATGCAGAGAGAAACAGTGAAGAAGAATGTCTACGTTGTCATCTATGCATATAATGCACATATAATACCGATTACAGACAAAATGCGTAGGACAACATACGCACCAAGGCCGTACTGTAAGCATATTGGACATGTCATCAATGGCCATAACTTACAAATTGGTGTCATGAGTGTGATCAGTAGCTAACATATTTGGTAAATTGGGTCTATTAGAGGATACCACCACACTGGGGGCATTCATTGATATCAAGGGTGATGCGCTGTAACATGCTGCTGCTCTCCGCAATTTGAATATGCAATGAATATGTACATTTATACGCAGTCAGCGTGGAAGGTTAACTCGGCCATCTATAGCTCATTTAGGGGTAGATTGAGGGTGATTTGGCTTTAAGTCTGAAGATATCTGGTTGATTTGCTGGTTCCAGGAGGGAACGGCCCACTTCTGGCCTAAAATATTACGAGCTAACACGAGAAGGTTTTCGCCCTATGACAAAGGATTATTGATCTGCTTATCCTGATCATCTCCTTGTTCTTCGGAATCGTTTGGAGAGCTATCTGGTGCTCGTTCGTAGCATCCTGAGGTCTTTCTGATTAAAGTTGGCCTATTCTGTAGTTTTTGGGAGGATGTATGATCTACGCAATGAACCCATTAGTGCCATTGTTACAATCGGCCAGCATGAAAGTGACGAATCAGCTCTGATAATTATCAATAATCTAAACCATCAGCTTGCTTTTCGGGGTCGTCTGGAGATCTATCTGGAGTGTGTGAAGCGTCTGGAGCTTACAACATCAAGAAAATTGGCCTTCGACCTGCTACGTCTTCAGGCTGGTACGTAAAATCATTGGTCCATTTCAGCGGATCCCACCCAAAATCATAAATCTGGCGTCTTCTGGAGCATACATAGCTACACGGCAAAGTAGTAAAATATGTACTAATTGCTTCATAACAATATTCTCCATCCCATTACTCCGTATATTTCATACCATGTTGTATCGTTAGACACGATAGTTAGCTACACGACAATGTGTTATTTGAGAAAATCGAATTCTTAGTAGGTAGGAACTCTAGGAAGTAACCTTTCCTGTACCATTAAGCTAATAGACATACTTCCTAAAATACGACCTGATTATGACATGCTAGATTGTCTGATAAGTGCAGGCAACTGTTAAAATATAGAACATTGGTAATGGGTGTAACTTAATATATTCTACAACATAAATATAGAGCTACATGTATGCGATTATGACACTGTGCTAATACCATGCCCATGATAACGACACTAATAAGGATATAGTCGGGACACCATTGGTACTCATCTGTCTGGTCAAGTGCTCAAGGACTGAGCGCGAAAGCTAAGAGCATGAATGAAGATTGATTGTAGGTCATTTTAACCATAAAATTAGCTGGACGAGGCTTAGATTAACAATGAATATGGAAGAATGGAACCAAGAAGAACGGACATGGTTACATGAGATAGCACTCTACCAACGGAAAATGTAATCAGCCTACTTTCTCCAGTTGGGTAGGTTGCTATATAAATGGGATAGTTTATCTTGGTTCAAGAGAATGGCACATGTACATCAGGGGCGTAATAGGCGGTTTTAACCGGGGGTTTTTAAGCACCGGCGGGGAGAGACACTTCCGAATCACGTGGCAAGAACCCTTAACTCTGATCAGCGGGGTGTAAAGACGCCTGCACAGCCCATCTTCATTCGATAAGTGACGAAAGCCTTGGGCTGAGTCAGTGCACTGAGTAGTTGGGTGTTTTGAGTACGGCGCGTACATCATGTGACGGTGATACGTTAACGCAGCCCACGCTTAGAAGTTACGTATGTTAACGTCATACTGGGCGAAAAGGTCTGAGAGCGAACCTGCCTGACAGGGTCCCCTTTAGTTCTGTTAGCACCTTAATAATGCCTAATCAAAGAGCAGATTGGATGTTGCCGTGCAACAGGGTCCATGATTAATCAAATCAACTCTGTATACTACAGAGAATATTGCATAACATAAATTTAATCTTTGCAACTTGGTGGCTGTGAAACTGTAAACACGCATGCAGTAGTTTCGTAGTACACTTTACTTATGCGAAAATGCAGGTAAAACTTTATAGTTAATTGTTGCAAAATCACACAATTCGGTTATTAACGAACACCACACGACTTTTTACCTCTGCAAAACCAGATGTACACTTTAAAACCCTTTCACACATCGAATGCGTTCTAGTACTGCCTCTATTACACAATCATTTACACTGTTAATTCCCAACCTGCATATATAGATTAGGCCTCAGTCCTCTCTATCATACATGAAGTGGTTAAAATAGTGACGATGAAAAGATGGCACTACAATTGGGTTTTATTCAATCACTACAAACCTAGATAAGTTATTGGATGATACCAGGCAGTGTATACATATAATATTAAGGATATATAAGACACCATTGGTCTCAACCCCCTGCTCATATTACGAAACCTTGAATGAAGATTGATTGTAAAATTTAAGGAAAAAGAATTATTATGAATGACTTTATTTAATAATGAATATGATAAATGAACCAATAAGACGGACATAAAGTATAGAAAATACAGGTAAAGAAAAGTAGTAATCAGAGAACTCTTCTCCAAATTGTGACACTATAAGCCGATAGTTTATCTTGTTCCATTAAATCTTCTTTTTTTAACCGGGGTTTTAAGCACCGGCGGGGAAAAAATCGGAATCACAAGGCAAAGAACCCCTTAACAATCAGCATATAGACGCCTGTCAGCCCATCTTCATTCGATAAGTGACGAAAGCCTTGGGCTGAGTCAGTGCACTGAGTAGTTGGGTGTTTTGAGTACGGCGCGTACATCATGTGACGGTGATACGTTAACGCAGCCCACGCTTAGAAGTTACGTATGTTAACGTCATACTGGGCGGTGGTGAAAGTAACCTGCCTGTAGGGGTCCCACTTAGCGAGAGTAGCACCTTGGTGCGATCCAAGAGCGGGGTGAATGTTGCCACAGCAGGGTCCATGAAACCAGAGCACTCTGTTGGTATAGAGATGTTGGCACTCGTGTTTATTGGCTGTGACATTATTGGCGCAGTGGGGGCAACATTGTTCCCTTCGGGGCGACATTTTTCCCATCCCCCAACAGAGGGCACCATTTATTATATGCATTTTCCTCATTTTCGTAGTACACTTTACTTTTTACTCAATGTTAACTCAAATTCACAAAGAGTTGACGAAATTGTTATGACACGCTTCTTTATAAGTGAATGACCCACAACAACAGAGAACGCACAAATGATAACGTGAAACGTACATTTCGCAATAACAGCACCATGTGCACGTAATTTTCAAACGTCTGGAGAACAGCAGATTGTCACATTTTTTCTAGATCGGATTTTCTATTTTTCCTCATCATGCGATACAGATAGATCAGATTTTCATTCATCGAAGTTTCTCCATTTTATAAATTCCACACAACACACGTACATCGAATTACACACGACTCAACGTGGTCAACCAGATGTGTATGCACACTAAATCCTAAGCACACATAAGAACATCTCTCTATGGCGACCACCTCTATTACACGATCATTTACACTGTAGCAATTCCCAACCTGCATATAAAGACATGAGCCTCTATAAAGAGATCACCTCTCTATCTATTGTGAGTGGTTGATGCGAAATAGTGACGATGAAAAGGACAGTGGCACTACAATTTGAAAATATTCAATCACTACAAATCATGTATCTATCCAATAAGTTATCGATGATATGATGTATACATATATATTACTTTCCTCAAGTAAAACTTGGCAACAGAACATATTTATTGTGTTTAATCGTTTCAGAGCACACAATGTGCAAATCAACATGTAGATGTTCAAACGTAAATTAAAAGTCCTCCAGAGCATTGTTCGTGGCACGTCTCCTATGAAAGGTTTGGTTCCCATCGACAAATAAGGCCTGTAAGTCAATCTAGCCCCCATTAGCTAACACGAATGTTTCCTAACATACGCCGTATACAGTTACGCATACATTGAATGGCCCTGAACGGTCTGGTTTGTACCAGAAAATATTAAAGTAATATATGTGTGTCTTTGAATGTGTACACTTTTTTAAATCGGCGAATTTTACAGATTTCATATGACCTGTCAAGATTTACATGATCCAATACTTCCACTCACCATATGTCCATATTTCACAGTAGGGGTCTGTTCTTTACTTACATACGTCGCAGTACACTTTACAGTACACTTTCCTTTCATACTGTGCAGTACACCTTCTTCGTTTCATACTTTGCAGTACACCTTCCTTTCATACTTTGCAGTACACCTCCCTTTCATACTTTGCAGAACACTTTACTTTCATACTTTGCAGTACACTTTACTTTCATACTTCGCAGTACACTTTCCTTTCATACTTTCCAGTACACTTTACTTTCATACTTCACAGTACACTTTACTTTCATACTTTGTAGCACACTTTAATTCCTTACTTCGTAGTACACTTTACTTTCATACTTCGCAGTATTCTTTACTTCCCTACTTTGCAGTAAACTTTACTACCAAACTTCACAGTATACTGCCTTCTTCCAGACATCACAATAGCATTAGTATTGAGTACACAATAATACTCCAATAGTTAACAGTACACCCCACCCCACAGTACACCGCTTCTAACCACCATATTGACCTACCTGGTGCACCTTGTAGTATATGGTGGCATAGCAGAGCACGACCACGGTAAGCGGCAGGAAGAAGGAGGCGACGAAGATGACGACGATGTAGGCGTCGGTGGCGGGCGAGCTCTCCTCCCAGTCGATGGAGCACCACGTGCCGAGCGCCTCGTGGCGGTAGTGCGCCCAGCCGAGCAGCGGGCCGGCCGCGAACACCAGCACGTACAGCCACGTGAACACTGGAACAGGCAGCACCACAGTGGTAGCACCGGACATTAAGACAACAGCAGCCTGCATTAAAGAGACCGCTTGTCCACAATAGTGAGTAGACCAGACATCACAGTGCCAAGAGAGACTGCCAAGGGACCACCTCTGAGTTTGATTTTTGACAAAATTATTTGAAGTCCGAAAAAATCCCCTTTT
>CM032662.1:34675935-34778761 GCA_019095985.1 Streblospio benedicti | reverse complement strand
GTTGAATATTTTTCTACCTGAAAGTCCTGAAGTTGTTGGGATGGTTGTATATCATGTTTACTATAATGATTCAATCACGTGTGTGACCCTTAATGTATCAAAGCTTGCTGCATTACTCTTCATTACCTATGTTATATTACTAATATTATATCATATAAATGCCACACAATGTAGTACTATATCAATAACTTTGAGAATAAATATATTTTTTTTAATTAAACGTTTTATGTATGGATGTATTGTAGAGACATATGATTAAGAAAAATACTATCCTGGAACAAAATGCTGTAGAGTTATGTGACATCCAGCCTAACCATAAAGTGTTAGAAGTAGGCTTTGGACCGGGATTAGGACTGAAAGCAGCTCTAGAAAAAGTGAAAAGTATGATGAAATATGTTTGATATAAAATGAAATGTTCCTTTATTAATAAGATTATTCTGTATATGTTCATTTCAATGCTGTTCTAATATCATATATGACATCTAACGTTTCATGTCTTTTACTTTTTTCAGATGGTTCTGGAAAAATCTATGGCATTGACATTTCCTACAGTGTTGTAGAAAAAGCTTGGAAAAAATATCAAAACCATATAGCTAGTGGCCAACTTGATCTTTTGCAAGGAAGTGTTATGTTATTACCATATTCAAACAGTCAGTTTGATCGAATATTTCACTGTAATTGTCATTATTTTTGGAAAGATCAAGTAAAAGCTGGAAGGGAACTATTTCGAGTTATGAAACCGCATTCTTTCATGGTTACAACAATTAATGTAGCTTCAATAAAGAAACTGAAAGAAAAAGGAATGCTGAATGGCAAAATGGATATGGTAGGCTATATGGCAGCATTAGAAGAAGCAGGTTTCAGTAATATCGGTATTGAGTATTTGACAGATAAAAAGACAAAAAAAGACTATCAGGCAATTTTTGCACATGTTGGTGACAAATCAAGCTGACCAATAAGATAAAATTGATTTGTAGTGTGTTCAACTATGTGTTCTTAAACACTTGGTGTGAATTGTGTGGTCTCCTTGTCATTTTTAGTCGTTTTAGCTTTCTCATCATGGTTTCAATAAACTAAATATAACAATCTACTTGGTATGTAGAATATGGTTTCATTTATAGTTTTGTAATAAAGTGACAAATTATCAATTAAACTAAGGTATTCTTAATTTGAAAAATGTATTTTCATTTTGCCATTATGCAATGTGTAATCCTGGTTTCTGAATCAATAGTGAAGACATCTTATAATATCTACCCAGATAATTATATTAATTATTTAGAACTTCATATGTATTAACAGATAAATGTCATAATACACAGTACAATGAATTATTCAGGTGATTTGAACCATTAATTCTTATGTTTTAGAAAATCCTTTTAAAATTCAGTTATATATACTGATAGAGCAATTTATATGACAAATAGATTTCTAAAAGTATCAAGTATAAGAAAACCTCTGTCTTTTATAGTAATTGTTATTAAAGTTTTATGGCATATAAATATTTTAATAAATTGGATAATATTTACCGTACAGTATATTGTTCAACGTTCAGATTTGATGTTTTAAACATTACATCTTGTAGAAAAATTTGTGCATGTGTGATGTTTGGACTGAAGAGTGATTCTCAAACTTTTAGGATACCGGTATGTAGAATTTCATCAGCAAATATTTTGTGTCAACTGTTCAAGATGAAATATTTAGGTGCAATTTAATCTCTGGTTAATAACTGAATATGCAAAATTTAATTGTCAATATTTCTAGTTATGCACAACTAATATTAAATCTATAGTAATTTTTGTTTCAAAAGGCTGAAATTAATAGCAATTAGATATTGTAGTTTTAGTGTGTTGAATGTGAAATTAAAGCTTTTATTTCAAATGCCACTCATGTGTATCCAAAATTTATGCCCTCATGGAATAGAAATGAAGAATGATATCTGCAATTTTAGATAAATGCTTTTGTAAGAGGATGCCTAATTCCTTACCCTGGCCTAGGGTAGTGATGAAAAGAAATGATTCTACATATGCTAAAGAAATGATTCTACGTATGATATATAGTGACTGTACATTTTGCAGTTTTAAAGCAGCACACATAGTTTGGTGATGTTTTTTATTCTTTAATCACAAATAATAAAATGTCTGTACTATTGATATTAAAAAATCAGTGTTATTCTTTAACCATTGGGGTAAATATGTTCCGTTTTTCTCCTAACAATGTTTAAATACATGAAGATTACTATAGCCAGTAAGGTAGACTGGTCTATTAGCATCAGGTGTGCTTCCAAAATTAATCAAGTCCCTCAGGTGGTCCTGAGGAGCTCTGACTCCTGGACATTGTGATTTTAATTTGGTAGGAAGGTTTCAACCAGCTCTAATAAATGCATCCACCTGAATTGTAACACACGACCATGATTTGTTCAAATTTCTATATTTCTTATAAATGTATATCTAACTATAACTACACCGTACACCAGCTTCCCTCCATATTCAAGTACTTGTACAGAGAGAAATGGTGCGTATGAACAGTTCATTCATAATGCAACCACCAGGTAAGTATGATGGCACCCACTTCATTTCACAGCTATGAACGCACTTACTAGACAAACAATTGACTATACATGTATAGTATATGTATTTCTAATCACGTATTAACATGTCATATGTATTTGAATAAACCTGCACCAAAACCTAGATCTTTTGGAGAGATTGTGCTGTACATGTACTGCTCTACTAGCAGATTTGCTATATATATACAACGCATAGTAAGACAATCAAACAAGTCAAATATGTTCATATGCGTTATAGGAGAACAAGGAAAGCAATAAAGAAAACGTCTACTAGTTTCAAAAGCAGTCCAGAAACTGGGAAACATCCCAGCGGGGAGAAACCTTTGAAGTTGTGTGGCGAGCGTAATTACTCAGTAGGATTGGCGACTGTCGGTAATTTAGCACGACAGAAAGGTGACATAAACGTCAGATATATCACAATAAAAGCCTCCTCTGGGAGCACAATTTGAGTGGTTTAAGTGAAGATATGGCAACAAGAGAAGGGTCGTATGCATAGCGTTTTGTGGGCATTTTTTTTAGGTCTATGAAAACGCTGAATTGACTTGGTATGTGCACTGTTTGTAAAAAAAATATTTCACTATTTAGGGCCGACTGACAACTTGACAAGGCGATGTCTTACATTCCAGTTGACCTTCTGCATACTTTAGGTAAAATAATGTCCATCAGTTAAAATCATCTAACATACGTACAGCTTTTTTTCCTGGTAGATTCGACACTTTTATGAGCTATTGACTAAACCGTGTTTTACTTTCTAATCAAGTAGACAACTTTTTCTTCTTATTTTCTTTACTTTTTTTTCTTTTATCTGTTATTTTTTTTATAGAGATCAATAGACCCAGGTGCAATGTGGTGCACAGAAAAGGCTGCTGTGTGGAACGCTATCATTATCTGCCCATCATTATAATAACAAATATTGGCGGAGGCAGTTTTCTTGGTGACTGTCTGCATACAGCAAGTACCAACTTAGTACGCGATGATGTTGTATGGTCCCATAGGGACACTGTCGACGCTAAACTCTACTGTACATGCGACATTCGGACATTCTGTCATTGTTAGCACTCTGGGTACAAGACAGGCAATACTGTTTAAGATATCTTTGGATTGGTTGGGTGGTTAATGATCAGGATTCATGTGGGGAAAAGCCGAAAATAAGAGGGATTTTGTAGAAAAGTAAAATAAAAATAAAATAAAAGGAAAATAAAGGCGATGTGGGCATTTAAGGATGCGAAGTAGATTGTGGAGAAAAGCGCTGAATATTTGTGAAACAGTAATAAATAGGGAAGTAGGTAAAAAAAAGTAGTAAAAAAAAGATAAGAATGTGGGATTTCTTGACCCCTTCTAAATTACCCGCTCCGTTATCTTCAGTTCTATCTTGCACACTGCAATAAAGAGCTCGTCTTTTGTCGCAATAAATGTGATAACACTGCTGGTAAACTTAAGAGTACATGTATTTTACATATTTTTAACCGTCAGTTTCCTTATTTTTTTGTAATTTAAATATATCAGCGCTTAATATAGGTGCATTCTAAAAGTTCGAAATGCTATAGATCTGGATCACATGAATTTGAGAGTAGGGTAAGCCTAGATGACGTTTGAACACTCACACACAATAAACCAGCTTGTTTGGGGGATTGGCACAAGCGTTTAACTAGCATGCAACTGAGAAAGTATTTCATAAGACGGGTGGAAGCTACGTATGTATGACATAGGTAGAAATCAACTCCATTCAAACGGCATCTGAAGTTCAGCACAAACATTTTTCTGCTGTAAAGATGAAATGCGACTAGGGGGCATGTATTATGGTAGGTTTAATCCCATGGATATATTGGCTTCCTTTTTTCTATAAGATTAACAGGACAGGGAGAAAACAGTGGTGGAAGCTCACCAAGTAGTGTAAGTACGCGATAAAGCACATGGGCCTCAACACAGAGTTGGTGAACATGGGTTAAATGCAGGGTTTTGAAATAACTATCAATTATCAGCAATATTTTTTTTACCAATGACCGTTTCAATTACATGTACGCCAATTTCATAGGAATTTATTTACAGTTAAAATAACTAGAGTGCAACACATAATTTTGTAATTTTTATTCTGTGGGTCAAATAACATTATTTATAAAACTTAATGTAGGAATGTTTATAGTACATTTTCTTTCATTGTCTCATATTTACAACATTGTTCAAACAGTAAATTTGTTATATCACACAGTGTTTATCATTTTTTGACACGTTTTACCGGTAGATCTAATCATTATAAATATCTGTTTGTACTCAAGTAATAAATGCAATATTGGTAATTAAACTTAAGTAAGGTTAACATTCAAATCACATGGTTGTTATGCAGACATTGAGACCACATTAGAACTGCACATTTGTGCCTTCTCAATGCAAAACAATGCCTGCATAACATTACTATATACACATAACATTTATTTTCTTAATTATCACATGCAAACTAATGCCACTTGTGTTTTTGAGGAATGCCAGTTTGTCCTTCATTGCAGAAAATGAAATTCCAATAAAGGGCATTGATTGTCCAAGTGACTGTGAGTGTGATGTGGAATTTATCAGAAGAACGTTTGTAAGAAACACAACCCTTCAAAATAATGCAAACAGATACGGGAAAAGTATGATCATGACATCTTTTAATAATATTCATCATGTATTTATTGATATGTGTACTTTCCAAGCAATTATCTACACATACAGCTTCTGGAATATCCAACTTTGGACAAAAGCGTTTTTAGGAATATATTAATGCTGAGTGCATACCTTCTGATACAAAAGAACTGCTGTGTATTGCAAATTTCATAAATTATGTGCGGTCTTAAAGAAATTAAAATTCATACTGGCGCACTTTCAGAAATGAATGCTCAGATAAAGGGACATTAATGCATAATTACTTTTGTAAAACTCCCCCCAATGCACATTGAAAAACCATGCATATAGCGTATATCCATTAGGCTATGCAAGTATACAACTGTAAAGTGTAAAATATAGAATATTGATGCATCCTAAGTGTATTTATATTGCTGTAGTTGTATGGTGTAATTGCACACAATCTTCAATTTGTTCAACCAATAAATGAACTCATCGAAGGTCTACGATGTGCTGAGGGCAATACACTCTCACGTAGTTTTATCCTGCTGGCCACAAGTAATCAACGATATCGAAGGTAACCATAACAGTGCTTGGGCAATTCTGAATACTGGTAACTGCCATGTCGAAAGAAGGTAGCATATATAATTGGAAACTTCAGAATCTGTGCCTTATAATAGTGCACCATAGCATTGCGGCTCATATAGCTTAACATGAGTAACAACCATACAGTTGAAAATACTAGGAAACGTAACACTAGACTCGGAGGTTAAAACACTTCTCACATAAAGCTATGTTTGATTCAGAAGGTTCTTAACGTTGCTGCTACCTGAATGAATTTCACTCATACACAAGGCAATAGATGTATAATTTCTTAAACTTACATAAACGTATAGGTAACCTCTTCGTTATATGGCTACACAACAGCCAAAGTGTTACTTATAAGAGCTTAACTTAAACTTTGCTTTCATGCCATAGTACATGTCAATCATATATACACTGGAGCCATGTGATTGACATATGCTATGGCCTGCACATGTTGCGATCACATAATGGGAATGTCCACCTGCTGCACGTCTTCATCTCCAGCGAACGTGTCGAAGTATCGATTGTAAGATTCAATGCTGTCCTGGAATGAAAGACAATTAATCCTGGTGATGTTATATACACGCACACACGTACACGTGCCATTTAGCAAGCACGTACACGTAGTAATTTTTAAAAATCTTCTGTTAAGGTATGTCAGTCAGACGGCATACCAATGTACTTTACTTTATATCTTGTACACATACATTGAAGATGGACCTTTTATATGAACATCTTAATTATAGATTTAATTATAATACGAAAAAGGTTATTAGCTACCTCCATATATTCTTTTGGGATAGCTACTCTCTGATGTCCGAGTGACTGTTTCTTTGCAACAATGTGAGATTCTTTATCACCAATATAATTCTGAAAAGAGAAAGAGAATGCAATGATAAATACTATATACAATATTCTATTATGGTTACCCTGCGTGTGTTACAGGAAGAAAGGAAACATTTTTCCTCGTCAAAGCAGTAACAGTGATTATTGACATATAGCATAAGCCTTTCACTGGCCCCTCTTTCGACAGTTATGAAGAGAAATGGTGGAGGGCGCGAGGCCAAATGTCAAGCACGTGCATCAGTCAAGGCGGTCGGTCACGTGCTTACAAATGACGCCCTTCTGGTTGCCGTGATTTTTCAGCGGAGATGAGCAAATCTTTTCATGGACAACGCAACCATTCATTTCAAATGCCTGTCGTATGTTTGGAACGTTGGCCACCACGTAGCCTATATGATAAGCGTTTAGACCCATTTCCCAGTGCTGCAATGTACCGGCGCCTAAAAGTAGCATTATTGGCACATGGTACGCTGTAAAACTTATATATTCAGGAAGTTTTAGGCCAACGTGGCAACCAATTCTGGGTTCTCTACCAGCGGTTCACTCAAAGTATTGTTCATTTGCTTGACATGTACCTATAAAGCTTGTAGGTACCACAAAGGGATGACTTCACTTTGTCGCACGTGAGCTGAATAATGCCAATATGGTATTTTTTTACAATAGTGAACCTGATGAACTTCTATATGCACACAAAAATCCGCAATATATCAGTTGGTAATATGAACATTTAAATGTTCAGTTAAAATTGAGGATGCTTTGAAAAAAAAGCATAATTGCTTTCTTAAAGGCTGGAGGTAGCCAGCTACAATTTCATTGTATTGATCATATACATATAAAAATACAAATGACCGTTTTATTCGGATGGTGGCTACCGCCTCAGGGAAGCCGTCTTATCCGCACAGAAGACATTGCGACAGGCTAGAGTGGCAGGGCCGATTACTGGTCGCCGGGCTTAAACCGGCCTCATGACAGCGATCTCATCTGATTACACCAACGATCTGCACAGTGAGAGTATCATGTTTGACAGAAGTGTGACTGAGCCTGTCTTACTCGATCCACTGCAGCCAAGGGCCAAACAGCATGCGACATTGCATGTTCCCTTTTCTGCTCTTATATGAGAGGATGAGAGGCATGAGACACTAGCTAGCTTTGACGTCAAACCTTTTTTTTCATGCGATAGATGAGCGGTGATCGTGAATGGTCTGGAGTACCAGATATTTTACATTGTTATCCTCTCATGGCACATGGCTATGTGTATGTATAGTTGTATACATTATCGTATTCACGAAAGCTGCACCCGCACTCTGTCTCGAATGTTACGAGTGTTATGCGTAGTTCCAACTGATACAATCAATGTCAGTAGTCGCGTCAAATCATCTGCAGCAACTGTGACATATAGTTAATACAACTGTGACTATTTCATAAAGATTAGCTACTTAATCAAGTTTCTAATATAGTTCTGCGACAGTGAAATTACAGTTGTTACTAAGCTTTTCCCAGCAAGGGCATAGGATTACAGGAAAATTTCACACTCATGCTTTTCCCCACCCAAAGCACACACATATTAACATAATGAAACATCAGTTTAAACCCGCTTTACACTAGAGCGATCATGGGCGAACCCGTGCAACGCATCTGTACGTATTATGTCACGTCGTCAACTTGGGCGTATTGTGGCGGCATTGAACGTAGTAAAAATGTATGGTACGACAAGTTGCTGTGGCAAACGAAGTGTTACTTGCATGTGCGAATGTTCTGCGATCCCTAGACGCAGCATAACTATTTTTAACGAACCTAAACCAACCAGTAAATTCGTCAACGAATTTTGAACATGTTCAAAATTTCCTGACGAATTTGCCTGTTCGCCATTGCACGTAGAGCTACGTAGGTGAAATTCGCTATAGTGTAAAGCGGGCTTTAGTGGCTACTATTGCAGCAAAAAACTAAAAACTGAAATAAGCTCAAATTTATCACAACGAATATCTGATTAACTGTCACTGGGTATAAGTAAGTTAATATTGCACACCATCTATGGCAAATTTGAGCTTATATTAGCCTCTATTCTAGGCTGCAAAAGTTAGCATCAATGACTGCCATGCCATAAGCAGTTAGGAGTAGAGTAGTGTCAGGTCTGGTGATGGGTGTTAAACAAGGCTCAAATCCAAATAGTTGCATACTACGCTCTAGTACAATGTACCTACACATTAATTAGTTTTGTGATGTGCTGTATACTGCCCAGGAAGTTGAGAAAGACAAGAATGACAATGGCCTGGTATGAATGTAGAGTCATCTGATTTTGCGTGTTGGGGACTGTGTGCACCGTGAGACCATAAACCACACATTTTCACTTGGCATCTCTCGCTCATCGTCATATTTCACAATTGTCATATTACACAATAGATATGGTAACACTGAATTTTAATGCAGTGTAAAGAGAATTCCCGCAAACCGATGACGTCTTTCGCCCTACACGCACCTGTCCATGCTCACGTGCCCTGGGGTAGTGGCTGGCTGCAAACTGCGGGTCGGTCTGGGCGCGGATCGCAGCCAGCTCCGCCTGGATGGCGCTCATCTGGTCCTCATAGTCCGCGAATGATGCAAACTCATCCAGGTCTGTAATGATGGCAGCATGGGGAGGGTGTTAGAGAAAATACAATTTCAAAGATTGCTTTCCACTGATGGTAGCATAGGGTGTGTGTTGTGAAAATAAGATTTAAAATTTACTTTTCACTGATAGCAGCAAAAGGTAGGGTGCGTTGATAAAATACAATTTCAAAGGGTGCTTTTCACTGGTATCAGCATAGGGAGGGTGGTGAGAAAATAAAATTTTATAAACTACTTTTAACTGCCAGATGCGGAGACACTGGAAGTACACGCTCTCCTATTGATACATGTATATGACATGTTTGCCTAATTGTCAGTGTTGTGCTTGATCAACTGAATCTTTTAAAGAACATCATCTAGGCATTCATCTTAAGTGTTTGGCGAACACGATACAATCTTAATGTATGTAATTAAATGACTGTGTAATGATACAGCATTCGCACACCTTAAAATTATGACAATGGTAATTATTACTGTTGACATTTCCATAATTGATGTAAAAGCTATTATTATGAGCAATGGCCAAACTATGGTTGGGATTGTATGGATGGTGTAGCTACATGTCATACATAACAATCGATATGTGTATTAGCGATATACTACGACGTAGAAACATTTGTAATTACCTATATTTTGAGATCTTTTGCTCGATTCTATCGGCTCCTGAAACACATGGGCTATATTTTACCTTTTTAGTATTGAGCATTTACTCTTAGCATCAACTCTCTAGCATTAATCGCACACAATAAACTTATTACAGCAATAAAGACTAATAAACAATACAAGATGATGTATATATATTCAAAACTATATAACACTCACATTGCTTTCAAATTCGTTTCCTTGGTTGGCTGAAAACAGAAAAATGACTTATCAATAATTAACACTCTAATGTTTTCAAATAATTGCAATAAATGTGATCTTTACTTCTTGCCCAAACGAAGATTTCGTTTATACTACTAGAACATCTTCATCTGTCTTCCTTAATTTTACTAGGCTGGAATGCCCCTATACACCAATTTAAAAGAAAATTGCATTAATAAATGTCGAAAATAGTTCCATTTAATCACAATGTAATATGCTACCTATCAAAAATTCTCTCAATAGTTCAGGATGTTGTCTCAGGGTGTCACGGATTCTTTCTAAAATCATATCTTCCCCTTCAAGCTCTTCTTCCAATTCATCTTCGTCTTCGTCCTCTGGGGAACCTAAAATCCACCACTAAAAGTTTTAAGCTTTCTACTTAAATCCTTCCGGCATACTCACTCTTTCAATGATAAAAAGGTTTAGTATTAAAATGCATTGCTTCATTTCTTCTATGGATTACTAATAATCAAAAGGTGTATCTTCTAATCATGTGTATCAATAGGGTATCTATCAAAGGAACGAAAAACGTTTGAGTGAAGTACAACACGTTTGAGTGAAGTAAATTGAGCACACTCTTGAAGGCACCTCTATCACCACACCGTTAATCGAATCAATCACAGACGACAAATCACCCGCGCATGTTTACCAGTATAAGCCGGCTCGTACTCGACGCTGGCGCTGCCGGCGGGAAAGCTCGTCTCGAGCCCGGGGCCGTACGGGCCGGGCACGGGCATGGGCGGGTGTTGCGCCGCCTCGATCTCGTCTTCTAGTGCCTGGTTGCCTGCCACGCCGATATCAGCCTCATTGAGAGGCTCATTGAGCGCGGCCTCGTCCTCCTCTTCCTCCTCCTCCTCGTCGTCGCCTGCCGTCCCCTGTCCAGTGGCCACCCCGGAGAGCAGGTCCTTCTGGTCGCCCCTGTTCTGCGCCACCTCCTCCACCGTTTCCGCCTTGTTGCCCGGGTCGCTCTGCGCCGCTCCGGCCGCCACCGCCGCCGGCTCCGCCGCCACCACGGCCAGGTGCCCGCTGTCTGACGTCACCACGGGCGGGGCCGCCGCCTTCACCGCCGTGTCGTCTGCTGCGTGCGCACCTGGAACAGGCAAGTCGTTTGATAACTTTCCAGGTGAACAATGCGGGCATTCTACATTGATTTCAACAGTAAAATGCCATTTGCCACATTGAAATGCATTGCGTTTCCGACCCGTGCGTGATCAGGGCGGGTTTTAGGGGTTCATCTGAGCCTCCTTTGAGTGTGATATTTTTTTCTGATAAGGTTACATATGAAAATTTCAAGAAACCCGTGTGAACGTATTCATTAAATGAGAGCCGGTGAAGAGACTACGGACCTGCGTTGTCTGTACATAGGCCCAAACTATGACAATGTTACTAAATATGGTAGTGAAACAATTCATAATTCAAGAAGGCGCCCAAGATGGCCAGCATAACTTGATAACCAATAAGAGAAGAATAAAAGAACAATGAGAGAATTGATTCAAGTCATTTCTATGAGCAAGTGTTTCAGTTTTATAGTGTGCGCCATAATATTACTCAAGAGGACTTGCCATGGCACTAGAGACGCTGATGAGACATAGATGAAACGTCGGGCAAAGATTTTCGATGAAATAAGAGCCACTTCACGTATGTTTTGCCTGTAAGTGGTATATCTGCTTACAATTACGCATCCTTTTAATAGTAATTTGGTTCAATTGTAAACAGTAAAGCTGTGCACCCACGCACTCACGCCTTACGCAACACATATCAAACAGCATTATATTGGCGCCTAAATGAGCCTCCTCTATTGTTACTCTAAGAACAAATGACCAATTACAAACACGACACACAATAACCAGCGAAAGCTAACGACCTCGAATGTAAGAAAACTCAGAAGATAAAAAATGTAAAAGACGCCATTCTGGCTGCCCCAGGCATTCATTATAGGCTCTAATTTTAGTGCAGCCATCTTTATTGACGTAATTTGGTGCAAATTTGGTAGAAGAATAATGACACTGACCTTTCTCTTCCAGGCCATCAATCTGGGGGACTGGTTGTGCGAGAGGATTCGTGAAGAACTTCTTGTCTTCTCCAGCCAGCTGCTTAAGGGTGTCTTCTAACTCGATGGTCTGGAGTTAAATGATAAAGAAGGCTCTGTAATTGATGTGTCACATTTCTTTTTCGCAGTTTGCTGTTTACTTTCTATTCGTTAGTGCAACTGATAAACAACGATAAACAACTCATTCAGTCGATATAAAAGCACACACATAACATTTACAAGAAATACAAGAATAGAAATCACAATTGTTCGATGAAGATTGCACACTGCAAAGTAGGTGCAGCAATATCGCTCCACATGTTCTTATTTGCGCGTATGGGAGACTTAACCCTGTCGTTAATGGCAGTATAAACACAAGTTTTATAGTCCCTTTCCTACATGCATCCTATTCCGTGTATATGAACACCAGATTCATTTCGACACACCCGCTTATTGTTTCTAATATTGTGGTAGAACGTAAAGGAATTCTGCAGCTAATGTAACAGGTGGATCACGAATACACGCTAACATAGAGTTTTACAAAGGAGTTTCGCAAACATAAAAATATTCGAAATATATAAAAATATGTATTTCTTGTACTTGTCCAGAATAAAAATAATGTTGAACGCACAACGACGAAAAAAAGAAGAAATAAGAAAGAAGGAACGTCCAACACACGCATCCTTGCACGCACGCACAAACACACGATACAAACAAAAATGGGAAGGCTCGCACCAAAGCTGATACTAACGAAGAGTGATCGTCGAACATCTTTTAATTAGATCTACTATTGCTGGGCAAGTACAAGAAATGCAACTATAATATAGTTTATAATGGCGAAACTTTTGAACTTGAGTAAATTAAGAGTATGACGTCTTCGTAGGAAAAAACAACAAACCTACACACAGTCGCCTTGAATTGACATTACAATAATTGTTAATAATATCGCCATTAATAATAACTGTCCAATAAGGACCGTGGATATTTTTTGTCAAATTATATTGCATGGGACCTTCACGCCTGTAATAGATAAACCTCACCGAAATATGCTATATATGAAACACATTGTTCACCTTTACACCAATGGAAGGAGTGCGACTGGAGAAAGGGAACCTACTCTCTGAACAAACGTATAAGAAAATTAGACCTCGCTTACGTGAAAATGGCAAACTGCCACGTCGCTCACGAACGTCACCACACAAGGGACATCACCCCGGCGTAAAGCAATACCATTTCAAGAGCAGCCGCTAATGCAGAAAGCTTGTTTTCGACGAGAGGTAGCACCTGTCTCTCTTGCCTCTTTCACTATTGCTTTATCACTTTGAAGCTCGAGTACTAATATATTTTCCAAATTAGCTTGCAGAAGACGAGAGCAAATAGATATAAATTGCACCGCCACGTCCGTTATGTACACAGCACACAGCAAATTGCCCCAAAACGCCGCCAAAAGGCACCCAAATTACGTGCTTGTGTTGCGTAATTCAGGGGTTGCTTTTTGGAGCAATAGATTTTTTTAACTTTCAAATTTACTGCAAGCACAACACACACACACACACACACACACACACACACACACACACACACACACACACACACACACACACACACACACACACACACACACACACACACACACACACACACACACACACACACACACACACACACACACACACACACACACACACACACACACACAAACATGCACCCACGCACTCACGCAGAGGTGTACATACGACGTCTTGGCCACCGGTAATTCAAAAGTTCTCCACCTACTATATGGTAGGCCTATTCAAAACCAGCCAGTTAGACTTTGAGGTAAGAGAAGAGGTAGAGAAAGAACAGGTGAGGTATTTGAAATATTAATAAAAGGATAATGAAATAAAATAAGGTCAGATCAGACCCGAAGAATACTAGAATTTAATGCTGTAGTTTTCAACTAAAGAATTAACTATCTCATTTACACTCTCCCAGAAGCATCACCCACTGATAACTCAATACAAGTATTTCAACACTCCTACTACCTTTAAGCTGTGCTTAAAGGTGATTCGACACGTAGGAATATGATTCGAATAAAAATAATATGACATCATCAATATTACCTCTTTTGTAGATTCTCTCCGTTTGTCAATTTCCTTTGGCTCAGGAGCTGGTGCGGCCCAAACTGAAAAGAGAAAACAAACGGCAATGAGTATTGGCAAACCCAATAGAATATCTCATGTTTCAAAACAAACAAAAAACACATTTGTCACATTTGACAGATTATATCAGATGAAGACAAAAGAGCATAACTCTTGTCCTATGTCTCATCAGTCTCACTCCAATGGTAGATTCAATATCATGCGATTCAATATCGTCTGTAGACCAACAAATACAAACAGAAGCCGCGACAAAACTAACTGAAAGTCGGATTTTTAAAATAAAAACACACACAAAAAAATACACACACTTATGCTAAGCGTCTCAATGTCTTGTTTTTACCTAAAATGTGAACGGTTCAGAATGTTTTATAAACAAAGATCAAAATACAGCATTTGGAATTTATATTGGAGGTCTTTGACAAGTAATATGAAAAACCACAAAACAATAATTAAATGTTTAACATTCTCGGAGAGTGCACATATAAGGACTATTTCTTAGAAAACTAAGTTTTTTTCAAAGAGAATATTACATTAGATTAGCATTTGCGCAGAGAACATGAAATATGATAGGCTCACCACGACTCACATATTTGACCGGATAACATTCTACTTTTAAAAGTTACAGAATCAATCACCCGACGTGTTGGCTACGCCTTTATTAATACAGACATGTCCCCAACACACGCAGCGAACATCCCACGCAGCAGAGGAAATGACAAGAAATTCCCATAGCAAAATAGCAATTCTCAAGCAAGAAATATATCAATACAGAATATGAATATCGAACACTTGTGATATTAAAGAGGCTGTCGTAAAACTGAACATTGACGATCTCAAGCGGTTCCGGGAAACGAAGAGCGTGGGTAAATCACCAGTCGTATAATTGCACAATGAGATATGTGTAATTGAACCGAGGGGATATTATTGTCAGGCACATAGGTGTTGTTTATTGGTGAATTATTGCGTATTATTACTGTAGTTGCAAACGGCTAGTTAGAAAAAAAAGTCGAATATGCGTATGTTTAGTGAGACAATTTTGCCAACTGCCACGCTTTCAAAACGTGCAATGATAAAATATATGTAATGTAAGCTCTCAGAAGTAGTCATGTTAATTATTAAAGTAAACCTAATGCCGTGGAATAGCACGCAGTGCAATGGCGTTACATGTCTAAAGTTACAAATAAGCAAGATACAACTTCTATATATGATAGTGTATTTATAAATCGACACATTCCCAAGCGATTCTATAGATGTGTTTCCTGCTATGGAATCCAGCGATACCACAGAATTAGCCAATATTACTATGCAAGTACCCCTGATGATGGTATATACACCCGGTTCATGCTGATGATGGCCACAGCTCTAGTCAATGCCATTATGTGCCATCAAATCTACACAATGGACGTGGACAATGAAGTATTGCCACATGCACCCGTGTCTCTTGTTGGGCCTGGTAATACATGCAGTAATTGATCATAAGTTCTCTCAGTCCAAATAGTAGTGCAAGTCTTATGCAAATTCACACATACTGACTTCAAGGTTTCAACGGTATCTATTGCAAACGAGAACAATAACGGTGTATGTGTAAGTGCGTTCCAATTACATTACGAAGATCATTAGTGTTAAACATCCAAACCTTGCTTAACTGTATCCAGAATCATTACTAATTATAATTATGACATCCACGTGTGTTCACGTGCACGAGGGTGTCAATGCCTTTAACGTGTGAAGTGGAAACTTTGCTTTAGAATTTAGTGGGAGATTTGCAAAAATGTCTGAAGTGTTCGGTGGGAAAGGAGCTAAAATTTAACTGCAAAGTGAGAAATTGGCTAAAATTTAAGCGTGAAGTGGGATACAACCCCGCCCCGCACCCCACTCCACCAAGACCACCTGTAATCAACAATACTCGCAGCGATGTAGAGTTTAAAGTGACGCCCACGAAAAAGGCAAAGTTGTGATTCAGTTTTCACATTGGTTTATTTCCAGAGTGTTCAATACTCCAATTCAGATCACGTGATGTTGAGACGTGCGACACATCATCGCCGGTACACTTTCATACAGTGTACATATATATCTATTTTCACCATATCTATTGTTGTTAATGAGTTGTGACTTGAATAATAATCCCGAAATAAATAAATGAGGATGGCGATATATCACATCATATGTTTTTATTGAAGCACCGATATAAATATTATTGTTATCATTCCGAGCACGAAAAAAGGATTGGCCATGGCAGAAACAAAAGTGGCGCTAATTAGTCTCGTTTATGTTCCATAATACATAGTTCAAGGAAATTAATAAATTATGATTGCGATTTGTTTGGACAATCCAATCAAGAATTTTACCACTATTAAACCATTATGGGTTAAGAAAAGCGCAAGGTCATACATTGCCATTATAAATGTTGCTGGCAAAATCTAATATTCTCTAATGGGTGCAAAGTGTCCGCTGAGTAGGCCTTCACTGCAGTGATGTCATGCTATTCAAGTAGAATCAACAAGTTCACGGTGCTTCAAATTTCTCACGGCGTTGGGCAGTTTTGCATTGTTAGGCATTGTTGATTGCGTGAACCAATTTTCAAACCATTTATATTCATGTAAGAATGGTATAGATATGGCAGAATGAAGTAGAAAATGTATTCTTTCTATCGCAATGCCTTTAACAACCGTATTCTATTCACAGACGAGATAGAGCATGCAAAGTTTGTGGACCAAATTAATATATGGCATGACATGCTAGGCATTACTATTATTGTAGTATCAAAAACAGATAAATAATCCACCTACCAGTTCACGTGGCATAGGTCTGCTAAGTATGTAAAAGTGAAAAGCATAGTTTACTTGTACAATACCTTCTAAAATGCTCACAGCATCGTGCTGGAGGGTCTCAACAAGGCTTAACAAAACCCAACATGAACAGATTTGGCCAAAACCGTGAGAAAGGTGAAGCACTATGAGGTTGTTGTATACTATACACTATGTTCTATAGCATGCTGTGCATGAACATTAAGCAACATTCATCTGAGGGCTTGGAAACTTAACAGCATCACAGAATATTCATATAACATGCCCCCCGTGTTAATAAGATTACAAGAAAGCCGAATTGTTCCATAACTATCACAGAAGCAGAATCACAACACGGATCGCAGAGAAGCGGCCTAATTTTATTGCTTCTGTTTTCGACAACATTGACATCAATTAATTCTTAGAAGCAATGCAATATGCGGGGATAAGGCTTCTTTACGACATAAGCCCCTCCACTCGGGCCGTGGTTGCTAAGATCCCGCGTAAGACGACAGAAAGACTAGGCGGTGCCCACTGGGATTGTAACGAGATACTGAGTTCAGCAAAGATCACCCACTGGGTCAAAATTGCCCATATTCCTTTCGCAATTTCCAATCTTGTACTGGATTTTTGTTTGAGATTGGACTGCAGTAACACAAGCTGAGCCATCTAATGGGTTCCGAACACTCGATCGGCGAACATGCCCCCCCCCCAATGAAACAAGGTATTTTGGTAGGATGTGTGTGTGTGTGTGTGTGTGTGTGTGTGTGTGTGTGTGTGTGTGTGTGTGTGTGTGTGTGTGTGTGTGTGTGTGTGTGTGTGTGTGTGTGTGTGTGTGTGTGTGTGTGTGTGTGTGTGTGTGTGTGTGTGTGTGTGTGTGTGTGTGTGTGTGTGTGTGTGTGTGTGTTGGGGGGGGGGGGATAACTCGAGTCATAACTAATGAGAGCAATTAGTATATTAAGGGTAAGCGAGAGGACTGAACTTTTCATTCTACACAAATTGATTGGATGATCTTCTCGTATTCCGTAGCTGGTAATGTACCTTCGATTGATGAGCAATTTCATTTGGGTAATGATCATAATTATTACTTCATAACATTTGGTGAAAGTAAAACTTGACCGCAATGAACGAAAGACTGGATAAAATCATAATTAACCCAGCAATGCTGTGACAAGATACATAAAACAAACCCCTGATTAAAATGCTTCCAGATATTTCATATTTTCTAATTAGCTTGGTGCAGACAGGCAACGCATGTCTGGCTTTTCATACACCGTTACTTTTAAGCTAGACTCATTAAATGAGTTTTTTTTCTTTTCGTCCATTGTGGACGTTTTGAGGAAGGTCAGAGTACCGAATATTGCGCTCTAGAGAAACAGTATTTGACGGAGCCTGAAGATCAGCAAATATTTAACATTTTCACCACATTCTCACGTGAATGCACACATTTCACACTGGAACAGATTATTCAGCTAAGTTTTTCTTAGCATATGTAGCATTAGTGATTGAATTAAAGCCCGTATAGTAAATCCTTGCCATTAAGACCAGCCACTGGTTGTCCTCAAGTGGTCTTAAAAGAGAGGTTATCTTATATATGGAGATTGTTAAAGGTTTGGGAGCACGAGAAGCTCTTGAATAGCACCATAATTTATATAACTAACTACCTTAAGAACACCGACTCCATCTAATCCTGTGGTTGAATGGGAGTTCCCCATCACACGTCTGGAGATTCATTTGACAAAAAACGTCGCAGTAAAGTTCTGCA
Source organism: Streblospio benedicti (assembly GCA_019095985.1). NCBI lineage: Eukaryota > Metazoa > Annelida > Polychaeta > Spionida > Spionidae > Streblospio > Streblospio benedicti. The sequence goes on along the minus strand of CM032662.1, from coordinate 34,759,980 downwards.
TCGATCTTAATTTAGTTTCACACGTTCGGGGACTCAGGCCTGTCAGCTCTTTAATGCTCAAAGTTTGTTTATGTGTAATCTATATCAATTGCTTGGATTTGGCAATGCTCAGTGCTTGCTGACTGTCTAAATTGCTGAGATGATACTGAAATGCCGTGGTACGTCATTGTATTATATATGGGAACACGATGGGCAAATGACGGCTGGCAATGTATAATAGATGGACTCGTTTTACGGTATAAGATATTACAACGTGTCACTCATCCAAATAACTATTCAACTTCCTGATAAGTATATATATTCAGTGATCAGTTGCTATTATTTTGGAAATATAGTGATAACAGTTAGACCCCCCACACCCCAACATATGCCTAGATAACATAACGACGAACAGAGATCAGGTTGCTCTATGACAATCCACACTAACGTTAGAGGTCGCACTGACGACTTTGTGTGAACGTGTGAATGATGGGAACTGGACGTAAGGGATAGAGATGAAGCGAGACAACACGTGACAAGTCACGTGGTGTGTATCGTTAAAACGTCCTCATCAATAACAATCCTCGACATGCGGAAACGAGGTTGCATCACGTACGGTGGAAAGATCGGAAACTTCGAATGTTTGGATTTTGTTTATGACGAACATAATATTATGTTCTCATGTAGTCTTCTTATCATGTGTTTGATATAGTGGCTCGACAGCTCGATAGGGTTGCCACAAAAAGTGAAAACAAGATTTCAAACAACACAAAATAGGCTAATTAGATACATTTCAAACTATGATGGAAGGCACCACCTTTGTTCTGAGGATTTTAATTTAGTTGGATGGTTAAATGTAAATGATCGAATTGAATACTTGTCTTTATGTTTAATGTATAAAATACATATCAAAAAGGCTCCTGCATATTTATGTGATGTTAAACTTGTGAGTCATTCATATAATACTAGGAAGAAAGAGTTGTCGTACATTGTACCAAAAGTTAAGTCCCATGGACAGAAAACGTTTAAATATTGTAGCATTAAATATTGGAATAGTCTACCTCTACCAATACGAAAGTCAAACTGTTTGGTGTCTTTTAAATCAAAATATAAGAAATATTATATGGACCATTTTATAAAAGAGTAATAAGAATATATTTTTTAAAAGTTTAATCATTAGTAATGTAATTATTATGTTCTATGGCACCAATTCTAGTCAGTTGTTTTTCCATGTTTTCACCGAGGTCCACTATGGAAATAAGACTCTCCATTTTAAATGGATATCTTTTTAGTGCTCCTTGTTTGTCACATGGTTCATTTTTTTATTATATTTGTATATCTCTATTCAATTTTACTTCTATTTATATTTTTACTTATTTGTAATCTTTTAAATCTTTTATTTACTTTGTAATTAATATGCCTGTGATAAAATAAATCAAAAATAAAAAAAATCAAATCAAAAATAAATAAATGCTAAATAGCCCAAAATTGAAACAAACGCAAAAAACGTTTATGCAAACACGCACAGATTTAAGCACGATAACGCACACAAATGTCCTAGCTAGTATAGTCAACGCAATAAAAACGGTTACACACCAAAATTATATTCCGGGCATCTGTTAAATGGTTTATTTGGCACAATTTGCGCATATTAGAAGATAAACAACTTAGTGGAGATAACTTCTGAATTTTACAGGAAGCGACTTCTGCCTGGTTTATATGGCTCAATTTTAATACTTTGGTCGAACAAAAATAATTTGTCATGGAAATTTTTTTAGAACATGTAAAGAATTAATCATTTAGGAATGTACTCAGGGTAAGTTTTTGCTGCCACTAGGCTTCGTTTTTAAATAGTTTCGGCTGGGATGTTTAGTTAATTGGCAAATTCGGACGGACATTTAGAAAGGTAGCACATTTTAACTTGATTTATATTTTTTACATTACAAATCGTTTTTGCGTCTTTGAGTAACTCCGTGTAACAAAAAAAATTTTTTACTACGTTCAAATAAATCAAATCTCCTGGCCAATTTCGCATTTATGCGTTGCACAGATTCGCATAAGATGCGGCCTATGTGTAAAGCCAATGAGGGTTTACTGCAATGTTTAATGGCGTGTGAAGACCATATCAGTAGCGGCGACGTTTTTCCCATTGAAGCCTTATTCATTCTATGCTTTATTTTTTCAAGACCCCATCGCGTATTATGAATTTAGCCGGCATGATTAGGCTCCATATTTTGATAAAATGGGTGAGTCCGGCGCGAAACGTGGATCCATTTCACGGGTTCTCAGCGCACACCTCAGGCTCCATATTTTCCATCCTGCGCCCGAATTACGCCAAAAGAGAATCCACAACATGGCATTAGTGCGCTAGTCGCACTAACATTAACGCATCGGTGGGGCGCCACACGCTGTATCAATGATTCAATGCCGTTACGACGCGATCCTTTAAATCGGGGGCGACCGGAAAACGGGCATTTGATTTGGCAAGACGGATTGAAATCTCTGAGTCATCATCATCAAGCTTGCCAATTTGCAATTAGAATAACTAGATTGCTTTTTACCGTTAACAGTTGCCCGAATACATGGCAACTTTATGCCTCAGCGGGCGCCACTGCAGCGGATTGGGCGTGCAGCAAACTTCGAGGCCTGATGATTTCTTTAGCATGGAACCACGCTGCTCATACTTTAGCAGCAATATATCTGCCCCGATAACTTTTGAAGTCGTAGTTGAACAAAAAAGACACATAAAAGAATGTGGAGAGAATAAGCCCGTCTCGACAGATGAATGGGCGTAAGACCAGTTTTTAGTGGATTGAACCTTGCGCGGTCTTCAGCCACTACGTTTCCAGCTCCCGTTAGTGGGACGCGGCTTTTAGCGACTTCTGCCTACGTATATAGCTCAACGTGCACTGTCGAACTGGCAAATTCGTCAGGAAATTTTGAACATGAATTTTTTTGGTTTTTTTACGAATGGGGGTACTGGTAAAAATAGGTTATTACGTCTTTGGATCGTAGAACGTTCGCACATATAAGTAACATTTCGTTTGGCTCAGTAACTCCGTGTAACAAGGATTTTTACTACGTTCAATGGCGTCGCAATACGCCCATGTAGACAGCCTGGCCAATTTCGCATTTATGCGTTGCACAGATTCGCATAAGATCGCCTATATGTAAAGCGGGTTTAATGAGGGTTTACTGCAATGTCTAATGGCGTGTGAAGACCATATCAGTAGCGGCGACGGTTTTCCCATTGAAGCCTTATTCATTCTATGCAACGGCAATTTCTTTCAAGACCAAGGTCTCGCGTATGGATACAACTATAGTAAGTGGGGATGAATTTATTTCACATCTCAGTGATCAGGCTCCATATTTTGGCATATTCCTTTTCATTGGCTCCGGCGCGCAGACGACTTAACATTGACAGATTGCGGTCTCTTTTGTGCACACGCTGTATCAATGATTGCGGCAAGCGATCCTTTCCCGGGGGCTTAATGGGCATTTGATTTGGCAAGACGGATTGAAGGGGATCTCTATTCATCAAGCATTGCCAATTTGCAATTAGGATAACTAGATTGCTTTTTTACAAGTTAGAAATTGTATACAGGTCTATTAAGTGCTATGCCTCAGCTGCAGCGGGTGCAGCGGCGGCGGCAGCAACAACAGCAACCACAACAGCAATAGCAGCAATATATATATATATAACCTCCAGTTTTAGTCGTAGTTGAACAAAAAAACACGTACACACATACAAACGGACGAATAAAACCTCTGACTCAGTTCATTTTCAACGAATAAAACCACAAAACGAAACAAATTGCTTTATTTCCCAACAAATGGACCAATATCAAAAACGACTATTTCAGAAATCTCATTCAATCCCAAAGCACGCATTTTGTGATGATTTGAAATGGGATAAGTGATTCGGGGCAAGAATGGGGGATAAATGTGGTAGGAAAAATCAATGGCGACGAGATTGGTGCCCAGAGCTGCAGTGATACGACATTTCCTTTGGCTATATACACAAATGGATTCAACACATTGTTTTTAGCGATTTTGCCAATAACACGTGATCAACATACAATAATGATCGTGAGAAAAAAAATGAGCGCGTGTAATTCACATAAACGGGTGTGTGTGTGTGTGTGTGTGTGTGTGTGTGTGTGTGTGTGTGTGTGTGTGTGTGTGTGTGTGTGTGTGTGTGTGTGTGTGTGTGTGTGTGTGTGTGTGTGTGTGTGTGTGTGTGTGTGTGTGTGTGTGTGTGTGTGTGTGTGTGTGTGTGTGCGTGTGTGTGTGTGTGTGGGGGGGGGGGGTGAATGTAACAGAACACGGAGAACTGTGAATGCACGAGTGTTGTAGTCAATCTTTAAAATGGCTCATACCGGCCGATGTTCCATCAGATAAGTGACGCATGACATAGCGGAGCATCGTCCTATCTGGTCGCTCCATCTCACACCATTGTCAGGCTCACTCGCTAGGACCACACAGATCACAGCCCGACAATATCTATGGGGGTGTTCAAGTGTTGGTGCGTCCTCACATGCGGGTCCAGGGAGGTAGCAGAAGTATACGCAAAGTACGCACGTGCATACCTTTTTGGATAGAATAGCATTGGGAAATCTTATGTTATTTCTTAACTCCCCGTAGAGCATACGGTGGAAGCCACTTGTAGTTCTAGATCGAGTATTAATCGTAAACTGATGCTATGTTTGTACACCAGTAACGTGCTATGTCTTGGCCAGGGATGAGTTTGCTCACCACTGACATTTCCATACGTCTGGTTACAAGTTCGATCTGCCGTTCATCTGGACACGGTGAAAAATAATATCATTTGATGTTATTTTTATCAATGACACTCATACGATCGCCATTCTCCTTTCCATAAAAATAAATTCTGTCCCATTCAGCAGCGAAAGTAAACAAACCAACAAAACAAACAACCGACACGAACCAAAGAGATTGTAGATGTGTGCTATTTACACTGGTGGCAATTTTAGAAGAAGAAACAAATTGTCTCATTTGAAATGATTTTGGAATGATGGGGTCGTACATCTCCGATAATTGAAGCCGAAATAGCCACTTTATTGTGGGCCTGGTCTTAGTTTGCTTTTTTCCAAATTGTCAAGAGGCAGACACGTGTTTTGAACCACGTTTTTCTCATCTGTTTCAGAATCTTCAAAAATAGGGGATTGATCAACATTAGTGACTGTCTGACTGGCGCTTTTGGCACCGCCGCACTACTTCCCATTTAGCGCATCACGGATATAAGAGTCAATTTTTCAACCCAATGGCCGCGGACTGAAGCGTAAAGGAAAGCCGTGTAACGAGACGGGGCCTTTCATGTGCGGTTTCCATCATGCCCTTGCCCGATGTCAAAGGGCGACTGAGTGAGCTGCAGCAAGGGGCATCCAAAGTTTAAAAAAAGGAGGGTGGCGGTGGCAGAGGAGGAGGACATTTCATAAAGAAGATTGATATGCAGAATCTTAAACTTGAAGTGCAGCATATTTAATGAGGCGCATACATCAGAATCCCCCTATGAAGAGCACTATAGCGAGGGACTGGTCTCAAAAGGCAACGTCTTTCAATGTTCATTGTGGTCTCATTATGAACAATTGAGACTGCCACAAATGGTTTTATTATAGAAGTGGTATCTTTATGGAGTTGATCTAAATGGAAGGTCATCCTGCGCATATTTGTAAAGTTTTGGGCTTAACATTACAGATGCAAAACTTGACTCCTTTTTTCTACGTCTCAACCGTTGGCACAACAAAACACTAAATCGGCCTCTGGATTCTCCCAGCCACCCATGTGGTTTGGCACGCTCAGTGTTGTCTGAGCGGCTTTGATGAATCGGTCCACGGCTATGACTTATGGGGCCGGGTTGGCCTGCATTCTAATATCAATGGTTCCCATTACATATACAATTTATATGCACACAGCGACATCTGAAATCAATAGGCTGGTGTGTGACTGTTAATCAACATGCGCTCCGAGTGGCAAGTGTAATGCATGGGGAGCGGAAAACAGACGGATTGGTCAATGTCTCTGACGTGTGGAGCTGGTGGATTATTACAGATAGCACGCGGAGGAGGAAATGGTGGGGGGGAAGGCAGGACTAGAGTAAGGAGACCTTTAAAAACTATTTGGTTCTTCAATTATAGATGAAAAGAGAAGAGTCTTAACATTTTGCAAAGAGGGGGTCTTGGGGATGAAGCACCCCTAAAAACAAAAAACAACAACACCAAATAAAAACAACAGACCAACAAACAAACAAAAACCCGTGGCTTCCATTTACCCGGGTTGAGTAGGAAAAGAAGCTGGGCAATGGATGGTGATTGTTTAGCAATAAAAAAAGTCAATACCCTCCATTACATTTTATGCCTGAACTCTTCTCACCATAACACTCAATACGCAACTCATGGGGAAATATTTATATATAGAGAAGGCTTTAGCGATAATAGAGCGGAAAGTACGCTATTGGTTCTATCGACGAACAATGCAGAGTGTGCGGCTTATCTCCTTATCCGGCTAATACATATTGACATTCGCTGTTTGAAGAGAGACACGAGATAATCACGCTCTGGAGCCTTCTGGAGCCGCCTCCAGACACTTCCGGTTCCCATGAATCAAAATTATTTTTGCATCAGTGTATAATAATTGCGTACAATATGAGAAGAGTGGTTTGTGTTTTCTCTCACCAGACGAGGCAATGAATGGAATGCTGGATTTTGGGTGGATTTGGTGAAGGATGTTTGTAGTATTGACAAGTTGTTATACGTAGTATATAGAAATAACAAAAGGGTCCAGACTGTGAAAACTAAGTGTCTCATGGATTGGCATGTCTAAGTTTAAGAGGCTGTATTCAGCTGGTCTTAAACACACCGCCAAAAGGTATTGGATGGCGAGACATAGGCATCTGTTATACTCACGCCAAACATTCTATTTCTATAATTGGAGCTGAATCAGCTGTGGTATTGTAGTTGTTGTTGTTTGACAAATTATCTCTAAAAAGAGGTGTTGTTTTACGAGAGATTAATGTTGAGGAGCATGTATTTCTCACTGTATGCCATACTGCCCCGTGGTACCTACACGCTAAATAGGTACAGGTCAGGCGGTTGAACGCTACTGTGAGTGATAAGCACCCCTGCGCTATGGTTACGATGTGATGTATGCTCCCCAGGGAGTTAAAAAAAGAAATAGTGTGATACGGATGCCAACGAACTGGTGTGAATTTCAAGTTGCGCTAGCTTGATATCAATGAGTTGCGCCTGTAAATAAGCACATTCCCATTTACTGCAACATGTGGACTAACACTCGTGACTGTCAGACTGGGTATAAGAACTGCGCTTTCATCACGCACATATCGCACATCCCAGCTACTCGCTGGCAAACTAAAAAGGACAAGATGAGAGAGAAGAAATGAACAAAGCCAAGTCCAATTTCTCTTATGAAATAAGGAACAGAAGAAACTGCCAAATCGAATAACAGAAAAACCCTCTATAGAGGTGAGACAGCAGGCGACACCAGTCACACATGTGGCACAAGTGGAGACCAGAGACAGCTGAGCCCCAGTCACACAGTCACGAATGTTAATGTCCCAGCAATAATTTACAGGGCGTAGAGGTGAGAAATACAATGAGGGAATAAGATGCTCTGTCAAAGATATACACGCAAAGGTCCTAGGCATATCCAGGGGGGGGGTCCCCACCAAAATACTTCATTTTCATAGGGTTTTTCATGAAATCCCTTAAGTGCGCCCCCCAAGGTGCGCCGCCCCCCCGGTAATCCTCAAAGACCAAATTGATCTGCCACTGAAGGTAATGAGGCATCTGTTGAAGGTGATCCATTGACAACGATAATTGGTATCTTGGCTGATTTGGCTTTAATCATCGGGAATGTCTAACCCTAGTAGTAGATTCACTGTGGAAGTCACTGGCCGAATGTTTTTGTGTCATTAATGGTAAATAGCGCCTAATACAGTTTAATAGACGTACACAGCATGCGTGTGCTTTGACTTGCATGCCCTACCAGGGTAATGAATGCAACTTGTTATGTTTCAGGGTCTGCTTTATCTGCAAATGGCCTTGGTCAGCATCTAAATGCATAGTTCAACGTAACATGCGTACTTTTCAAGTTTTGTTTGTTTTTAACGTAATACACATATATTTTTAATTCTAACCTCTCTCACCGGGAAGCACATGTAAAGTAATCTAATTTTCAGTTCACTGGAATCTAAGCCTGTAATGATAACGTATAGTATTGAAATCAATTCCTATACACAATCGTGATTTATCATTATCATAGGCTCAAAGCCTCTGTAAACATCGTTGCATTAATAAGTGCACTCGGCTGGTTCCTGGCTAACCTTCCACCTCGGGAGTAATGGCAGACGATAACAATAAGTGCAATAATGGATTAGTAATGACATTTCTAAATGGCACACAATAATATAGATTGTAAGGTAATCATTGATTTCGACCTTCCATAAAATATGTAGGATCTATGAATAGTAGAAATGAATGATTAAATCGTTGAACTAACTCACAATGTTTTTATGGTCTAATGTCCTTATACTTTTATAAATGTAGTTATAGTGATTTTGAGACGCATTAAGGTTTAATTTACTATTCATTACGAAATCGTGCGCACAGAAAATGCTGTAACCGCCAGGTGAATTGACAAATACATGTTTTAAAGAAAAAAATCTATGAAGTGTTCACTTAACATGCATAACAAGATATGTCATCTCCGTTCGTATTCCTATTACAAAGAATAAACAGATATTCTAACCTTTAATAATATGCTCAGCGATGAAGAAAGTTAGGCCTATTCTCACGTTCAGGGCATGTAATTATCTGGTTATTTTAGTGCAGTAATACGCATGTCAAGCGTATGTCACCAAGTGCCATAGATTGAAGACCTGTTCGAGGAACCCCATAATTAAATGTCATTACTTCTCATTACGCTCTTACCAGCTATTTGCATCTGGGGCTCACCAATAATCATCCACTTCCGCGAAGCGTCAGCGAAAAGGAAATACTCTCGTTGACATACATGATTTTCTACCATTTATGTAGCGGCTAGTAAAACGAATGAGTTTTGCAATGAATTCTAAGTAGAATAAAACAGTTCAACAAGGAGTGTTTTTTTTTCTCTCCCTTGTTGCTTGCTCATCAATAGCATTTTAGATAATGTTCACTCCTGTGCCTGGAGTCACATTGCATAGAACTGATCACGCGCAGCAGATCGGATTACTGATCACTCCATCAGAAAAATCGTCGTCTGCTGCAAATGCGCTTTTGCGACATTCTCTCAGATACGCCTATCTATGCATATTGACTTCGCATGTGCAATTACAATAATATTGTCACACTTCCCTAGAGCCAGCACGGATTGTCCACATGGGGCTTGTCGTATGTAATTCACGACATGTATAACACACACAGCAGCAACGGTTATAGACTCAAACGATAAATGGTATATTCATCACGTGTGTAATATGTATAATATATCCATCTGTTCAAGGCAGCCACCTTAGACTGGCCTTTAAAATGTCGCACTGAAAGTTTCAAATCGTGTCAATATTGTGTTCTATACTTTGCACAGAATTGTAATATTATATATGTATATATATATAAAAAATGCAATTGGTCAATAAAAGCAAGACATTGTGTTGAAATAGTAAAATAACTTGTGCACATCAACCTCTTAAACACTAAAAAGAATCCAGTCCAAACGTAGTACTTGCTCAGCCAGTGACAGTATTTGTTGAGAGCGAAGTGGACAAACTGTGCGAGAATAGGGACCATGGAATTCGACGAACATTTATACTTCCCGTCCAAAATGGGCTTGAAGGAATTTGAATTCTTTAATGGTGCTTCATCAAAATCAAGAATACTAACAGTGACATGGTATCTCAAGAATGTTAGATGCACAATTTGTTTCCCTTTAATTAAAAGAGCTGGCACTAATTTTTATGATTTCATTAGATGGATGTGGATAAAACACAATGTATTGTAATTGAGATGGCTAGATTATTACTATATAACAAATAGAATTGAAAGACATTTGTAACTGTCTAGGTGGCAGTGAGAAAGTAAGTGTCTGCCTTCCACCATTTACTCTCAAATGCTTCTGCCTCGTTTCTGTACACCCACGAGACGTGAATGCTATTAACGAGGTTTTATCCACACCACCACGTGCAATCACGATGCCCCCCGTTACACAGCCTTACTCACATTGTCACTTAACCCAGTTTTTACATCTGATTCACAGAGTGTTCAGAAATCATACCAGAACCACTACTTGTGGAGTAAGAAATAACAAAATAAAAAATAAAGAAAACGAGAAAAACCCAGCGTGAACTTTAAATTTCAATTTGCACATTTACGCTGCGACTTGAGTCAACCTGCGGCGTCGGTGGCAGAGACATCAATCGTGAAATTAGATTAAGAAAAGAAAAGATTGAAGAAAAGAGGAGCACAGAAGAGAGGCGCATAGTGTAACATCCGGAGCTCGGCGTTATAGCGGCTTTCATCTGGATGTGAAAGTTCTCATAAAGGAATTACAGAAGATAAAACACACTCCAAAGAAAACTTGCTGATTTAATAGACAAGCCAGTGAACTCATGCTGGGGCCGTTATGATGCAATGGAAAGTTAATTAGATTTTAAATATATTTGTATATCTAGCTGTGTGAATATTTCATTGTTTTATTTTTAAACTGTGTTAATATGAAGCACATTTTCCGCACCAGAAAACAAGATCGGGAGAATAATAGTGACTGACAGGCCCATTGAAGTCTCGTTCAATCAATTGATTTATCATTATAGATCTAGGAATTTTCACTTGGAAATTTACTCTTGAATTATTCACGCTATGCACCGTGTAACACCATGCCGACACCAAAGTGGCTATTAAATCATAACCTTGCTTACCATGAACACTCGTTACTATGCATTATATTTATGTGAGTGTAGTTTATAAACACCACTACTGAGCTTTAATAATTAGAGTTCTGAACGTTTCATATAGCATTCGCAGTATTTCGTCAGTGTCAAGTGATCATCTAACACGGAACCCGAAGACAGAATATAATATAACCTGGACAGAGAACCAAGGTGGTTCAAACAAGCAAAGCAGACGACACACGTTATCAGTCATCCTCCAATATGAACTTTGGCCTAAGTGGCCTCAGCCTTGAGACAGTAGTGCCCTGGAAACCCTGTGCATTCTGGGCTAAGTCGTCATATTCCGAGACACTGGAACACTATGGCGGATCCCAATAGTGTATTTATAAAACGAATGAAATTGTAATTAAGTTGGAAAGAAATCCAGTTGTGGTAGTTGTGTGTATATTCATTTTCTACACACTCTCCCACATCTTTCTACCAAGCACATACGTGTGTACACAATTCTGCTATATTAAAACATGGATGTCTAATTTCCATAAACCCATCGAATATAGTGTATCATCACCCTGAACTTGGTGATATATAGCAATTTCCTTATATGTTCACGTATTAGGTCTGCAACACAGCACCCACTCATAACACTGCGAACCCATCAAGGCTGCCGTTCGAGCTAAAGCCCGCCATTACGTTCCCATCACGCCATGACGTTTCCATATCCGGCTGCGCGCGCATCCATCTCATGTCCACTTCCTCACTGGTCTCCACGATAACATACCAGCCTGTCTATAGATTGACGTTAGCTGGGTTTTTTCTGTTTCATTTTTTTGACAATGATGTCATTGACCTGGTGTGGAGACAGTGTTTTCTTGAAATGGAGGCCCACGAACCCAAATGTGCGCAGAAAATGGTTAGTGCATGAAATTTATTCATATTTTCACGCAGATTTTTTTGTAGAAGACTGTGGGAAGAAAACTGTTATATAATGTAACCAACTTTAAGCCTCTGCCTGACATTTACGAATGTTAACCGAAGTACACGAATGCGTTTGATTCAATTATTATGGGGAGTGCCGGACTGGGGAATCAAAACCCCACTCGACATCCAATAAAAAATGCTAACACGATTTAAGCGGTAGGGATCGTCCAGAGATGTACAGTACAGAAAGTTTACTGTTTGGCAAGAAATGAGCAATACAAAGTGGAAAATATGAGTCTACCCCTTTAAAAGGCGTAAGTGACAATGTGTCCAACAATAAATAGCTGAAATTAGATATCAGTGTCAGCGTAAAAGCTTGGTGATGTCAGACTGGGACCTTAACAGCCTGTTGGAGATCAGCACCGCTTAACTGACTCGCCTGTCCGTCTAGAGTGGAAATGGCAGCATCTCATGTATTTTGCAGCGTCCTATTTGAGCAGACGTGTTGCGGTCACCGTAATATACGTTGAAATATACGTCGAGCACTAATGCCGTTCTTGCACTGGATCCAGGCCATCTTTGGTAAACTAGTATTGTTTAAGTTTTTTGTTTGTTTGTTTGCTTGTTAAATCATTGCACAGGGGTGATCCAGTTCTCCAATATACGCTCCAAACATACCTCAGTTGGGGGCAATGTTAATGGATGCAACACCATTTGGAAATATGATTTGACCACATGACAATCAACATTGCTTGCTATTACTCGACACTGAGACTAGGCTGTGACATGAGCCACTTGGGCACGATATGGCTAGACTTTATCATGCGCACTGCTGGCGGATGGCGGGGGTGGGCTTCATGATACAATAGAATATGATATATTAACACAATCTGGGACTTAAGGGTTCAAGTGATTTCAGTAGACACAACAGGTGGTCTTTTTATGAAGTCCGCAACAGTCTATCTGTATTATGGGTGCTTGGGTATGAGAAAAAATTGTATTATTATACGAGTGGCCTCTTTATAGAGGTGCCCTTGATTGGAGGGTCTTCTGTATATGGTTACACGAGGTACCGTAGTGTTAATACATGGTCTCCGTTAGAAAAAATGTTTTTGACAGTTGTAAGTAAGTGATGCAGTTTTCTAAGAGAAAACTTGTAAGGTACCATACTTTAAACAAATGAACTTTCCAAAATTGGAAATAATGGTTAAAATAATCTTAGCCGATGTATAAACAAATACAATAAGATTGTGAGAACAACGGCAGCAGGTTTAGTGAAATGGTGGCCTAGCCAGTCTCATCACAAACAGCCAAATAAAGCTGGATATCATGGATTCTGTACGTAAAGATACCACAGCACCATTGTGTATAGTTATGTTACATCAGATGTAGGAAATGCGGAGTTTGATCCCCAAGGAATTATATGATGGGGCAGTCACTTAAGAGAAATATTCGGGGATCAAATTCATGTATTTGTTCAGTTGGATGGAGCTTGTAGTTTGTATGTAGGCTGATTTCGCGAATTTACCCGCTATAGACAGAAAAAAATAGATAGAAAGGCTTTCAATCAGTGTAGCCTTGGAACAAAGATCCACGATAATTGAAGTAGGGCAACTTAAGTGAGTGCAGAATAACTAGGGTACCGATCTGGAGATTCAAAGTCTCTTGAGAACGTGTTTGCAATAAAACTGTTGAGCTCTTTGATTCTAGTGGAAAGTAACACAAATTATAAGTCAAATCAACATTATGTCGTAAACATCGTAATACTCTAATCCACAGCGCATGATGTATAGCTTCAGTGAATGCAAACCCACGATGAAAACCTTCTATATTCAATGTGACCATTATAACCAAAGTACCAACCATTATATAAAGCAATGATATGCAACAAGCCGCAGTCCTCTGATGGCACATCAGCATTGTAGCCGAGCTTTCTACTGTCAGCGCCCGGCCCATATATCATACAATACGACGAGAGTTTAATACCCACGGAATTGTTGGATGTAATTCAATTCCAATTTCAATCCCACAACCGTGATTGATAATGCATATGCAATTTGTCAAACCCCTCGCCCTTTGTTTCGCATCGTCAAGGAAGTCTGCCAGAACCAAACAGCATATTTATCATCATAATTGCTATCTCTGTAATTTTGACCACTTGTTTCAAGTTCTGAATGAGTCTTCTCCAGAAGCGGTTATCATGGGTATAGGCCCATCGACATAAAGATGTATCCCAGGAGCTCTCATTCTGCAAGTCACACTGTTTTATGTTTTAACAGATGCGTTCTTTCTGCAGTTAGAACTGTCCTTTGACAGCCAATATTTGCCCGATTAGGATAGAAATGTGAAATCATCTAATAAAGTAAAAAGGCCTCCACCAACACTACCAACCTATTATTGCAACTCGCATATTATTGATTCATTGCAGAAATAATTCCAGATGTCTAATATGTCCTCGAGATAGGAGAAAGCAATGTTCTGTGCAATGGCACCAATTATGTGATATTGGGGTAAGTAGATTATTCCATCCATCCGGGTAGGGTTACATATAACCATTATGTATTGATTGGCCTTATTGGAACTAGTGCCTATGTTCAATAATCATAATACATCAAGAACATACGCTAGATTGCCGTTCAAAAATCGCACCTTTTATGGTCTATATAAAAGACGTATCTATGTTTGATTAGATATTATATACTGATAGACAATCATGCAAAATTAAACATACATGAATCAAGCATGATATACACCGAGCATTAACTTGACACCTGCCGTCGCCTAACAAAAACGTGTATTTCTATAAACCGTGAAGCCCCCATTTCCACCAATTAAACTTTGTGGTGAAAGCAACATCTTAATATAACATTATTTGCTATAAAAATTTTAATATTGCTGAATTTTCTCTCCATCCCATTCCCAGTAGCAGAGATCCATATATAGTTCACGGGGCCGTGTGAAGCCGCCGGAATTATTGGCGACCTCATTTCGCTAATCTTCAGTAAGCACCAGGGAAGGGGCGGCGGCGGCGGCGGCGGGGAGGGGACTGTGGTGACGTCAGGCGGACTCCACGAACACACACAACGCGCACCCAGAAAACAGGCAAACTGGCACAGAGCGTATCATTTGAGGCTTTGATATCATGGTACAGATTTTAGGTCTCCCAATAGATCTATTGTGTTACTCTTTCAATATCGTTGGATTGTACGCCTACGGGAATCTCTGTTACACTGTACAATATATTCTATAATAGCTTGTGATTATCCCAAAATAGATTTTGCTGTTTCATTGTGTGTAGAGGCGAATTGGCCGTTGTAAATAAAAGTGTAAGAGTTTCACTGCCTACTTTCCTTACTCACAGTCGATCTTTACATCTACACCAGGTCATTGGTATTCTGGTCAAACTGCAGTGAAATTCGTAATTCCCGGCTATTAAGCACGATTTCAGCCAGCTGGGGCTTTGCATTTGAATAGTAGCTTTGTACAACGCAGTACGTCTCCATGTTGCTAGCCTGGTGAATATTTTGCGTATATTTCCAGTTTAATCAAGACGTCTAATTCTAAAACCCACACATCTGATAAAAAACGTGAACAACGTGAAACGTGCAACAAGACACACCGCGAGATAATTAGAATGTGATTAAATTAAAATGCACCAAGCACATGAAATAGCTCTTATTAATCAAATGTGTATGTACACATTTAATCTAAAACACACAAATTAAAACCCTACTGTCTGCAGAGTCTGGTGCAGACGTCACCCAGCTTTTATTTCTCTAAAACGCAATTGAGTCCACATTTGAGCCGGCACCATCCTGCCCGCTGTATGCGGACGTCGATAGCTTAATTAAGCATGATGAGTATAATGGCCCGCGAGGAAGGTGATAGATGCACGAGGAAGCAGCAACAACATAAATTAATAAACTGGCGCGTAATTAACGATCGGCCAAGAGGCGAGTAATGGTGAAATATGGACTGGCAGCAAAGTTTACAAACACAGCGCATTCAACCAGCAAAACCTTAATAAATAGACAAAACCGGGTTATATGCACTTATCTGGGATTTTCTGTTATCTTGAGCGTAGCTTCAGTTCTATGCAACTACATTTATGAATATGCATTTGATGGTAATTTCAAATATTGGCTATCCCGACCATTTTACTGTTTTCCCTACAACTTCCAGATTGCGAGTTTACTTCATTGTTTTGCAAAGATTTGTAAAATGATATATAGTTATTGTAATATCCTGATACTCCCATGTAGTATATCGTATAGATCATGTGTAGTATGATGTATGGTGAAAAAAGTATGAAAACGGTTAATGCTAATACAATTACATTGTAGATGTAATTGTGGAGAGGTACTCCTATCAGAATAGCAGCATGAACTATAGATGGACAGCACATAACACGGGCTAAACATAGCACAAACTCGATGTGATACAATGGTCAGTGAGTGGTCACTGCATACTGGTCACTGGTTAGAGGAAGTGCACTCTCCACCGAGGTCAACCATGCTGCGTGTAAATAATTCATCCTGCGCATACAGTGGAATATCTCTATCAAGACCGTCAAAGAGATCGAGCTCATGTGTCTCCATAGAGAGTTGGTCACTTTATCCAGGTACATGTTGGTCTTTCTTGTGAAGAATACCGGTCCTTTACGAACGGGATTATAAATGTGGTGTCAATAAAGAGGTGGTGTTGATTGGAAGTTGACCAGGAGCCTCTGCTTCTGCTGCCATTATGATCACCATAGTGTATGAGACTGCAAGTCTGGGCGCTTCTTCACTATGGCTGGCAAGTCCTTTTTTCAGGAAGGGGTTTGGAGGTTAGGTGGGTTATCCAGGGAATTGGGTGGGGCAGAGGACTAGAGCAAGACTTCCTTGAGAGATATACACGATGTTAAACTTTGGGCCAACACACACACACACACACACACACACACACACACACACACACACACACACACACACACACACACACACACACACACACACACACACACACACACACACACACACACACACACACACACTATCACGGTGCACACAACACCTCACTATAGGCACAAGATGATAGTGCTGCTTTTCGTCATTAGCATATTGCTCATACTCATTAACGTATAGGTTTACGTTACGTCTAATTTAATCATTGCCGTGCCCGAACTTTAATTTCCCTAGACAGTGTCCCTGACTACACCCCCCCCACACCGATGACAAACATAGAACGAGGCAGACTTATCAGCGTAGAACATTCCTTCATCATAAACCCGTGCACATATTCCTACATTGTGCTCTCCACTCCCTCGCGGCATGACTGTGCAGCTGTATAATCAAGTGGCCCTGTAGACCTCTCTACTAGAGCAGCGCAAACATCGTGGATCACACACAATAACGGCTTCAATGCACTGCACAAGATTGAAAAACACACCTGATGCTAGTGATTGACTGCTGCCGTAATCAACTTACGAGGTTGTAGATCGAGGGACGTTGCTTGGGATTGTGAGTGAGTGAGGGATTTCCAGTTAGATAGTTTTGCTACGCAATGATATTCGCCGGTGTTATGAAGTCCCATTCCCTACACGCACTAAGCTAGTTCACATTCGAGATGGGGCCAGTGAAGGTGGATGTTACTTCAATGCACGGTGACAGAAACACAGTTTGATGGTCAAAAGATCCTTGCCCAACAACAATATTATATGCAACTTGTAGACAGTCACACCGTGCACTGAGTGTACCACAGACGACGCAATTGGATTAGAACCGTAGTGTTATGCGCCATGAACAATAAACACCTAGTTCTAGAAAACTGTCCATTCTACAGAGTTGCTAGGTTGATGGCAACACGTTTCCACAACATAAAATTAAACTCTCTACCAACATTACACTAAAACTGAATATAAGCGACAATTTAATTTTCAAAGGCTCTAAATCCCTCAGCTATTGTGATGTGGTTGTTGTTTTGGATGACATGTGTCCACAAGGAACGAACACAGAGACTAAAAAAAGCCCACTAGAGTAAAGCATGGCGCACCCCTCGCCCCACAGACCTCGCTTTGACAGCCTCCTCTGCCTCTGCTGTCTCCCGGGAGCTCGTCTCAGTGTCAAGTTTCTGTCTCACGGCGGCTCTGTCAGTTCATATTTGTGTTCACTGTACACCCAATACACGGTGATACAGAGGAGTTGCAATGACTCGCAGGCAGAACCGTGCCAAATTATGGTAGCATTGTTTTTTGGTGCTGGATCCCACTGATTTTCTTGTCATGGTCTGGGTGTGTCATAAACAATTCATGTGCGTTTATTATATTAGGAGATGTAGGGTGAACCAGCCACATGGGTGCTGGTGAAATAGAGGAGTTTATAGCAATAAGCTGTTAGTGTTAATAAGAAGAAAGCCTTAACGGTGTTTGTAAATACCAGCGCATTTGAAATGCACAAGACCGCCATTAAAACAACACATCAAAGGATGTAACTTCAGTGCATGCAGTGCACGCACTTATAAGAAGTATACACACTATGTTATGCCGCCTACAGATTTAGAACAAATACTCTCACCAACTGTGTTGTTTCAGAACCCGAATAAAGGGACAAAAACAATATGGTGAATCTCACTACAAAAAATGCTCTACTTCATCTATAGTGATGGCGGCGGCGGCAGCGACAAACAGGGCAGAAAATCATTGTTTCCTCGTCAGCGCCCGCGTCCTGGCGGCAGCAGTGAGGCATCGGCTGATCACAGCGTAGGCACGTGTTGGCTAGTCATGCTGACTTCTGCTGATGTCAGTATTGGGATTACTTCTGCTCAAGTGTTTTAGTATGTTTAATATCCTCTGCTTTATGAGAAGACGCAAACGAATCTCTATGTACATGTAGCATTAGCCAACTCATTAACACGAGTCATACGCTATACCAAAAGCAGAAATCAGCAATAACAAAATAAGAAGAAGAAGGAGAAGAATAAGAATAAGAAGAATAATAGGAAGAATAAGAAGAAGATTTACATTAGCTCATTCTGCCCTGAAATTGCATTGTATGAGCCATCAAAAGACATACATTACTGAGAATTGGGAATAGCATGCAATGGTGCGTGTACCGCTTTTCCAAGGCTGCTTTGCAAACATCAGCATACATGTAATGTCAATTCCTAACAGCCTTGTCTTTTGCAATTTTCATATTAACAATATAACTTGTGGCTATAATAATGTTGTTCCCCATTAGAACTTACAATGCAGCTTGACTCTGTTATGTAACTTTCTTTTTTATTGAATTTCAAAATTTCAAATATTTGACAAACTGCAAAGAACAAAAGAAAGTTCACTTTCAGTCATTCATTAGAATGAAATATCTTTAATAATTATTAGGAAGAAAAATTGTTTTAATTAAAGTTGTTCTACATTTGTCAAAACGAACACATTTCTATGCAGGTCTTACAAAGAAGAAGAAGAAGAAGAAGAAGAAGAAGAAGAAGAAGAAGAAGAAGGAGAAGAAGAAGAAGAAGAATTAGAAGAAGATGAAGAAGAAGAAGAAGAAGAAGGAGGAGGAGAAGAAGAAGAAGAAGAATTAGAATTAGAATTAGAATTAGAATTAGAATAAGAATTAAAAGAAGAAGAAGAAGAAGAAGAAGAAGAAGAAGAAGAAGAAGAAGAAGAAGAAGAAGAAGAAGAAGAAGAAGAAGAAGAAGAAGAAGAAGGAGAAGAAGATGAAGAAAAAGAGGAAGAGGAGGAGGAGGAAGAAGAAGAAGAAGAAGAAGAAGAAGAAGAAGAAGAAGAAAAAGAAAAGAAAATAATAATGATAAGAAGAAGAGGTAGAAGAAGAAGGAGCATGTCTCTTCCTGAGATGGTGATAGTGGCAAATAAGGCAGAGAATCATTGTTTCCTCCTTTACACCTGAGTCGGCAGCAACAGCACCGAGAGGGATGGGGAGGCTGATGCATGGCCATGGGCAGGCGAGGCGGCAGGGACAAATGCGAACAAGGGCCAGCCAAATGTCAAACGGCGGGCTGGTGTCAACAACACCTTGGAAACAGATGGGACCGTCTTAAAATTGAGAGAATCCTGAAACTGACAAACTGCGTCTTTTTGCAAGTGAACCTACAGAGTAGAAACGATGATGATTTACATTTTGTATGTATGTTTGTATGCTATATACTGTGTGTATTCTGTATATACGATATCAAATGAAATGAGAGCACATTTAATGATCAACACAAGTCTATGAATATGAAATGAAATCAATGCAGAGTTGTATTGGCAATTGATATATAACTTTATATGAAGACTTCAATGTGTAATTAGTTGAATAGTCTCAATATTGTCTTAGTATGCTTATAAAACATGCTCAACAATTCTCACGCCATCCCCAGAGAGGGTAAAAATAAGTCTTTTTTCCCTGCAGAAAACTGAGCCTGGGACAAATGAGTGACAGGTGACGTGGCCGTTTCGCGGCAGACACGAGCCCATCTAATATTGAGGCGGGCCGACTCGCGGGTTAATTGGATTACTGTATATGTTATAACCGCGGCGGCGGCCACGTGCTGCTCTATGTGTTAATTCCACGAGACACTCAGGATGTAATCTCCTAGAGCAGGCGCGGGGGAGAAAAGGCGAATAGCTAAAATGGCAGCTGGGGTGAAGCAATGAATGGGGTATTTACACGGGGAGATGTGATAACGTCCCATAACTGTAGTTTATGAATGCAAGTTGCATGTCACAGAAACAAGTATGCACTGGGGTTAGATATTAAAAGTAGGATTTAAAACCCATGAGCAGAGTGGCGCTTCTTTGTAATGATTGGATAAATATATACCATATTTCTCCCTCGTGAGCTACATTTGTCACTAAAACTAGACTATATCGTGCGTTAACCCCAAGGTCTACTGCTCCTAATTGGACAGTCCTCCTCAATGAATGTAATCTAGTGTGTGCGCCCAGGCGTGATATAGGGAGCCAGACGAGAGGATGAGAGCCTGAATAAGTTACTTATTATAAATGGTATACCGCACAATAAGCACATGGCAGACTGATTGGCAATGACATTAGGCCAAGACATTGTTATGTCAGATTACGTGTGGCTGATGCATTGGTAGCATGGCACCCCAGAATTAATCAGTCGGTGGGGACAGGACTGGAACGGGCTCATCCCCCATTGCTGGACACTGGACACTCTGCTTATCATAATGAGGAATTACTGTGGAACATCCAGGTAGATTGGGTCATCTTCGAGGCAAATATTTTGCACAGTGGAACCTCCCATTAAATTGTGATTATCTCCATAACAAGACCATTTATCACGGAACCAAATTTCCATAAAGCGACCAATATGAAGTCCACAAATACCACCTCTATTGAAACCATATGGCAGTCCCTCGGATGTTGTTAATAAAGAGGTTCGGTATCATTCTAGCAATGGCCGGATCAGTTCTCTTACACGCGTCATCCAAATAAGAAGAATTGTGAACGTGTAGGTGTATGGACGAGTTACATTATTTCTCTTTACGGCAGTGTGAACGTGAAGTACTATAGGCGTGTTGTACTATGGACGAGTTGCCCTGTGGACGAGTCACAGTGTGGACGAGTTACACTATCTCTCTTTCCTGCAGTCATTAGATCTACAGACGACAGTCAGCACTCCTGTGGCTGGTCCACGCCACTTCTCCTAACACACGCACATGAATTACTTATGACACATGGAGGACAATGGAAAAAAGTTCACAGACTCCAGCAGACAAAGGGAAAAAAGCTTGTGGTTTCCGTGAATGTGCAAAATACATGTATATTTGTTCTGTCTGTAAGTGTAAAGCTGCGATGGCCGTATAAATCAAAACATAGATATGCTGTACTGGTGAGACCACAAGATCTCTGTATGGGTGTGGTGTTTTGATAGAGAAAGACAGTATATACTTATTTGTAAATACTATCTAGCGTGGCTCTCATCCAGTTAAATTGAGAGGCAAATTGAGAACAATGCCATTGGACCTGCAATTAAAGACTATCACACACATATTATATATATAGTGTGTATCGAACGCTGAACCTTCAATATATATGCGTCATTTATTAGTTCCTTGAGTGTGAAGAAAACAAGTGAAACTGGGTGTTGCAATTGATAGGTAATCAACTGTCGGGGGAATCTTGAGAATTCGCACACGGACATTTGCACTTCATTATATCGCATTCAGAACTGACAGTAGAGTGCTGTAGCTTCTAATTCTATGTAATTTGCAGAAAAAGGCTCCTTCATAGAACGTATTACTGCTGTGTACACGATAGCGGCCCACAATCAGGCATGACAATTATTTGTTCTCGTGCATACAAACAAAGCTTAATTATACGGCCAACAATGACGTGAAAGCCTCGGCAGTGGCAGCAAAAACCGCCGATACCAGCATCAAATACTTCATTTGTGGGGCGGCCGTGGGGCACACAAAAGAGCACAAGAAAGGCACTGTGAATAGCAGAGGATGAAAAAATCCATATTGGGGGGCATAAGGAAGAATGTAAGCAAAATAGATCAAAATGGGTATGCGATGGAGAAAAAAAAGGAGGGATCTGTGATTTCAAGGAAGTAGGAACAGCAAAAAAAGGCTGAAAAATGTGGGATGTGGAACAGCATGCTGAAAAAGAGGGATGTGGTAATTCAGGCCAATAATAACAAAATCATACGATCTGACAGCAATAACCGCCATAACCATCACAGTCTAATTCTTAAATGGAGACTGTTGCCAATAAAAGAGAGCTAAGGGATTGCTTGACCCCTCATACCCCCTTCCCCCCCCCCCCCACACACGAACACGAAGATGGGGGAAACCTCTATTCATTGCTTTAGATGCTTCGGCGGCAGAAGCAGCCGACAAAAAGTGCGTCAGTCGGCGGCGCATTATGCTCTAATCCCTCGAAGATCGATCGGCGCCGCTATTGCCAGGCTTGTTGTCTTAAATGGACGTTTTCGTGCCGTAGTCCGAGATAAGCCACAGATTAGCTCATATTGCGGAAGATACAGCGGCTGCCCGCTCACGGGCACGGCTTGCGCGGCCGAATGGATTGGGAGTCTTAGGTTCTTGATGACCAGAAGGTCATGAGTTCGAGTCTAAATCTGAATCTGAACGAGTACGTTGCAGGATTAACAGATGGAAAATGCGCAGCAGTCGCGTTTTGTGGTGGGTGTTGAGCAAACTGCTAACAGATTGCATGTTGTTACATGTTACATGTACACAGGTTAATAAGAACAGTTCATTTGGTTGAAAGATTGTGTGAGTGATTGGTTTGTGAGTGATTAGCATTGTGCACTGGATGCTCTACCAGTTCAAGTATATGAGAACTGGTGTGAGAGAATTGGGACTATAAACCACCACATTTACATTTTCATTTACGGGCACTACTTTCCCCACGCCAGATGGACAAGCAATAAAAAAAACTGCCCTCTCTGTCAACTAAGTGAAATTGGACCGAAATTGGCACTTTTAAGCTGTGTTTTGAAAGCAAATATTCTGCCTATGTCTGTGACATGGTTGTATGTGTCTGAAGGAAGAAAGTCGATTGCGGCTGTTTGTTTTCCATTTGCTAATAGTGGAATTGATCCCGGAGGGTTGTCAGTTTTACCCCGCTGAAGTTTTGGTTGCAGGAATGAATAGAAGGCTTGTTTTTCGTCTAAAAACACAGCCACTTTGGCTTAAGTGAAACTGTTGAATACATAATTTGTGTTCTTTGTTGTGTTTCCCAGTCTGTGTTGTATAGTGTATACCAGTTTCCTAGCATATAACATCAACACTCTGTAATGTGCCATTTGAAAGTAGCCATTTCAAGGGTTTCAGTGCAAGGTTTTAACACTTATACTGATTTGCACCCTAATCACGGAAGCTTTTGTTTTACATATTATGGATGTTTAATCCATCAGTCATCACGTGATCATGATGTGACATCCGTGGTGAGGATGTTGTCCTACATGTGCTGGAGGTTGGTGTCTCCAATATTTATCATGAGTGGCTGCCTGGGTGGCTGAATGAGTGATGACGTACAAGGCGAATGCTTCATTCCAAGGTTAGTTATGGCAATGTTAAAACTCTAAATCTATAAATACTACACTATGACAAATAACGTGAGTCATGAGGCATTACTATTGTTACACTGCATATGCCCCTATAATAACGCTACTATCGGATATTCTATGTTGCATCAGGCTCTAAATCCAGGGCGCTGCAGCTAGTGATACTATTGTGTTCATGACTTAGTGTCCGGGTGAGTATCGCCATACAGTGGTCACTAGAGAGCTATTAGATTAGCGGTCAGTTTACGGCGACGTCGACCAGCTGAGACCTGGACAACACGGAATGTATTGGCTTTTCACCCTGAAGGAGATTGCGACAGCGTTAATATGATTAGTGTAATAAGGTGAACCAGGAAAGAGTGGTTTTCATACAATACCGTTTTATGCATTGAAATTGTTTAGGTGATTGTATACACAGTAATTATGTAAACAGTTATCACACTGAGAAGATTGTATGCTTATCACATTCCTTCAAACAACAAGATAGGCGTCTCACTTCAAAATAATGTATTGGCATTAGGAAACGATCACAAATAATGATACCAGGGGGTCGTCCAAAAAGGTATGTGTGTGTGTGTGGGGGGTGGGGGTGGGGTGGGGAAAGGGGTTGTCGTCCAACTTTTCTGATTCCTTTTGGGGTGGGGGTCGCAGAACTTTTTTTTATCACGCTTAGTAGTACGGTATATTGTTTTTTTAATATTTTCTTTTAGCAATTGTCGAAACATGCAATGACTATGTAGAGGACTTTTGTTTAGTGGTGGTGGTGGTGGTGTGTGTGGGGGGGGGGGTCACTCAACTTTTTAAAATATTGATGGGGAGGGGGTCGGTTAAGTTAACTTTTTCTTCGAGCCCCCAAAAATGGATGACCGCCCCCCCCGCCTGCGGTATCGTTATTTATGATTGTTCCCTTAAAGGAAATGCACACATGGTGACCACAAATGTTGTTAAGCAACATATGTAATACTTAGGTATAGACTCAATGGTAAGACCAAATTTCCTCAACTCCTTAGTTTGTAACACAGCCGGAACACAGCTGTACATATCTGCATTAGTTAATGCAAATCCATAATCGTAGACGTATTTGTATAGCAGCATAGACCCACTTTCCACGCTACTGCTATAGAATTATCTGGCCATTGTACACATGTACCAGCGCCATGAACCTTATATATGCTCATGTCAACCAAAGCTTATGGACACCGGCCCTGTTATTTGATGATATATTCAGAGCGCCCGCCCATATTTGCCTCCGCAGAAAGACAAGCCCGTCGGCGGCCACTGACAGGCATTAACTATTCATGAACAATCTATTTAATCTAATCACAAAATGCCTCCGCAGCTAGAGGAGGATGAGGTCCATGCAAATCTAGGTTGGTCCCGCAAGCGTCCCATTATAAAGAGTCTCCATGTCAACCTGTCTTATGGGGACAACAGCGGGGGAAGTGAAAAGTGTCCACACACAAGAAGGCGGATGTCCCTAAATGAAAGATATGAGAAATAAAGAAATGGGAAATGGGGAAGTGATAAACAAGCCACGTATAAGGACCTTAAATGATGGGTGTCCATATTACGAGATTCCACTGTAGTCTATCTCTGACGTCGGAAGTGGAGTAACCTTGAGTACAGTGGAGGTTGTGAATAACTTAACTCGTCTGAAAGCCCACTGGTGTTTGTTAGGTATGGATGTGGGGCTGTTTATGCCAGCAATGCAAGTACAATAAAGCCTCCAACTAAGACCACCCACACTGACAGACCACACACTGACAGACCACCTATATTGAAATTGCAATTTTCACTGTCCCAAATTTATTTCATAAGAAGACCAAAGTGAACCTCCATAATGAGACCACCTCTCTATTGAGACCAGTCTATGCCAGTCAACTGTCCCTCTCAAAAGAGAGGTTCTACTGTAACTAAACTCGTCTTGAAGCCCCCGGGTGTTTGTTAGCTACGGATGTGTGGCTGTAATTTATACTGCTAATTCAACTACATACACGGTTTATTTCCCCACACGCCGTTAACGTGGGCACAAAGAACGCCTAAAGACCTACACGGTGGAAAAACGGCACATTAAGAAGCTCCACAAAGTTGTTTTAAAAGCTCATTTAGGGGGAAAATGTGGTGTTACGTGTTCTCTAATTGGGTTGTGTATGAAGAACAACACGAGGAGCTAATGACTGCACGCCACTAGTGCGGGAGAGGCGGCTAGGGGAGGGGTTTGGGAGTGGGGCCTGGGAGTAGTCGAGTTACGCTAAGAGTGTATGTGTTCTGAGCATGCTATATTGGGACACGGTATGTTTTTATGTACCCGTGTTTGTGACAGGGTCGAATTTTATGTACCATTGTTTGCGACAGCTTCTGTTTTTATATAGGCCTATCATTGTTTGTAACAGGGTCTGGTTTATGAACTGCTGTTAATGACAAAGTTTGGTTTATGTTTGCTCAGATGTTTACTTTGATGCACAGTCAATTGATATATAGTATTTCTATTTATTATTGATTAACATACAGCATACACATTGATTGTATCTTTTTCTATGATTGTAAACACTACATTGAGACAGGGTGCAATCCATGGCAGTGATATTGGGACTGACTCTATTTTGAGATAGGTAATATTGGAATCAAGTTTTTGAGGTAGCCAAAATTGGAAGGGGGTAGCTTTTTCAGTATTAAGGCGGTTTGTGACAGGGCCAGAATTCTGAGGTCACAGAGGCAGTTCCCTACCTACATCCCCAAGTAAGTGCCCCTAGGCCTCAGGGCTACTGTTGCTTCGGTGAACTGCAAGCTCAGTTGGAATGGTACCGACAGTATACACTTACTAGGTCTCCACGAAGACACCTAAAATAGACAACTAGAACATCATAGTTTTGAAAACATCCCTCAATTTGTTATGCCGTTTGTAAAATGCTTCATCAATGGTTTGACTTTTCTAACTCGTAAATAGGCTAGGGTGTCTAATTAAGTGAGGTTTAAATTACTCTACATTTGGTAGACTGGTGGAGTACGTCACGACCACTTAAAAGTCAGCATTGGTATCCTGCTTATTGTGCCCACGCTATTCATCTTTCACATTGTATGACAGGGTGGTGAAATAGCTGTGCCTGTCAGAATTTTACAGTCAACAGTCCAAGAAGAAAACCCGTATTCAGAAATTCTGCAGGATATTGCAAGATCAATACTAACTTGACTTACTTTCAGGCAGTCAGCTTGATCAGGCGAATTATACAAGTGGCATTGCTACGGCTAAACACATATTACCAATTAGCCATTTCCACCATCACCAACAGCATTTCTCTAGATGAAAGGAGGCATGTACGTTCAATAGCTGAAATGATTTATGCTATTGCGTTCAATTCTGCTAACATAGTATTATAATAACTAGTGTAGTTACATTGTTTTCTATGACGTGCACATGAAAAATGAATTCAGATGTATACATGGTCTCTATAGATTCACCTAACAATGATGTCAGTTAAAATGGAAACAAATCTATTGCATGTCTGTTTGACATGAATTCAAGCCCATTCAAGCTAATTGACGCGACTCGCAAGTACCGCCTCGCCCATGGAGTCTTCTAAAAGTCAAGTCCGATAACCTTCGATATAATCCTACAAGAACGATGAAAGAGCACCGGGGGGAATCCACATAATGCGAGCACGTGAATAACTTATGGATCCTAAATTTGCTTCCCTTTGTTATAGAAGTCTTATGACTCGCGCCCCGCCAGCACTTAAAACCTCATGTTTAAATCTGAGAAGAGCTGACGGTCATATGAGCAGAGACGCAAATCTGACAGCCAACGCGCCTTCTGACACGTCGTTAGAACGTGGACTCCACAACCCCCTTGTCTCTTGACACTGAGTAAAGGTGGCAACATTATATGCCTGGCAGAAATCAGATTAATGCAATAAGATGACAACACCCTCGTGGAGGAACACACCATTGACATCATGTCACGATTAATCAGCCTTAGAAGGTGTCTTGGAACAAATATAGGTCTACTCTATTTGTTGATTTACTTGTTCATAACACATCGTGTATATGTGCACATATATCATGCATAACACGTATCTGTACACATCTAACAAGTTCATTGAGTTCGTTTAAACGTCAGAGTTTGCTTTCCCTGGAACTATAAAGAAATGAAACTTGAGAAGATAAATTCCATTCTCCCTCTCTGCTCTCTATACCAAGCAAGCTCCTACCACTATATTGACATAGCTGAAGACAGGTTCTACATCCCTAAGTTTCCAATTGGGACAAACACATTAGAAAACTTGAGAAGAAACGTCAGCTCAGGAGGGCAATCTCGCAATCTCACACTTAGCAAAAAAAGTTAACATCTCTCTGGTATGTGCACACAAACACATACACATATATTACATGTTGCTACTTACCAACTGCCACTAAGGCTAGGCCCAGTAAAACTCTCATTATCCACGCGTTTCCCTGTATCCAGCTACTCCTCACAGCATCGAGTGCTCGTTAATAACTGTTTACAAAAAAACACAAGCGTGGCTACAAGTAATGATCCCGCTGTTTTAACACTTGGAGCGCCACCGCCTTATTGCGCAATATCCGGTGTGTAGCAGCCACCACCCTAGGGATCCATTTAAATAAGCCGGCGACGTGAACCAAGTGTGTGGCAGCAGCTACAGGCTCCTCCTCGGCCGCCGACACGGCCTCCTCGAGGCGGCCGGCCACCGAGCGGTGCCGCGCCGAGCACAGACCACTCTGCCGAGGCGTAGACTCTTGGTGGTCAGCCCCTTGTCGGACAGTCATGAATGTCCACCCCGAAGTTATTAACCTGCGGTACACGGTGACTGCGTGGAGCTTATTCTGCCCTTTTCAAACACGAGTATGATGACAAAGAGGCGATGTGAAACGTAACGAGGTGTCTTGTGTGTGTGTGTGTGTGTGTGTGTGTGTGTGTGTGTGTGTGTGTGTGTGTGTGTGTGTGTGTGTGTGTGTGTGTGTGTGTGTGTGTGTGTGTGTGTGTGTGTGTGTGTGTGTGTGTGTGTGTGTGTGTGTGTGTGTGTGTGTGTGTGTGTGTGTGTGTGTGTGTGTGTGTGTGTGTGTGTGTGTGTGTGTGTGTGTGTGTGTGTGTGTGTGTGTGTGTGTGTGTGTGTGTGTGTGTGTGTGTGTGTGTGTGTGTGTGTGTGTGTGTGTGTGTGTGTGTGTGTGTGTGTGTGTGTGTGTGTGTGTGTGTGTGTTATAAAACCACAACTATATGACAAGTGGCATTTATGCTGTCATGATCGTGTATTTAGCAGGTGTATATATTCCAAATACACGCTTTCAAGTGATGAACTAAGCTGGATTGACAGACCGGACTTCAATATCAATATCAATATTCGTGACCGTCTGACTCTAAAACCTGTTCTAGGCTGCGCGCCGCCACTGCCGCGCGAGTTCACGCCTCCGTTTGATCCTTGTCCCCGGAGTGCACGTGCCTCCTCCATCAAGTGGCCGCCGCCGCCGCGTCCTCGGAGACCGTGAAGTGGTAGTGGCTCCACAAGACGCCGCCGTCGCCGCAAATGGCTTATAGCTGTGTCGTTGGCGCCGCCAAGTTGTTGCTGCAGATGATGATGGTGATGGCGTAAACAGGGGTGGTGTAAACACGCAAATATCTGTTGGCAACTTCACACTCATTTTGTAATTTACACATATAGGTCACTCGGCCTCATATATAAAACAAAAACAAAAACAAACAAACAAACAAACAAACAAACAAACTGCGCTCTTCTAATTTGTCTCGTACAATCGGGAACATGGACAATATGGAGATAATATCTATCAGCGAGGGGGGTATATGTGGAAGTGCAGCTATTAGGCACTGTGTGCAGTTTGCAAAGAGGATGGATCTGGGACAGTTTGCAGTGTTTCTTAGATAATTAATGTGACTGCAGGTGGGTAGCCTAATACAGTGGTGGGTTGCACTGTCTCGCAAATGACATTTGTGTATGTGCATCAATGATAAAATATCACGAAACATACTCACATGCAGACAAACTTGGCGCAGCTGACTTCCGGTACTAGCAACACCTATAACACGTTTTTTAGACGCGGAGACATTTTGATATTATAAGATATCTATCTAAAACGCTTTCCATTTTCCCTATACATCACAAATAAAGTTTGGCTCACATTTAATGCAATCTGTCGTATGCGGGCACCTTTCAGTTCTTCTGAAGGTGTCCACACCAGACAGGTTCCAGTGTACAAAATAACGCGACTAGCTCGGCCTCCACTCTCGGGAATGTGTGGCCGCAGCATTACCTGCCATTACTACCGCGTAAAAAATTATTACCGTCTACACAATCTCCGTAGCCATGTCGACATCAGAAGGGTCGTCTATATACAGCAGCAGCACAGACCTAATTATACTTGATCCCAATACTTATGGCAAAATTAACGCATTTCTTTTCTAATGATATCTATTTTGGGTGGGAGTAAATGGAGTTTGAGAGAACTCCATCAAATTAGATAGGTTAAGCTCTGTTACCCTATATTGCTGCATATAACACCTACATAGAAATGCTGATGAATGCATACCAAATTTAATTGAAACAATATCTCTTCCCAAAAAGCATTAATATGGAAATTTCAAAAGACGAGGTTGTTAGGAATTGACATTTCATGTGCATGTACATTGGTATATGGAAAGCAGCCTCGGAAAAGCGGTACACGCAGCATTGCGTGTTGTACCCAATTCGCAATAATGTATGTCTTTTCATGGCTCATACAATGCAATCTTGTTGTTGTTGCTTCTGCTGCTGCTGCTTCTGCTGCTGCTGCTGTTGTTGTTATTGTTGTAGCTGGTTGTTGTTGTTGCTGGTTGTTGTTGTTGTTGTTGCTGCTGCTGCTGTTGCTGCTGCTGTTGTTGTTGCTGGTTTTTGTTTTTGTTTTTGTTGTTGTTGTTTTTGTTGTTGTTGTTTTTGTTGTTTTTGTTGCAGTGTTTGTGAATGACATATATTTTTAGACACTGTTATATGCAAGAAAATATGTGTTAATATGTGCTAATTGTGAGGTGCACATCTGGTCCAACCTTTTCTACATTCCCAAATAAGCAAACAAATATATCTAGAATCTTTAATTATCTTGATGACTTTTCATCAATAGTTTAATCATTGAACGTTGCTCATAATCGTTTTTAATCATGTCTCTTAGAATGTATCACTTTTCACAAGCATGCCAGAAAAGCTACAATAATCATTATGATAGCTGTATGCAGTATTGGAATCTCCCGGGTTGTTAACAACGGACACTTGTTCACCTGAATTGCAATGAGCAAAATAGACTCCAGCACCATTCGCAAGAGTTTCTCTGGAATAATATCTTGGCCCAACATCATCTCCAACTTTAATACTGGCCCATGCCCTGCGTTCTGAATCTGCCAGCATGCTTGTTGAAAAAAGATACAAACCTGAGACCGGACATGTAAAGTAATTTGGTGCTGTGAGTCCTGCACCGACGTTTGTGTGCATCGTGGTGAAGGCGTATGGCTGATTAGCTGCTACTGTTTGGGCATCTGGGTGAGAAACAGCAAACGCAATGGTTGCATCTGCAATAAAAATAAAGGCAGCACTGATCAGTTTACATGAACATAGAAGTTTTATTAAGAATAATATATCTAGACACTGTCTTACAGTGACTACTAACTATTACGGGGAAAAAATCCTGAAACAGGTCATGTAGATGGTAGATAACAATATTTCCTTGTATTTGGAAACTGCTCGTGTTCAAGATTTTTGAAAAGCAGGAGTAACTCATTAAAATGTCATCAATTTCTCCGCATTAGGACTGAAGTATTTAGTGCGTATAAGGTATATTCAACATTCAATTCACCCGAGACAATAACAAGGTGCACAATTCACTATATTGTTTGATGATCAAATTAAAGTCTAAAAATATGTTTGAAAAAAAAAAACATTACAAGGAAAAAGAAAAGGAATCAACGGGATACCGTTCATCGTTTCCAACGTATCCAGGCGCATTTCCAAGTGATCAGTTTTCTCACGGTAGTTTCGATTTATTTTATCTAAAAAAAGAAAGAAAATGGCATCCTGACATCTTTATTAGTGCAGCAGAGTCTTTTTATCATGATTTTAAAGATACATAGGAATGATATTGGAAATAGTTATCGAGAAAAGCTCGAAGAATATACAGTCTTATTACTGACTTACGGTTTCCTTTGATGTTCAAATTATCGCTGAGGATATAATATTTACCTTCATTAATCATTAGTTTATGCCTTACTATGATATGCTACTACAATTATATTTACAAATACATTAACAGTGTATGCATTATAATTAATCTAGAAACATTTGATCATTACCATCGTTTTCCAGTTTTTGTAGGCGATCCTCCAGTCTCTGGGTTGTTTTCTGACAATTCTGGTTCTCTGTAAAAGGTTTATCATACATATTTAAATTGAATATTTTTCTGATAACATTGATGTGAACTATATGTATACGTGTCTTTATAAATAGGTCTTTATTTAATGCTCAGTTTTTATATACTGTGGTTGATTTTATTAAGAATTTGTTTCTCAATTTTTAGAAGCCAATGGATATGCCACTGAATAATTGAAATTAGTGTCAGGGTTCTGATTCAATATGAATATTACCAAAGCAATGGCAGATCCAGGTTTTTAAAAGTGGATGTGTGTGTGTGTGTGTGTGTGTGTGTGTGTGTGTGTGTGTGTGTGTGTGTGTGTGTGTGTGTGTGTGTGTGTGTGTGTGTGTGTGTGTGTGTGTGTGTGTGTGTGTGTGTGTGTGTGTGTGTGTGTGTGTGTGTGTGTGTGTGTGTGTGTGTGTGTGTGTGTGGCGCACTTAAGGAAAAGGGGGGCGCACCACTATAAAGGGATTTCGTGAAGAAAAACCTATGAAAATGAAGTATTTTGGTGGGGAAAGGGGGCGGGCGTGCCCCCTGTGCCTCCTTGATCTGCCTATGCCAAAGTATGAAAACAATGGGTATCTAGAGAAATAATACCTGCTTTAAGGTCCCTAATCTCTTTGATCAATTCCGTTTCGGTGAAACAGAGCACAGAAACACTGAAAGATAAACACAAAATGATGCAGACTTTCATGGTAAAGATGGAAAGTTGAATTAATCAACTTTCATTCACACTTAAATGCAAATGAAATTAGCAGCAGTGAAACGGCTGAGACCTGAGCAGGTGTTGTATTATACAGTCATGTTATCTTTGATACAGGCGAGACGACGATAAGAATATATTTAAAAACACATTGACCTGTTAAGTTGAACTTGAAGAGCAGATAAACTCAAATATATCAAATTTCTATATAAAATATTTTGTATATGAAATAGAATCAAACCAAATAAAAATCTTAACTTTGGTAGCGCCAGAAAAAAATCATAATACTATGTCAAGAAGCACGGCAGGTAGGAAATCAAAATAACTGGAAATATTCAGTGCTGTCCTCTGCTGGTTAATTACTATTCTAGTGTTCACTGATGTAACAGTCAAATAACCATGATCAGATAACTATCTATTTTGAGTTTATAAGAAGATTTTTCGTAAAGCTAAGTGAACATACTTATTTACAATAACATCACAAGTCATGTAGAGCATATGTAAACTTCAAGATTGAAATGCTATGGATTTTTGGATTTTTAATCAGTAATATATAAATCTACAAACGTTGACCTTAGCATGGGAAAGCATTGCGGTCATCGTCTTGCTTGTATTTGTTTTAAATTATAGACAGGTCAGCCTGGTGAGGGATACCGGTCATATGAGCCAATGCAAATATTCGTCTTACTTTTCTTCCTCTTCTTCCCCTTCCTCTTTTTCTTCTCAACATTTTCTTCTACTTCTTTGTCTTGCTTCTGAATGCTGCTGAATACCCCTGAATGCTACATAATGCTGCTACACTATGTATTCATTGTGGACGTGTACTTTACTTGAAGCAAAACCCATTCATCCATTGTTACTCCAAACGGCTCATCTTCGATTCTGGCCACGGGCAAAAACTATCAGCATTCCATACAACACGGCGGCTTGTCCCAGTGCTAATATAGTTGTATTGTTGGCATGTAAATGAACAATACCAAACAGGTATATACTGCCCACGGGAAGCAGCTTACAGCCCGGCGCAGCAGCAGGCTTCTACGCCATGGCTAATGACTTGTTGGTATATGGCTACGCTAGACACGAGAACAGGCCATTAATAAGACAATTTACTGGCTCCCCTTCAAAATTTATGATCAGGGCACGCCAGTCGATTTAGGTGAGGGGCATACATTAGGACCTCTCCGTTAAGACCAACGGTGGATATAGCCTCTAGTGGTCTGAATGATGGTTTCTGTATGGAGATTCAATGGTTCATGGTGGTCTTATTATGAAGGGTTGGGACTCTTGGGAGCACGAGAAACGGTCTCATTGTAGAGATAACTTTGAGAGGTAGCTTTGATTGGAGGTTCTACTCTCGGGTCTACTAAACGTGTAAAATATCAAAAAGCTTATATTTCCTAGTGTTTTATTCATGAGGTGTTGGGGTGCTGTGTTGACGGGTATTCTCGGACGTGACATTCATTCGTCCACGCCTTGTTGGCGTGAAACCTTTAATCTCCTGACGGCGTCAGATCGTAATACTTCAAAAGGCAGACGCAGCATGGCCGAGCTGTTAGTAGGACGATGTATGAGGGTGAGCAGATGCAGCAGAACCTCTCTATCAAGACCACCTGAGTCTGGCCTTAAGAAGTCTGGGTTCTTTATGGATATTCATGGTATGGTGGTCTCTTTATGAAGGCTCGGAATCGCAATTGTGGTTTTCTTTATGAAGATGTTCTCTTTCTGGGTAATCGTAATGGAAGTGCATGGCCTGCCTGGCCTTCTAACACACACGTAAATCCATACACAACAGTTTGCTAATTAAACACCGCAGGGATATTATATATGAGCACAGCCGTACGGCAAATAGCCCTTATAGATTGGGGGCTGTTTCTACGCTGCAAGTTTTGGCTTTTGTAATCATTGTTCATGAATCATTAGATTGCTCCCACCGTCAGACAAACACATCGAGCCATCCGGACCCGCGTTTGTAATGTTCTCATGAAACGTCCAAGTTAAATAGCAGTACAATGTGCCCGCACTAGCTGCTGTTTGCTGGGAAAGTCACACGCTAGCAGCACTTGGTAGATCAGCGTTTCACAATACATTAAGGCTCACTGTAAGATCCAGGTTTTCAGAAGGGGGGGGGGGCGCACTTAGGAAGTTCATGGGTTTTGTACGCGCGATCAATGGCGGACATGCCAAAAACCCTACGAACATTAAGTATTTGGTGGGAAAGCTGCCTGTGGGGCTCGCCTGCTAGAATACTGCGATCAATAGGTGTAGTTACTTTAATAAAAACAAAATGCTCACGAAGATCTAAGTTCATTACTGCAAATTGCACTGCACGTTTAAAAACAACATGACTTAACAGAATTTTTGTTTTCGGTGTAGGTTTTTGTTTGCTGACATATGGGCCTCCCATACATATGTGTAACGTTGAAGAATCATAACGTGTACAATACAAGAAAGCAAACAACTGATACTTGTTACACATGCAAACACAGCATATAATCACCGAACACTGACCACAATGTCTATTGTACATGTATCAGTCTACGAGTGGTAGAAGCTTTGGCGTGATTTCTGTGAACATTCCTCAACCCATCACACGCCAGACAGACGCACTTTGCATACAGATGGAATTGGGCAGCATCTGAAGAAACACGCGCCTTTCTCACCTTAAAAAGTGACAGAAACATTCACCCTTCTCACCCTAAAAAGTGACTTTGTATTGACTTAAAACTGGGCATCAGCTGTAGGCAGCACCGCCTCAAAGGCAGTAAATATTGCTCCCACAGAGGAAAGAGGAACAGACACAAACAACAAAATTGTACAGTAGAACCTCTCTATCAAGACTCTGGTGGAAGCTAGCCTGACTTGATCCCAAAGGTGCAGTGGTGTCTTTACTGCGTTTCCCATTGTTTTTATACCGAAATGAGACTGCAAAAATTGCCTTATTGTTTATGTGCCCGAATTGCTGATTATGGCATATGGACACGCCACAGAGAAGGGAAAAAAGAAGACATTTCAGTGTTGAAGCCAATAGCTTTGGGGGCAAAGCGAAAGTCTGTCTACAATCATAATCCCCTTGCAATGGCTGTGGGCGGACCATACAATAGCAATTTGCTCTTATCAGCCCTAGTCAAATCTCGTGTTCGGAGACTTTTGTGAGACACATATGGTTTACTCAATCTAGTTTCTTATTCTCAGCACGAAAAAATATTGGAGTATACGATTAGACGCAGTGTGATGACAGTATTTCTCGTAGGCAGATTTATAGAAGGGAGGTGGGGGTAGGGGTGGACGGCAGTGAGAGTGTGCTGCCTTGTTTTCACGTTTCATTTTTTTTCACATCCCCCATAGAGCTGACTTTTGAAAGCTCTAAAGCCTAGGGCACAACCGGCAGTAACGCTTCTCTACTGCCTCGCTACTACCTCCCTATTGCCTACTACTCAATGAGACCGTCGTGGGGATCCGTGAGTGTTCAGTGTTGCGAACGTGGCATTCCAAACGTTCTATGCGGTCAATCAAACAGTTGCCTGACCGTAGCTAGGCAGTACAGAGCCAATACTTATAACCAGCACGTCAAGCCTTACGTTTTTACATGCGGTAGTCACACATACACACAAAGTACTGTCAAAATTATCTGCACTGCCGGTTGTGGCTGTCTGGCCAAGCATGGGCGTTCGCATGCCGATTACTCCCAGGTCGTCATGTTATCTGGCGAGTGGATGTCACAGATGAAAGAAGACGCGAGAGCAGCAATGACTAACGTGGCGTGATCCCGCGACTGGTGACATTTGGTTGCCACAGCAACGCAAGTCATCACTCCGTATGGCTGACTTGGTTTTAGAATTCTCTAACAAGGAGCCGTAACTATCATTACAATCAACACATTGAACAAAGCATGCCGACCAATGACACCGATATCAGATTGTGTATGGCCTGCGCGTTTGTAGTGAATGTCCGTCTTTTCGTCCTATCTAATAATTGATAGTATGCACAGACTTAGAATAGCTCTGGCCCGTGTTTAGTGAGGTTTCGGATGTTTAGCCTGCGTCTCATACAGTGTAGTTCGTTCTGATAGACATCAAATTGCCAGGGAAACCGCGCAAATGTATTTATTGGACGTAAGCCTGCGAACACAAAAATTGACCCCCGCCCCCAACCACCACACTTTATAAAAGATTGTAAGCTGAAGTCGATTTTGTTGTTATTCTAACCTATGCCAAGGGTCACGCACACGATTGTATGATATAAAAATACACGCCACTGTAGGAGTCGCATAACATTTGCAGAGGCAAAACTGACACTGCAGTAAAACATCACAGATCACGAATCGCCCACGTGTTTCTGACATGTTCCCCTTCTGCAGTGATTTGATATGAAATCCGTTTGTACCAATGGTACCCTGCGAGGTCTAACATCCGGGGGCTAATTAGTAGATTAGTTCACATGCAATTGTGATCCGGAGCAAAGAATCATACACAGTAGATCCCCTCTAAGACCACCCCAGTTGCTCTCAATAGTGTCTACGTGGTCTCTATATGGTAGCTATATATGGAGGCTTAGCATCACGAGAAGTGGTCTTATTATCAAGATGGTCTTAATTGGAGGTTACAATCTTTAGACTATGTTCATAATGGAGACAATAGGCAAGTATCATGATAGTGCGCTATGATCACACACGGTAGAAATCAAATCACCTCCACGTCGAGCATAACCACCACTGGATCTAAACGTGTTGTCATTATTGTAACTGCACAAGTCAGATACAATTGAAACATGAGACTTTGTGTTAAATAAGGAAATCCGTTTTCGCTGCATAGAGAATTGTCATGTTGGCTGATACTCTACACTCAATGCGATTATCAAATATTATATTTAGCGAATAAAACCAGCAGTAAATTCGTGTAATTTTGCGTGGGTTTCACAGAAAGAATTTTACACCATGTTATTACACCAGCATCTTCCGTGTCACGTTCACCTACGTTTGGCACGTTGGCTTTCGGCGTACATCCCAATGTGTAGGCTGATAGATATAAAAAGCTGTAAAGCGACACTTTTGAGTGTCAAAACACAAACAAGCACAATGATTCCCCGTGTTTCTATTTCTAAGTACGGGTGCAGAGTTTCTTCCTGCTGATGATCATGATTACTGCAGCATAACAAGATTACCCCCCGTCTTGCAAATCCTGGTGTATGGGTGCAATTTGCAGCTAGAAGCTGAGTAATAAACTGGAAAATCACGTGTTCGCGTGTCTAGTCCAATCGGATTGAGGCTGATTTGGTGGATTTTCCGGATCACACTGTGATGTGACGTCTTCAGCTTTGGGAGCTTAGCACATCTTACAGTCTCGATCATCGGGTTGGCAGTTCTCTCCAGATTAGAGTAAACATAGTTTGTGTCAATAATAAAAAAAAATGATTACATGTGGCAAATTGGCGACTTGAGTTGTCCCAATCACCATTCTCATCCAGTTTGTCCAACATACTCATTTTTGATTGGCCGAGGACCGTGTTAGATAGCAACATCTATGTGATGGTGTTGTATTTATCTGCACTCGTTCGTTGATGCTCATCACTCGAGCAAGCCATTCTAATAGCCCCCTTCCTATATTTGGATAGTGTGACCTCACGC
This sequence comes from Streblospio benedicti, assembly GCA_019095985.1. NCBI lineage: Eukaryota > Metazoa > Annelida > Polychaeta > Spionida > Spionidae > Streblospio > Streblospio benedicti. Next base: position 34,721,407 of record CM032662.1, on the reverse strand, counting down.
AAACCATATCATCTTCATCATAGTTATTTTGTAATGTAACAATAAAACACAAATCATCATAGAATTATGCCATTGTCACCTGATATACTATGTAATAAAATACATCAAATTCCGATAAAACCATCAGCTGGTTATAAACCCATGAGACACAGTGATTTACAATGAAATAACCATTATTCACGTGTATATTGCACGTTGCATTTTCAACGTGAAACTGTAATAACTATCTCCAGCAAGGGTCATAACTCTTCTCTGATACAGGCGACAGCTCACATCAGTCATCTTGTTGTTTCCATTTGTTCTCCCTCATCTTCTTTCTTGTTCTCATTTTGGTGGTCATATTAGGTGAGGAGCCTACTAAAATATTCACACCTTCTATTGCGTGGCCTATTTTCCTACATATTGTGATTGGATCTCAAATTTATCTCACATTCTTTTATGCATGTTTTAATAATTCTATTTCAATTACATCTATATGTGGACACTGGTGAATTGGCACCCGGAGTGCAAATGACTGTCCCCTACGGTAGAACCTCTGTATCAAAACCACTGAGGCGAGATTGTCTTCGAGTTGTCACAACAGAAACATGGTCTATTTGTGGGAGTTCATGGTGGTCTGTTTATGACGGCTTTTGGGGCGCGCAAAATGGTCCTATAATAGACTCAGATGGTCTCATATGGGTGGTTTTAATCGGAGATTCTATTGCACTCAGTTTTGTTCAAAATTCTGCATTCATTGCACTCTTAAATATCAGGCTGGAGTTTAAAAGAAAAATTCCCCCGACTAGTAAACTTTAAAAGAAACCACGAGAACGGCACAAAATGGTGGCATTTCAGAAGAGATGAATATTAAATAAACAGTGTGTCTTTGATTGCACAGAATGGACTGAAGACTTTATGTCGCAATGGACAATATCAAACAACGGAAGTCCACTTTGTATTAAGTTCTGCTTATTTTTTAACGTGCGTCAAAATGGCCAAATGGCACGGTCACTGTTTTCAAAGGAACAATTCTGTAGGCCAGTTAGAAACATCAACTCCTGTTTTGCACGGGGTTTGCTTGCTTATCGAACGAAACTATCAAGATAAGACTTACTCCTTACATTTTACCAGAAATTGTTTTTTTTTTAAGTTATATAGTGTGAACTACCACCATAAGTTTTTTATTTGGCAATCTCCTTCACAGTTCAAAGCGTTAAGCTGTGAATGTAAAATGGTTTATGATAGCGATCAAATAAGTTATGTTTATCACTGATTTGCAATCACTACATTAGCCCACAGTCAGATAAATCAGACATACATATTTTCTAAATTTTATTTCGGCGTTGTTCTAGACCACTCTCACTTAAAATGACAACTCGAGCCTGCACCCGCGGACCCCACTTTCAAAAAAGAGTAACAGACGGTCGCCATATTTCACCTGGTTCCCATTATGTTGGCCGGAAGGTGGCGCACAATTAAGCTGGTCCACTAGAATATAGAGCACGCAAATTATCGCTAATTTTAGCGCCTGCGCAGTGATTTATGGACGGACTGCGCGATAGATTTTTGTTACATCCACATAAAGCTAGTCGTAGTATAGGGCCTGGTGCAAATTTGTATATGCGCTGGAATGTGGACTATTTTTCTTCTTAGATGTGCACTATCTCATATACGCAATGCCATATAGAGCATGTCCTCTTTGTAGGTCACATACTTAAGAGTTCTACGAAGTGATCACTTTTCTGAGTGGATCGCGTCATCTAGATGTGCCAATGGTTTTTAGGTATTAAAACAAGTTTTCATTGATCAAATTAAAAAACAAAAACAAACAAAACAAGTATCATTGTTCTAAGCGAATTGCCACTATCTAGGCCTATACCGCACATGCACGTGAGGTGCGTAACATGTTCTGACAATGATAGGTGTCGGACTAATACACTTCTGATAGCACATGTATCATAATAGGAACGAACTGTTGGTGTACAATCTCCAATCTAAGACCACATTTATAAATTGATCACATTTATACTATAACCATACATCGCATACTCACCTGTCCTTGAGTTGATCATTAATACAGAGGTTCTACTGTATATTTCTAGAAGAACTTTCTTTTTACCAAGAACCTGCAAGCACGGTGTCAAATTAATTACCTTCGTGATATCAACTAACTCCACGGGTAATGCCAGCTTATGCTCTATTTTATTCTGCAGTGACTATTTAGCAGTTCAGATTTTGTAGTATAAATTTAGTCTACGCATGCATCAAAATGATTAACATAAAACCAGCTGTTTAAATGGTTTGTCTTTGCAATTTTGTGAGACGAGGGGTGGGTGTCTTATCTGACAATTCTGAATAGGAGAACCTTTCCAAAAGAAATGACTTCTTCACAAATGAAAAGAAAAACTACTCGTTTTTAGAAGCTCGCTTGTTACTATGCACACAGAGAACTAGCATTTACACTACATCATCTCTTAGAACCCACTTCTGAAGCAAACGGTAAGAATTAAACTGTCATTTTTTGCATAGCTGGAAGGCATTGTTCAAGTTTTCATCATATATTTGGAACAGGTATTGTAACATAGACATACAAAGTAACTATTTTTGAGAGGTTGTCACTTTAGAGAGTTCATATACTTGATGGATGTTTCTGAACGTGATAAGGAATAGGCTGTGAGTAGATTAAGTGGATTGTGACCTTGATGAGAGGAGGGTAGGAATGGTGCCTGGTGATGAGGGAGGATTTAAGGGATTCGGTGAGTGGGGTGTCACCTCCTAAAATGAGTGAGCTAGATCAGGCTAGTAAACAGGTGTGGGGTGTACACAGTTGTTGGATAATATGATGAATGGGAATTTTGTAAGATGTATGTATTATCTACCTACTCCAATTCAGTTCATTCATTGAAGTACATTAAACATATTGCTAAAGATACAATATATACGACATGCCTAGGGTATTATTGTTGGCTCAGGCATTTTTTCCGTTCTTCGTAAAAACCCATTAAAATCATTTAATTGTTTTCATCTAATTTGTTCTCAACCTAAAATGATAATAAGGCTATTTGATTCTATTTTTGGTCAACAATTAGTATAAGCTCTCTTACTTAATAATAGTGGCCATGGTGTAGGACTTAGCTCTGATTACCTCTTATGTAAATGCGCGCGAGGTCAGAGAGGGGAATGTCCATCCAATAATGGCTTAGCTCTATCGTATTACTGGTATTGTAATTGTGACCTAAGTAATTGGTCATTATGGAAATGAGTCTGGACTCGTGAACACAACTATTTGTTCAATAACTCCTATGTAAAAACTGAGTATGTAGTTAATTGTTAACTGAATTAACTAGTGCTCGTAACTCTATGTACAGATGCATGAATAATCACAGTTTTAGTATACTGAGGTGACCGTCATAGAAACACACAAAATTTGGAAACCTACACCAACGAATCTCCATTTAGTAGAAATGGGTCAATTGCAAATAACTGGTAATTATAGTCAACACAATCATTTGTGCAGAATTGAAATACTTTTAAAGTCCACTATAACATTGGATTCCAAAACAATACTGGCGCTAAACCAACATTTTGTTATTGAACAGATCATAATCTAAAGGCTCTCGTCTTTCCTCGTGACCGCGTGATCCATTCGCCCATCAATCTCCCAAGTGCCAATATTTATCACGTCAATCATACGGCACTTCCATGGTACTCAGGAAATTTTCATTTTAGTAACTGTATGTTGTATAATGCAAATACAAGCCGTAGAATTACAGTTTCCATATGAAATTGATGCCACCGGTGGGCCGTGATATTAGCCTCAATCACCTCGGTGCATGAGCTCAATAGAAAAAAATATTAGCTACTGTACTAACTAGAACTAGGCATGTGTGTAGCAAATATTAATGGATTAGGACGACAGTTCTGCAACACACGTCAACTGATTTAATGGAACATCTTGCCATCCAGGGATGTTGGAAAGGGGGGGGGGGTATTGGTGCACATGTATGGAGCAGGTAGACTGGACTTTGTCCATGACCACTTGTATAATTGATGAACAGAACGCTAAAAATTGACAATTTGAACAAACCTGGGTCCCTTCACGAAAGATCTTAATCTGCAGCTGTGGCTCATTTGGGAATCAAGTGCATGATGCCCCCAGCAAACACCCTAAACCTCTGAATCTCAATGCAAACTTTAAAGCTAAGGCAGATCCAGTTTTGCACGTGGTGAAATTTTTTTGAAACATTTATATGTCAACCGTGTGCATCAACTGACCGAATTGACATATACCCCAATCAACCTTGTTCCAAGCATAATTGACCTTGGCATTAGTATGAAGTGCTGATCTTCAAAAGCAGATGAAGGACTCCGTGCTGAGTTGATCCTATCATCATGTTGAACTTGTGCTTGTGGGTAATTGCACTCAGCCAAAAGCTATACAGATAAAAAGCTGATTTGCCAAATGTTATTTTATTTCTCACTATGATGTGGAGGCCTCTATTATATCATCATCTTTCCTGGTAGGATCCCTTAATGGTTTTATTAATATGAAATGGTTATGTTGGTTCATATTACCAAATAAGACTCTAAATCTCATATAAAGGAACGATGTATCATGTCATGCCTGGTTGTATTTACCATGTGCATTTATAAAAAAAACATATTTGTTTGTTACATAAAACTTTCTTTTCCTACCAATGTTTACTTTTGGAAATTATTCGGATATAGAATAAGTATTACAGTTTGAAGCACTGGCTCTGGTGGTGGGCGGATTTTGGGCGGGGCCGGGGTAAGCTCGGGATCGCCATGGACTGGTTCCTGGTGCATGTGGAACATACATGTTTGGGAACGTGGGTTACCGGTATAACTCATGGCTCTCACTATTATCGTTTAAACAAAATCGACCATCGCAAGACTCGTTAGTTTTATAACTGGCCACTGTTGTACGTAATGATTATAAAACCAGTCAGTTACTAAGGGTATAATCTTCCGCACCTAATGAAAAAGAAATATGGAATTCCATCTCCAGCCAACTTCTGTGCAATGTACATTATGCCCAGTAATACCTGTGTAAAACACCGATTGTGTACATGTACTACACGATGACCTGGAGGTTACGTTAGGAAAAGGGTCTTGGTTTAAAAGAGTCTCAGATGGGCAATTATTGGGGAATGGAACAGAACAGAAAGCAGCCAATGTAAGAGAGGTGGTCAGCTCAGAGAGATGACTTTCCGCATTGGTGTGCACGCTATGACTTCACATAACCGTCATTCACACAGGCGCTATTTTTCACGCTGTCTGATACATAAACTCACCAACAAAATTTACTGCCGGCGCCAGATGTGATTCGCAACGACCAAGTGGGCAGTTTCTGTCCATTTCACAATCAAGTAGGCCCAGCTAGCATAAATTATTGCTCTTTCACCAGTGGTGCATCTAACAGGAAACATTATTTGTTTGTGTCCTTTCAACATAACAAGAATAGCAGGGTTTAAGTTAATTTCAGCTTTTTGTAGCACGCTTTTTAAAAACTCCATACAACAATACAAACCTCAAAATCAACATTCTAAAAGCGACAGTAAGTAGCAGAATATAGTATCCCTTGTGCTTTATACTATAAACAACATAAAAAATGTGCTGCGAGAATATTCAAAGCCCCACCAATGTACGAATCTTTAAACATTTTGCAGCATGCATTAATCAAAGCTACAGTGGTAGCCCCACACATGTTGCCACTATCTAGTCATTGATTTCATTACCCAACCAACCCATCTACTTCTCTTGGTATAGCACTAGCAGCTAACAACCAGCCGTTCACTTTGATGTGCACAAGCGGCATGTCATGTAGCTTTTTATCTCACTCCTAACCCCCCACCCCCGCCCTGCTACGCCACCCCAATATTCACCCATCACATTCCCCGTGTGCCGCTTGTATAGCGATGGTGTGGCATTGATTTCCAGATGACAATACTTGCTGAGCTCTTCCCAGTCAAGCGCATTGTCAATAATGATAATGGTGCACAGTGACACAGCAACAACAGGTAGCGCCGAGCCTGTGTCAACTGCCTCACCCGGCAACTGCTTACACAGATGAAGTGGCAAAAACACGCCGGCGTCATCCATTTGGGTCAGTGTCACCAGCCTTACATAACGTGCTCAAACGGGACACAAATTTGGACATATCATTGCAGCGGTTGTAGTATAGTAGTTACTGTGCAGTAGTTTCAGTTTTAGCATGCTGTTTGTGTTGCTATTACTATTTGTTTCTTAAAATATCAAGCCAGTACACCGGCATTCAAGTGATAGTAATAAATTATATTCATGGAAATGGTAATTGCAGAGATGAAATGGCCACAACAGACTCATGTGATGTAGGCTGGCGCCTTCACTTCACATATAACGTGCTCAAACGGTGCGTTTCTTTGAACAGATAATGTTAATGCTTGTGTTATTTTACTTTTATTATTTTCGTGTTATTTTTTGCATGCTTATTTGGATTTTTTAGTTATATTTGCCTATACTAACGGTTTAGAAACGGTAAATCATAACTTATTTGCATACCTATTAAAACTCCAGCACCAAAAATGGTCTAAATATGTAGTTTGATCATAGTACCTGCATATTCTAAAACTAAAACCGAGACGAAGAATAAGTGTATTTGTGTTTCAGACTCCTTTACAAGTTATTAAATGACACATGATTAGATAGAAGTGAAAGGTGAAAAACTGACACATTAAGAGACGTACACTTAGTAATAGTAGTTCATATTATATAAACTTTTTACATATATAATATATTTACATACAGTTACATTCAACTTTCAAAGGCAATAATATATAGCTCTGAATTATGTATACAAAACTCATATATCTTGAACTCTACGACTTCAAACTTGGTGGTAGGTAGAAAAGTACAAGAAATACTTGACATTACACCGAGTATTTTTGTACTTCCCTCTTTTAGAATAAATTACTTCCCAACCCACCACATACGCTGTAAGATATTACATGACATGCCATGGTATGATACGACATGCCATACATAAACGAAGTGTGTGCACAAACGTGCTTTTGACTTGAAACTTGAAGATGGAGGATAAGTGGCAAGAAATTCTTGGTAGTGCATTAAGTATTTCTCGTACTTTCCTCTTTTACTGTTTAGAAAATAAAGATTACATCTCACTGCAGCATAGATGCTACATCACACACTTTATATGATGCGGCATGTCGTACTATGGCATAATAGGACACGTATTATGATAAGATATGACAAGATATTATATGTTAATTGAATTTACACCCAACCCATGGGACTGGACATGGAAAATACGTAACACTCTCAACTGACCTGTTTAGCTTTGATGTAGCAATGAATTCTACTAGCCTGCCTACACAGACATGATGCTAGGGTCTCTTACGAAGCATTCGCGTTTAACTTAATTGTTTCCGGTTGTAAAACAAACACAACACAGAACACAACTATTCTTACTTCTGGTAACAAAATTATGAATCATTAGCACATTAATACTTTAAAAAGTCCAATACCAAATTTTGCTAAACTGAAAAATGCTAAAGGGTGACCATAAATGGCATTTTAATCAATACATCACCCACCACATATATAATCAGGTTATCTTTAATGAAATAACAAAATGGACATGTAATGTCAGAAAAAGTTGTTACCGGAGGTAAGTAAATACTTGGTTTAGTGGTGGGGTGTTGGGGTGGTTTATAAGTGACACTCACCTTTGTAGTCATATAACTAATTCTTTTTTTCAGGTATAGTTGTAAGACTAAATGTTCATCTGAATTCTTCCTTGAAATAGGACATGCATGTATGTTTTGTGAGATCACCAACCTTGACACCTAACCACCCCCCAGGACAAATCAGCACATGTTGTAATTTCAATAACCACTACAAATACAAAATAGGACATATTAAGATCATGAAGATAGGGCAAATATATAACAGATAACAGTATTTTATTTCGGATATCTTCTACATATTTTAAAAACATTAGATTATATCCATAGAACAAGAGGGTTGTATGTACAGCTGTATACAGAACATAGTAAATTCATATTTGTATTTAAAATATTTATATTAGCAAAGCATTGCAAGTAATCAGCTATAATGATAACTTGATATTGGCATATGGCATACAGCAGTGACGCACAAACTGCTAATTAACTCCATAATTACAGACACACAAATTAACATTTTATCCTGGAGGACAAGAACATACGAGCCACACGATACTACACAACATTCTGATTGACTAAAGGCCATGCTGTGAACTCTGCAAACCCTGCTGTAGCAACCACAGGAGATTCTTGTGAATAAATGATTACACGCGACTGAGGGTCATGGCGATTAGCATATTAACACTGGACTCAAGGCCAAGAACGGCCAAGTAACGGGGAGCATCGACTTGGCAATACTGTACTTTATATGGGACCGCAAAACCATTAGTAATTTAAATATGAGCGTATGTGTGTTACACCCAGTGCGTTTCAGATGACACTAGTTGTGGCGTATATGCATGGAACTGAGTGCATGCCCTCTCTATGAAAGGTCAATGTTTCACTGTTGAAGCCAGACCACATACCAAATTCCCATAATAGTCATACCGCTGCTTAAGAGTTATAGCATTCATCTGCATACATTGGTCCGTTTCATAGTTTCCACAGATAGCTAAACGTGAGAACGTTAGGACATTACTTATTTGATATTTATTTCACGATAAAAACTAAGCAGACATACGTAGTGTGTGAGGTGTAGGCTAAAACATGTCATCCACATGCAGCTGCTACGAGGAAATGCCAACTGACATCAAAGACTGGTCACACAGCGTATTCCTTTGTGGCCATGTACGCCGCTTGTGTTGCACATAAACATCACAGGAACTCAGCCGATGGCCATCTCTATATGTACATACTCTATTGACACGCCATTGCAGCTGCTGCAACTATAATAGCTTGGTAATGTAGATATATGGTAGAATTCTGTACGATATCATGTGATCAGTAATTTCAAGCTAGTTGCATGCAACATTATCTGCACACACCAAGAATATTTTAGTATTAATAAAAATAAAATGGCATTTTGAATTGTGTATATATATGCAATGCAAGTTATCTTTGAACACCATATGCAGTATCTCTTTTTGAATGAAACGCCATTTGATGACATATCTGATATTTTCTGCGTAACGTACAAGAAATACTTGGTTTGATTTGACAGTTCCCATACATTACCTTGTAGTGCCTTCCTAAATTACTTTTGAATATGAATAAAATAAATGTGAATGTGGTGGTTTATTGTCATTATTCTAGTCCTCTCACGACTTTACATTCACACCAGGACGTTGGCATCCTTGTCACACTATATCTTTCTCAACTCCTCGGAGAGCATGCAGCACAATTGCTGCCGTAGCGGCGCAGACGTGCTAATCATTCACATATGCGTTCACTCGCCTGACCTGTACCTATTTAACGTGTAGGTACAACGGAGCAGTGTGCAACCTGTTAGAGGTAAGTTTGCTCAGCACTTACCACCACACCCGACCTGGAATCGGACCCACGCCCTTCTGGTCACGAGTCCAACTCCCTAAAGCACACTTTTAACATATGATCTATTTAATCCAATTCATAAAGACACAGGAAACAGCATCAGCATAATGTCTTGTGTCTATGTGCCATCTAAGTATATCTTTAAGTGCCGAAGAAAGTTTAACAGCAGGCTCATAAGATATAGCAGAGGCAATTTTCTGCAATGGCCCCAATCATCCCATCATTCGTGATGCCTCTTTTTACATTAAATGACGCCATTGCAATTTCCTCCCCGTACACGTAAATTACCCGCCAAGTAAGGGCATATCCATTTTGGGCTGGGCCAAGATAAAATTGCGTATTCAAATATTGAGTGGTGTTCACAAGTTCTATGATAGGCGTGAGTCCACCAGATACGTTGCAGAGACTATAGGCAAAACCTCTGCTAAATAATTAGACTTCCATACACGTTGCCATTCAACACCTTTACTTTCCTGGTTTTGCACTCCTCCTCGGTACCTAGATGAGAGAGAACGTAAGCGTGAATGAGCATTTTTTAGGATTGTTGCAGTTGTGCTGTATGCTCCATAGGGAGTTCAGAAAGGCGTTACCGAGTGACAATTCTCCCAAATGACCCGATGAATATGTAAAATCGACCGAGTGTGGTTAGTAGAATATACAACTCATACATATACATACATATTACATATTTTCTTCATCGCAAGGTAAATGAGAACACAATACACAGCCTCCAAATGAGTAAATGCAAATAGAGTGAAACATACGTCGTTGTGGCAACTGATAATTATGATTAGTTTACGATTTTAACAAAACTATGTTCTGCTTGCGGATTTTAACCGTTAACTATATATATGGTGATTGCAAATTTGCACCCATATGTTTTGTAATAATTATAATTAAATTTTAAAGAAACGCTATTCGTTTCATAATTGGTATGAATACGATTTATTATGATATTTTTGTCTTATTCTATTTTGTTTGGAGACTATTAATGAATAATTTAGAAACTCAGAAATTTATTAATTTTATTTAAAACAATATCCTACGTTTCGACACTTAAGTGTCCTCTTCAGTGTCCTCCCTGGACGACACTTTAGTGTCGAAAAGTAGGATATTGTTTTAAATGAAATTAATAAATTTCAATTTTTTTAAATTATTCACTAATAGTCTCCAAACAATACAGGATAAGACATAGATATCAAAATCAGACCATCTGTAATGTCCAAAATAAAACTTCTTGCATATGAATACGATTTAGTTTTCGCACATTATGATTGGCAATCAATTTAGCTCTATTGCACCGGAAACATTAAAACTGTGCCCGGGGAAACAATGGAAAGGTACAAGAAACATATGTTTTCATCCACATTGGCGCACCGTGAACAATTATTCCCATAAAAAGAAAGCAATATGTTCATGCAACCCCCAATACCACCACCCAGCAGGCAGTAACCGATTAGCATTCACAGCGTCTGACATGTGCGCCTGATGGCAATACCTAAACACCAAAAGAGAAGTGCCAAATGTTACGGTCACTGTCACCACGCTACCGCTATCACCCGAATGGGCGCCGACATCTAAATTGGCGCCTGTCACAGCTGATCACGGCAGGAGATAAGCACAGTACTCAGAGGGCGGCAAGAGTACGCCTTGAAAACGGGATCTATAAAATACAAACATAGTCTCATTCTGAACTGTTATGGGGACATGATGACTCCCCCCCCCCCCTAGAGTTTGTGGCTATTTTAATGCTTTGTATCTAGTTACGTAACATTATACCCTACAACGTACAATGATTGACACGTCTCTGATATGAAAGGTTGAAGGAAAAAAACAACTTTTCTTGAACACTTAGTTGACAATTTCTTTTGTTGCTCACTTCGTTCTTTATTGCAAAAATCATACTCACCCCTAAACCGCCTTTGTTGTTTTTAGGCCTTTTTATTGGCACTATTTCTTCCTCAGCGCGACTACAAAAACACCTGCTAATAGGTCAGCAGTTGCCAGTGACAGTTTCTCATAGGGCGTGACGTAATGTGACGCGTGCACGTGTAACGTAAGCTGATTTGTCTCGTTCAATCCCCGATAAAACATTCACACGAAGATTCCGGTTCATAGAGGGTGTTAACGAGGATATATCCAGAGGCGCGTGCCTGCTGTAAATACTAAATAGAATCAGGATTCGGTTACTCCTATGAACTTTTATCATGGTGTCAAATAACTCTTTCCTCATTCTATACACCTCAGTTTTAGGTGATTTAGCAGCATGTCTGATGGTGCAAAACGTCTGACTGTCACACGTTCATGCGCGTGCACGTGTTACTCGAGGAAGCTGAATATAGCTCCACGTTTATGGCTTGTTTGCACTGTGTATTGCTTCAAATTGCAAAAAGCTGCACAGTTATGAAAACACACTGCCTTGTAATGTGTGTAATGTTATAAGCACGTTTGTTAGCAATTTATGAAGAGAGAAATGTGTGATTCCCAGTGCGCATATACATCTTCATTACGTGTGCAAGGGGGAAGCCCACGTACATGAGTACGTACGACAGGATAAAGTCATTACACTCACAACTGTATCACGTGCTAAATTAGATTTTATCCACCTATGAATAGTAAGTAGCTTGCTTATCATTTATATAGCTCCACTTACCATGTACAAAACGGTACCCGTCAGGAAAAGTGTGTACTAAAATGATGTATGACACATATGTTTTGTACTTGCTCACAAGTCAAATATCATAATATTCATGTTTCCAACAGAACATGTTCACCTGTAGAATGTTAACCATAAAATAGAAAAAACATACTTCACTTTACATTTATAATGAAAAGTTCAAATGTGAGAATCTTTATTTGTTCAGTGTCATCACAAATATTTCCAAGTGTGACTCAGGCTTCATACCTCCTCAAACCAGTCTCAATTAGTAGCCGGTGCAAATCTCCCCCGTCCCCCTGCCAACGCCCCAAGAACTAATTAGTCACGTGAGGATCATGTGCATTGTCCCAACCGTCCGGGGATTTAAGGCGACCCGCCAGAGTGTTGATGAGATCAGGTCTTAGGTGGCGGATGCAAATTGTCTGAGTATCTCTCTGATGAAAATCATGCCGTCTTGTTGGTGACAACTTTTGTGGTGCAACCGGGGCTATTTTAATCTCCTCTCGGTAAATGCATAAATTTGCAAGGGAGGGAAATGTGATGGAATTTAAAACAAAGTATGCTGTACATAAGAAGTAGCTATGCAAGCTGTACAGTTGTATGAAACATCCTCTTCACACAATTTCTTTTCCAGCACATCTTCATTGTGCAGCTGTTTGCAGGGCCTTTTATTTATAGACCCAATTGGATTAATATCAACATATATGTTGCATAATGAACTATCTAAATGAAACAAATTACAATGCTTCATGTTTGAAATAATGCATACACTTGATTTGTATAAACATGAAACGCTATTTTGATCAGCTAGTGATATTTTAAATTGAGGATCTCATACCAACAAGCATTGAAAATTATACCGTCTTTGAGTAAATGATAAGTACTTTTACAACATTTCGTTACAATTCAATTAGTTGATTTAAGAAAACAAATACTATGCGTACACGTGAATTATGTAACAGCTATAATATGATACATAATTTCTCAAGTTCCAATCAATTGGACCAGCATACAATAGACAACCTTATACTGCTTGTGCATCAGGTGGGTCTCCAGATTTTTTTAAACCACGGTAGACATGCCTTTGAACCATATGCTAAATATCACCATCAATTATTACCTATGTCATGATTCAATTGAATAGATACGTGTTTCAAATTTCATATCATTATGATCAACTAAGGAAAAAATCAAGAATCTTCAAATTTCAGTCACGAAGCATTCAGAATGTTGATATTTCAATCAGGTGTTCCGAGAAAAGAGATGACCTACGAACGAATGGTAACTTTTCAAGTAGGTAGAGTAAAACCTTGACATTGGGACACCCCACTGATACAGACACGTCTTTAGGATCTGGTGTGCCATGTTACTTATGCTTAAGTCACATAACTCGGCCGATGAAGTTCCGTTACACCAGCGATGCAATTTTCACCGGGCACCTGCATCTGCCGGGCTCCCGCGACCACTTAGTCAGGGTTTAAGGTATGCAATTGCGTACCGTGTGTATATCTATGGTGCACCCTCGCACCAACCGACACGCCCCATCATCAAAACCATCAATTAGTAAGACAACAATGGTTCGTCTATCAAATAATAAACAATAAAATAAACGTGATTGAATTTAGTGATGTGCTCACCAGCTTCACATGTTGATAAGCGTTTTTTAAAGCAGCAATCGACACATTGGAGAGATCTTACGGGTGTTCCTAATAGCTAGGAGTTACAGTTTGCACATGCGTATTGTGCGTATATTTATGGCTCCCTCCTCACCCACACGACCCTGTACCATCTGCCACTTGCGGTAATGATGATTACACGGCTCGATGTCGTCTGTCGGGGAACCAGCTGCTTCAATCAACGCAAACACGACACTTATGTAAGGCCAATCGTGCGCATTTGCAAACGCAGATACACAGATTGGTCTCTTTAAAATTGTGTAGGTGTTATGATCCAAGGTTGTCTGGAAGATTCGTGTGTTTGTGGTTGGCTGACTGGAATGGGGTGATTGGGAGCACGCAGTGAATAGGCCTTGTAAATCAAGGCTATAATCCACATATGGACCAACATAATATTCCATGACGTCACACCGGCAATACCCAACAAAGAAGAACTTTGAAACAAGAAGAAGCGCTTCCGAACACGCTTGAGAGCCAAGTGAAACTCCTGGCCGACAACTTGTTGCACACTCGCTACCTGCGTGAATGACGTCTTACCCTGGTCTTAATGCGGGTCAGGCTCCTGGGTAATGAGAACCCAAAAATAATCAACCATTCGTATAATGACATGTGCGCGCCAGAATGATAAACAACTAGTTTATGTCGTCTGCATAAAGCCCCAGTCTGTCGAACACGAATGTTCTTCTTCTGCCCTTCTTCTGTTTGGTATAAATGAGAGAAAAGATGATAAAACCAACATTTTATTCACGAGCCGGTTAAGAGACAATGTCCCATTTGACCATGGTTTTAAGAGTGGGACTGGGTCGGCTTCGATATTTCGGAATGTATGACCATAGGCTATTCAAGGTATAATGAGGCAGATGTTTTATAGACCAAACTAAAACTGTACGTCTGGGACGTAATCGAAGCCTTAAAACACGTATAACTAAATCTTGACGAATAGTTTTAGTTCAGTTCATGTGAAGCAAAAGCATGTTTTGTATTTCTGCAAATGCATCGGGCTTACTGTTACAGTCATGTAACGCGTTTATGTTACTTCGTGAAATAGATTCATTTAGCTGAGAGTACAATATTCAAAATATAATTTGATCTTTACTCAACTAGTAGAAACATGTCCACATACTTTCACAGCCTTTCAGGCTGTTTCTTCAGAGCAGGATGGAAAGTTCTACTGCTGACCACCAGCTGGTGTTGTGCGCAGCCATGTTATCGACTGGGATTCGACTAAAGTGGTGGATCGCGAAGGAAAGAGCGAGGAAAACCAACAACATCAACAGGGATCTGAGGGCTTATAATCTGAGTCACATTTAGATGAAATATCTGGTCACAACACCAGCTGGTGGTCAGCAGTAGAACTTTCTATTCTCCTCTGAAGAAACAACCTGACAGGTTGTGAAACGTTAGCAAATATTTCAACTAGTTGAGTAAAAATTAAATAAAATTTGGAACGTTTAATATGTACCACGTACCTACGGCAGGTTGGAAATATTTTAGGTGCCCTATGACAGATTTGTGTTGATGATTAAATTGAAGTGTCACATACGCTACGTGGGTCGTTCGTTTTTTGGCTCTCCGCGGCTACCGGTATCTGATAGCAAGGTGCACATGGTTATTCAACGATGTGTCACTGGGTAGCTGCCAATAAAAATCCTCTGCAGCGTTCTTATCTTCGTATATACAGTGCGAGTCAAGGCTTTGATATGAGTGCATTTTTACACATGGACTATTAAAATGTCTTTGTCATTCAATGAACATATATTCTTTAAACCCGAACGATAGTGTCAAAGTTTTCAACCATTGTCAAATCCATGTTTTCCTAAAAGATGTGGGTGTTTGTGTGGGGCAACAAGAGGATTTTATACTCGCAAACGTTCGAGAAGATGCAAAACATCACCCCACCCCAACCCGTTCAAATGATATAATATACATGCTACGAGGGCATCGTGACACCGTCTAACTGTGTTACATGTACTAGAAATGCCCAGATTGTGTAATTCCTACACACTTTCTAAAACCAAACATTTTTTGGCGTTTTTCCAGAACAAAAACACAAACGTGCCAGCCTGTTAAAACACAGCAATTTTAACATGACATAACATAGAGTTGTCTGGAAGTTGAAAAAGCGACACACGCACACAAAACAATTATTTGTTATGAACGACCTTTGGACTTCATTAACAACACGAGCTTGACATTTGGGCGTGCAGTCGCCTCTCTCGAGTCATCGTTTTAACGTCGTGTAGCCCCGATACATTCTCCAAGTCGTCTGTCGTTGAGTGCCATAATGGCGAACTGCTGTTACTTGTTGTTTTGTGAACTGAAAAAAAGTGTTCAGTTTGAAGATGTCATTTTTTTCTATGTCTCCGTTGAGGCTATGAGTAATCTATTGAAGATGGGACACGTTAATATCTATATATCAATACGATAATTTTAGGATTTTGCTCAGGGAACTCCTCCCAAACGTGACTAACTAGGGTTGATCTGATTACGGGCAATCGTCCATGGTACAGAGTACAATGTAGTATTGAAAGTTATGGTTCTGGTGTTCATGATGGTCATGTTCACTGTCCATTGAAGATTTCATAACAAAAATAGCAGACAGTGGCAGCCATGTCAGCGTCATGTGACGCCAAAAAGACACCAAAGGCTCCGCGTGGGTTCAAATACTTATCTGTCAATGCACCTAATACGGCCACTTCCCCACATGGGCTTGGTGTACAATAGAAGCTTCAATTAGGACCACCTCTGCAGAGAGAACACTTCTACAATGAGACGATTATTTCTTAAAGTCCCAAGCTTTCATGTACAGACAATTTCAAACCTCCATATACAGACCACGTCTCTAATGATAAGACCAGCACTTGGGCAGTCTTAATAGAGAGGTTTTACTAGTGTGGAAAGTATATTGTGGCTATGACTTTCACTGTGTACTATGTAAGTACCGGTATATCAAACCGTGTAGGCTCATTGCGTCGCTTCAGCAGCTGAAGCGAAAGCCTTGTGTTTCGTTCGTTTGTAACTATGTATGTATGTACATGTATGTATCTATGTATGTATGTATGTTTGTCTCCGGACAAGCTAGAGCTTTTACGCTTTGCCCTATTTCGTTCAAACTTTACACAACTATTTGGTATGACGTGACACCAAAGTGATTCAATTTTTGGGCACTTTGCCAATTAAAGTGTGCTTTCCATAGTCCCATTTTGGGGTCCATTTTCAGCAATGTCTGCAATAGATTTGTTGATGCTTGTGAGAAAGCATTCAAACTTTGTACCATGCTTACATGCCTACTGAACATAACATGTATTAAATTTTGGCACTTTGCCAATTAGAGTTTACATTTCAGAGGGCCATTTTTATTATTTTTCTTTCTTTTTTTCCACTATAGTTTCAATACTGTTCGAAACATGACCATCAAATTGGCATAGCGGTTATATTGGAATAAAAGTGCTCAGAGAGGACAGCTTTACCATATTAAAATGTCGACTTATGGGCAATAGATATTTACTTTAGCCATGTTTAGAAAGCGCCTGCAATCCAATGCTGATAACATAGATGTAGGATGAGTCACGCATCCAGTAAGATTTTTTCTGCTTTGATTGCAAAGCAAACATCTTTATTGCCCATGGGTTAATGTTGCTCTAGCGACGCTGTGCTCTCTGAGCACTTTTGATCTAGTTAAATTTTGACATCAGCGACAATCTTGTGATTTTTCTTATTGTATGGTTTTGGGTGTTGTCTGAGCATGGTTGGGTGCTGTCATGGGCATGAATGGGCATGAGTATTGCAAGAACAGTGGTCGGTGCCGACCACGGGTAGGATATATTTGTTGTTGATTAGTGGTATGGGCATGTGGGTGACATGGGACGGGTGGAATCCAAATGGGGAGTCACTACAGTGGTGGGTGCTGTGATGGTGGTAGCAGGACATGGCGAATGCTGTAGCAACGTGCATGCAAGTAATGTTTGTTGTTGAATGAAAGATTTAATTGGCTGTTATTGCTTTGTTCACTCCCGCAGGTAACAACAGTAAAACTCTAGCTGTAACGCATTGGCCCATGATGAATATGTCCATCTATGAATTGAATAAATCACTGTGGGCAATAGCCTCCAAGCACATGAGCCCGCAGACAGTTAGGTTGCAATTATAGACCCGGACCCAGCTGGTCAAACATGTTCTGGGCGGCAGGTGATGGACTACAGCATAAGTCACTCACCTCGTCCATTTTGAAGCAGATTGATTGATAATAATGAACCTCGTTCCGGGCTAAAATGTTATCCTCTCTCATAAAAAGTAATTAGTGTTTACAATAGGAAGCAATGGAAGCATGAAACAGAAGTATCTCTGCTAGCAGTTCAGTAGTGGTCAATGCTGCACGGTTTATGCTGTCTTCAGCAAATGACACATTTCTGCCTGGTTTTGGCACAAACATTGTTATCACTTCTCCAGAGAGAAGCTGGCCTTGCTGGCGATGTTCACAAAGATGTTCCCGTGTTATGTTTGCTGTTTCTCAACGGTCTTGTGAGCCTACCTTTTCACTCAGTCTATGTGAAAGGTCACAAACCGTCATAACAAACGATCCCACATGTTTTGACCACAACATATGCACCCGATGCACCATAAAAGGCTGACAATATCTTTCTCTCGTTGCCTGACGTCTTGTGGATTGTCTGAAGTATCGTCTATATGGAGCTGGGGGTGGGGGTGGGGTGCGGGGGGCGTTACACCAAATACGACATTGAACACGTATATAACTGTCGTGCATAACGGATCTGGCAAGACATATTTGAAGTACTCATCGGGACAGTGATTGAAAAGCACAACGGCCTCTCGTGGCTTTGATGTCACATGCGGCAAATCAAGTGCACAGCAAGTCAAAAATTATAACTGGATCAAAAGTGTTCAGACAGTACATCGTAGCTCGAAGAACATGGTGTCACGGATAATGAATATGTTTATCTTAGCCATAATCACTTTGCAATTGTAGTAATAAAGGAGGGAAAACTCTTATGTGATCTGCGAATCACCGTTCATTTATCATCTATCATCTTAAAGGGACACGCGCAGCTTATACCCCTTTCTATAGATTGAATTAATAATTCTGTTTTTCATACACTTGACATGTTGCTCATAATAAACTATGATTGTACAACTATTAATATGAGTGTTGATAAAATATCAATAACCTTAAAAAATGGACTGCCATATTGATTGACACTTCCATATCTCCCCTGGGGAAAAACGAGCCCTACATGAAGTTGCAACCTCTGTCACCCGTGCATGGAAAGCCAAAATTAGCTTGTCATAAATGATTATTAAGATTGATATAAAGTCAATGTTGACAAACATGATTTTTGAGTGCATTTTAACAAAGGACATATGGTATGCTGTTGCTCAGTTGGCGACCCCAGCATCTGTCAAGGTCTTTAATGTTTGGGCTAAATGTATGTATATGATTTTGGGATCGAATGAACTTGCACTATTAAATATACATACAACCAGTTTCCATTTTAGCAATTTTCAACTTCTTCAATTTAATACATTTGATGAATATACTTAATTAATAAATAAAATCAAGTTTAAATTGTAATACAAATAAGTTTCGTGATTTTTTAGTCATTGTCCAAGGGATAGAATTGGTGGCAACCTGTTACTTTGGGTGGGTTAGCATGCATGCCCACTGCGGCTCTATGCAATGGACCATCTTCTATCTTTAAGAAAATTGTTTTCTTCGACCTGTACCTCTTCTCAAACCGCCGCAATCATAATCATCAAATCGGTATTGTGCATGAAATAAGGCCAATTCATCGTCAATATCCGTGAGGGAACGCCCCAGCTTGTCTAATTGGGTTTGTTGGACTTTATCGGTGACTTCACATTGAGCTGTCAAAGCTGCTTCAAAGCGGATATCGTCTCTTCAGCCTCTCTTAAATTCATAGTCTTCGTCATTACTACACCCGCTTCTTTAAAATACTTTTTAAACATCATTTTATCTCCATCTTTGTCTCACCTGGCTGGTCGATCAAACCATCAATTTTGTCTTAGTATTTTGTTTTCTGATCTTACAATTTGTTAACCTTCACAATTAGTCGTTTGGGCTCTGCATCTGCAGCAGCAAGATCCAGGGTATGTTCTCAGGGCAAATGCATCATTAACAACTATGAAGAATGGAACATTTTTGCCAACTTCATCATTTGGGAGTGGTTCTGCAGCTGGCCAGGGCCCGATGTCGTTGTTGTGTAGACCAGCATGTAGAGATCACTGTTGTTGTAGATTTGAGCGTCTGATGTAGCTCCCTTTGCTGTCACATCGATATACATCAATCCATAGCCTAGGCTCACCATGGTGAAGAGTATCATAGAAAAAAACCTCTGTAGTTGTAGTACTCTGAGCCTCTATTTACGGGACACTTGATTGCCGTGTGCTTGCCATCAATTGCGCCCATGGTGTGGGTGAATTGGCAACTCTCGTATCAGTCGTCAGCCATGGATCTCTCAAGCCTCGCCCCATGTCATGTAGATTCAGCATCCCGTCTGTATATTCAACCAGGATGGCGGTGCATACCTCTCTGATGACCCTACTGATGGTGTTGTGGGGACCGTGCAGTAGTTTGACATGTCCTTGTACGTTGCGCCCAAGGTAATTGGTGATCTGCTTCGTCAGTCGTCGGCTAAGGAGGTTCACAAGCGATGAAGGGTCCTCATTGTGCAGTTCAGACATCAGGTTGTGATACAGGCCATTCTCCTCTCTTTTCAAGATCCATCGCCGCACCCACCTGCGCCTTCTTCTTCGTCGACTTCTTCTTAGTTGTTTTCTTTGCAATAGGAGGACATGTGCTCACAAGAGCTGCTGCTATAACAGGTGCATGGCCACAACATCATCATGGTAAGGGTTCATGGATTGTAACTTTGATTTTACATTCTTATTCAAACCGTAGGAAGTGTTTACTCAACTTTTGTTGAAGCCATGGGAGGTGGGGTGGTTGCTCAATTTCCATTTATGTAAAATTGGGGTTGGGGGGGTGGGGGTGGGGTGTCACTCGGTTCTATCAATTTTCTCTTCTCCACCTACGCGATAGGATTATGCATGCTCCCTTAACAGAAACCTGTACGCTAACAAAAATATCAGAAAATTAACTGTTTATCAGAAAATTGATAAACAATTAAATGTGTCTCAACGATCCCCGCTCTCCCCTAATGCACATTTTAAAGTTTAACAATTGAAGTTATCATGACTCGCATAACGTACACGTGCTCGGGAAATATTCACCAACCCAAAACGCCTCTGAATGTCTAATCTCAAAGCCCTTATCGCCTCCTCATGATCAAATGAAAATAACACACTGAGCACACAATATGTCAATTTCTAATGTCAATTGTTAAACCTGAAAATGTGTATTATATTACTAAATGCTATTCGAAATTATTAATGTAGTACATGCCACCAATTCCTAACAGACACACCCTAGACCTCTTATCCACATTCATTTGCTCAACGCCCCCCCCCCGCCCCCTCTCTCCACACCCATCCAAACACGATATACACACATCGGATGCCGTTCTGACACACAGTCACACCAAAGAGGGTAGATAAATTGATTTAGAATCCTTCGTCACACTGAAGTTAAGGGTGTGAATTTTATCATTCAGAGCAGTGAGAGATCGTTATGTTTATAGCCAACTGTCCAGAGGAGCTCTTTCTGTAAGAACCTTTTATCAAATAGCATTTTGTAGAGAACAGTCATAAGGATATGAAACTATATATTATCCCGCACACCGCATTGATAATCGATCTTTTTTAGGGAACATTTCAATGGAAGGTTGTACTGCATGCAGTTTGAAAATAAGCAGAGATCATAAATTTACATACTAGGCCTACCTTCCTGCAAATATTCAACAGAAATCTACAATCGCTGCTAAGGGACTATGCAGTATTTATGACAGGGTGGGGTAGGAGGATTTTCCAAAAATACCGTGAAAAAAATAATAGCCCCCCTCAAATCTCTGTGAAAAAATTGGTAACCCCCCTTGATTTCATGTGACAGAAATTGATGACCCCCCTTGCAATTTACGCATTGATTGTAAGCTAACTCAAATCCTATTTGATTGATATCCATAATATAAAAAAAAACGATAAATTTTAGTACAGAATCTCAAAAACAGGGGTAAATTTTCTGTGAAAAAATTGATACCCCACTCAAAAGTGTGTGAAAAGATTGATAGCACCCCCGCCCCCGGCCCTCCAAACATTGTGACAAAAGCTCATGGCCCGCCCTAAAATCCTCCTACCCACCCTGTCGTAAATACTGAATGGTCCCTAATTAACACATATTTGCGCCGATATATTTGAAATATTAAGTACTACCCCTTTGTCACACACTTTTTGTTGTCATACACATGCGTTGTGACAACAATTTCAATACAGATTTTTGTAGTGAGACGTCCATCTTGCCTCGTGAAGGCGGGTTGATTGATTGATTGATTGATATTCTTCAGAAACTAATGCTCCTAGGATAGCACATGAAAGCTAGTAAATTTCCTGGTAGGTAGTAAATTTCCTACATGGCTGTGCTGTTGCAAAGATAATGGAACAGATAATTACACGTGACGTTACTGTTACCTGGAATCGAAAAGAAACAGGTGTATTTATGCAGATGACTTTAAAGTATTCTAAACAGAAATGAATGGACATTATTTTGAAATACCTGTGGCATAGATAATTAAAAAGTATCGCACAAAAATCTGCATGATGCCATTATACTCTCTGCGGGGGTAATTAATCCACAATAATCCAATGTGATTATGCATACTTCATATACTAGTTTGAATAGTCATTTATTTATAAGTGTTGTGTAACAGTTTGGATGTCTTGCAACTACATTACAACGTACCGTGTGCTACAATCTTAAGGACCTTATATTATCAATGTTGTAACTACAATTAAGATGGCGGGACCTTTGTACTGTACTGAGGCAGATCTAGGGTGCGGGGCTGGGGGCGCAGGTGGCATGGCCTCCTCCCTTTCCCCCATCAAAATACTAGTACATAGCTTATTTTCAACGGGATTTTGCCATGTTCGCTATCGATCGCACGTACAAAACCAATGAGATCCCTTAAATGTGCCCCTTTTTCTGAAAACCTGGATCTTCCCGTGCATTGTGTAGATAGAAGGGAATACGTAGAATCTATATGATATATGTAGCCGGTTATAATGCCAGAGAAGGTGCCGTAGCCACCAAAATTTAAAATGCATATACCATTAAGGACCTTAGTAGATGAAATAATGCTTTTTCTCACTAAAAACCAACCGACCACTTTTGTCCTGTGCAGTTTTAACAACAAAAACCATCATCCAGAGATCCATGACGGCAATAGGAGTGTAAATTGAACCCTCCGTCTACACCTCTCTTGAAACTGAAATCATAGCCAAAATAGGCAAAATCCTTCCTATACAAATTCAGCAAATATGCAATGTGGGACAGTGATACGTTCGCAAACGGCCTTAAGACCTTTTCATGGTCCCGGACCGTCAATGTCCCGTACTGATTACCCACAGAATTAGCTCTCGTTGACGAGCCCCTGAAATATGGAGCCATTTTGCTCATGATAACCAACCTACTATCGGCGTCTAACGTTTCTGTTTTCATGATCAGGTTATAGCGGACCTGGCAGGGCAAGCAAAGTTGATTAACGCTTGCCCAGTGCGCATTCATCTTGGACGATAACCTGATATAGGCGATAAAATCAGATAGTGTAACTCCCCTCCCGTCGCTGGTTCTCGTCATATTAGGATACAGCAGGCTGAGTATAGCGGCTCCGTATTTCCTCTGCATGTGCACGTCCCTTCCCGAGGACAGCTTGTCCACATACGCCGAGACGAAGCGCTCCAGAGGGTGTCTCACTAGTAGTATTTTATAGTAGTTGTGCAGAAAGAACCTCCTCTCGCTTTCGTTGTAGCCTGCCAGCGTCATGAGGCCGTAGTCTGTGCGCATGCGCCTGCCGTAGTGTAATTTCATCACGTCGAACGTACGCGGCAGCGGCGTGTCGCGTGAGTTGTTGGCCAAGATTGCTTTCCATGTTGTGCAGCCGGCCTTTGGTGGCAGACACAGCAGCAGGCCGTGTTTCCTGTCCACCCACGTGGTGGCGTACATGGCTGACAGTCGCCGCCTGTCGCTGAGGTCAGCCGGGGATCTGGCCAGGTCGTCTGCACATCGTGTCTCCAGCAGGCGAATTCTCTCTCCAACCGTGCAGTGGCCGGCAGTGGTGGGCGTTTCCTCCTTCACCATTGTGTATCTGGTTTATTAAAAAAAATTACTTGGTGCACACTGGTTGTTTTACAGTAAAGTTACTGTCCATTTCTTTTTCTACTGTGTTTTTTCTTCTACAAAATATAACCGAATAAATTGCAAGCATATTATTTGGTTTAGAGGCAATAATAAACGATTAGATACCGGTAAAATTCAATGTTTGCCTATGAGGCATAAGCTAAAACGGTATTTTCTAATCGCCTATCCATCTCACTTGCATTTCACGTTCCTACTGCATTGGCAAACGCTCATCTATGAAGAATATAATGTAGTGGCAAGAATAAAAGTGGTAAAACTATACCTACTGTAAACGAGGTAATCTTCGCCAGTCCATATGAACACGGATCACGAAATTGATTTGTAGAATGACCATTAAACCAAATGTGATAAGAGCTAAAGTACATAGCAGGTGAAAAAATCTCATCATTTGAAGGTGTCAACGCAGGAAATGTTGCAAAACAAAAAATAATTAGAAGAGGCTTTGGTTTGATCAACACACACCTACTGCATCATTACGTTGAATTAATGACCCGTTCCTCTATGCACAGCATTTTGCCCGAATACTTGATATGGAATCTACCGGCTAAATTAAGATGCTTGCATTCTAAAATTAATGAGTTCCCCCATGCACTTGTGCAATCATGATGACAGAGTGCTTCATTTACTTGCACAAAAGAAAACCACTTGACAAGAAATGACGCATTTCTCTCGCCCAGAACCCGGGTTATTTGTAGCAGTATGTTCTCCTGCCGACATTTGCCGATGGGAACCGTGCATTTTATAAACATGTGTTCTTGTCGAAGTCTTCATTTTTCTCAATGCGCGACATGCTCATTAAATCACAGGCTGTGTTGGTTTGTAACGTAGGACTGACATATATGAAAGCAATTAGCGAATTTCAAAATTGACACTTGTTAATTTGGATCTTGTTATTGTTTAGATATAAATGTTATTCTTGGAATGAATTGCTGATTAATAGGAAAATCGTTTTTGCATGCTGGGTAATCCAAGTGCACTTTTACACGTTTGTTAAGCAAAGCGAGCCTGCAGTTGCATTAATTGGTAGATAAAGTAATCTATTATGTTGAGGGAGCTGTTCGGCTAGGTATAAACATAAGACAGTTCCAGGATAAACATATATGAAAAAATGTATGAATTTTGACATTTGATTTGTCAAAACAATAGTTATCTACAGTATGTCTTGTATTTGGGTATAGTAACAATCAATTACAAATTGCACAATTATTTTAACAAGTGAAACACAAAACAAACCACACACCGGGCCACACACGCAACAGGAAAGCAGCCAATTTTGAGTGGCAAATATTACACAGTGTGAACTGGTTTCTGTCTGTTGAAGCCCTTGAATTTAAATTTGCCGAATGACATTGTTCTGAGATTGATCTTTCTCTTGGCGAAGAGGCTGGATATGTCCCAGGCGACAATGAGCGCCAGCAGGCTGCAGAGTACTATAGTCACTATAGTACCCACAGCAGTCGCCCCCGGCGCTTCCGTGCGTTCAAATATCGTGGGCGAAGCTCCCCTGGCATCCTCCTCTTTATCTGGAATGTACAGTATCAAAATTGAGAATCGATCTTTCAAGTATACTGGATCATGATTAGAGTGTGTGTTGTAGTAAGCAGATTTGGAGGTCTGTGGCACATCCAGGATGTTCTGGAACTAGAGGATCTACACAAGCACGGCACGGCCAAGGTCCGGGCATCTTGTGGGTGTACGGGGGTTAAGGAGAGACGAGAGTGATGGCACTCACAATTATAGATTTATAGATGGAAACAGAGTACATTATAATGTGGGTGTGTATGATGTGGAATGTGGCCATTAAAAGTGGTTTTGATACAACAGAAATGAGAAAATGGGGACTTCAAAGTTCAAACATTTTGTTGCTTGACATATTTGGCCCACGTCAAAGTTGGCCTTGTATTTCTCTCATTATCAAACGTGAATGTGTAATGACATAAATGTAAGAGGATTATGTTTCCAGACGACCCTACTCTCACCCAGGCCTGCATCCAGGACACACGCTTAATCCATTACTAGACAATCCTGTAAATGTTGCTACCAATGCAGCATTGAATAATACAGCCTAAAATGAGCTAAATGTTGCCACAATGTATATTTAATTCCTCCAGTCTCATTCACTATCACTACAGTAGGGTAAACTGGACATCCCTCTGGCTAACTGTGAGTCTACTAGTATTCAATGTAATATGACCTATTAAGACCATCATCGGGACTACATTCAAGTGGTCTCAATATACAATGACGGTCTCTTTATGCAGGTTCATTGTGATCTCTTTATAAAGGTTTGGGACTGTGAGAAACAGTCTTCTTTTCGAGGAGCACTCAATAGAGAGATGTATGTATTAAATAGGATGCTCTTCTGGGGTTTACTCGCAGCTGCGATAGTAGGCATCAATGACCAGTAAAGTGTTAGTCTGGGCACCATATGCTGCTGTATCAAAATGAGACACCATCTACAAATTACCCCATAACTAATGCGGGGCACCCACTATACTGTCGGCACATACCTAATGGTGTAATTCTCACGTGTCCGTACGTCGATTAGTGGCGCCACCCCCGGGAGCCGCCGCAGTCAAATAACGCCCCCACCCTTAATGATCACGTGACTATTACTAATTACTACTCATCCCGAGCGGCGGCGGCGGCGGCGGCGTCACCAGTGCCGGGAAATGTTCCCAAAATGCTTAAACCATCTAATCAATGAAGACCACCTTATGCTATGGGCACTGGGCGAGGTGTGATTGGACAGCTGGTCGTGTAACAGAGGTGGTGTCTGGGAGCTCATGTCAATGCTTGGAAGCGTGTTCAAATTTAAGAGTTTAGAGAGGTGGTATTTGCATGTTACTACACAGTACAAATGTCATTGGGGTGTACATGGGTCACCTAGTTCTGGTAGCTTCAGTTCTTGTACGTATGATTTTGGTACTGTTGAAAAGATTGATTGATTTATAGAAGTATGAATGCAAAAGCAGAAGTTAGCAAAGCTTGTTTTAAAACTGCACACATCATGAGCAGAAGTCAGCAAAAGGGTAGAAAAATCAGAACTAGCCGGAACAATGAAGAACTAGCCGGAACAATGAAGAACTAGCCGGAACAATGATCCCCTTGTGATAGAGGTTTCAAAGAATAGAAGTCAATTTAAAGAAGCTGTAACATTAGAGAGGTGGTCTTTATTGAAGGTTTTACTGAATATAATGGGTTTGCGCTTGACAAAAGAGTATGTGTACAGTGTTTCATATATTCAGTAGCTGTGGTAATTGCCATGTCTGAACGTAGCAGTGTCAACATCATATGGGCCAGCATAGTGATTGATCACAATTGCGGAGTTTTCATATAGTGTGATTTTTACAAAAAATGCTGTTGTATTCAATTCCAATCGTCTTTTTCTCTACCACTTCCTACTAATATATTGCTATGACTGAAGACATCAGTGCAATTTGACCAGTGCCCGTTCAATTGATATTCTGTTGGCCCCTGAATGATTAACATTCGTCACTATGAAAGTGGGATTAGTTTAGCCAACTTTTGTGTCGGCTCCAATAATCTTGAATGTAAAACCCCCGAACCCCGCGCTCACCCACACACTC
This sequence comes from Streblospio benedicti, assembly GCA_019095985.1. Classification (NCBI taxonomy): domain Eukaryota; kingdom Metazoa; phylum Annelida; class Polychaeta; order Spionida; family Spionidae; genus Streblospio; species Streblospio benedicti. Next base: position 34,693,583 of record CM032662.1, on the reverse strand, counting down.
TGCGAGCGGCGGCGTCCACGTGTCGTCCTCGCCGCACCACGTGACCCGCCACGTGACCATCCCCTCCTCCACATGGTCGCCGTCGTCTGTTTCCGGGTCGCGTGCGAACTGCTTGCCTCGCTCGCACGTATAGTTGACGTGCGTGCCGTACGCGCGGTGCGTGGTGTTGGGCAGCAGGCCGAGCCACGTGGGCACGACGGGGCAGCGCGAGGCTGCAAGAGAGAGAGAGAGAGCGGTGCATTTGCAGATCCCATTTTTTTTAAACTGCTGGGGTGTGGTCATACTCAAGGGATCTTTAGGGTTTTGGCCACGTGATTGATAGCGGCAATGCCGTAAATATAATTATGAAATATTTAGGTTGAAAAGGGTGTGCGTCACGTACCGCTTTACCCCCTGGATCTACCTAGGTAGTGGGAGGGAACATACGCACTGGAAGATCCGGGGGTGAAGGATATCCACATTTCCCCTAAGGAAGACCATTTCCCGTGGGCCTTTTCTGTGGAAAACGCACGTATACTTGTCTGCTCTGACCTCCCTTGTTCCAAAAACTGAACTCGATCACTGACCCCAAATAAAAATATTTTCTAGAAGCCTATTTGCTAATTTATTCGTCGAATCATTAGTAACAAAAATGGTTTACAAATGTTTCAGACAAAAATAAACTGCAAGCAAACGATTTATCAGAGCACCATTAATAAATGTTGCCGTTTCGAGTACATCTACATCTCTCAAAGGCTGACTTCCGGTTTCAGACCCACCCACCCACACACGTGTGATAATGACGTCAGAGTTATCCCAACCCAGAGAGCACAATCTGTGATTTCATTCTGTTCATTGAATAGGAGAAGAGATAGAAAGCAATTAATCCTGATTTGCTACCCCACTGGGACCAACGTGTACGCTAGGACGCGAATACACTTTGAGCTGGAGTTTCAATGTTGCTGTAAAGGAGTGTAATGAAGACGGAGACTGGCCATTCATCACAATAGAATACTAGACTAGGTCCCCCCAAATTACAGTTGAGCAGTCTTCAAGCTAGATTTAAGATGAAAATTAGAACAATGGCCGCACTTAATCTTTTTCATGTAGTTTGTAATTGACAGAAGAAGCCATTCTATTTCATGCTGGACATATGCCAAGACGCATGGAACTTTGATTGTCAATTGTACCTTGTACAAAATGTTTGAAAATAAAAAAGCAATATCATCCACATATGAATATGTCAAAAAGAAAGTAACGGTATGTCTCAACAGAGTCGTGCTCTCCGGGAGGGCAACCATTCATAACATTCTTTTTCGGTCCTTATTCCTGCGCTTATACTAAAAATGAAATTTGTTGATGGGAAGGTTAATATCTTAATTAAACTCTTGAATGCCACATGCATATATGCACACGGCGTTTTGTGAACATGAAGTCTTGTGCTGCGCACAAGTAAATAGTTCCTCCCGAGTAATGAACACAACAGAGGGAGCTTCTGAGTAGAAAACGAGTGCGTCAGAGCCATTGGCCCCAACATCATGGGAGGTGTGTGGTATGTATACTACTATGATTTACTCACACTATACCATACACATTACTATATAGACCCTTCTATATAACAGATGTAATGTGTATGGTAAGTGGTTGTAAATCATAGTCCGTTACACACCATACACACCCAGTGGCAACCTCCCATGATGCTGGGACACATGTTCAGAGCAGTGGTCAATGACTGAAGTACCATAATGCAGGTATAGTATGCATCCTAAAAATGCAACCATGCTGACACATAGGGACCAATTAAGGAGGGGCGGGGGGCGGCGGCTGACTTGCTGATTGGACTTCAGCCATAGGCCGCCACCTTAAAGTTTTGGGGCCCCAGACAGCCGACATTTTATAGGGGCACAAGCTTTAACGCTCCGAACACCATGCGGCTGGGGGCCCTTAGAATATTTTGGAGGGGCCCAGATTTTTTCAACATTTTTACTCATTACACTTTTGAAAGGAAAGCACCAAATCAGAAGAGGCCCTTAATTTATTACAATCTCCTTAATGAATATGGCTGTTGGGTAGAAGCTTACTCACACTGGCACGTCTGCGGGGCTGGCGGGTCCCACACGAGGGAGTCATTACAGCGGAGAAGCATGCTGGTCCGTCGCGCAGGGCCACTTACTACCGCTCGGGGCAGTCGGTAGCCCAGGTCACATGTGACGGTCAGTGTTGAGTTGACCACGTGCGACGTGTACGTGAGACGTGCGTGAAGCACGTGAGGCGGGCACGGGCACAGCACGGCTGCAGAAAGAAAATTTGCCAAGTGAAAATGAGGAGACCCTCATTTATTTCGGGCTTATTCAATTCACGAGAGTTTGTAACACTGGAAATATATAGAATTTAAAAGAGATTCATGTAGACTGATAATAAGTTGACGTGAATTATTTGGCAGTTCTGCAGTTGCATATGACAAAAGCGAATGGATGTGCGAATTATTGGTGACATCTCCAGCTCTAAAAATAGGTGTTCAATTCAACTCCAACTGGATAGTCCCCACGAAGTTGAGAATAAGTATACGTGTGGCTTTTTGGATCTGTGAATTATGGGAAGTTGGATGGATACTCTTAAACGCCAACTTTAAATATCCAATAACATTTTATTTCAATTTTATGAAGTGCAATGAATGACAACTTATGGTTTTAATATTCTTTTTATGCATTTTTGATAGGGTATGATTGGTAATGAGTTGCATGCTTTGCTGACTGACAATAAATTAAAATAACCGTGTATCATGGCGTTACAATGTTCCCAAGCAAGAAAAAAAAGCGTTTCATATACTGGCTTTCATATAAACATTCGATTCGGAGGCATGGGGAATGTTTATAGCAATCCTGTACATAATGACAGCGCCATGAAAAGAACATGACAAATTTTACTCGTGGCTGAACATAAAAGATGGCGTAGCCTATTGATGAGTTTTCAGAGGTCGCAATATATATTGGATTTGAATTAGAGTTTGCCTTTGTGAATGTCTACCCTTGCAACTGGGAATTGTCCACGCACGTTACTTGTCCATTTGTCAGCGTTCCACCACATCTCCACTTCAAATTTGTAAATTGCATTTAAGTTTTTCGGCCGATAGAGTTTCAAAAGATTTCAGGTGGTCACTCCATTGGCAGAGGTAGGCCTTCTAATATTATCTAGTGGTGGATGAATAATGAAGGGGCTTATATCAGGAGAAGCGGGGTGAGTTAGTAGTTTAATCCTATACCCTCTGGACATGAGTGCAAACAGATTTTCAAAATATTTAGTCTGACATAGGCGGTCTTAGGTTGACCCGTACCCTCGACAAAAACCTATATACTCCCCATCACACCAACTATACCGTCGCGCTATTCTACCGAAGACGCAACCAGAAGTTCTGAATGTGTTTTATGTTTTAGTTATTTCTTGGGTGTGGTGGTGTGGTTGGAGGGGGTATGTACATTATAGAAAAACACGTATGCATATTCTTACGCAGTGCCAGCACAACACCAACTCGTCTGCAGTACTTGTATTGTACAGTACTCAAGCTGTGCCCCGTGCAGCCAGCCCGCACCTGTCTCACAGCGCCGCCCCGTGTATCCCTCCGCGCACACACAGCGGAAGCCGCAGCCTGCCACGTCGTCCACACATGCGCCGCGCCCGCCACACGCCGCCGCGCCGCCCAGACGACACTCGTCAAGCTCCACAATATCGGCGGCTGCGGCGGCGCAGGGACACGCGGTGTCTGCTGCTGCTGCAATGTGGGAATGTACGACTGCAATGATGATGTACAGTCTGGTTGGTTGGTTGGTTGGTTGGTTGGTTGGTTGGTTGGCTGGCTGGCTGGCTGGTTGGTAGGTCGGTCGGTCGGTTGGTTGGTTAATTGTTTGGTGGAATGGTTAATTGGTTGGATGGTTGGTTGGATTGTTGGTTGGTTGGGTGTTGGTTGGATGGTTGGTTGGTTATAAGATTGTTTTCAAAGAGTTTTTTTTAGATTTTTGTCTTCAAATTATGGTCACAATCTTCCTTTGTTGATTGGTTGGTAGGTTGGATGGCTGGCAAGCTGGCTGCTTGTTTGGTTGGTTGGTTAATTGGTTGGTTGACTGGTTGACTGGGTAATTGGTTGGTGTGGTTGGTTTGGTTGTTTGGTTGGTTATAAGATTGTTTTCAAATAGTTTAATTAGATTTTGTTTTCCTAAAAAGAGGAGTCTTCAAAGTATGTTCACAATCTTGCTTTGTTTGTTTGTTGGTAGGTTGGCTGGCTGGTAAGCTGGCTGCTTGGTTGGTTGGTTGGTTAATTGGCTGGTTGACTGGGTAATATGTAGTTTGGTTGGTTGGTTTGGTTGGTTTGTTTGATCGATTGGTTGGTTGGTTGGTTGGTCGGTTGGTTATAAGATTGAGATTTTTGTTTCTCTGAACTCTTCAAACTATGGTCACCATCTAAATAGTTAAATAGAATAATGAATCAATATCGCAATCAGAAAATGATCTAGGTAATAAAATCTGTCCATGAAAAAGGGGGTGTTTTTAAAAGGGGAGCGCACTGTACCCTCACGTGAGCAGGAACCTTCCCCCACCCCCACACGCCCGCCCCCCGGCGTGTGATACATAGTTGCTTGGGTGTGTGGGCGTGTGGCTGTGTGGCTGGCTCATTATTAAATTCAATGCCCCCCACTGGCAGTAGCCAGACGTTTGAGGCCAAATTTCCTTGCAATTGGATGCATGAACCCACTAACAGGCAACTCGTTTATATTTTATAGTTGCATTGGTAAGCTTAAAGAACATCAAGTATCGACGAGGCATCAACAGAACAAATAACATCCACGCTCATAAAACAACTCATGTTTTGTCTCTCATCTAAAGAGGGTAATTCTGCCGGCGGTCACTTGCCGTTTGAGCCAAACAGGATCATACGTCGAGAAATACACTCATAAACTACCCCGCAGAGTCAAAGCGCCCTCTCCCAGCCTATATACTGCAGATGAGGGACGGGCCCTACAAGGGTAAACGATGACATTTCAGTGCAGATTCTTTTTTTATTTCAGCCCCATTTCTATTCTCGAGCATTTCTTGGTACTCCAAAACACAACAGCTTTTCAATTTTAGGACGTGCATCTTGCATTTCGATAAAAAAAAGAAAAAGAAAAAAAACCAAGGTATGTGACATGAGTGCCTATGAATACATAATTTATTTGAGAACCCCATGTAGGGTGTTCGCGATGCCCGGCACTAATTCTGGGTGAACCGGCAAATGACAGGGATATTAAACATGTTGGTCACAGATGTACGCTGTGCAGACGGTAATGAATAATTTGCATACAGAGAGCGCAGTTTGCGATAATGTACATATATAAGCGGCTTTCGGAGACAATGGATAATTTGGTGCTTTTCTAATAGAGGAGAATGTCTCTGCAGATGTGATCAATGTCTATACAGTAGTGGAGCATAGGCAGATCCAGGGGGCGCAAGCACCGCCACCTACCCAACACACATACATATTTATCCCCCCCCAAAAAAAAAAAAAAAAAAAAAAAAAAAAAAAATGAATTATGAAATAAAAAATCATTTCATATGTTATTAGGTTTTTGCCATCTCCGCAAGCCTTCGCGTGTTTGAAATCCATGAAATTTTGTGGGTGCGCCCCCGCACCACACCACCCGTAAACCTGTTGCAGCCACCGTGAGAAATAATGCTACGTGGACTCAGCTACTTTGTGGCCATAGGCATCCATTAGAAGGTTCTTTTCTTGGTTAACCACGGGCGCTTTAACAATTGAATCTGCGCATCTGCATTGAAGATTGTTAGATGTCACGTGTGTTATAAATTTGTTATGGTACATTGTGCCGAATAACAATAGCCACCATACGACGAGAGTGTTGGCTTCAGTAAGCCTAATCATTTAACCAGAGAGGCCCACTTGTATTACCCGCCCGTGTTTTTTTAGAATGCTTTCGACACACATTCTTGTCTCACAGGCCTCCGCATATAAGAAGGTTTGAGTGTCATTTCTCACAAAAACGTGCTGACAACTATGATACACAAGAGCCTTTCAGGAGGTAAGTCGGGATATTGGCGCACATATCACAATTAACAACTCTGAGCTCTCCCTAAGAAAAGTCTATTGCGTTTATTCTTATTGCATTGTGTTTCAAAAATAAATATTTCCATAACGACCTCATGCCTACTGAGTCTCGGTAGCTATAGAATTCTATGATCCTTATTATTAAGTAAAATATATAAATAAATTTACATAATACTTGCATCAAAACGTAATACAGCCCAACTATTAATCATCATTTAAAATTGATTATCAAATACCAGTCATACAGAACACACGACACACAATCAAATAAAGTAACCAAAGTCAACATCTCGTGCGGATTAAGATTAAGAATTTCAATTTTTGTAGTGTGTTTTCTCTCTTTGCTATCAATTAAGATTTAAAAATTTTCAATTTTTAGAAATATATCTAATTCTTTCAACTCAAGCATTTATGAGATGATATGCCAAGTATAGACTTCACGAAATTACCAATATAATAGAATTCATAGGCAGATCCAGGCTTTTGGAAAGGGGAGGGGCGCACTTAAGGAAAAGGGGGGGTGTCACTAAAGGGATTTCATGAAAAACCCTATGAAAATGAGGCATTTTGGTGGGAAAGGGGGGGGCACGCGCCCCCTGCGCCCCCTGGATCTGCCTATGGAATTTGAAAAGAATCACCCCCCCCCCGCCACCAGAGCCCCGCCGACTGACTTGCCACGCCGGCGGCCCGCAGACAGTGCTCGGCCAGCGCGTGCTGCATGTCGTCTGCGAACACGGTCGGGTACGCGCCGTCCCCGCAGCCGGCCGGCCGCCGCCAGGCCGCGTCCGAGGAGCCTATAGCAGACACCAGGTCAGCGTGAGAATCGTCTACCGCACACATTTGTAATGAAATATTAACGCCTGTGTTTAGCAGTGGGTTATGCAGGATGGTCATATTTCTTGACGGATGTCTGGGAATTTGAATTAAGCCTCGGGCACAACAGGCAGTATTGCTTTACTGTTGACTCTTTACTGGAAAGGGAAAAAAACCAATGGAGACAGAACAATGGGAACATGGATCAGTGCGTATATAGTGCGGTCAATGTATGTTTGTTGGTGACAGTAGGGAGACAGGAACAGAAGTATGACATTTCAAACTTCCTCTACTGCCTTCGTACTTGCGAGAAAACGCACTTCATCAGTACCGACACAGTACGGACACAGTGCTTTGCTAGTGCTGTGCACACTCATGCACATTACACAGAGTTGGTGATGCTGAGCGTAAAAGCACAGATTATACATACACCTACTCTAGGGTAGACGTCACACAGTGCAGGGTCAGCACTGGTGACTCACAGAGCAGTACATATGTACCTGTTACTGTATTGATAATGCATGAAAAAATCAGCAGACCTGGAAAAAACATACTGCCAACATGTCAGCATTACCGGTTGTGCCCACAACTTAAATCACTTAACATGTCACTAAACATTTCACATAATCTACAATATCCCTCAATGCTTCAGGCCAAATCTTCTTTCACTTCCAACCACACACATTTTGATACACAACATATATAACAGATCTGTGTTTTATTGTTTTCATTTAGGCCAATTCTAATCAAATCTCATTCAATATAATCCCTTATACCTCTCAATGTTTGGAGTTAAAATCTTTAAAACAAAAATGCAACACCCCCCACCCCATCCCCCCACACACATACACACATATCCCCCTCCCCCTCTCAATTGATTGAAGGCCCTATATTATGTCTGCCAAAACTACCATTTCCCACGATTCTTTAGGCCAAACATCCCACATTGTGGAGTCCGTAATCCAAATCTCTCACCTCCTTAAACACTTCAGGACACAAATCCCATAACCAGCAAAGTCCTTGTAAAAAACACCCTCCCTCCAACATCTCCCATTCACCCCAATCCTTTCATACTGGGACCTGTTCTACAACATCTCGCTAATTTCGGTCCTTTCTCCTACACGCCTGACGTGACAAACGCGTATTTCATTAGAGAGGGCAGCACTTGTCTCTTGGCCAGGATATTGTTTATGGCAGTAACGTGCTTGTGGGTAATGAATCGTGCCAGCTCCATTAGTGGCTCATCACTCCGTGTGAGGGAGATGGGGGATGAATATATGGGCAAATGGATTACAAGCAGGCAAGTGTTATTGAACGTATAGATAGTTAACAATTGTCAACTGCAGAGTACCGGAGTAGGGACACGAGGTTTCCAGGTGCAGTTCACAATTGATAAAATTACTAGTATATATATTTCATCTTGTCTACAAACCAGTGGTTGCAATTTTGTCTTGACAAACCAGTGATTGCCATTTTGTCTTGAAAGCGGCACACAATACGGATATGGATAATATTTGAAAACGTCCCAGCACACTTCTGTATTGGCATCAAAATAGCATGACAACTCATATAGACCCAGTGACGTAAAGTCGACAATATCCCCGAGAATCCAGCATACAAGGCAATTTCCTTTTTGTGTGCAGATGTATAGGCAAACAAGCCCCTATCATCGCCCTGTCATTGTTAATGTACAGCCAGCTCTTCATACAAAGGCATATACAATGCATACCCCATTTCTATAGCCAAAACATGAAGTACTTTCAGGGGATCAGCTGAGAGTTCCATTAAAAGAATCAAAGAATTCGTTTGTTAGTTTTCATCTGACAGCCGGTGTGGACCTAACTAGACAAATGCGTACGTTGCGTGTATACGATTTCCCTATTTGGAGGTGTTGTTTTAGGTTTGTTTTTAGAAAGGAGTAAATGCTAGAACTTTTGTAACAAATGGGGTTAAAGACGTAGTACTGGGCGCTTGATATATTAGTAGACAACACACATACAACTCTTTGTCTGAAATGGCAACACGGCTTAGTAAATCATACGCGGGCAAGAAAGGTAGTTAGTTACGTAGTGAAAGCGGAACAAAGATATACGAACACCTATATATGATGAGCCTTCCATCTTCAAAAGGGGCTGTTTACTCATGCACGTACTATATGCGGCTTCTTAATAGTCAGTTCCCGGAATGTGCGTGCTATCTTTATTGAGTGCATTTAGGCGGATTCCTTATCCCTAAATGCCGTACAATTGCAAATACGCGAGCTCTTACTTGTATATACTATGTAGAATAAAAAGAAAGCGGGGGTGGCTTTAAAGAAAGAAGAATATGGAATCTCCTTAAATAGTAGGATACGACAACGATTGCTGAATGATTTTGCTGGGAGAAACAACAAAACAAAGAAGTGGGATTAAGAAGGCTGGGTGTCCATAGTAATTATTCTCGATCTGATGTACAAGTATTTAGGCCTACTGCGAGTCACCATCTAGGCTAACATCTTGTTTACCTCATACATCATCGACAACCCATGATATGAAACCCATGGCAATCTGCTGAGCTCATGGTCACCAACAAAAATACAGCAGGCCCTGACAAAAAATTGGTCACCTCTTAAGTAACAAAGCAGCCCTGAAATAGTCGCCCACCCAACTCGCAGGGAACTTTTGGATCAGCCGGACCTGACTGAAAGTTGCCCATGTATGACAGGCGTGCAGTCCTGATGAATCTTGTCATGACGCCGGAACTGTGCCCCGTGGGGTGACTGAAACGCCGCCAACGTGCCAATCAAGCTGCCCCGCGTCAGCACGAGCCTGTCAGCGGCGGCAGGAGGGAGAGCCTCCTCATTTGGTATTCAAATGAGAGAGAAATGATATTCTAGTTAATAGGAGTCTATGGTCTGACTGCAAATGGAGACTGACGATAAATTTCAAAGGAGGAGAAATGTTAGCCGACAATGATGCTATTATCGTTTTGCGAGTCTTTTTAGTGCAAAGAGGTTTTGTGTGCTTTGTATGCTCTGGGTAAGTGCTACACTGCTACCAGTATCAAAGGTCTATCCAAGCTTCAGTATAAATGCATACAAGAGAAGCAATATAGCACATTACTATAACTAGTTTTGCAGAAACAAACATTACCATCATCATATCATACTTGAACAGCCTGATATGTGTTAGAGACATCCTGCTTGATTATTGTTACCTCTGCAACTTGCTAGTGAACAATGCAAGAACCAGTATTGCAATAGATCGGAGGCAAAATACGTTTGACAAGGATGCAGGCAATCGCAATACAAACATTTATTCTTTTCGGGTTTTTTTTTTTTTTTTTTTTTTTTTTTTTTTTTTTTTTTTTTTTTTTGGGGGTGATCTCCAAAGAAACAAAATACTATTTCAAACTGAAAATTAGCTTTCTTGAAAACAAACATAATATTAACAAGGTTTGTAAGCTCCCCAAAACATAGCACCTGGAAGCGGTTACCCCCCCCCCCCCCCCCCCCCACACACACACGTGCCTCATATGTAGCTACGGCCCTCGTGAAGCCGAGAAAGGACCGAGGTGGTACTGTACTCACCGCCGTGGCTGCTCCCAGCCGCAGGGTGCGCCTCGCACACGGCCAGGGAGATGTTGCTTCGGGCGCCGCAGCACGGGTAGTCGTGCCACTCGAGGTAGTCGCGCGAGTAGTGTAGAGCGCCACAGTCCTCCGAGCCGTCCGCGCGGTACACGCTGTTAGGCTCGCCTGCACGGTGACAAATGCACGTAAGACCACCCAGGGGAGTGACCACAAGTGGCCTCAATAGAGATGGGGGTCTGGATAGGGAGTGGGTTTTACGTTTTTACGTGTTTGTGAGGACTTGGGACTGTGAGAAATGGTTTTATGGTAGTTGTGGTCTTATTAGGATGTTCTGCTGTAAAAAGATTATATTATGTATATTTGCCTATTTACTGTCACAATTCATTGTCATTCTGCTCGCGGTACTTGACGTTCTCAACAGGTTATTGACATAGCGATATTAACCTTCAACTCCGTGGAGACCATACACACAGACGTACCAGTAGCTAAGTAAATATTGTCCCCATGTACTCTCTATTGCACTCACCTGTTTGAAGATAGCTTATTCTTCACCAATCCAGGTCTCTCTTCCTCTCTCAGCTTTCATATATAATACAGTTAGCATATTCTCACCCCTTTACACAACTCTCGACAAGATACTTTGTTTGCATTATTCTTTCTAGTATACAAAATGTAAAATAATCAGGGCCAATTGATATGGCAGCACGACAAATAGTCTTCAGCTATGGCAATACTGTGGTATAGTAGGAACGTGCTTCCTACAATGACCTGAGATGAATTGGATATGTAATCAAGGTTTTATGATATCTATTTCCATGGAATCAAGCATACCCCATGCCCACCGGAAGTAGGTGGCGTTGGTACCGTCCATCCACTTGAACGCGCCCTCCTCGGCCAAGTCATGTAAGCCCGTGTACGCCCGGTAATCAAGCGGGAACTACAAAAAACGGCAGCGACCTATAAATAATTGAACGTGGACGAGAACTCAATGGTGGGAGAGTCGTGCCATATGGAGGTGCGTGTAGCTATAGTGATTTATCTTTAGGGGTCATTTATCACATGTAAAATACTGGTGTTATTACATACGGCAGTGTGATAATGGGTATTTGACTCCTACGTACATGTAGATGTCCAACAAGTGATCATAGTTTTGACTTGCACTTGAGATTTTTATCACGTGTAAACGATTGGCAGCAGTAAGAGCGAGCAAAATGTTATCTCCACACTAAAATAGGGCGCTGGCCTTTTTCGCCTCACTTGCACATGGTACAAAGTGAAACTGATGAGCTGTAATTGGTAATTGGTGAAAAAGAGTCCACACAAGACAGCTGTCCTCAAAGGGGAGGTGTCCATATGGCACATCCTCCTCATTCGGCAGGTATCACAGCTTCTATCATAGTATTCATACTGCTTCTATTGTTTATCAGTAGTGATGGTATATATGGGAACTCCAAACAGGGACTGTGTCGGGTCTGGATTGTACCGTGTCTCACCTGCTGCAGCAGCATGGCCCACACGACCGCCTCCTGGTCCGCGTCCCTGATGGCGGCCAAATCCCCGCCCGCAGCCAGGCACGCCTCACGCGCCGCGTACACCCCGCCGTCCGTCGGTCCCCCCGCGGAGGACGAGGAGGAGAAGGAGGGCAGCAGCACGGCGCGGAAACACGTGGTGCTGGCGTTGGCGGGAGCGGCCACCCAGCCGCGGCCGCATGCGCCTGGAGGGGGAAGACCATGTGTGTAAAACTCAGGCTCGTGAAAAATGGTTCTGCTGATAGAGATTGGTTTAAAAGGCATTGTTGTATATGGTTTATAAAGCAGCTCTTGTTAAGCCACGAAATGGTCCCACGAAAAGTTATCTGCCACGAAATGTTTCCATATCGTGAAATGTTCCTACCCGATGAAAATTATTACCAGCATCAAACTGCATTGTAAATGCTATTGGACCTTTCACAGGATAATTTCCAATGTAAAAAATGAAGTCTGAGGTTAAACACAATAGGAGATTGTACAATAGTGTGGTGAAAATCTATATGCATGCAATGAAAAGTTCATTCTTTAGTTATCATTTTTTGACATTTTCAAATTCAGAAAAATACACACGTACATGAAATTAGCAAGAAATTAGTATTCTATTTTTGATAAATGTTCGACCTTTACCTGTCGTTTTGTTCCGTTTTGATTGGTGTCGATGTTTTTCATTTGAATTAAAAAAGTGTTTTAAGCAACTGGATTCGTCTATATAAAGTACTAAGCATGGTATATGTAAATCAGCTATCTGGCTTGCATACAAAGTGATTGCAAACAAATGCAACATATGAAATGGAGAGAGTCAAATAGTTAACATCTACTAAATCATCTCCATCAAGGACAAAATCATACGTAGGAATTATATGATGGAATGTTCCATGCATATGATTTTCACCACTCTAATTTTTCTCATTGGAAATTACAACGTAAATGCTCCTATACAATTTACAGTCCAATGCAGCTTGTTACTTGTCCCAGGACCATTTCGCGGTGTGGCGACATTGCGTGGCAACAACGACATGGTGGGATCTTCATGTCAACTCGAAATGTTCCCGCGACCATTTCATGACAGTGGGACTATTTCGTGGCTTAACACAGCTGTAAAAGAATATTCAAGAAGCTAATAATAGATTACTTCCATTTTTACATCATTAATTCGTGAAACCAATGCAGAGGAGATGCGCATATTATTAGCTGAGCAATAGTCGGACATCTATTGAAATTTGAAAAGTGCGCCAGTACACAGACAAGTGGAAATACAGGAAACCTTTACTATTAGGGAAAATAGTGAGTGTAATCTGGTGAAGTGCTTTCATTAGTGAACCATCTAGTAACTCACAGAAAACGGAAGCATGGGAAATGTATAAATGTTCAACTCGAGGAGCGTTAATGAAGTGTTAGGGTGGGAGGGGCAAATTCGATTTGGGATAAATTATTTATAGATTCTCACATGAGAGGGAGGTGGTGTTTCGTTGTGATAAAGTAACACTTCAAATTGGGTGAGCGGTGGTAATTCGGTTCGTATGCTGTTGGTGCGTTATCAACTCATCACATAATACAATCACGGTGAAATAATTTGTGTGTGTGTGTGGGGGGGGGGGGCGTGTTTTACTAATCTCACGCAGTTGACATCTTGAATAAAAGACGAGTTAGCGGATACGAGTATTTCGACACGTCAGACACGGCGGGTCAATTTTGGCGCTAAAAACACAAAAAACACACACACAGACACAGACACAGACACAGACACAGACACACACAGACACACACACACACACACACACACACACACACACACACACACACACACACACACACACACACACACACACACACACACACACACACACACACACACACACACACACACACACACACACACACACACACACACACACACACACACACACACACACACACACACACACACACGTACGTAAAGCGGGTACAGAGGCTCGTGGTGATGGTACATGTATTATGGGCTTATTCAACCTCAAAACCGTCGCCCCATCACTAAAACTCGCATAGATGCTCAGCCAACAAGTAGGCCTACAAGTGCAGTGAATATACCCGGTAAAGGTCAGTGCACTGCTTTACACGAGAATAGAGGTCAGTCATCTGACTGCCATCTTTACAACCATCAACAGTGGTGTACGATGTCCCCGTTCCCAGGGGGTCTGAGTCTCTCATGGGGCGTGATAACCATCAGTAGATACACTCGTAGTACAACGACCAACTGACGCGTGGAAGTCAGTTGGATTTGGACATCCACCACCGAGAACAGGGTGGTCTACTTTGCATTCGGAGATGATAAATACACGAGCAAAATATTATTAGGCTTTTATGCGAGTTGTGTACGATATCAGACAATCTCTCACCGAGTGTGGAGTTATGTCTACTCGAGGTTTCTCCTCTATGACACCCACTTATGCAATTACCCCGTTATCCTATTTTTAGGTTTCAAACTTCAGAGTGTATATAGAAGAATAAATTTCCGCCCCGTCTCCCAGCCAAGCAGAATAGAGTATTTTCAGGAAATATGGGGAAAGATTCTGGCTCAATCCAATACAACTGGGACCACCAAAGATGCAATGACTACATTGGGAATGTCTGAAGCCTGCAGAAAGATTAGTATTCAGCTATGGCAGACGTGAAAACCTTCAAGACCGAAAGATCTGCATTGCCATTCTTTGAATTCTCTGGCCTTTGTGTCATATTCCACATAGACCAGCACCCCCAATAACAACTTGGCACATTGTCGAGGTCGTATATTTGCCCTAACGTTTTGCTGTGCCTCTAATGGGTCTCTGGCTGCTCTCTGATTCAATTACAATGTATTATGGCTATTAACGGCTAAAGTCCGTCCGACTGGTCGGAAACGGGGCCAAATTCTCAGCGGTTGTGGTGGAAGTCTGGAAGAGTTTATGAATTTCTCCTTATTTGCTGAAAATACTAGATTCTTATTGTCTGAAAGACAAAGCAGAAAAAATATATTCTACACAACAAAGTTTGATACTTAAAAATGATAAATAATCGTGAGGGAAAAGGGTAATTATACAAGTGGGGATGGCAGTTTGGACAATATCTCACCTCGTGTGAACTTTAAAAGAACTATAGTTTGCTACGCTCACTCGGTGATATATATCAATTGTCTGATATCTCACCCCCACTCAAATAATAACCTAGTATGTGTTTCCCAATGTTGTGAATTAATTTCCAATCTCTCTCTGTGTGCGTCACGTCCCTGTCTTCAGCTATGTCTATCGCGGTGGAAATATGCTTGATAGTGATTGTGGTGTGAGCGAAATGTTGACGAGTGCTCTTATTTGTTTCTTGTTTTTTAGATGTAACCATTTATATGGGAGGGGGTGGGAGGTACTTGCGAGAAGTCCTATAACATATGTCATACAACTACGTACAACTTTTCAAATACTGACATATGTATGACATATGTATGGCATTATTCAGTCAAAGTTATTTGTTTACAAGTACCACATGTTATGCGCGACGAGTGGCACAGATCCGTGTTGTCCATTTAGTCACAAATAAACACACACCCGCAATGTACAGAATGGACATAACAACCAACGTGGATGGTTGGCTGACAAATTCAGGAATACAGTGTCTTAATGAGCATTGATCATCCACTCGTAAGTAAGCATACCTTGTGATATGTTAAATCCACATCCTACACTGAAAAAGAATGATACACAACAAAGGCTCTTGCTACAAATATCCTGCACCATCACGTTTTTTGTGACAAAAACATGCACAGATGTACACCCCAAGATAGAATATAAACTCTAATTATATGGCAATCGTTTAAATAAGTATAATCAGTATAATTCATCTGCATCATAACTAATGAAAACATGTTATGATACAACCTATTGATAGATGTAACAATGAAGGGGGGAAGTGTACCACAGGACAACAGGGTGACATTATTAATATTGCATAATAGAACAGTTTATTGACATTGCTGTACTAACCGGCGCTAACAAATGGCTCCCACTGAGCACTGATGGAGATTCACCTTACCCCATTTTGCTAGGAATATGGATATTGCACCCTCGCAGGTTGTTTTCAGTAAATGACCTGAATAGACGACATATAAGTCTTGGGGTTGCGACATCACATTGAATCACACGACACACTAAAGAAACGTGGCAGATGCTAGATGTGTGAAACGTCGCTGTAATTTACCATTAAACCCTATAGGGCACAATCTGAAGTGCAGATATTTTGAAAGTACTTTTCCTCACAGGTCTGTGGTGTCTGCGGATTTGTTCTCAACAGTGGCATTTATATCATATGGCAGTAATGAGTGCCAGAATGTCCGCACTGTCAGATGTGTCCCTGGCTTTATCCACAAAATTGATTGCGTTAGCCTCCATTAGTTTTTGGCAGTAAAGCGACAATAGAGAAGTAGTATTACCGACTGTGCCCTTCTATAGCTAGGCTTTATATCCCCAGAAGTATAGTCTTTAGTTAGCTCATAAACCTGAATAGGTGATATTCTTTATACGTGTGATTGCAGCTTTACAGTTGTCACTTTTGTATCCAGGTTTTGAGAGGGCCGGGGGGGGGGGCTTTGTTGTGTGAGGGTGCAATCATGAGTACACACATGAATCGAATCCGGATGTATACGTATATTCACAAACGTTAAAAGCGTTACCTGTGATTTTAGTCCGCGGGCTCCGTATACCCCTACTCCCCCCCCCCCGGGGGAGTTTTCGCAAACATATTTTTTTTGTACCTTAGATACTACTCTTAAGGAAAAATGACGTTTGCCCAAAATATTTGATGGCGAAATATATTTTTCGGGGTCAAACAGGGGTCATCGGGTCAAAATTTCATAAAATTGCATTTATCTCGATTAATAACAAATTTAGAGTAAAAACTTGTATTGACTTTAGATAGGAACATGTGTATGTGGAATCCAAATAAAACATCAGATTTGACCTTCGACCTATCCTTCAAGGTCAAACAGGGGTCATTGTGGTCAAAATTTCATAAAATTGCATTTATCTCGATTAATAACAATTTTAGAGTAACAACTTGTATTGACCTTAGATAGGAACATGTGTATGTGGAATCCAAATTAAACATCACATTTGACCTTTTGACCTCCTCCTTCAAGGTTACATTAGTAGGTCAATTTCAGGAATTTTGTTCATGTTTGAGTTTACGAAAGAAATGAGCAGCTTTAAACATTTTATTTGCTAATAATCCATGATAAATTAGTTTTATTGATATAAGCATTTGTATTCTAGATTGGGATTACTTTTTATGTTTTATTTTTGATTAATACTTTTATTAACTAATTATGCAAAAAATATACGGACGGAATTAATATGATGGTAAATGCCATGGTTATCCCAGAGGTTGAACTAAGAAAATGATGATAAACCATTTAACCAGTTAATTTATTAGACACCCAATCATAGGAGTTAGCTTGTCTACTCTGATCATATTCATAAAGAGAAGCCATTGAAACTTCCTTTGAATATGTTTCATCAGATTACAGAAAACTTGAGGATGTTGGATATTTAGTGAATGGTACCGTGATAGGTTAATCTTGACCTACTACGGTTCCTGCAGCAGCCTGTGTACTTGTCCTGTAATTACAAGTACTTAAATATTAGCAAAAGGATTTTTATAT